>JARQOC010000001.1:210660124-211260124 GCA_033576535.1 Allobates femoralis
CACTGGAATACTGGGTCCCACCCTCGAGGGTGTTTTAGGTGCCATCACAAACATTACTGCACCTCAGACTCAAAGGGTCACACAGCGATTATCCCGCAAGTTTGAACTGTGCTGCCCTCCCTGACATCATTGCTCCTCACACGCGCCGTCTCATGATACTGGTGAGATGTATCTGTTACATCTTGTGCGACATCATGGCTCTTGTGAGAGAACTAGTGTTAGGATGCTTTCACAGTAGAACATTTTGGAATCTGTGGGAAAACCCTGTATACCCACAGATTCTCATAAAAAAGGCAAACTGGATGCTGCTTCATAGGGGGCATGTCATTTCAACTGCGTCATGCGCATGTCCTGCGCATGCGCAGTTCATGCTTTACAGCCTGGAAGTACGGATACACCGGAATCCGTACTGTCAATGGCTTTCTTTGCCCATAGGCACCCGTTCTTCAGATCTTTTGCTCTATACTTATAGGTAGTTTGATAAGAAGTTACATACAACACATACATATAGTCACCAGACCAGATGCTGTGGGGGTAGGGAAAAGGGGTAAGAGGGAGAAAATTTGCTCATCAACAGGTAAAATTCATCAAATAGATTACATCGCATGCAAGTGCAAAAGAGACAAAATAGCATAAATGCAACTTGTACAGCTATGGATTACATGATATAGGGCTTGTAAGGCTGCTTTCACATTGACAGATTTCTGCATCAGTGTGAATCCGTGACAAGCAGGATGCCCACAGATCAGTTTTCAGCCCCATTGCCTTCAAAGGGGATGGAAAACACTTCTATGGACATCCTGGTGTCACCGTTTTGCTGCAGATCCATGTGGATCCGTTGTCCTTGTTTTGCTGTCCAATAAGGCTTGCTTTTTAAGAAGGTTGTCCTCTCTTCCTCCCTATAACTGTTCTGATGGTAGTAACCCCTCCCTCCTTCTCCACAGTATGTTTTTTAGCCATCTTGCTAACAGAATATCTATTAAACAAAGGAGATCTGAGTCACATGCATACTTTAACGGACTAGTAAAAAGTAATAAAATTCAACCAATGGAAATGCAAGTGCTTTTTATTATATTTGTGGTATCACCAGTAGAACATAGTAAAACTAGATCAAAATTAAACGTGTTACAGACCCGGACAATTGGTGTTGAAGGGAACAGACAAAAACTGCAGACACCAAAGCCTCTATTTACATGGGTAACAATAAAGTGCATAGAACATAGCCATAGTATAATATCTGGTACAATTAGGCATACAATTACATCAAATACATAGTGTATCCTATCCATACATATGTATTGAAGGGAGCTGGCCACGGTGCTCAAATTTCAGCCGTGGAGCTCTCCAGGTGCTGACATTCAGTGGCAGCTGCTTGTAACAGCCGCCACTCTTTCAGCACCAGGCGTCCGGGAGTTGGCACAATTTTCTGCCAGATCTGGCGCGATCCGGCGTCCAGAGATTCCCACGCTATGGGCGCCGGATCCGGTTTTGTCTGTTTTTTTTGCATCGGACACATAAAGTGCTGCAGACTCCGGTTTTGTGTTCGATGCAAAAATCGGACAAAACCAAATCATCCCTGAAAAGCCCCAAACCGGATGGTAAATAACAGCCATCCGGCCCCAAGGGGAGATATGGGAGGCAAATTTGGATCACACCGGACAACCCGGACCTGAAAAATCGTGGTGTGAAGCCGGCCTTAGAAAATTCACAGATTTCGCATCTCAGATGAAACACCTGCAGCTTTACCCAAATAATGGTGGTATCACTATCGAATCATCTCTGCTAAGCTGTTCACTTGACACAAGAATAAAATATTATCATTTAACTTTTCTGTGAAGATTATTTTTCCCTCAAAGAAAGAGTTTGTTTTACTAAATATTTTTAATTAGTAAGAAAGATGAGACTCTTCCTTTATTTCACATTGGCAATTACTTAGTAATTGTGATAGCTTACTATTTACATGATTACGGTAACTATCATCACTAATAAAAAGTGGTAAGTGTTTCAATAGTCCATGTTCTTACAGAGCCAAAGTATTTGAATATTTTTTTTATTATTGAATAAATAATTCATGTAAGTGTTATTTATCCAGGTTCTCTTAACTCTTTGCAGATTTGTCATGCTTCTGACACTCTGAGCTTATTAGCATGACTGAGTGGCAGTAAACCACTTTTACATTTTAGAAAGTATAATTCCCCATAATTTGGGAGATTTATTTGATGCTGGTGGTTTAACTGAAACATAATTTCGGAGAAGAACATGTGAGAATATTTTTCTTCAACTTTGAATGTTATTGCTACTTATACAGCCAGAATTCGGACATTTCTGTGATAGTATGATCAGATTATTTCTTTTATTTAGTAGCTGATATGAGATGTACTATAAGGCTCCTGTAAAAAAAAAAAAAGAAGAGTGTATACATAATAAATTAGGTATTAAATAACTCAGCTATTCAAGCAAAATTTTAAAACATTGTTCATATTCTTGCCTGTATTATGTCTACAATGTTTTGATCTTTTGTAGTTTAAAGAGGACCTGTCACCAAACCAGGCATGGTGATCTAATTACAGCACTGGATGCAGCATGTCTGCAGCATGCAGGCAAGGGGTCACCCAGCACTTAAGCAGCCCTGTACTCCGAGATAATACACTTAGAAAACTTACATGCTCCAGCCATTAAGGAGGTGGCTAGGGGCTGTAGCCAAGGGCAGATTCACACCCCCTGCATGTTTAATCTGTCCACCGCTGCCAATCATTCTCTCCCTGTCTGCAGCATTTAAACAGAGTTTTTTTCTTCTCTCCCAGAAATGTCAGTTTAGCCCCGCCCCCTGAGACGCGGGGCCAAACTGCATGTTCTGGAAAAAAAAAACCTCTGTTTAAATGCTGCTGAAGAGGGAGAGAATGATTAGCAGCGGTGGGCAGATTAAACATGCAGGGGGTGTGAATCTGCCCTTGGCTGCAGCCCCTAGCCACCTCCTATTTGGCTGGAGCATGTAAGTTTTCTAAGTGTATTATCTCGGGGTACAGGGCTGCTCAAGTGCTGGGGGACCCCTTGTCTGCATGCTGCGGACATGCTACATCCAGTGCTGTAACTAGATCACCATGCTTAGTTTGTTGACAGGTCCTGTTTCAGTTGACCAAATTTAGGTGCCTGTATGGTGACATAGTTCTTAGTTTCGTTCAAAGCAATCAATGTTGAGCTGTAATAAAGCCAAGTTAACAGAGCCTAAGGGCCTTTTAATGGGAACTCCTGGGAGGGAATTTTTTTTTAGTACTGTCTCTTCCGTCCTACATGGTGAAGCCGAGCTGGGCACTACAGTCCTAGGATGTTTAGATCATTTTTAAATCAATAAAACGGTATCTGCTCCTCATTCCTCACCCCACCCTTATGGGACAATACATCACAGACCAGATTTAACTTCACGCTGCAGCAGAGAACAAGGGTGTGTGTGGTGGGGGTGTGACCCGTCCATTATCAGTCCTGTGAGTAAATAGTTAAAAAACACAGACTCAGAGAAAAATCCTTTATTTGAAATAAATCGCACAGACAAGCCTAATTTTGCCATTTATTAAATCTGCACATACCCTCTGACGATAATCAGAATGATGGTCCCACGAAGCACACGATCCTGACTCTTCTTCATCCAGAGATTGCAGCGATGGACCAAGCATCTGCTTGCTATAGTCCCTGGGAAAACACTCACTGACTTTCTGATTGGCCTACAGCTGCCATAGGTGTAGCTGAGAAAAGCTTATCCTGGCGGCACCAGTGAAAGCACATTCATCTGGGCCACAATCGCCACGGAATCTGTGGCCTGTGGGCCACATGTGTAGAACAGAGAATCCCGAGGGAACAGAGGAAAGGTAAGAAGAAATGTGTGCTTGTGTATGTGTGTATAAATGTATGGTGTGTGTTTTTATTTATGTATGGTGTGTATAAAAAATTGCTACAAGAAGATGGGGCATTACTACAAGAAGGAGATCAGGGTGGGAAATTTCTACAGTAAAGGGACCAGGATGGGGACATTACTACAAGAAAGGGACCAGGATAGTGCATTACTACAAGAAGGGGACTAGGATGGCGCATTACTACAAGAAGAGGAAAAGATGGGGATATTACTACAAGAAAGAGAACAAGATGGAGCATTACTACTAGAAGGGGGTCAAGATGGGACATTACTACAAGAAAGGGAGCACATTGGGGCACTACTTCAAGAAGGGGAGCAGGGTGGGGACATTACTGAAATATAGGGACCAGGATGGGGTGTTACTACAGGAAGGGAACCAGGATGGGGATTTACTACAAGAGGAGGACTAGGATGGGGTGTTACTATAAGGAGTATAAGATGGGGCATTATTACTAGAAGAAGGCCAGGAAATGCATTACTACAAGATAAAGACCAGGATGGGGTGTTACTACTAGGAGTACAAGATGGGGCATTACTACTAGAAGACAGCCAGAATGAGGCATTACTACAAGAAGGGGTGCATAATGTGACATTACTACAAGAAGGGGACGGGGAGCAAGATGGAGCAATAATAATTCAAGAAGGGGAGCAAAATGTTACATTACTACAAGGGGAATAAGATGGAGTAATACTACAAGAAGGAACTTGATTTGCCAAAGGCAACCAAAACCTCCAAATTAAAGATTAAAAAATAACTTTGAATTATAGTTATTTAAAACATGTAATTAGTGCACAACAAAAAACAGTGATTAAAAACATCTCATAGAGAACTATCTCTCTAGAGCAACCATAATTTATTATCGCTATTATAATAATAATAATATTTATTAATTTATATAGTACTATAAATTCCATAGCACTTTACATACATCAGTAATGCTGTCCCTATTCAGGCTCACAATCTAAACATCCTGTCAGTATGGCTTTACAAGGTGGGAGGAAACCGGGGTGCCTGGAGGAAACCCATGCAAACACATGGAGAACATGCAAACTCCTTGCAGATGTTGTCCTTGGTGGGAATTGAACCCAGGACCTCAGGACCTGCAAGGGCTGAAGTGCAAGGGCTGAAGTGCTAACCACTTGAGCCACCGTGCCACCCTCACTCTATAGCTGGAGCCACACTGTCATGCATCAAACACGGAGCGTGTTTGATGCATGGCAGTGATGCAAGTGTAGTGCGTGTTTTGTGTCAGTGTGGTGTGAGTGTGGTGCATTTGGGTGAGTGTGCATGGCTGTATGCATGTGAGTGTGCTGCATGAGTGTGTGTGTGGTGCGTGTCAGTGTGATGCTGTCCACGGCCTTGAAGTTTGGTCGGCAGGATTTCTCAGCATGTAATCCCGCCGAGCAAACCTTTGGCCCGCTGACAGCATTTACCGGCTTTTTTTTTTAATTGCCGGTTTCTCGCCACAGTATGCAATCATATTTCACCACTGTGACAACAGTGGTGAAAGATCATTCATAAAAACACAGCTGCTGTCCACATTTTGAAATTACTGAGTTTAACCTGCATATTAACTTCGTCTGCAGCCTCTGTGTGGCATGTCAGCACAGAGGCTGCAGATGCGGCTAATAAGCCGGTTTATGGAGGGTTAGCCCCATATTTGTGTGGTGCCAGCTTAAAATCAAACAAGCCTCCCCAACATGTTTCTTCTATACAGGCATCATCAGGGGGCATAGGCTCACATAAATTACCGGTCAAACCAACCTTAAAAAACCAAACCTCTGCTTGTGACATCATTGGCTTATTTACCAATTACATGGTTTCTAATATTATTTCCTACTTCTGTCCCATGCACTCTATCCAAAGGTTATCTCACCAAGGAGAGGACATGTCATATGATATCTCCTTCCATATGTCACTCAAACAAAATACCTATCAAATGTCAAGATTCTGAAAAGAAAATGCCCCTTTGGGTTCGCCATCCTATCAGGCATCCGACTCACAGGCCTGATGGCAGCCACATGGTCTATCACCATTGGCGGTACACCAGTGGCTAATGGATATGGAAGACTACATGGCAGCAGGTTTACTAGTCCTTTAGTAATTATCTCCTGTTCATAAAAGTGATTTTTTATCAAAACTACAGTAAACAACCAGTAAGTGACATATCGCTGGATTCTGGGTCTCTGTCTTTAAATCATGCTGTTCTCAGATTAGGTAACAAACACCTATCAACAGATTCCCTTTATGTGTATGGAGAAATCCAAGGGCATGCATGCCCATCTCACTATTCTTTTACCACCTGGATACTGTGACCACAAATCATCCCATGCATTAAATCCACATTTATCAGACATTTGTGGCCTTAGCTGTGAATAGGCCAAAAATATTAGCAGCAGGAATATCTATTGAAACCCAATCTAAACTATATTAAACAAGTATGTTAGTATGTACTAAAGAGTTATTTGCTCTATTAACTAATTAGGTTTTTCAGAGAGCCACATTGCTGCCATCCCTGACAGTAAATGACCATCGTGTTGCTAATGAAACCATGGTAGTAGTAATTACCAAGTTCTTCTGAACTTGGCATTCATTGCAATGGAATTTGAGAAAAACAGTATACAGTAGAAAACAGATACCATCTACCAATGTAGAACATTTTCTAAAACACCTATTTGTAGTCTTAAAGCAAAGACTGTGATTATGGAAAATAAGCATGTTTTTTACTAGGGTAAAATGTAATTTAGTTAAAAAAAAGGGTGTTAGTTTCTCTCTCAACCAGGAGATGGCGATGTTGACATACAGTCTATAAGTATGATTCACACTTTGTACCATTTGCTCATTTCTACATCTGGGACACATTATTATGTAGTTCTTTGCCTGTTGTATTTGACCCTTTATGTAGTGACCTTTTAAAAGCACTTGGCTCACAATGCTGTAACTGCACATACGTTTTGTATTGGTATCTGTGCATTTACTTATCCTTTTAAACAGGTAGAAAGAATAACAGCTGCGAACATTCATGTACATCTCTGCATTTTGAATGCCACAAGGTCATAGTTTTAAAAAAAAGGATATAATTGTATAGATGCCTTTATAAAAAGGATTAAAATGATTGCAAGCGCCGCATACACGCCAACAATTTAAAAGAATAATCATAAAAATACAAATTTGCGTACAAAGTTAATCATCCTGTTAACATTGCCTACTATACCATTCCTTAACCTCTTGATGACCAGCCCCAGACGTGTATATAGGTTGTCTGGCACCCTTGTAAGAATGAGTCGTCATCATGTGATTTTCACACTTAATCACCTGGTGACAAGCTGCTCTTCATAATCCTCTCAATGTTCAGTGAAAAACAAAGAAATAGGAAAAGCTGTCACATGACCATAATATGTCATATAGTATGATAATCACACATGAGTGGAGTGGCCATGTGATGACTGCTGGAACCAGAATCCTGACAGTGAGTATATTACACGCTGTTAGGATTGTGCATGCTATAGTGCCTAATTTTATAATTAAAGGGCTTGTCCAGGTTTGAGTTGAAAGTTGTCAATCACTCTTGGTGTCTGCAGGCTTCTAAATTGTAACAACGCATGCAGGGGCGTAACTAGAACTGGCAGGGCCCCATAGCAAACTTTTGAACGGGGCCCCCTCCAAGACACGCCCCCAATGACACTCCCCCTTCAAGACACACCCCCTTACCGAATCGGTGTTAACAGTCTGACGCCACCCAGTTTACCGTATATACTCGAGTATAAGCCGACCCGTGTATAAGCCGACCCCCCTACTTTTGCCCCCAAAATCTGGGAAAATCTATTGACTCGTGTATAAGCCGAGGGTGGACCCCAGCACAGGTATACAGGCCCCCCCAGTGGTATACAGGCCTCCCCAGTGGTAGTATACAGCAGCCTCCCCAGTGGTAGTATACAGCAGCCTCCCCAGTGGTATATACAGGCCCCAGCAGTATATACAGCAGCCCCAGTGGTATACAGCAGCCTCCCCAGTGGTATATACAGCAGCCCCAGTGGTATACAGCAGCCTCCCCAGTGGTATATTCAGGCCCCAGCAGTATATACAGCAGCCCCAGTGGTATACAGCAGCCTCCCCAGTGGTATATACAGGCCCCAGCAGTATATACAGCAGCCCCCAGTGGTATACAGCAGCCTCCCCAGTGGTATATACAGGCCCCAGCAGTATATACAGCAGCCCCAGTAGTATATACAGGCCCCAGTGGTGGTATATACAGGCTATACAGCTCCCAGCACAGGGTATACAGCTCCCAGAGTCCCAGCACAGGGTATACAGAGTCCCAGCACAGGGTATACAGAGTCCCAGCACAGGGTATACAGAGTCCCAGCACAGGGTATACAGAGTCCCAGCACAGGGTATACAGCTCCCAGAGTCCCGGCACACACAGGGTATACAGCTCCCAGAGTCCCGGCGTGCACACAGGGTATACAGCTCCCAGAGTCCCGGCGTGCACACAGGGTATATACAGCTCCCAGAGTCCCGGCGCGCACACAGGGTATACAGCTCCCAGAGTCCCGGCACACACAGGGTATACAGCTCCCAGAGTCCCGGCGTGCACACAGGATATACAGCTCCCAGAGTCCCGGCGTGCACACAGGATATACAGCTCCCAGAGTCCCGGCGCGCACACAGGGTATACAGCTCCCAGAGTCCCGGCGTGCACACAGGGTATACAGCTCCCAGAGTCCCGGCGTGCACACAGGGTATACAGCTCCCAGAGTCCCGGCGTGCACACAGGGTATATACAGCTCCCAGAGTCCCGGCGTGCACACAGGGAATACAGCTCCCAGAGTCCCGGCGTGCACACAGGGTATATACAGCTCCCAGAGTCCCGGCGCGCACACAGGGTATACAGCTCCCAGAGTCCCGGCGCGCACACACAGGGTATATACAGGCCCCCCTCAGTGTCCCAGCAGCACACACAGGGTATATACAGGCCCCCCCCTCACAGTGTCCCAGCAGCACACACAGGGTATATACAGGCCCCCCCTCACAGTGTCCCAGCAGCACACACAGGGTATATACAGGCCCCCCCCCTCACAGTGTCCCTGGCAGCAGCACACACACAGGGTATATACAGGCCCCCTCAAAGTGTCCCAGCAGCACACACAGACACAGGGTATATACAGGCCCCCCCCTCAGTGTCCCTGGCAGCAGCACACACACAGGGTATATACAGGCCCCCTCACAGTGTCCCAGCAGCACACACAGACACAGGGTATATACAGGCCCCCCCCTCACAGTGTCCCTGGCAGCAGCACACACACAGGGTATATACAGGCCCCCCCATGCTGCCGGCTGCTCACTGTCAATAAATATTGTTATTAGCGGCGCCTCTCACCTCCGGGCTCAGTGCAGCAGCAGCTCCTGCTCCTTCTAATCCTGCTTGTTGTCTGCTCTGTGCTGTAAGTGACTGGTCACTCGGTCAGTAAGTTAGGACAAGTCAAGGAAGGACTCACTCGGAGCGAGGTCACAGGCCGGCCAGGGGGCGGAGATCTGCAGAGAACACATAGCGTCAGGCAGGCAGGCAGCAGGCTACAGACTGGCGGCGGCAGCCCCTTGATCTTTGTGTGCGGCGCCTGCGGCCGCTTTGAATAGGAGCGGCTGAGGCATCCACCTCGCCAGGGGGGGCCCGTCGGGCGCGGCCGCCCCCGGCCGGGCCCCCACCCCCACACCTGACGGCCACACACAATGACAACAGGTATCGCAGGCGCAGCTGCCGGTATAGCAGCGGCTGCGTAGCGGCGCTGGGTCCGGGCAGGGCCGGCTCCAGGTTTCTGTGGGCCCCGGGCGAAAAGGTCTCAGTGGGCCCCCTTTAAGTACATATCGCGGACAATATATATATTGCCGCACACTTACCGCAAGCCCCATAGACAATGCATGGGGCTTGCCGCCAACGTGCAGCAAGTGCAGCCGCTAGGCGGAAATGACGCAACTGCCACATTTTTAAAAAAACTCCTATGTGAAGGCAGCCTTACAGGAACAGTGACTGCTGAAACCAGCACGAGCTGTTTCTGACAGTGAGTATATTACACATTGTTAGGAGCGGGCTAAAATGCGATTGCGTTCCCTTGCGCTTTTTAAAAATACCCTTCAAATGCAAAATGTTGCATTTTTGTGCGTCTGAGGATGCTTGGTATATACACAACCATCCTGAAGCGCACAAATAATGCAAGCAGCTCAATGGAGCCGCACTGCCATATGGTGGCACCGCAGCCAAGCGGAGTGTCTGGCCGTCCAGATCTCTCTTTCTCCTCACCTTTCTTCTTGCCGCTCCGGTCTCCTCCGGTCGCTCTGCACATATCAGCACAGTGATGACATCGTGCCCCTCCATGCTGAGCTGCAGAATGCAGACAGCGGCAGAAGAGACTCTGGAGAAGAATGCTGCCGGCAAAGGCGGCTGGGACTATAGGAGCGGAATCCGCGGGGGGCTATCACTGGTACACATACCTCGTACGCACGCGGCTCTGCTCCGTACACCTCGTACGCACGCGGCTCTGCTCCGTACACCTCGTACGCACGCGGCTCTGCTCCGTACACCTCGTACGCACGCGGCTCTGCTCCGTACACCTCGTACGCACGCGGCTCTGCTCCGTACACCTCGTACGCACGCGGCTCTGCTCCGTACACCTCGTACGCACGCGGCTCTGCTCCGTACACCTCGTACGCACGCGGCTCTGCTCCGTACACCTCGTACGCACTTGGCTCTGCTCAGTACACCTCGTACGCACTTGGCTCTGCTCCGTACACCTCGTACACACTTGGCTCTGCTCCGTACACCTCGTACACACATGGCTCTGCTCCGTACACCTCGTACACACATGGCTCTGCTCCGTACACCTCGTACACACATGGCTCTGCTCCGTACACCTCGTACACACATGGCTCTGCTCCGTACACCTCGTACACACATGGCTCTGCTCCGTACACCTCGTACACACATGGCTCTGCTCCGTACACCTCGTACACACATGGCTCTGCTCCGTACACCTCGTACACACTCTGCTCCGCTCCGTACACCTCGTACACGCTCGGCTCCGCTCCGTACACCTCGTACACACTCGGCTCTCCTCCGTACACCTCGTACACACTCGGCTCCGCTCTGTACACCTAGTACCCACTCGGCTCCGCTCCATACACCTCGTACACACACGGCTCCGCTCCGTACACCTCGTACACACTCGCCTCTGCTACATTCACACTGTAAATCCCTCCTGACCCCACACATAACCTTCACCTAATTGCCATACACCTAGTACACACTCACCTCTGCTACATTCACACTGTAAATCCCTCCTGACCACACACAAACTTCACCTTATTTGAGCATCATTCATGGTGGCCAGAACAGTCCTGGATACACTGAGGAGCTGATCATGAGACCCCTGACTCCTCCCCATCCATTGACATCATCACAGGTCCTGTAAGCACAGTGTGTGTGTGTGCACTGTGCAGCTCTGTCGGCTCCCGTGGAGGGGGGAGGAGGGAGACCTCCGGTGCTGCAGGCAGCAGGAGCCTGAAAATGACCCCCCAGCTGCCCCCTGGATATGGCTCTGGCCTCTGGCTGTGGGGGCAGTGCTCAGGGGCCCCTGAGGCTAGGGTCACACTTGCATTGTGACCCTAGCCTTATGCAAGTATAGTATGTTGCAGCGCATAGCGCTGGAGGCAGCCCATAGAAACCCGACGTTTACCATGACAACCATTTGGTTGTCAATGTAAACGTCGGGTTTCTATGGGCTCAGTTGCTGGCAGCGCACAGCGTTCAACGCTCTGCGCTGCAGCAGACAATACTTGCGTCAGGCTAGGGTCACAACACAAGTGTGACCCTAGCCCTCAGGGGCCCGGTGGGCCCCCTCCAAGCAGTCGGGCTCGGGCGCCGGGTGCTGACGCTGGCCCTGGGTCCGGGCCCCCCACAAGCGCCGGGCCCCAAAGCGACTGCTACGGCTGCTATGCCGGTAGTTACGCCACTGAACGCATGCATTTCACAATGGTCTCCTGTGTCTTGGAGACTTGGTTTCAAACCTGAGTATCATTTTTTTAGTGAGACTCTTCATATTAAATGTGTTACTTTTGTTTTGGAACTCTAAATGTACCGTCACATGCGGCAATATTGCTTGCAATTTCGCTGGCAATTTGCTGGTTGCAGTGAAATCATGGACACATTGTTCTATGTTGTTGCTGTGTACAAATAGAACAATGTGTCCATGATTTCACTGCAACCAGCAAATTGCCAGTGAAATTGCAAGCAATATTGCTGCGTGTGACGGTACCTTGAGGGTACCTTTACACGCCGCTACTGGCGGATGGATACAACCAGCTACATGCTACAAATGTAGCTTGCATCGGCAATGTACCCCGTAGTAGCGGCGTGTGAAGACGGTAGGAGGCACCCGGCAGTAGATGCATCTGTTTCCGAGCACTGCCCTGAAACAGGTGGCTACACAGGCGATTGTAGCGACCTGTATCGGCGTGTAAAGAAGCAACAGAAGGGATGTGTCGACACCAGGCAATGTACCTTGTATATAGCTGGAGCGTGACACAGTATCCGGGAAACCACCCCCCATCAGCGATCATTGGAGGAAGCTCCTGCATTACGATTGGTAGTCGCTGCATAGGGAGGCATATTTAAGGAGCTGACCAGTCACACTACACAATTGCTCGAGCGTCATGTATTAAACAGCCTCCTGCGCTGCCTGCCCAATCATGATGTTCTTGCTTTGTCCTATCAGCGTACGGACGTCTCGTAATCCACAATTGTGGCACGCCTATGTGCTGTCCCTGCTGCACCAGGTCCGCCCATATTAGCTTGTTGTAGCGGTGTGTAAATGAGGTAAGGTAAGCTACAGATGGCTACTTGTGGCACCCGATGGTGTATCCAGAGATAGATGTAACGTAGCGTAGCGCACCTTGTGGCGGCATGTAAAGGTGGTGCGTTTACCGTTTGTAACCGTTTGTGCGTGCTCATGCACGTGAAGTAGCTGGTTGTATCCACCCGCCAGTAGCGGCGTGTAAAGGTACCCTAAGGGTTAATGTCAGTTTTGCAGCCAGCTGCTCCCTGGTGGTTCTGTGCAGTTGCAGCTACTCTGTGACCATTCCCATCTTTTCCAATAGTCAAATGATCTATCAGCTAGTGTTGGTGACAGAATTTCATTCTGTTCAAGCCACCTGGGTAGACGGAGCTGGCTACTTGTGCTAAGCTATCTGCTGGCTGGAAATTTGGATGCAACCATGAAGTTGCTGTTTATCCTTTGGTATTTTTCCATGTATGATTTCTTTCCTTCAGTGTTGATTAGTGCAATGGTGGGACTATCAGTCTTGCCGGCCAGCTCTCTAGAGAAGGATCAAAGCAAAGCCAGTGAGGCAGTGGCGTAACTTCAGGCCCAGGGGCCCCGATGCGAAAGCTGCAGTGGGGCCCCCAATTATTGCAAATCTTTAATAGTATTAGTCTTTTTCTATAGGCCAAGGGGACTTTCGGGGCTCCCCTAGGTTGCAGGGCCCGGGTGCGATCGCAACCCCTGCACCTATTGTAGTTACGCCCCTGCAGTGAGGGACTTGGTATCCTGCTTTGCAAAGGGTGAAAGAACCCATGTAGGTGTAAGAGGGTGGGCCTGCAGTCCTGTGCCCCCCTGAAGACATTGATAATTACATTGTATTGTGTGTAGTAAACATACTGTACTATAGTGATAAGAAATGTTATGTAGTGATATGCTGTACTAATTGTACAGTGCTGTGCAAATTAATGGGACAAAGCATTTTTTAAGTAAAATCGTAAGTTGGTTACCAGTCAGTGATTCAAATCAGTTTTAACTGCTTTGAACAGGTGTGGGTGTACAACCTTGAGTAACAAAATATGGTTTGACTGGTTTTAGTCAGAAAATAACAGCTACCTGCCCCCTCAGCTTCAGTTGGGAGCTTGTTTCTGTGAGGAGTGGTGTAGTGTACTTTTTATCTGTGTGATTCGTGCCTGTAAAAATGGATGTTACTCCATGGAAGAGGTCTAGAATTATTACTCTTAATGAACATACAAGTCTGACTGTAATGGTACCTTTACACGCCGCCACAACAGGATGGATACCAACGGCAACTTCACGTGCACGAGCACGGCCGAACGGTTACCAACGGGAACCGCACCCTCTATACACGCCGCCACAAGGTGCGCTACGCTACGCTACATCTACAGCTACATACATCGCCGGGTGTCGCAAGTAGCCGTCTGTAGCTCAGCGTACCAGCTTTACACACAGCCACCACAGAGTGATCTGGGAGCAACAAAGGCAGGACGTAAAACAAATAGGCGTGCCACAGACCTGTACGCCGCGCCCAAACCACAACCATTGGCCAACACTACGGAGTTGTGATTGGGCACGACGGAAAGGGCGGATGGCCGAGACGTGCCGTACTAGTGAACGGAGTGTGGCACGGAATAAGCGCTTGTGACATGGCGGAGCCTGGCGAATGCATCCAAATCGATGGTAATGGGTCACGCTAGAGCGGTGGCCAGTCACATATCCCGTGTGTATGAAAGTAGCGGTCCGGGGCTATGTGTGCGTAGTACAAGTGTTTGCCGTGTCACGCACGATCAGCGCTTGTGACAGCCGCGTGTGCAGATTGAACTGAGGTGCGTTTGTGTGCCACACATTAGCGTCTTACAAAAGACAGTATGTGCGTTTTCTGTCAAAAATCTGTGACAACTGTGGCGAAGTATGTGTATGTATACAGGCTGAATGGGGTTTAATATATGTGCTGACAGATGTGAATGTAGTGGATCAGCTTCCAAGTCAAAGATCTGTGTGACAGTGTATTAGCAAACACCTGACAAGAATATGTCCTGCATCAATGTGCTGTGTGCAGGGGACCCTCTGCCTACAACAAAATAAAGGATCATGTACGCACAATGGCCACAAACACTGTTGGGCAAAAGACTTTCAGAAAAACATGGCTACCCACACATATTGTGTGCACAATCCCAGCCAATAGGTGGCTATGACATCCCAGGCCCCCACCCAACCCTGCATCACATTGCCCTCCTCCACCAAGTAATCAGGCTCACACAGATTATGTTGGATCCAACAGAAAAAGGTTTAATATATTGCATGAATCTTGACCTTGTCTTGTGCAAACAAAATATACATAAAGTAAAAACATTGTAGAATTCAAGAGCAGGTGACATTCATCAGGCAAATTCAATGGATAAGCAAATCACCACACATTGCAAACTGTGCATGGAAAAAATACAAAAATAACCTAAACTAACTAACTAAATAACTACATAATGAAAACTCATGCACATAATGAAAACAAAGAGAATGGAAAAGGTCAACCAAACATTAAAGGGGTGCAGCTAACCTGCTGTCACCTTCATTGAAAACACAAAAAGCAACTCCCAGAGCCAGCCACATTATATGGCCTGGTCCTGCCAGCTCACTGCACCAGACCCATTGAAGTAGGAGCAGTAAGCTTCTCTACTGTCCCTGGCCTCCTGCCGAGTGCGGCCATGGCTCTGCGGCTGGAGTGGCACAATCACATGGGCCTCATCACGCCAAGACCCTGGACGGAGCTCCCCTGTTGTAGCGTCTGCATTATCTACATAACCTCCTGGCGTGTATGATGCCCTATCCCTACGACGCAGGAAGTTATGTAGCACACAGCAGGCCACCACTACCGCGTCAATAGACTCCGGTTTCATATGTATAGGTGTATGAAAAATCCGGAATCTATTGGCCATTATCCCAAACGCATTTTCAACTACTCGGCGGGCCCGGGATAGCCGGTAGTTGAAAATGCGTCTCGCAGAAGTAAGGGCCCTCTGGGGATATGGCCGCAGTAGGTGTTCCTGAAGTGGGAATGCTTCATCCGCCACAAACGCAAAGTTGAGATGTTCGGTCGTGTGCTCATTTGAGGGTAAGTTTAGCCCACCATTCCCTAGTAGTGTTGCCAAGGAGCTTAGGGCAAACACCCCCCCATCTGAGTTGCGACCAGGCATTCCAACATCCACGTAGAGGAACTCATAGTTGGCATCTACTACAGCCATGAGGATTATACTACAATACCCTTTGTAATTGTAATACAAAGAGCCAGAGTGGGCAGGTTTGGTAATCCTCACGTGCTTACCATCCAATGCCCCGCCACAGTTGGGGAAGTTCCACCGGGTTTCAAACCCTTGGGCCACTTCCAGCCATTCTGCAGCGGTTAATGGCATTTTCATGTAGGCTGGCTGCAGAGCTCTCCAGATGGCCCAACACGTTTCAGGGATCAGGCGGCTCAGCAGGGGCAGGGAGACACGTGACACGTATGTGAGGGATGTCATGGACTGCCCTGTAGCCAGGAACCGCAAAGTGATCGCCAACCGCTCAGCAGCTGATACTGATGGGCGCATTATAGTGTCCTGACGCGCTATCATTGGCCCAACACGCTCCAATAGGAAGGTGAAACAGTCCTCGGGCATACGGAGATAGTTTCGGTAATCATCAGGACAGTTAAGCTCCAGCTCCCGCAACAGCTGCATGTGGCCCCGGGTTTCCCGCCTCAGAAGCCAATCACGGGTCCACATCCGCCGCTGTCTGCGCCTCATCAACCTTTCATACCGATCCTGATACCACATTTGCTCTTCCACCAACGCAAGAGCCACGATAACATTGCGGTCATGGATATTCTGCATCCTCAATATCAGCACCTGTAGATGTGAAAGCACAACATGAGTACATAGACCAAAATGTGTGCAAGTCAGCAGGTTCAGCAACCCACACCTCTTTTCCATTACACACTATAGACAAGAGGATGGGATCTCTTGTGTGGGCCCAAAACACAACCCTGAAGCAAGGACGGCAAACACCCAGTAGTCACCCCAAACAACATGGCACACGGCGATTGAGAGTGGCCTCCTCTACATCAACGTCAATGGGAGCTCCCAAAATTCACACATCTGCACCTAGGTGAGTTAGAAAGGGACATGTGTCACCAATAATGTTGGTCAAACAGGTCCCATAATCCATTACACAGCCCATAATGTCAATTGATTACAGTAAAAATGAGAAGAATAACGAATGTGACGTACCCCGATATGGAAGGTTGAGGAAGGCTACATGAACCAAACAACATTGCACATGACTGCGGATGGTTACCCATGGTGTAATTGGTTTTTGAAGGTGTCATTTTAAATACACATGTATGCCATGTCTGGCGCCCAACACCTCAAAGCCCTGTGTCATCCCATTCCCGTTGAACACAGTCTCCATTGGCCACAACCAGTATGCAGAAATCGATACAGTCGACATGAGTGACACAGTTCCGTCTACAGTCATGCATCCATTCTCCTGTATGTTGTCTGCAAACAAACACAGCAATGTATCTCAACAAAAGTGTCAAGGCCCACACAAAATGCCGTATCCTAACCCACACACTACACTATATGTCGTCCCCTACAATACAAACCCCTATATCGGCCGCTACACCAGTCTCCGGCGCTCTCCAAGAACATCAACATATGCACCCCACCCTGCGCCAATTCCATGTGTGTCCACAAAAACTTACCTAATGGGTCTGGCCAGCAAGCGTAATGTTTGGCGGGATGGCCAACTTTTAAAGGGCCGCCAACCTATCACGATTCAGCGATCTCCACCAATTAGCGGAAGGCAAATCCGCACCCAGGTGCCCCTTCAGGATGTGCATTATTGTGTCCGCTGTGATTGGTGTCCCGGACTATAAAGGCAGGTCAATGGCCACTGCTCCGTGTCCAGACGTCGATGTGCATTGAGCTACTAGTGTCCTGTTTGACTTCTGTTGCTCTGACGGTAAGCCTCTTTAGCGGTTTGTAAGAAAATGTAATGAACGCAGCTGGTTCTGGCACAGGCAGCTTAGGCGATGTGTGTATGGCCATGTTTGAAGCGGCATGCAAATATTGAACACGTAATATTAAATATGTGAACCTTATTCTGTGTCGCCCAGTAGCCAGGTAGTGCCTCTACTTATATAGTGTAAGTATGTATTGCACCTTCTGCTTTTTGGCAATGGTAAAAGAGCACGCTGTTATTTCTTTGGCTGGTACTTCACATCAACATTTCAGGGGTGGTAGAATTGTGGCGGACATTCCAGGGATGTTGGGTACATGTGTTAAAATGGGACTTCCACGTCTGGAGGAACACCTACATGATCATCTGGGTGCACATTACATGTAGTATGTGCAGTGTTGGCACACACCCAGCCCGCCTTTCTGATATAGTGACCCCTTACCATTGTGGACACTGGCCAGGTACTAGTTAGCACACAACGTGTTAGGTCACATGTTGCCCTCTACAGGTATGTACGCACACACCGTGTCAAGGTGTGTTGCAATAGGTACATTGGGGACAGAAATCATGTTTGAAACATCTGTAGGTGGACACCGATATCCGGTGCTTGATATTGGCTGCATACATGTGTTTGAGTTAGTAGCGGTCTGAGATTGAGAAAATGGCACACTCATGGCCAGTTTCACTCCACAAAATAGCTGCATAGATGATCACTGTAGAAAGTTAATGATTATGTGTATGATTGTGGCAAGTTTTGAAATGTCGGTATGCCTTGTGTTGTGACTGTTTCTTTTTTTGTTAATTTTTCATCGGCAGATGCCGACGGGTACTGTGGAATTGGAATCCCAGCTTCTCACGGAGTATCAGCGGCACGAATGTTTGTGGCGCAGCTCGCTGCCCGAATATAAAAATCGGGCAGCGAGGGCCGAGGCCTACAGGAGTCTTGTGGCTCTGGCAAATCGCTTGGAGCCAAGGGTAGGCAAGACGTGGGACCAGCCTATGGTGGCACTTAAGATCAAAAACATGAGGTCGGCGTTCATGCGGGCTCACATTCTGTACCAGCGTCGTCGCTCAGGGGCTGGAGCAGAGGAGGTACCATCACCTACCCTATGGTACTATCCCCTGTTCACCTTCATCCTGGCGAGGTTCGCCCGCATCGAACGACCACCAACTGCCCCGTTGCTGCGTCCCATGTAGGCCCGGCTGCATCACCACCTGCGCCACAGGAGGTGGGTAATTGTGTTGACAGTGGTGGGCCACAATGTTTCCTTCACATGTGTGCTTCGATAAATCCTTCACACCAAATGTGTTTGCCATATTTACCTCCTTGCTGCGGCACACCTTGGGGTGTCAATCTATCTGCCCTCCTTCCATGACTTACCAGACTTTTCTATTCTATGCTTCCAGCCGTATTGCAATGTTGCTTCTTCCACAACATCTTGGTATGTTTAGGTTAGTTATTTAAGGGTTTCAAGATAGCAGGTGGTTTGTTCTCAAACAGCCACATAGTACCATGTAGTAAATGGTGCTGTCTCACATGTGTGTTGGCTTTGTTGCCAGTGGGTTAAAGGTAATTGAGTGAGGGGTGGATTCTCACCATAAAGGAGTCCTAATGGGAAGGTGCCCAATATGTGTCATTGGCCAGCACAGCCCCCAGTATCAAGGTGTTGTGGTGACATGTCCTAATATTGGATTACGGCTACGTGACAAACAACTAATTATGTATTTAGCTGAGCTCCTGGAATGGTCGAGGTGAGTGTACAGGAGAACCACTGGTGTTGGGGTCTTGAACCTTATTTGCTTTACTGTGTTATTCCTCATTTTGCATTCTGGTAGTTGGGCTTGGTGTGTGTGGGAGTGGTATATAGAGTCCTGTTGTGAATGTATACAGTTGATATAGCCTCCACTAATGGTTTTTTTTTTTATTTTTTCCCCACCCACAGGCCCCAGAAGAGGACGGCTCCATTGCCGAGGATTCTGTTGCTGATGATGCTCAGCCCATGACATCTGGGGCTGAGCAGGAGGGCGCGGCGAGTGATGTGGGTCCAGGCCCAGGTCCCAGCTCCGGGATCCGTCGCCGCCGACGTCCTGCACCACCTGAGACGGAGCTGGCGACCTGGGCCCGACGCGTGTTGTTGGATGAACAACGGACCCACATGGACCCCGACGCCCTCTACATGAGCAACAGAATGCGAGGGATGGAGCCGCTCCAGAAGAAGATCCTTCTGAGGGTGTTCCACAATGCCGCTGATGCTGCCGATGATGGGGCCCTTCAATGGGGCTGCCACGTCCCCTCCCCCATGCAACACACCTTGTGGCCCCTTTCACCAGCTGCCCCATCTCGGCCCGTGAGAAGACCGGCCCCGCCACAGTCACCCCATCCCCCCTCAACACATCGTCGTTCAACCAGACGTTCTGGGGCAGGTCGGGGCTGCCCTCAGAGGAGGGGGGATGCGGCATTGTCAGAGCCGACAGAAGAGGAGTAATTTGGACACTAGTAGCCAATGCACAGAATTGGCAGTCTGGACTTTATAATTTCAGGAATTGCGTTTTATATGTATATTTTGTTGATTGATTTTTGGCCAAAATTAGTGGTTTTTTTTAAATTTTTTTTTCCACTAAAATTCTATTATTTGTAATTTATTTTAAATTCCAGGCTGGAATAAATTTTATTTATTAACACAATTGTGTATTCATTTCAGAATAAGGATTGTGTGGGTTTTTGGGGGTGAATGTAATTGTGGCCAATAATAGGTTTCCCCAAGCCACACAATATGGGCCAGTGCTCGCTCAGCAGGATCACCATCGGTTCATTTGGAATGTCTTAGCACATTCACAAAGGGATGTTGTGATGTGCCTCACATAGTTAGGTTATGGTGAGGTTTGGTCACCAAATATTAGTAAGGTCACATGAAGGAGCGTATAACAAAGTTAGAACAGCATTTTATTGTAAACATACATGTGTCACAGACATTTGCCATCATACAAGGAAGGCTTAGGCCAGATGGGGCTAGCCAGTCCACACTTGTGATGGTCCCAATGTGGGACAGTATAGGGATTGTAGGCCAGATGGGGCTAGCCAGTCCACACTTGTGATGGTCCCAATGTGGGACAGTATAGGGATTGTAGGCCAGATGGGGCTAGCCAGTCCACACTTGTGATGGTCCCAATGTGGGACAGTATAGGGATTGTAGGCCAGATGGGGCTAGCCAGTCCACACTTGTGATGGTCCCAATGTGGGACACTATAAGAAAAGAGCCCAACGGGGCAAAAAAAAAAAAAAACCAATATTTTCACTTTTGCAAGGCAACAAGCCAACGTGTGAAAATTTTAGGGTCCAACAAGGACAACTGTTTGTGGGGCCATGTTTGGCCAGGATACAATGCATCCCTCAAATTCATGGGTGTGAACCATGGTGTGGGTGTAGGTCCGCCAGCATTTGAGCCAGGCGGCCAAGGTCCTGCAGGCCACGCTGTAGAGCCGTGGTCAAACGGGCCACAAATGCCTGATGGGCCTGGATGAATTCCTCCATGGTAGGGGCACCTGTATTGGGAGTAAACACAAACTTTAGTACACACTCGTCACTGCTGATGGTTAGTCATGACTGGCCGCAACCATCCACTTACCCTGTTCCTCCAAATCCAGTTCACCATCAGACGGGGAGGGAGATGGGGTCAAGCTCCATCCATATGAGCCCGCACGTTCACCATCTGGAAAAAGGGAGAACCAACATGGTTTACTTTGTTTACATAAATTGTTTGGCCCCAGATGAAATTGAAGCAACAGTGTGCAGGGTGTCTGTGGCAACATAACACACTTACCACCATAGTCACTGTGTGGGGACATGGTCACCCCAGGACTCGCCACTGAGCTGGAGACAGTGGGAGGTGGTGTTACTCCCGGGCTGGGGCTCCGTGGCCACATTATGTGGTTCAGGGGTAACAGTGGTCCTGGGCTACGGGGCAAAGACTCCTCTGGGCCGCCAGGTACTTGCTGCTCCTCGCCCTCCTGTGGGGAGTTGATGTGTTCCTCCAGCAGCCAGGCAGATGGGGACAGCTGGTCACACTCCAGCGGGCTGCCAGGTGCGGACTGGTCCTCCACGTCCTCTGTCCCGGTGGGTGACGGGACGTCTGGCTCCTGAGGCCCGGGGGAAGGTGTTGACCCTGGGGACAAGGGTGCCACTTGAGGCTGATGTGGTGGGGTTCTTGATGGGCCACCTGGGGGTGGGGCATGGGGCCCTTCTTCTGATGAGGATTCAGCATCTAGTTTGAAATTTGAACATAAAAGACGTAATAAGATCATGCCTACACATTGTTGTCCTACAAAGAGCTTGTGTGGGTATGTATTTGACGGCTATGGCTGGGGTCACACACACACAGATATGTGGCCAGATATTGTTGACAGATCTCTGGTTGCAGTGAAAGCATGGACACATTGTTCCATTTTGAGGCTCTCTCCAAATGTCAACATGTGACCATGATTTGACTGCAAACAGAGATGTGCAAACAATATGTGGGCAGATATCTGTGTGTGTGACCCCAGCCTTACTTAGCATCAACCAGGTGATGCTGGATGCATACACTCATGTTGTATGCATGGACTGTGCGTGTGAGACATTTTTAGGCCTGACTGGATGAGCACAACACTGTGAAGATGTGTTTGATTGTGTAGGCCACACTGTCCCTTGTCATATGTTTCCATCATTTTTTGTGTATTGTGGGACATGCACATGTGGCGGTGTGTGTTTTGGGGCAACAATTACTCACCACGCAGCCTGGCAATCCTGGCACGGATGTCCAGTATGCGACCTGGGCACTTGTGCTTCAAGTCAGCGATCTTTTTTTGGATCGCTTTTACTGTCCTCTGTACCCCCAGTTGGCAGAGCAGGGCCCGCTGGATCCGCCGCACGGTGCACCGATTGCGCAGCCTGGGGTGGCGGTGGTGATGGTGGCCCCAATAGTCCCGACGGTCACAATGATCAATGAGGATGATCAGCTCCGCCATCCCCCATGTTGCGGCGCGGTGCACGGCTGCCATGACTGCTATGGTGTGTGCAGAGGCGGGGCTGGCACCTTGCAGGCAGAGTGAAAATGAAACCAACGTCATGACGTCATTACGACCGCTGTGGGGGTGACGCACCTTTATAAGTAGCCCAACACGCAGTGACTCGGCCGACACACTTATGCGGCCCCTACTGCAGAAGACCCACAGTGCAGTCCGTACAACACGGCTCTGATCTGTCTACTGGGTAATCTCCTCCGATGTGGTATGGGATTGTGTGCATCTGTGTGCGCGCTGCGCGCACTGCCAGACCCGGAACACTTCTACGGCAGCTGCTGTGCAATAAGCCAGAGCGGTACGTAACACACACTTGTGCGCTGTGTCCCGCATTATTCGTTTTCATGTTGATAGGATGTGCACACTGTATGTAGATCATGGGCCATTTATGATTTTACGTTCAAGTGTGTGTCCGCGTAATTGTACTACTATCTGATCGTGCATACGGCGCGTATGTGTAGTGCTGAAGGGACAGCTCATCCAAGATGGAGGGCTGTGAGGCAAGGGCCAATCGTAACGCAGCATCTTCCACCAATGATCGCTGAAGGGGCGCGGTATCACGCAGCATGGGTGACGCCTTAGCCACATTGCAGCTACATCGCCGGGTGTCCAGAGTTCCCTTCTGTAGCTTCTTTACACGCCGATACAGCTCGCTACAATCGGCGATGTTGCCATATGTTTATGGGCAGTGCACGGATACAGAGGTATCTGTAGCCGGCTGTGTCGTCCCGTCTTCAGACGCCGCTACTACGGGCAATATTGGCTCGACAAGCTACATTTGTAGCCTGTAGCGGGTTGTATCCATCCTGTTGTGGCGGCGTGTAAAGGTACCATTAGAGAAATCGCTTCCACCGTTGGTATTGGAAAATCTACCGTTTCAAGAATAATTCGCACACGCAATGAAACTGGATCGTTTTCCCCAAAACAAAAAGGGAAATGTGGAAGAAAAAGGAAACGACACCAAGAACTGATAAAACACTTATCAGAAATAGTAAAACTAATGCAAGAAAAACTTGCTTTGTCCCAATTAATTTGCACAGCATTGTAGGTATAATAAGGTGCAGATATAGCAGAGCTAGTTGTGAGCACATAGTATAGTTTAGTAAACTGTAAGAAAGAGTGTAGGTGAAAGGTAAGAAGCTTGACAGATTTATGGCAGGGATCAAAAGGGTTAAATCTGGGCGAGTCACAGGGGCAGTGTCCAGTGTAGTGTGAGGCCAGTTTAGTTTATTTTTCAGTCAGGAGTGTGTGGACCAGGGCCGCAACGTCCATTGGACAGTGTGAGCCCTGAGTCCCAAGCGGCAGCAGCCAGGGGGAGCGGCATTAGAGAAGGGGCGGTGCCAGCATCAGCGGCCGGCTTCATGAGAGACGGCGGTGGTAAGATGGCGGCGGCGCTCTGTCAGTGTAGGCTGCAGGGGCGGCGGGGCTGGAGTCTGCCAGCACCCCCCCCCCGCCGGCCCTCAACTAAGGCTACAGGGGCAGCGGGGCTGAGATCTGCAAGCAGCTCCCCCCCCCCCCCCGGTCCTCAAATAAGGCTACAGGGGCGGCGGGGTTGAGAACTGCTAGCACCCCCCCAACCACCCCCCGGTCCTCAACTAAGGCTACAGGGGCGGCGGGGCTGAGATCTGCTAGCACAACCCCCCCTCCCGGTCCTCTATATGGCTCAGGCAGCAGGGAGGCTTGATGCACCCCTGGTGTGGACACAGTGAGGAGAAGACAGAGACAAGATTGTGAGCCTGCTATGTCTGTCCCTTGGGAAACAGGACCCATAGAATAGTGTTAAGACTTCTGGTGTCTGGAGCTTACGGCTCGGGGCTAGTGTTAGGAAAGCACCTGAAAATACCCTTCAGTACAGGAGAAGTGAGACAAGAAGTCGCTGGGTAGGAGAGTCATGAAGTCTGAGGCTGCAGAGAGACTGAGATGGGGATTCCTAAGACAGCAAGCAGGAATAGTCCAGGATGTGAGAAAAGTGTTGTGTCCCATGAATGGGAATAACCCGTTATATGTTTTTTTCTCTATGTAATGCATTGTGTATTTTTCCTCCAATCAGAAAATTCTCTTACTGTTACCAGGTAAACTACACTGTGTATCAAGATTGTCTCCATGTTCCTCCTTTAGTTGGTCTCTGTACAAGATGCTCCTCCCTTCTTCTCCAGTTTAGTTTAGAGAAGCCATCACTGAAGACGCATGTCTGCCACCCCTGTATAGATTATTCCTTTTCACCTGCTGTTATGTTGAACTTAATACAAGATTTAAGAAGAAGACTGTAGCGTTTCTCCTGTCTTACTACAAGTCATCGTTCTAGCTGATTTCAAAGCTGTCTGATTGCCACTGATGGTGTAAGTACAAGCATACAAATATCTAAGGGACTGCTAATTAGAGCACTTGGAATTTGCAGTCATCAGAAGGAGACAGAACAAAAACACAATATGCATGTCCACTGTGTCATGAACTTTGTAGCTGGAAGATGTTATGCCTCATGTACTGTGGAGATATATGATGAAACAGGAATGTTAAGTAATGTTATTGTTGATGAGAAGTGTCTGATGTCAGCTGATTTATGTGCGACTTCTACCAGAGAGAGAGTTGCAGCCTGCAAGTGACTAAAGAAATTGAGACAGCAGAGTCTGCTGGCCTATGTGTGAGTATCGTGCATTACAAGATCCCAAAAATCATTTCTTACACTGAGGGACCATCCGGGGCATCTGCTGCCAAACCAGGGGTTCTCAATAGTTGAAGCCCTGACTTGCCCACACTATCAAAGCCCCGTACAGCTGGTCCCTTAACATAGGGACAATAGGGAAATCAGGCTTCAGCCTCACGTGAGTGTAGGTGGTGCCCTTTCTCCAGCTCCCTACAGTCAGGGTCCTCCATCGTTATTACATCTCTTGTATACCCTTGTGTGTTATGTTGTTCGACAGACATCCATTGGTTCATGAACCACTGTTACGTGGAATATTTGAACACACATTAGTCCATGTGTGACAATGCACTGCAAACTTTTAGGATTTTCCTATGCCATGGCAAGATTGGATGGTCATATGAGCACAAATATGCAATTTACATACTTCTGGTCACATTCCGACTAAATATGTCCAGCCTCACTCAATTGATTTACATTGATGAAGGCCAAACGTCTAGTCATCATGTTACTGTAGGTATGTAAATCACATACTGCGGTTTAGTGACCTCCCACTCTCATCGCCGGCAGAATGGAATCCTGACCATGTAATGTGTGCAGTATGAGAATTCAGAAGTCTGCAGTCACCTACAGTGACACATAGAGTGCCTGCAGACTCATCACAAACTTGGAACAACCCCTTTAATGCTTCTAACATAAATCAAAACACAGTAACCTTTAGTTAGATGTCACAATACTTTACTAACTTTGCCATGTCTTTTCTAATCCTACATGTTATGAATTGTTATATGTGTATAGGATAAGAACCAATAGCAGCACAGAAATACATCACCAGAGCCTTCAGAAGTACATAAACACAGCATCACAACCTGCTACAGTAAAGGAATCTAGCAAAAGAACCACCCGAGGTACAGAAATACATAACTATAACCGACATCAGTATAGAAATCACAACCCTCATCAGTACAGAAATTCATCATCAAAACCATTAGCAGGTAAAGAAATACATCACCAGAATCCCCATCAGTACAGAAACAATGAATCGAACCCCTCATCAGTACAGAAATTCATCATCAGAACCACCAGCAGAAATACATCCATATAACCCCCATCAGTACAAAAATACAGCATCAAACCCCTCATCACTATAGGAATACATCACAAGAACCATCAGCACATGTATATCCAGAGTATTTTTTAGTGTGGAGAAAAACACAATTTGTGCAGAAATAAACCAAATAATGTGTGCTGTAATAAAAATGCATCATCCTGTCTTGTGGTGATGCCCTCACTGACAGGCGCGTCAGCGATTGTGATGCGCCAGACATGAGTGGCATCTTGTTAGAACTTTATCTTGGAGCATCTACTATTGTCTCATTAATATATTTATGGTTGGCATCTTTGGATCACCAGACATCCTCCTCAGGAAGAAGGCAAAACACGCATCGGGAGTAGGGACATAGCAACACCTTATCAAGTATACACTTTCACTATTTCATCTATGACTGACATCATAGGTTTTTGTCTATTACAGGAGCATAATATGTATTGTTCAATTATGGCATATTTTTTATCTACTCATAGATGATTAACAGACTACTTGGCACTTTATGTATTTATTTCAATTACATCTACTATGGGCTTCATTAGTCTTGCCTAGTTTAGGAGCATGATATGTATTGATCATCTTTATGGCATATTTTTGATCTACTCATAAATGATTAACTGACCACTTGGCACTTTATTTATATACTAGATGTCGGCCCGATTCTAAAGAATCGGTTAGTCTAGAATCCATATATAATTTATTTAGTAAGAGTTAACAATAATGCAATTAAGACATGATATCTATCCATCAACTACCTATGTTTGTATGGTCTATGTAATTTTTGTAAATTGAATTGTTATATGCTAAGGCACTTGGTAGACATACTGGCCAATACTTGTGTACCCATGAAGTACCTTCATTTCAGAAATCAATGTTCATAGTCTACGTATTCACCAGTCTGTGTTTGCCCATCAACCATGTCACGGTAGCCTTATATCTGATGGGTCCCTAATCTATCTTATTACTATTTATTAACACTTAGACTCCTTTCATATCAGTGTTTTTCAGCTATTTGCAGAACGTGGGGATGAAAAAAATAAAATTTCTGCACTTGCTACCTAAGGGCGTAACTGCGGCACACTTGCAGCAAGTCCCATGCAATGTATATGGGACTTGCGGTTAACTTGCTGTAGATGCGGCAAACGCAGCTTCAGCAGTTGCAGCAAATGCGGCCACTAAAAAAACGCTGGTAACCACGGTTTTTGCGGCCAAAACTGCTGAAACCACGTTTGCAGCACGCGGTGTCGCCTGAGAGAATCGTAGTAACCAAGATGGCGGCGGCTGCAGCGGGATGTCCGATGACGGACTGGTAAGTATAACTGTGAGTGTGCATGAGAGATTGAGTGTGTGTGAGCAAGTGAAAAGGGGGGGGGGATGAGAGAGCGTTGTGTCAGCTCTGTACGTGTGTGTGCGGGAGCGGCGCGAGGTCAGCACGACGGGTTTATGCTATGTGCGGAATTTGCGGTAAAAAGCAATTTCCACACTTTCCGCAGAACGGGAGACTTGCGGCACACTTGCGGCGCAATTGCGGCAAGTCCCAATGCAATGTATAGGAGACCTGCGGCAAGGTGCGGCTGCCGGGTTAGCGGCGCGAGGTGGGCGGAGCCAGTGGGTGCAGCGACGCGAGGTAGGCGGAGCAACTGCGGAGACCGCGCGAGTTGACGTGGCGAGGTGGGTGGAGCAGTGGCACGAGGTGGGCGGAGTAGCGGCAGAGACGCTTGAGGTGACCGGAGCCAGCCGGGAGGCGAAGAGCGGGTGAGCGGCAGCATCCGGCGGAGCATCAGGCCGGTGGTAAGTATAGGTGTCCTGGGGGTATGAGTGTGGCGTGGCAAGCGAGGGGGGTCGAGGATTGGTTGTTTTGTGCCACATAGTCAACCTGCTCCGTGTAACCATGCGCACACCACTGATTAGCAGCTTTCTGTCAGTCAGTGATGCAGGCGAGGTTATAAAATGCTCAGTATTTAGAGCAAATTCATTTCAAGATCTGCAGTTGAGAAAAGTGTGATTATTTTCACAACTGCTGCACCCAGTAAACTAAGTAATTACTGGAATCAGAGTATCTGTTTCTACATTTTGCGGCTTTTGAAATGGGTAATAAAAATCTAATGACAGATTAATTTTAAAAATTCAGAAAAACCTAAGGAACAATGAATGTGCATGTGCGGCAGCCGCACGTTGCCGCAGGTCTCCTATACGTTGCATTGGGACTTACCGCAATTACGCCGCAACTGTGACTTGCGGCACACTTGCGGCAAGTCCCCATGCAATGTATAGGAGACCTGCGGCAAGGTACGGCGCGAGGTGGGCGGAGCCATCATGGTCAGTAGCGCGAGGTGGGCAGAGCAGTGGCGTGAGGTGGGCAGAGCAATTGCGGAGACGCACGAGGTGATGTGGCGAGGTGGGCGGAGCAGGGGCACGAGGTGGGCGGAGCAGCGGCAGAGATGCTCGTGGTGACCGGAGCCAGCCAGGAGGCGAAGAGCGGGTGAGCGGCAACATCCGGCGGAGCATCGGGGTCGGTGGTAAGTATAGGTGTCCTGGGGGTATGAGTGTGGCGTGGCGAGTGAGGGGGGAAACGATTGAAAAATGGCAGGGTGGGGGCGTGTGTGCAGACGTGGCGACTGAGGACGGTGTGTGCGATGAGGAGTGTGATGGCGGGGGTGTGTGTGGAGGAGTGGGGAGTGAGAGCGGAGTGTGTGTGGGCCACCGAGAGTACCGATAGCAAGAGTGGGGCTGTATTAGCCCCGCTCTCGATAACGGTCGGCCATCTTGGTACACCCTTAGTGGGTGTACAGCCAGCTTCAGTCCGGATCTGACGTCATTTCGAGCAGAAACGGACAGAAGCTGGCTTAGGCAATTATTATATTAGATTCCACTGGACTGGCACCCTGGGGGTGGCAGTTATAACATGATTCCCTCAGGCTGGCACACAGGAGAAAGGGGTGGCAGTTTTAACATGATTCCTTAGGACTGGCACCCTCTGGGGGGCAGATGTGCCATGATTCTCCCAGACTGGCGCCCTGGTGGGGTCAGTTGTGACATGATTCCTGCTGGCTGGCACCCTTGGGATGGTCAGTTATGCCATGACTCCCCTGGACTTGCACCCTGGGAGTGGCAGTTATAACATGATTCTCTCACGCTGGCACACAGAGGAAAGGGATGGCAGTTTTAACAATATTCCTAAGGACTGGCACCCTCTGGGGGGCAGTTGTGACATGATTCTCCCGGACTGACATATTGGTGGTGTCAGTTATGCCATGATTCCCTGGACTGGCAACCTCGAGAGGTTGGAGCAGTTATGCCCCGATTCCCTTGGACTGGAACATTCAGGGGATCAGTTATGCCCTGATAATTCCCCCGGATTGGCACCCTTGTGGGGTAGTTAAGCCCTGATTCCCCTGGACTGGCACCCTCCATGGGGGAGCAGTTATGCTATGATTCCCCCGGACTGGAACCCTCAGGGAGCTGTTATGCCCTGACTCGCCCGGTCTGGCACCCTCGGGGACACATGTGAGGAATGTGAGCTCAGTCCGGGTGAGCTCCTGTCACCTGACGTCAGAGGTGATGATGGATGCCTCCTCCTCTGGCAGCTGGTGCAGCACTCCCCCCGTGAACGCCTGTGACAGCGGATCGTTAGCGGTCCGGCATTGGTAGCCGGGCGGTGGGGATCCGTTCTCCTCCAGGTGAGAGATGCTGCGGGGGAGTGAGAAAGACATGACCGACGCCGGCAGAGGCTGATCACAGCTGCATTGGATCGCTCCCCCGGTGACAGGGCCAGGGATGGAGGATCCGTGTGTGAATGGCAGCATCGGGCCGGTGGTAAGTATAGGTGTCCTGGGGGGTATCAGTGTGGCATGGTGAGCGAAGGGGGGGCGATTGAAAAATGGCAGGGGGGGGGGCATGTGTGCGGACGTGACTGAGGACGGTGTGTGTGATGAGGAGTGTGATGGCGGGGGTGTGTGTGGAGGAGTGAGGAGTGAGAGCGGAGTGTGTGTGGGGCCACCGAGAGTACCGATAGCAAGAGTGGGGCTGTATTAGCCTCGCTCTCGCTAACGGTCGGCCATCTTCGTACACCCTTAGTGGGTGTACAGCCAGCTTCAGTCCGGATCTGACGTCATTTCGAGCAGAAACGGACGGAAGCTGGCTTAGGCAATTATTATATTAGATACTATCTTCTCATTATATGCAATATTTTTTTTAATATATTTCCCCTATAATTTATTGTATACTAGATGTGTGCCTGATGCTATCGCATTGGGAGGGTGGTGACATCAGGATAGAGGCAGGCTCTGTGGTACTTGGCGTGGCGGCTGTCTCTCTCCCATGCGCTCTCCCTCTGTCCACTCTCTCTCCCCCATGTGCTTCCCCCTGTGTGCTTGTTCTCCCCTTTTGCTGTCTGTCCTCTTGTGATGTCTCCCGCCAATGCTCTCTCTCTCACCCCTGTGGTGTACAAAGATGGTGGTGTGAGTAAGTGTGAATGCGCGCGCCAAGCCATGCTGCCGCCATTTTTGCATATCCAGGTGCTTGTGCATGCACACATACTCACACAGCTGCAATATTTGGACGCTTGGATATACAAAGATGGCGGTTGCCTGAGTAAGTGAGCTGACAGATATTATCAGTGGCAGTTGGGGACAACAGTTCCTGGCATTGGTTTCGGTTGCGACAGTTATGGGCAGCTGTGGCACTGCTGGCAATACTGCGCAATGTGCCAGTACCACCAGTGGGAGGCATATTTGCACACCCATCACTTGAGTGTGCAATTATGGCTGCCGCTGGCGCATGGTAGGTGGACATCAGGACGGAAGTTGATGACGGACGGGACAGAAGGATTAAGGAAGTATGTGTGTGTGTGTATGTATGTTTCTGCGTGTGTGTATGTGTGTCTATGCGTGTGTGTATGTTTGTGTGTCTCTGTCATTCCCCTCTGGTCAGTACTGAGCTCTCCCACTGCTCCTGCCAGTACTTCTTGCAGCCACCAGAGGGCTCTCGCAGCCCATCTCCTCTTGCATAGTCTCGGACTTTCCTGCTTCGGGTCTGATTGTCGGAGGCACCTCTGGCAGTATTGTGCAACGTGCTATTACCGCCGGTGGGTGCCATACTTGCTCACCCAACACTTGGGTGTGCAAATAAGGTGGCCACTGACACGTGATAGGAGGATATCAGGACAGAAGTGGAAGACAGATGGGAATTCACAATTATGTAAGTAGATTTATTTTTTTAATTATGTATATTACATGTGGGGTATTATATAATTGTGCTTATCCATGTGTAATTTTTGAGTAGAGTATATCTGTAGTTATTGTGTCCTCCTGAGGTTTTTTATTAATTGATATTTATCTATTATGATTCAATAATTACATCGCCTTGGCTTTATATTATATAACTATTATTCATGAGATCATAGGTATTAATTACCTCTATATTTTGTGGTGCTGCTTTACCTTTTGGTTACTTTTCTGTTGTATACTAACCATTTTTTAAATACCGTATATACTCGTGTATAAGCCGAGTTTTTCAGCCCAAAAATTGGGCTGAAAAGTCCCCCCCTCGGCTTATACACGGGTCAATACTGTAATGGCCCCCAAATGCTGGCACTCGCCCCCCCCTGTGTGGTAAGGGCCCCCCCTGCTGCTTAACTTACCATCCCCGGTCTTCTGCACCGCCGGTCTTCTGTGCTCCGTCCTCCATGCTTCCCGTCCGGCTGCATCCGGGATCCCCGGCCGTCGCACGATGACGTCATCGACGTGCAGTGCAGAAGACCAGGGATGGTAAGTTAAGCAGCGGGGGGCCCTTACCACACAGGGGGGGGCGAGTGCCAGCATTTGGGGGCCTGTATACCCCTGGGACTGCTATATACCCCTGGGGCTGCTATATACCCCTGGGGCTGCTGTATACCACTGGGGCTGTTATATACCCCTGGGGCTGCTGTATACCACACCACTGGGGCTGCTATATACCCCTGGGGCTGCTATATACCCCTGGGGCTGCTATATACCCCTGGGGCTGTATATATCCCTGGGGCTGCTTATACACCCCTGGGGCTGCTTATAACCACTGGGGCTGCTATATACCACTGGGGCTGCTGTATACCACACCACTGGGGCTGCTATATACCACTGGGGCTGCTATATACCACTGGGGCTGCTATATGCCACTGGGGCTGCTGTATATACTGCTGGGGCCTGTATACCACTGGGGCTGCTGTATATACTGGTGGGGTCTGTATATACCACTGGGGAGGCTGCTGTAATACTGCTGGGGCCTGTATATACCACTGGGGAGGCTGTTGTAATACTGCTGGGGCCTGTATATACCACTGGGGAGGCTGCTGTAATACTGCTGGGGCCTGTATATACCACTGGGGAGGCTGCTGTAATACTGCTGGGGCCTGTATATACCACTGGGGAGGCTGCTGTATACTACCACTGGGGAGGCTGCTGTATACTACCACTGGGGGGGGCCTGTATACCACACTGCTGGGGGCTGTATACCTGTGCTGGGGTCCACCCTCGGCTTATACACGAGTCAATAGGTTTTCCCAGATTTTGGGGGCAAAAGTAGGGGGGTCGGCTTATACACGGGTCGGCTTATACACGAGTATATACGGTATTTTAATATTATCTAATAAAAATGATTTATTTTATAAAAAAAATATATGCAAATTTGCATTTTTTCCTAGAGGAGGGATGTGGCTTTAAATCTCCTTACCTACTTAACTGTCTTCTTATGGTTGCAGGAAAGCTCCTATCCATAAGGTTGATAGCAAGTTCCCAGACTTCGCCTTAGCCCACTCACACAGCCAGATCAGAATATCCCACACACTACACTGATGAGGGGCAGTTACCCCGAAACGCAGCGTCTGTAGTTTGGGGTTGTGATCTGGCACAAGTCCCTAGTCATATTAAAAGCTTGTTGGAAAGCGATTATGACTTTGAGGAGGTACCTAAAGGTGGCGCTGGAGTTGATCCACTTCCTCACTGAAGTGAAAATGTGCATATTTCCTAGAGGAGGGGTGCTTCTTTAATTCTCCTCACCTACTTAACTGTCTTCTTATGGTTGCAGGAAAACTTCTCACCATAAGGTAGATAGCAAGTTCCCAGACCTTATTTTATAAAGTCATTTTTGTGCTTTTTTTTCCTATATGATCATATCCTAGCCAATGCTGACTTTATATATGTTCATTTTTATGTATGACACTCTGCCTGCATATTTTTGCTAGTTTTCTGATACAAACCCTTTAATGTATCGACAGAGGTAAAACCGGATCTTAAGCACAATTAACAGGCAGAGCTGACCAGCGTGTGCTAAGACAGAGCAGCTAGAGCAGCTCTGCAATGCCCTGCAGGCATAACGTGATGCCCAACACCAATAGAAACATTAATGGCTGATGCTTCTATTGATTCCATAGCCCTCATTAAATGCTATGTAATCAGCAAAATAGAAGACTGTAGCCGTAATGATCTACTTCTACCTCCTCTTCAGAGTCTCTGGCAGTCTGTTCCCTCATTATTGCAGCGACGTCAGAAGACCTCATTGCATTTTGAACTTAGTAAATATGTATAGAAACCTCAATGTTTGCAGGAGAGCTCTCATGTCCTTCCTCTTCCTCTTTTTGTATCTGACTGCTCGGTTTTGTCCACATGATAACTATTTGCAGACTTTTTGATGTTGCAGATTTTTTGTTGCATTTCTGGATCTATTATGTAAATTAGGTTACTTGTTTTTTTTGAGTGCATGTTTTTAAATATTTTACATGTTTTTATTGCATTTTTGCACTGTGGTTCTTTTCTCTTGTTGATATGACATGTTTTAAATAAAGCTGCTTTGTTTTTGACACTTCCTGGTATTTGGCTTTGACATAACTTGATTAATACAGTTATTTGTGGATCACGTGCGTTTTTATTACATTTCTGCAATTGAAATGCACTAAAAGCACATAGGTGGTCTTTAACTACTGATTTTCCTCATCAAATCCAATTCTATGGAGATAATCTGCGGTTAAAACACAGTGTGCCCGCAGTAAAATTGACATTTCATGGACTTGAAACACTGTAGGTCAGATTACGCTGTGATAAAAAAAAGCAAAGAGGGCATGAAATTTCTGTACATCCCATCCGATTTCTTGGAACTGTAAGAAGTGCGTTTTTGTGCAGTGGAACTACTTGTGGCACCCTGTTGCTACAGGTAACCACAGACTCACCTACAGCACGAATGGGTTTCCACAGTGGGTACTCAGACATAAACAACATCTTCAACCCCAGCACAGTAGGGGGAGCTAAACTTGCTGCTCTTAGGCAAGATCCCCTATAAATACTGGTGCTTGGGGCAGAGTTAGTTAGAGTGTACAGATACTAGAAGAGCTGTGAAGATGTTCTGGTGGTCAGTGCCGCGCTAGGCCCGAGCCAGTGACCCTGAACAGCCTTCAGAGTAGTCTTGCAGGGCCCAACAGTGGGATCGGAAGGCAAGGAGAGAACGTAGAAAGAGCAAATTGGGGACCAAGGAGCCATCTTTGGTTCACTCCAGAAAGCATCCCAGACACTGGAGTCTGAGTCTGCCGGAGAGCACCTAGCCCAGCAGAGAATACCGGTTTACCGTGTAGACTCCAGTCTCCTGGGCATCTGTGCAGTCATCAACAAGGGAGCCAGGCACTGCGGAGAGAGGAATAGCGCCAGTCCATCGTGGGTTTCCCAACAACAGCACAGGTGATAGGAGAGCAGAGGAGGCCAGCCAAGTTTCACACGGGGCAGAGGCTTTACACACACGGGAAAAGAGACAAGGAGGCCTTACACCTACTCACTGCGGAGATCCAGAAGTGCTTCTTGACCACCTAAGAGTACCTGGACTTTTACCTGCCAAACCATCAGTAAAAGGTAAAGAAACAACCTATGGTGTGTGTCAATTCCTCAACCTTTGCCCCTGCCATCCACAGAGACTGTCCCATTACCTAACAGCCCGGCCAAATCCCTGCTCCATCTCTAATCATCATTACCAAACTCACCAGGGATCCAGCTCCGCCTGTGGGGAGCTTCAACACCTAGTGGGTCCCTAAGCAACCCGGACACTGATTTCAATACTTTAAAGGACATGGTCATAAAGGGGTTACAGCCAGTGGAGAATCCTGAAGCTGTCATCCAGCGGTGGCGCAGTAGCAAGGCTCCGGCTACAACAACACCTGTACCCGTGCCTGCAGCTGAAAGCAGTGGTCAGCCTACCAACTCTGATAGAATTGACTCTTTGTGCTTAGAGATGCACCAGATGAGTAAAAAGCTGACCACAGTCATGGAAGCCCTACAGCTGCCGCAGGGGCCAAAGCCACTGCCTATACCCCAATCTGTGATCCAGTTTTCTGACAGCCCGGAGGACATCCCGTGGATGAGAGGAAGGAAGACCATGTCGCCCAGAGGGAGAACCACCGACCACTACAGCTACACAGGAGAACCCATCTGCCGTCACTGCAACAAGACCGGCCACATCGCACAATACTGTCCATTAAACGAGCAGACCCTGGGGGCTGGGGCCAAACCTCAGGAGTAGCTCAACAGGGCCCAGCCGACTGGTATGATGCCTACATTAGACAGCGACCATTCCTGTCAATCATACTGGACGGCATATCAACACCTGCTTTGCTGGACACTGGGTCCCAGGTGACCACCATCCTTTATATCCTTTGTAAGCAATTCTGGTCATGTGATGAACTCAAACCACCCGCCTTAGACCTTTCCATCTATGTTTCTAATGGTGAACCACTTATTATACCAATAAGGGTGGGGAGGGTAGAATTACCAGACCAGGGGATTATTGTGGTAGCAGAAAAGATTAACCACCGAGACCCTTACATTATTCTTGGTACAAATGTTGTTAGCAATTGCGTGGGTGAAGTGTTGTTCTTGCTTCAACAGATTGCGGACACTGCCAAATCTGGGCAGAAGAAGGTTCTTCAGAGAGAGCTAAGAGCCCTCCTGCACCAGCAACAGGTAAAATCATCAGGTGGTGAAATTGGTACTGCACGGGTATACAGACCCGCTTCCTATTGTAATACCCCCAGTGAGTGAAATGATGATTTGGTGTCGAGCAGCTATAGGCCTAAGGGGGCAGGACCATCAGGCGGTAGTGGAGCCCATCAGCTCGGAACACAGATCTACACTCTTGACAGCCAGGGGGGTAGTTGATGTACACAAGGGAAGAGTACCAGTCCGCATCTTACATTGTGGGAGTGAGGAGGTCTAACTACCAAGGTATTCCACTGTTGCTAAGTTGTGCACTGTGCATAACAATGAGATACAAGCAGTGAGACCCTTACCTCCACCCAAAGAGGCAGAGGATAACAATGCTAATGGGCAGCTAGAGGACTGGTGTCAGCAGCTCCATGTAGGAACAGACTTCACTCCCATGCATAAAAAGCAACGTGTCTACCTGGTAGTCCAAGAATTTGAACAGGTATTCAGTAAGCATCCACTTGACTTTGGTAGGATCAAGGGGGTACACCATATCCCCACAGGTACACATCCACCAATCAAGGAGCGACACAGGCCTATTCCACCTGCATACAATCAAAAAGCCAAAGAGATGTTACAGGACATGAAGGACGCAGGGGTCATAAGAGATAGTTGTAGTTCCTGGGCAGCTCCACTAGTCCTAGTCAGAAAGATGGTAGCATGAGAATGTGTGTAGATAACAGGCAAATAAATAGCATAACACACAAAGATGCTTACCTGTTGCCACGCATTGAGGAATCATTAGCTGCATTGAAGTCTGCTAATTACTTTTCAACCCTAGATCTCACTAGCGGGTATTGGCAGGTCTCCGATGCAGAAGAAGACAGTGAGAAGACGGCATTTACCACACCCATGGGCCTATGTGAATTCAACAGCATGCCCTTCGGACTATGCAATAATAATAATAATAGTAAATCTTTATGTAGCGTCAACATATTCCGCAGCGCTTTACAATACAGTGGTTAGAGTACCGAAAATATAATACAGTAAGTAATTACAGTAGAGAACAAATACAGTACAATAATTGGATACAAAACAATAGGCATAGAATGAATGTAAAAAAGAAAATACAATAAATAAAGCAAGAAATCAAGGTGACCCTGGTCAAAAGAGCTTACAATCTACAATGGGATAGGGGTTGGACAAGGTATAGGGACTTATTGCACTAATGAAATGCACCCGGAACGTTCCAGAGGCTAATGGAGTGTTGCCTTGTCCAAGTATAGTATGGGATGAAGATAAAACCATCCAAATGCCATCTTTTAAAGCAGAAGGTTTAGTACCTGGGACACATAGTCAGTTCAGAAGGAGTGGCCCCAGATCCAGACAAGGTCACTGTCATCAGGGAATGGCCAAAACCAAAGACCCTCAAGGAAGTACGTCAGTTCCTGGTATTGGTGGGATACTACAGGGGATTCATCAAGGAGTACATGAAGAAGTAAATCTTTATATAGCGTCAACATATTCCGCAGCGCTTTACAATACAGTGGTTAGAGTACCGAAAATATAATACAGTAAGTAATTACAGTAGAGAACAAATACAGTACAATAATTGGATACAAAACAATAGGCATAGAATGAATGTAAAAAAGAAAATACAATAAATAAAGCAAGAAATCGAGGTGACCCTGGTCAAAAGAGCTTACAATCTACAACGGGTTAGGGGTTGGACAAGGTATAGGGACTTATTGCACTAATGAAATGCACCCGGAACGTTCCAGAGGCTAATGGAGTGTTGCCTTGTCCAAGTATGGTATGGGATGAAGATAAAACCATCCAAATGCCATCTTTTAAAGCAGAAGGTTTAGTACCTAGGACACATAGTCAGTTCAGAAGGAGTGGCCCCAGATCCAGACAAGGTCACTGTCATCAGGGAATGGCCAAAACCAAAGACCCTCAAGGAAGTACGTCAGTTCCTGGTATTGGTGGGATACTACAGGGGATTCATCAAGGAGTACATGAAGAAGGCTGCTCCACTGCAAAACCTCCTAGTAGGCCAACCCAAGAAAGGCAAGTCCAGAGATCCTTCCTTCGAGTAGGGCAAGGAACAGGAAGAGTCATTCCAACAGGTGAAGAGATCCTGACTTACCGCGACTACAACCTACCATTCCTGTTGTACACCGATGCCAGCAACGTGGGGTTAGGAGCTGTACTCTCCCAGAAGCAAGAAGGCAAAGAAAGATTGATTGCCTATGCAAGTAGAAAGCTTCACCCTACAGAAAGGAACCCTGACAACTACAGTTCGTTCAAGTTGGAGTTCCTGGCCTTGGTCTGGGCTGTTACTGAAAGATTCAAACACTACCTGGCATCTAACAAGCTTACTTCCTTCACTGATAACAATCCCTTGACCCATCTGGAAACTGCAAAATTGGGTGCCATGGAACAAAGATAGATGGCCAGATTATCCAATTACCAGTTTACCATCAAGTAACGGGCTGGGCATACAACGGCAATGCAGATGCCTTATCCAGGATGCCTCACGTAGCAGATATGGGAGCAGATGAGGATGAGCTTGAAGAGATAGAGCTATCTGCCTTCCATCAGTTGAGAGCATCCCAGTGTCAACAAGCCCGTCCAGAACTTCCTGAGAAAGTAGTGAACCCGTTACCATACTTCAGTTGGAAGGAGTTCCAAGACAGCTAAACACCTGTGAAATGAAAGAAGCAAGTTGCTCATCTACCAGGAAAAACTGTGCAGAAGGTACATGAATCCCAGAACCCATGAAATGGTTTGGCAGATCGTGGTACCCCGAACAGAAATCCGAATGGTACTAAATGCCTATCATGACCAAACTGGACACTTTGGATGGAAAAAGCTGGAGATGTTGCTCAAAAACAGATTCTATTAGGTTGGCATGCGAGGACCAATAGAAAGATGGAGTAAAGACTGTGGACCATGTAGCCTACCAAGAAAAGACCAAGAGAGTCAACGAGCACCACTCCAATCCATTGTAACAACACAACACTTCCAAATTGTAGCCTTGGACCATGTGAAATTGACTCTAAGCAAGACAGGCTACACCTATGTTTGACAATAGTGGATCACTATTCAAGATTCCTGATGGTAGCACCTGTAAAAGATCTCACAGCTGCAACAGCCACAAGGACCTTTCAGAATGTCTTCTGTAGGCCATTAGGCTACCCAGAGCAAGTTCTAACTGATAGAAGTTCTGCATTTGAAGCCGAAATCTTTCAAGAATTCTGTCACCTTTATGGTTGTAAAAAGATCAGAACTACACCATATCACCATCAATCCAATGGGTTATACAAAAAGATAGACATGACATGCTCCAGATATTGCCTCTTGAAGAAAGGAACTAATGGCCAGAAAAATTGCCTGAACTGATAGACATGTACAATCACATCCCAGTGAGCTCTACCAACTGTACACCCGCATATCTCATGAGAGCACATGTTGGAAAACTACCAGTAGATTTTGAACTAGGAGTCCTTTAACCAAAAGCGGATACTTCCACCTCTGACTGGAACACTAACCGTCTAGAGCAATACAGACAAGTCCAAGCTTGTGTTGAAGACAGTCTAGAAAAATACAGACAAAGACAAGAGAGAAACTTCAACAAAGGTGCACCAGCAGAACCAATACTACCCGGAAGTATTGTACTAAAAAGAAAAAGAAGAAGACATAAACTGGATGACCAATGGGAAAGAGAACTCTACACTGTTTTGAACTCCAACTTTGACAACACCAGAGTTTGTCTTATCAGTAAAAATGGTGGAAAGACAACTCAAACAGTCTCCAGAGATCATTTGAAGAAATGCCCAGAAGCATGGAAGACCCAAGACTTTCAAGACTTTCCAAAAGAAGAAGAAGAAAAAAAAGAAACTTATACACCCTTAACCCATTATGAAGAACCAAAAGAGAAGGTCATATCAACAATACTTGGAGACTTCCCTATAGATTGGCCCCAATATGAAGGAGCAGTAATAGTGCCATTACTTAACCTCTATGAATCTCCAGAAACAATCCCGCAAATTCCCGGGAAGAAACACCCATTGTCAGAAAACCAGAGGATCCTACAACTGGTGCACCTGCTAGTCCTGTAGTGAGGCCACACAGATGCTTACCTGACTTACCCACATTGCATTATCCAGACACATCACCTGAGACATCCACACCAGTAGTGTGTACATCTAGTCGCAGCACACGTGGTCAACCCCTGTCCAGGTATGGAGATTGGGCACAATAAATGTTAATGTAGAAACACAATGAAAAGTAACATGTCAATAGCAGCACTTGTAAAAGTTAAAATGTAAATAGTAGTGTACAGAAGGGTGAAGACTAGGCTAAAACAGGTCACACCAGGTACACAACTTCAGAAAAAGGGGTGAGTGGAGTTGGCGTAAGGAGCCATCTAGGGAGAGTAAAATCTTGACCAGTAGGTGACCCCAGAGCCAGGAGACCTACAGTGCTTATGACCGGTAGAGGCCCCTACAGTACCTAGGACTGCTACGCCGAGGCACCCGTAGTAAGTGTTGTGTATTTTGAACTTTTAAGCCTACAGCAACTTTCCCTGTAAGGACTTTATTGAACTTTGTTGAACTTTTGAAAAACTTTAAACCCCTTTTTTACCCAGAGTATTCAGAGACTTTACTGTATAGACTCTTAACAAACATGTTCCCCTGAACTTTTCCTGTTCTACAATCTTAAAAGGACCATAGTCAAAGGACTGTTGTGACAACAAATTTGTTTCCAGTCTGCGGTGGATGGACTAGCACCATATGGACTGTACCTGTTTTACCATTTCTTTAGTGATTTTTGTAAAGTTTTGGGTTTTGAGACTCCATAAATATATTATCCGTTATTATTACTGTTGTTACAAATGTTATTATATGTGTGCTAACCAAAAATGTTTCTCAGTCCAGGAGTACTGATCTTAACTAGGGGAGAATGTGGCACCCTGTTGCTACAGGTAACCACAGACTCACCTACAGCACGAATTGGTTTCCACAGTGGGTACACAGACACAAACAACACCTTCCACCCCAGCACAGTAGGGGAAGCTAAACTTGCTGCTCTTAAGCAAGATCCTCTATAAATCCTGGTGCTGGGGCCGGAGTTAGTTAGAGTGTACAGACACTAGAAGAGCTGTGAACACGTTCTGGTGGTCGGTGCCACGCTAGGCCCGAACCAGTGACCCTGAACAGCCTTCAGAGTAGTCTTGCAGGGCCCAACAGTGGGGTCAGAAGGCAAGGAGAGAATAGAGAAAGAGCAAATTGGGGACTGAGGAGCCATCTTTGAACAACAGCACAGGTGATAGGAGAGTAGAGGAAGCCAGCCAAGTTTCACACGGGGCAGGGGCTTCACACTCACGGGAAAAGAGACAAGGAGGCCTTATACCCACTCACTGTGGAGATCCAGAAGTGCTTTTTGACCACCTAACAGTACCTGGATGTTTACCTGACAAACAGTCAGAGAAAGGTAAAGAAACAACCTGTGGTGTGTGTGTCAATTCCTCAACCTGTGCCCCTGCCATCCACAGAGACTGTCCCATTACCTAACAGCCCGGAAAAATCCCTGCTCCATCCCTCATCATCATTACCAAATTCCCCAGGGATCCAGCTCCGCATGTGGGGAGCTTCAACACCTAGCTGCCCATCCATCATCCCTGGAGGCCCCACACAGCGCTGGTGCAGTCACCAGAAACCACAGGTGGCATCACGACAAACTATTCCTATTTCGATTCCCCCTTTTTAAGCTGACCAGCAAGGCCACGGGTCTGGGCAGGCCACCAGTGACATCCCAACCGCATCTGAGAGCCCAGATACCCAAGGCCACATAATCCTGGGGTGCGTCATAATCATCTAAGAAAAATTTATATTACAATCTGATAGTCCTCAGTGGTTGATACCTTTTAATGGCTAACTGAACAGATGGTAAAACATATCAAGCTTTCGAGACACTATGGCCTCTTTATCAGGCTTAATAATGACACAAATTTTGAACACACACATTTATACACATATACAGGGTTGGATAATGCAGTAAATAAACCAAGTGAGGTGAAGCATAGTACTTGACTTGGTCAGAGTTGGTAGGGGGGGAGAGCATCTGGTGCAATACATCAGCCTCCAGAGATAAGAAATTCACCAAAAACTAATTGCAGAAAGTTGACCTTCAATAACTGACTGCAGCAGAAGCCTTTGCTTTTGACCTTGTTTGTGCTAAGACCCAAAGATTATTATCCTCTGGCCAAACCCTTAATCATTTACTTGTGTAATTCCATTTTTCGTAGTTGTTTGAGATATGTACAATTTTGTTTTGTGACTCTTAGCATTACGTTTAGCGTCCTTACACCCCTGCTATTGACCTCAACCTCTGTCTGACCATGATTCCTGTTTTCACTCATTATGACAGTGATGACCTTGACTACTTATCTACAACTTTATTTTTCATTGCCAGTGGAAACCTACTGCCTCTGTTCCAACTGTATTAACCCAAAATAAACACTTTGTACTATAGTCTTGAGTACACCAATATGTGGGAGTAATGGGTTACACAATTGCATTTTGCTTGGATATTCTTGATGTGTATCTTTGTGACTGTTGAATCTATGCCATGCAAAAATCAAACAGATCTGAAAAATGCCCTGTATTTCTGTGAAGATGATATGATATAATGAACATGGTTGTGTGCAATAGATGCCAAGTATACGATTATGGCATCACAAAGCAAGGCTCTCAGTTCCACCGCTTGAACTACACAAAGAACTACTTGCCTGAGTAAACAACATTGGCTGTCTTCATAAGGTAGATAGCAAGTTCCCAGACCTTGTCTTAGCCCACTCACACAGCCTGATCAGAATATCCCACACACTACACTGATGAGGGGCAGTTACCCCGAAACGCAGCGTCTGTAGTTTGGGGTTCTGATCTGGCACAAATCCCTTAGTCATATTAAAAGCTTGTTGGAAAGTGATTATGACTTTGAGGAGCTGCTTAAATGTGGCACTGGAGTTTCTCCACTTCCTTAGTGAAGTGCAAATTTTCATATATCTAAGAGGAGGGAAGTGGCTACAATCTCCTCACCTACTCAGCTGCCTCCATAAGGTAGATAGCAAGTTCCCCAACATTGGCAATACATCAGAAAGTTTAAAGACACATTTCTCCTTTATTTTATCATTCCTTAATAAAAACCATTTCCCACAGATAATTTTTCACAATGACGCCATCCCTTATACAACTCTTTGTAATGCTGAATCTGTTTGTAGGAGGCCAAAGTCAATAGTTCATAATCTTTATTCAGAGATTCTAAAATTTCATACTTAGTAAATTATTGTCTTGTATGTCTTCACTGCTGACCGAAGGCAAAATGAGAAACTTCATAATCTGCTTTCTAATGATATGTATTGAAGAGACATCATTATAATTAATGTCAGGAGACGGTAGTATTTTTACGTCTGCATAGACGATGATCAAACCTGCAGCTACACTGCAAACATCGCTATAATTTATTTCCTGAATGTTGCCATGTACTTACTGGTTCCTCTCTGATTAAGCTACATGCTCTCTTTTATTGCTTTCTGTGAATTATAATAATTAAAATAAGAAAAGCTATAATTGAAGTTGGTTTATATTTCTGTTGTGTGCATTAAGAACCCAGGGGTCATGAACATATGAATATGAACAGGCACATTTCCACCTCCTCTCCCCCCACTCAGCAAAGCTTTACACCACCAGGCTGTTGGTCCACAGACGTGGGCTATTCTGCCCAGCATGACCTAGTTAACACGACGTGTGCGCTCTATGCCTTTTGGCACTTTTTGCACTGTAAGATTAATTAAGAGTGAAAAACGCTATAACAGAACATGTGTTTTTTTAATTCCCTTCCCACCTGTCGTAACACACCGATGCCGAAGAGGGAAACATTAAGAAATGTGTCCCAGCATTTAAGGCTTACGGCATTCATTAGCTGCAGAGAAAAAAAATGTGATTTTGATGCAATTTAAAAATTCTTCCCTATAATTATCTCATTTATAAGGCTTTTAAGGGTCTACATACTGAGGACATAAAGTGGACTTCAACACATCTGCCTTTCTTGTTTTTACGTAACCCCGTACCACCTCCGTAGAGGTGATGACAGATAGAAAAGGTTTGTCGTTTTACATCTATTATCATTGAAGAGAACTATTAAGCAAACTCTTTTCTCTGTAATTCCTTCCCGTAAATGTCAGTATGAATGTTCTTCTAAAGTAAGAATTCATGGACTTTAAAGACCATACACTCTAATGAGCATAATCCTTAAATAAACCATAAAGAACTAGATCTGTGCCTATGTCCTTTTCTGAAAAGTTTACAACATCTCTGAACTGTTTGACTTTTTTGTAAGTCTGAAAGGATTTATTCTGTGTCTTCCATTAGGGCAGCACATTAAGGTGATGGATCACCTGGAAATCTTTATTTGAACATGTATTTTTTTACCATTTTGTCTGATATTATTTACAACTAAATGCATACGAGGAGCATGTGTGCTCTGTCCGTTGTGTCTTTATTACTTACAGTCATTACTGAAAGTGTTGGCACCCTTAAAATTGTTCCAGACAGTGAAATATTTCTCCCTCCACCAAAAAATTAATATAATTACATGGGCTATGTCATACATATTTATTTGCTTCGTGTGTATTGAACAGCAGCGTAAAACAAAAGAATCAGAGAAAAAAAGTCAAAATGCAAATAAATTCACACCAAACCCCCAAAATGGGCAGACCAAATTGTTGGCAGCCTCAACTTAATATTGGTTGCACACCATTTGGAATAAATAACTGCAATTAATCGCTTCCTGTAACCATCAACAAGCTTCTTACACCTCTCAAGTGGAATTTTGGACCACTCTTCTTTTGTATACTTCTCCCTTTTTTGTTCTCATGCTTAGTTTGCATTTCATACAGACATAATGCAAAGAATGAGTCAACGTCTCCCTTTTTTTCTGGTTTCAGGTGTGATTTTCATATTGCCCACACCTGTTACTTGCGACAGCTGAGTTTGAATGATCATCACATGCTTAAAACAAAGGGTATTACCCACAATTTTGGAAATGTGCCAACAATTTTATCTCATTCATTTTTGGGGTTTTGGTTGAAAGTATAGTAAGTAGTACCTTGACTGCTGATACAATTTTTTCAAAATAAGAACTGTTGCTCTGTATCTTTTTTTCTCTATGATTCGAACACAAATGTGAATTACGAATGGTTGTGCAGCTGCTGCATGATCATGTGTGCCCATTCATTAAGCAACTGATTATTCCCTTCTCCCCCTGCCTATCATCTGGCCCTACCACATTCATATCATCTGTCTGCATCATGACGCATGTTTGAAAAATTTATACTCACCCTCCCTAATCTCACGCATACAGCTGATGGCAAGTAAGAGAGCATCAGCTGACCAGCATGTGAGAGCGCGTCACCTGATCAGCGAACGTGGGCCAGCTGATAAGCATGTGAGTGCACAGCACTCTCATGTTGTAAGCTGCCTGCATTAGATGAGGATGACACAATGTGGGAACCAGAGGGAGGGTGAGTATAATAGTTTTTGTTAAGTGTGTGGCATGATGGAGCCATGCACCAGGATGGGGTGGCCATTTACTAGGATGAGGGGCCGTGTACCTGGATGGGGGGTCATGTACCAGGATGGGGGGGGTCATGTACCAGGATGGGGGCCATATAGCAGGATGGGAATCATACATACCTGGTTAAGGAACATGTACCAGGTTGGGGAGCCATAAGTATAGTTTGAAAACTGATTAATACCATTTAAATTGATTTTTAAATGGGACATTTAATTTGACATAAGATCAAATTGAGTAAGGACCTAGGTCACGGAGTGAATGAAACTCGTAAGTCAAGTTATTGCTGTATGTCATTTTTTTCTCTAGTTTTTTTTTTGTGTTGTTCTATTACAAAAGAACAACATAGATTGCTGTCAGTGAGAGAAACAAAATAATAATCTTATTTGGTGTGATACCTTTTAACCCATTCACATCCTTAGGTGTACCGTTGTGTCTAAGCTTGGAGGTACTCACTGACCTTGAATGTAACAGTATGCGGCACTGTGGCCGCAGCAGTGGCAATCACGTGAAGTTGCTTGCTGATTCTGTCACCAGGGCACTAGAGATTATCGCCATGGTGGGTAGATTTGCCATCCTGCAACTTCGATCATTGTGATTGGCTGTTCAATTCTGAACAACCAATCACTGCGATTCTAATGATTTAGGCAATGAAATTGTCTGAATCATTGCGATCCAGCAATTAGTGGTGCTACCACAGCACCTCTCATAGGCTAGATCTCAGAAGAGGTGATGTCACCCCCTCCAGGCCTGATTAGAAAGATTGTGCTGTGATCTCTGCAAATAGTTTGCAGAGGGGCGGTGTGATCTGACTGTGACCACTCCTCTCAGCCTTATTCTGTCTGTGGAGACTAAGGAGGAGAGGTCTCATGCAGCCAGGGATGATCCCCATACTGTCCCTGGCTTTTTATCCCTCTAAATACTGCGATTGATATCGATTGCAGCAATTAGGTGTTTGGGAGATGGATTGCGGGACCCTGCGATGTAATTGTGAGGGCCGGATCAACGTCATGGTGATCTGCTGTCACCATGGCGACTTCCTGGTTACCTGTCCTCAACATGCCTCAGGGATCATGCCATCCATGAGGCTTGATACGCTGCAGCACTGACAGCTGTACTGTACTTTAATGATCTAGCATTGCACAGTACACTTGAGCTGCGATCAAGGCAGTGAAAGGTAATGTCCCATAAAACGACTAAGTAAAAAAGTAAAAAACATTGAAAAATCACTTTAAAAAAAGCAGAAAATAAAGCAAAAAAAATTCAATAAATACGGTAGTTATCTTATGTAAAACATAAAAGTGAAAAAAACTATACATATTTGGTATCGCCACAACTGTAACAACCAGCTCTATAACAATGCCACACTAGTTAACCCCTTCAGTGAACACGGTAAAAATACAAAATGCAGCAAAAACTATGTATTTCCGTCATACAGCTGACAAAAAAAAGTGGAGTAACACGTACGTGATCAAAAAGTCATATGTGTACTCTAGTGATGGCATGGACATATGTTATATTGGTCTCTTGTGCCATTTCAATAATGCATGAATAATATGGAAAATATGCTACACCAAATTCGCATTTACATTAAAATGTCACTATTTTCTCCCTAAAAAAAATAAAACAAAGATTACACTGTTCTACATATTTTCAAAAGTTGTCAGGTTTAGTTATGAAATGAGCCATTTATTAATGATTTGACCTCCTGAATTAAAATCTGATGATGAAATGTTTGGCTCTTCATAGTTTACATACTATGAAACATTATTATATTTGCAGATATAAAGATGCAAAATATTTTGATATGCCAATTTTCTGATATTTAATTAGAGGAAATTTAGCAACAAGTCAAATAACTAAAACATATCTAAACACTTTTGTGGCGCCCCTGCGACCTGGGTGGCCACAGGGTGAACTGCAGCCAGGCAAGATAGAGACGGTTGACTAAAACACATTCACACAGGTACACACACTGACCCTATGCCTAGGACTATAGGTTAGGCAAGGAGTAGCAGGGGATAAGAGTAGTGTGGGTGGAACGTAGACCAGCACTGAACAAGTGAGTGGAGAGACCGACAATAGAAAACCGGAAACACCTAGTTTAGGCATGACTTCCCAGAAGGAGAGGTTCCCTGGAGGGCGCAGAATCATAGAGGCTACATTCCTAGACGAGAAAGCTTGCTCCATAGCTGGAGGCAAGGGAAAGAAACCGGAAACAGAGACACCCGACAGTGAGAAAGAGGGAGCCTGGTGATCCCACAGCCATACCTGGGACACTGGAGGCAAGGCCACTACAGCCAGAGAGCCGGCTCTGTAGAAGTGACTGGGGGCACTCTAGGACCCTAATCACGAGACACACTGGCTTGGGGAAGGTACTCTATGACCTGCAGCCTACCTACCACCATGGTCTAGGAACACAGGCATCAAACTAGGGCTATTGACCCTGACAGAGAGGGAATCATCACACAAAAGCCTGTGATGGCCAGACCAAACCCGTGAGTGAGGAGACAGAGAGAGGAAAGGGCCTGAAAGGACTTGAGGGAAGCAACACAGAGGAGCTGTCTGAGCTGCATAAACCCAGTTACCCGGAGCAGTCTAAAAGTGTGAGAACTGTAACTTGAAAGAGCTGAAAGAACTGTAACTTGTAAACTGTTGTGAACTGCTGCTAAAGAACCTTAAGTAAAGTACCCGTGCAGAGCAAGAAAGCCTCTGGTGTCTTATTTCTACTACACTCTACCAGGAGAAGCTGCAGCATCACAGTAAGTGCAGCGTACAAAGTACAATCCCTCACCAGCCCGTCGCCCTACACCCTGTACACAGGGGCTGGCTGGTAGATCCTGTCCTGGGGGGCAGTCTACTTTTTCCAGCCCGATCCTAAGTGAGGACGAGGAAAGGAGGGTGTTGTTGGGGGAGCAAGCCAGGTGAAGAGTGAAGAGCGGGGGAGGGGGGGCGTGCGGTCTGCTTCACTCACCAGCCTCCACCGCGCTGTCAACCGCGGCCTGCTGCCTGCTTCAAGGGTCCCACTGTATTTGCGGCAGCTGCTGCTGCAAAGCATCGCCGCGCGGCCGCTATCGTTGCATTGGGCGGCCCTAATGAGGGACAATACCACCGGCCTGGTGGGCAGATGCCTCCCTGCCACCTGGGCCAATCCGCCCCTGCCTGTACATAGACATTCCACACTGCCCTGGGGACTGACTTTACCCGTGGAGAGCCATTGCATCCCAAGCAGCCTTCCATCATCCCCGGAGGTACTGCAGCAGCGGTGGTCCCCACTGACCACATCCCACGGGTGGCGTCACGACAAATCCCCTGTATATAACCCCTTTTTGGACTGAGCCCAGCCACGGGACCTGGTAACGACTACCGTGATCCCAGAGAGACAGCATTGGCGCAGCCCCAAGTAACCCACTGCCTGGGGGTGCATTACTAATCTGGCATCACAAACAGGATTCCGTGCCCGTTGTACAGGGTACTGTATGCCTAAAGACTCTGTTTTGAATTTTTGGACTTGTTTCTAAAAGGCCCCAAAATGGCGGGCCTAAGGATGTGAGAGACAATGTGTTGGCCTGGGGGTGTGCCTCAACTGCCACATCATGGGAGGACCATGCCAGAGGTGCGAAAAGGCCTGCATGCCCCAAGTGCTAATGAAAAACCAAGGGCAAAGGGCTAATGAAAAACCAAGGACAAAGATCAAACTTCCCCTGCCGGAAACTAAAAATGGCGGCAGGAATGGAGTCATGTGGATGGGGTCCAGCAGCCGAGAACCGGAACTTTGAGTAAGAGACCAGGCCATGGTTGAGCACCTGGTCACCAGTGAGGACCCTCCAGCCAGGCCGCAGCTCATTGCCACCAGTGTAGCAGTTGGGCAAGAGTGAGAAGACCTTGAGGCCCTACCTGGAGATGACAACGGCAGCGAGACTGGAGCGGAGCCCGAGGAAGCTGAGGAGTCATCCAGCCAGCCAAGCTCTGAGGAAGTGGAACCGGAGGAGGTTGACCGGGTGAGCTGTGAGAGATATGCGGGGCCCCGTGAATTGCGCACCCTGTGTGTACACAAATGCGATAAGTAAAATTGCAATACCCTGGTCCTGTATATATTTATAGTGATGTAAAGCATTGTAGAATCTGCTTTTTCTATGGACTCATAGACTTTCATGAGGACTTTTGCTTGGAGTAAGAACTGTTTGCAATGTTCCAAGAAATGAGCCTCCCAGACGGGAATAAACCAAGAATGCTTACTGTTATTATTCAAAGTGTTTTTACTGTTATTGTACATGCATATTAAACAATTGCTCTCTACTGGGTAGGGGTAGAGACACTTGCGGACAAGTGTGTTTCACCAAGGGGGAATGTGGCGCCCCACTAGTCATGGCGCCACTAAAGGGGTACTGCACCCAAGACAGTGTGTGTGTGGTATTCCTGTCATCAGGGGATGTGATGTTAATCTGAGGCCCTCATTCTGGCATTCACACACCTGGAATATGGGGACTAAATGGTTAATCTGTTTGCCTGGGAGACCCAGCCCTGGTAGGAGGAGCTTAGGTGTAGTAGAAAGAGCGGGAAGAAGGGTGGCAGGACAGAACAGCCATGAAGAGAGTCTGAAGTGGAAGGAGAGGAAAGTCTGAGGGAGACGAGGAGCGTCGTGCCCGCCTCAGATGAAAGCGCATAGAACGGACACCGGGTCCGAGACTGTACAAGGTTACACATCCCGGCAGTCAATACCGGAGGGTGGGGAATTCCAAGTTTTCCAGTCACACTGTGTCAGGAGGCAAAGCAGCCTATAGAATTCAGAAACACTGATGCCCCGCTGCAGGGTAGAGAAAGTGAAGGACTCGAGCTGCCTGTCATACAGCACACACAGGAGAGAGAGGGCAAGCCACTTAGTTTTAAGCCGCTTAGTCACAGGAGCCTACAAGTAAAAGGGCAGGTAGAGAAAGGATAGAGAGTGACTAAAGAAGGAACATCGCAGAGGGTCTCAGAGATACTGCATCCTCTGGTGACTACCCGGCCAGCTACCCGTGACTGTGCACCGTGTGAACTGTTTGAGAGCTGCCGTGCCAAGTTGCCAGTAAAGTACCCTTGCAGAGCAAGAAAGCCTCTGGTGTTGTATTTCTACTACACTCTACCGGGAGAAGCTGTCACAGTTATTGAGCATACAAAGTACAATCCCTCACCAGCCCTTTGCCCTGCACCTTGTACATAGACGTTCCACACTGCCCCGGAGATTGGCTTTACCCGTGGAGAGCTGTTCCATCCCCAGCTGCCATCCATCATCCCCGGAGGCTCTGCAGCAGTGGTGGTCCCCACTGACCACATCCTACGGGGGCGTCACGACAAATCCCCTGTATATAACCCTATTTTGGACTGAGACCAGGCCATGGAAACGAGGCACAACTACCGTGATCCCAGAGAGACAGCACCTGCCTGGCCATGAGTACCTCACGGCCAGAGGGCGCATTACTATTGCGAATTATAAACAGTTATAGAAATTACACTAAAAAATGTGTTCGGCATTCAGTGACAACTCTTTTTTGCTTGTCTCTTGTACTGAATCAGATCATCTCTTACAATTGTCCAATAGCAATCTGCAAGCATTGATGGATGCCATTTTCCTTGATATCTTTTCTGCATAGCCGCAATATCTTGGTGAAATCTCTCACCGTGCCCATCACTCACTGCCCCACAGTTTGGTGGAGAAAAGTCTAGATGTGAATGTAAGAAATTAATCTTTAAGGATCTTTAAAAAGGTTTCCTCCTGAACAAAGTAATTTTAAGTTAATTTCAATCAATAGGTCTTAAAATAATTTCCACAATTGGGTGTGTTTTTATATACCGTAACATGTTCCTATGCTGAGATAATCTTATATACAGTATGTGTTTATGCTATGTAATGTGTAATGGCCGTGTCTGACTGTACAGGGACATGGTCTGATCATACTACATCTCCTGTACTGAGATAATCTTAAATATGTGTCCCTGCTATGTACTGTGTAATGGCCATATCTGACCGTACAGGGACATGGTCAGATCATACCACATCTCCCGTGCTGAGATAATCTTATATATGTGTCCCTACTATGTACTGTGTAATGGATGTGTCTGACCATACAGGGACATGGTCTGATCATACTACAGCTCCTGTACTGAGATAATCTTATATGTGTCCCTGCTATGTACTGTGTAATAGCCATGTCTGACCGTATAGGGACATGGTCTAATCATACCACATCTCCTGTGCTGAGATAATCTTATATATGTGTCCCTGCTATGTATGTGTAATGGATGTGTCTGACCATACAGGAACATGGTCTGATTACACCACATCTCCTGGGAGAGGAGAAAATAAACTATACAGACATTACAACACAGCATCACTGCTTATTTTATTGCGAGGTAACACACTTCCCTGCAGGTTTTTAAATAAAATGTTTACCTCAAAGAATTATTTGCGATCTTATGCGGTAATGTCTGTACACTTTTTCATTCCTCCCCTGCCCAGGAGATGTGGTATGATCAGACCATAACCATGTGCAATCAGACAAGGTCAAGACAATAGCAGGTGCAGATTTATAAGATTATGGCCAGGGTCACATAGCGTTTGTACCCCTAGCTGCGGATTCTGGTATTATCTTAGAACTTTTTCCAGCGCCGCATAGCGTTACCGTTATGACGGTGCTGAAAACGCTGCCTTAGTTACCTGCTGTTTACCTTCAACGACCTGTCATACAGGCAGCGGCTCGGAGTGCGATTTACAGCGCCGCACAGGGAACGTTGCAGACACGGTTTCCTGTGCGGCGCTGTAAATCGCACTCCGAGCCGCTGCCTGTATGACAGGTCGTGAAGGTAAACAGCGGGTAACTAAGGGCAGCGTTTTCCAGCACCGCATAGCGGTAACGCTATGCGGCGCTGGAAAAAGTTCTAAGATAATACCGGAATCCGGCAGGCTAGGGGCACATCGCAAATGTGAACCTAGCCTATCTCAGCACATGAACTTTTTTTAATCAAATCTAATTGTGGAAATATTTGTTATTCCAAGATCTATTGACTAAAATAAACTTTGAAGTTAAGTTTGTCCATGGGGAAACCTCTTTAAAGGCCACTTCACACACTACAACATCGCTAACGATGTCACTGCAACGTCACAGGTTTTGTGACGTAACAGCGACCTCTCCAGCGATGTTGTTGTGTGTGACAGCCACCAGCAACCAGGCCCCTGCTGTGAGGTCGCTGGTTGCTGCACGTCGCTCAGGACCATTTTTTGGTCCCAAGTCTCCCGCTGGTCAGCACACATCGCTGTGTGTGACCGCGAGAGACGAGCGAACCAGCGACCTCACAGGCTGGTATCCATGATAAATAGCGGGTAACTAAGCAGCGAGTGCTGCTTAGTTATCCGGTGTTTATCATGGATACTAGCATCCTCCCTGCTTAGCGCAGCCTGTAAGCAGGGAGGACGCTGGTAACTATGTTTACTTAGTTACCGCTGTTTATCATGGATACCAGCGATCTCACGGGTGCTGAGTCGCTGGTGAGTCGCTGGTGAGTCTGTTTGACAGCTCACCAGCGACTCCAGAGAGACTTTCCAGCGATCCCAGCCAGGTCGGATCGCTGGTGGGATCGCTGGAAAGTTTCAGTGTGTGAAGGGGCCTTATGGATATTTAAGCCAAGATCCTTTTACGTTTTTAGGAGATTTTCCACCAGTTCTTCATAGATATCTGCTCTTGAGGCTACCACTAATGTGAATGCTACCCATGCCACCTTTTCCTTACTCTGCAACGAAAGGAGAAGCTTTTCATCTTGAAGAAACTTAAGAATCTTAGGTCGGATGAAGACTCCCTCTTTTATCTTTGCTTTACTCAACCTTGAAAATTTATCAGTGAGATACTTGAATGCTTTTCAATTTTTATCCAATGCCTTTACAAAGTGGTGGATGAAGGACATTTTTACTCCCTGGCTAAAGTGAAAGTCAGAGAAGCCAGTGTAATACTATTGTATAGGTTTTGAGGAGTCTGATCGCTTAAGGGCAATGAAGAGCAGAGACGGGTTCTTGGGTGCAAAGTATTTATAAACACACAGCAAACAAGGTGAACTTAGTATACAGCAAAAGCACACAACATAACACAACCCCAATATATATAACGTCGAGCACAGTCCTTATGGAAGCAGTCCGAAAAACCAATAGTCCAAAACCGGTAAATCCGGATGCATGTAGTCCATAGCACAAGTCCTGGTACCGGAGCGACCGGAAGATATAGTCTGTGGCAAAAGGTCCCCACACCCGGATGACCGGGTAACAAGTTTAAACACAGTTCCGAGTAGGTGATGAAAACACAAGTTCCACAAAGCACACAGTACATACGGTAGTAACCGGGAAGTTGCTCACCAACTTGAATGTCCGAGCCTGAAGGTATAAGCAGCGGCACCAGAAGCACAATGCAGGAAGCTGTAAAGTGAACCGAGATCTCACAGAGCTCCAGGGAAGTGAGTGAATCCAGGAGAACAGCTGAGCAAGAGCAAACCAGAACCAGTATACTCAAGCAATGAATGCTCAGCTGAGCCAGGTCTTTATGTAAACGAGACAGGAAGAAGGGCAAAACAAAACAATGATCTCCATGCTGACTGAGGGCAAAATGGTCACACGGCAAGCCCGAAAACCTGGAATACTGACATTACTCCCCCCCCTGCAAACGGCCTCAGGACGAACCCGGACCAGGCTTGTCCGGATACCTCCGATGGAACTGCGCAACTTTCTGGGGAGCGGAGATGTTACCTACCGGTTCCCAAGAATCGTCCTCGGGAGAGTACCCCTGCCAACGAACAAGATACTGAAGCCGATGCCTATGGAGCCGAGAGTCGATGATGTCCTGAACCACAAACTGTTCGTGCCCATCAACCACCACCGGTGGGGGGGGAGGCACAACGCGTCCCTGAAATGTATTATGGAAAACCGGTTTCAATAAAGATACATGAAAAACAGGATGTACCTTCAGAGTCCGTGGTAACTTCAGCCGACAGGCCACAGAGCTCACAATTCCGGTAATCTTGAACGGGCCAATGAATTTCTGTCCTAGTTTTCGTGAAGGAACACCCAACTTCAGATTCTTCGTGGATAACCACACCGAATCCCCTACCTTATACACGGGTGCGGGTCTTCGGTGGACATCCGCTGACTTCTTGTAACGCTCCTGAGCCGCAGCCAGTGACTCTTTTAGCACTTCTAGATTCTGCTGTAGAATCATCACTCTGTCCCCAACCGCTGGGACCGACGTAGCAACTGGCGACCTAGGTAAAATAGTTGGATGATAACCCAGGTTGGCGAAAAAGGGTGTTACCTTGGTGGAACTGCTCTGCGTATTGTTGTATGAGAACTCTGCCAGGGGAAGCAGCTTGTACCAATCATCTTGGAGATGGCTGACATAACATCGCAGGTACTGCTCCAGGGTTTGATTAGTCCGTTCCGTCTGTCCATTTGTCTGGGGATGGTAGGCAGAAGATAAACATACGTCAATATGCAATGCAGAACAAAACCCCTTCCAGAACTTGGAGGTGAATTGCACCCCCCGGTCAGAGATGATCTCATCCGGTACCCCATGTAACCGAAACACGTTCTGGACTACTAGATCTACTGTCTCTGCGGCGGAGGGGAGGCCGGTACATGGTATGAAATGAGCCGCTTTAGTCAATCGGTCTACTACCACCAAAATAGTATCGTGGCCCCCTGAGTCAGGCAACTCCACGATGAAGTCCATCGAGATAGACCCCCAAGGGCGAGATGGTACGGGTAGCGGTTGAAGAAGTCCTGTAGGAGCAACACGAGGCACTTTGCACCGGGCACAGACCACACATGAGTGTACATAGTCTTTCACATCCTTTAAGCAGGTGGGCCACCAGAAAAAACGGCTTAAGAACTCCTGCGTCTTCTGTACCCCCCTATGACCTGCCAACACTGAATCATGGACCAATTTGAGGACCCGAAGTCTTACAGCCTCCGGGACATAGATACGCCGTTCCCTCAGCCACAAACCATTCCTAAGGACCAGATTTACGTCAGTGGGTGGAGCAGCAAGGAATACGTCACCGTCATAGGCAAGCTTGAGGTCCTTCCACAGGTCCCGGTCCTGGAGTACTCCAACGAAATTGGCATCCGATAGGATGGTCTTGGATGGGGTTCCTGGCACGGAGTCCACAGCGTGGATTCGGGACAAGGCATCAGCTTTCCCATTACGTGACCCTGGACGGTACGAGAGAATAAAATTAAACTGGTTAAGGAACAGGCTCCACCGGGCTTGCCGTGGAGACAGGCACCTGGCAGATTTAAGGAATTCCAGGTTACGATGGTCTGTGAGCACTACCACTTGTTGTGAAGCCCCCTGCAAATGATGTCTCCATTCCTTAAACGCGGAAATAATGGCTAACAGTTCTTTATCTGCAATATCATAGTTCCTTTCTGCAGGGGACAACCGACGAGAAAAGAAAGCACACGGGTGTAGGAGTTCCTTGTCCCCAGTCCGTTGTGAAAGGATAGCCCCTAGTGCGTTATCGGAAGCATCGACTTCCACAATGAAAGGGAGTGCGGGATCCGGGTGTGTCAGTATGGGCGCCGAGGTAAAACAAACCTTGAGACGATCAAAAGCCTCCTGGGCCTGCGTGGACCATACGAACCTCTGCCCCTTCTTGGTGAGCAAGGTGATAGGACGCACAATCTCCGAGAAGTTGCGAATGAAGCGTCTGTAAAAATTTGCGAAACCGACAAAGCGTTGTACCTCCCTGATGTTTCCTGGTACCGGCCAGTCTAGAATCGCCTGGATCTTGCTGGACTCCATGTTTAATCCCTGAGGAGAGATAACATACCCTAAGAAGTGGATCTGCGAGCGATGGAATTCACATTTCTCCAGCTTGATGTATAGGTGGTTATCTCTCAGACGGGTAAGTACAGCCTTTACATGCTCCTGGTGTTCCTGTAGAGAATCGGAGAAAATTAAGATATCGTCCAGGTATATCACCATAAACTGATCCAATAGATCCCTGAATATATCATTGACCAGGTGTTGAAAAGCAGCGGGAGCGTTACAGAGCCCGAAAGGCATTACAAGGTACTCAAAATGGCCATAGCGACATCTGAATGCCGTCTTCCACTCGTCTCCGGGACGTATACGGAGCAGGTTGTATGCCCCCGGAGATCCAATTTGGTGAAGATCTTGGCCTGCCGTACTCTCTCCAACAGTTCGGGAATCAATGGTAGCGGATACCGGTTCCGGACGGTTATTTTGTTAAGCTCCCGGTAATCGATACACGGTCTCAGAGTCCCATCTTTCTTTTTCACAAAAAAGATGGGAGCCCCTGCGGGTGAGGATGAAGGTTGAATAAACCCCTTGGCTAAACTTTCGTCGATATAGTCTTTCAATGATTGTAACTCCGGAGCCGCTAATGGGTAGACAGGACCAAACGGGATCTCGGCCCCTGGAAGTAAGTCTATGGGACAATCGTATGGTCTATGCGGGGGAAGCTGGTCTGCTTTTTTCTTGTCGCATATATCTGTAAACTCCTTATAGACTGGGGGGAGAACAGGTACCTGTATAATGTCCTCCTCATCGTACGTTACCGGTACTGCTGGACTGATGGTCGGGCCGGCCTGGGGATGGAAAGATACTTCCTTTGTCTCCCAATTGATGATTGGATTTTCAGACCGCAGCCAAGGGAGACCTAAAATGACTGGAAAGTGAGGAGAAGAAATCAACATAAAAGGCAGTGTCACCTGATGACCTGGTTTCATTACACAGTTGAGGGGTACTGTCTCCTGATCTACAGGTCCCGAAACTAATGGAGAACCGTCCACCGTTTCCATGGTTATCGGTGAGACTCGTTGTTGTGACTTGATACCGTGTCTCCTGGCAAAAGAAGAGTCCATGAAGTTACCTCCCGCCCCGGAGTCTATCATGGCAGATGTTGGAATTAACTGTCCCTCCCACTGGATCTGAATTGGAAGAGAGCAATGGGTAGAATTGTCCTTAGGTGAAGCTGACATTAGTACAGAAGGAAAAACCGCATCCAGGTGTATACTCGAGTCAGAGATCTCGGATTCTGCGTCCGTGTTATCACACTCAGTTACAGCTGCCAGAACCTTATTTGGACGTTTAGGGCATTTAGGGCAGTTAATCAAAAAATGATCAGATTGACCACAATAAAAGCATAAACGCTCACGGAGCCGGTAGTCGCGACGTTCGTTGCTTTCCCGTCGTTGTAATGAGTCCACTTGCATGGGAATGTCTTCGGCCTCCCGTGAACTCCTAGTAGCGGGCTCTCTAGGAGGGAAAGCAGAATTAGTCATCCGGTTTACAGCTGCCCACTTTTCCTGTCTACGCTCCGTCAATCGGGTATCAATGCGTACGCAATGTTGCAGAAACAGTTCAAAGTCCTGGGGAGACTCGGCCCGAGCTAACTCGTCCTTAATGGAACCGGACAGTCCCTTTTTGAACACTGATAACAGCGCATTATTTCCCCAATCGACATCCACCACTAACCTTTTAAATTCAGTACCATATTCAATGACAGACCGCTTTCCTTGACGTAGGGAAAGCAGAGCCGTTTCTGCGGTAGTACGACGATTAGGGTCATCAAACATTTGCGCCATTGCTGTTATGAAATTATCCAGGTTATTCAAACGGATATCGTGACTTTCAATCATGGGATTGACCCAAGCCAGTGCTCGTGATGTTAACAACATGACTATGCATAATACTTTTGACCGATCTGACCGGAAATAGTTAGCATGTACATCAAAAAACAGCATACATTGATTGATAAACCCACGGAACTGAGTACGGTCACCACTGAACCGAAACGGGGGTAATTTAGGCATACTGGTGGCTGGTGTGGGTATTTTTCCCAGGTCCTCCACTCTGGTTTGCACATCTCGGAGAGCCTGACCCACAGCCTGGTGATCATGGCCTAACTGTCTCTCCATGTCCAGGACCTTATGTTGCACCGCCTCCATCTCCTGCTGCAAGGAGTTAACCATGGAGAAAAGCTTCTCCACCCGTGTCTCCGTCATTGCCCTAAGCAGACTCCTCTTTTTTGCTTGAGTATAATGTAATACTATTGTATAGGTTTTGAGGAGTCTGATCGCTTAAGGGCAATGAAGAGCAGAGACGGGTTCTTGGGTGCAAAGTATTTATAAACACACAGCAAACAAGGTGAACTTAGTATACAGCAAAAGCACACAACATAACACAACCCCAATATATATAACGTCGAGCACAGTCCTTATGGAAGCAGTCCGAAAAACCAATAGTCCAAAACCGGTAAATCCGGATGCATGTAGTCCATAGCACAAGTCCTGGTACCGGAGCGACCGGAAGATATAGTCTGTGGCAAAAGGTCCCCACACCCGGATGACCGGGTAACAAGTTTAAACACAGTTCCGAGTAGGTGATGAAAACACAAGTTCCACAAAGCACACAGTACATACGGTAGTAACCGGGAAGTTGCTCACCAACTTGAATGTCCGAGCCTGAAGGTATAAGCAGCGGCACCAGAAGCACAATGCAGGAAGCTGTAAAGTGAACCGAGATCTCACAGAGCTCCAGGGAAGTGAGTGAATCCAGGAGAACAGCTGAGCAAGAGCAAACCAGAACCAGTATACTCAAGCAATGAATGCTCAGCTGAGCCAGGTCTTTATGTAAACGAGACAGGAAGAAGGGCAAAACAAAACAATGATCTCCATGCTGACTGAGGGCAAAATGGTCACACGGCAAGCCCGAAAACCTGGAATACTGACAGCCAGTGTCTTTTTTTGTACTGATATTCTCTTGTACGACTATCCCACTCACACAGAAAGCAGCAGTACTTCACATATCCAAACTGGAGACCAATTAGGAGGCCAATCATTTTTAAGTTACCACAGAGGGGTCACAAATGTTGGTCATAGTTCAGATACCTCAACAGTAGAGATAAGCGAACCTTCCCCGAATATGTTTGCAAATTTACAATTTGGCCAAATATGGCCAATTTGGTAATCCGAAAACTTTCCCTAAATCTTGCTGAACGCGACTATGTAAGAATTTTTTTGAGCTATACATGAATTTTTTAAGCTTCCTGGAGCTTGCAGGTGTTTTGACACCTGTAGGGTCTGAATTTTGGAAATAGTGCCAGATGTGAAAGCAGCTTGGCAGACCAGGTTGCTTACAGTGTCCTTAAAACATCTGTTTAAAAGAGCTTAATATTTTTGGGGGAATTTTTTTCAATATTTTTATTGTTTATTTTATTTTTTCGTTATTTTAATTTTTTATTTATGTATTTATTTTTGGAGAGCAAACCTGTTTTATTACAGAGGGTCAGCAGCATGCGAGGCCATCTCTTCTAAACTTATGTGATAGCAATTTATATAGAAATAGCATATGGCCATTATAAGCCTCATATTCACAATCTTGTGTCTGTTCACACTGATGAAACACCATAGACTGGTTATTTCTTCTTGAAATTGTGCAATCACTATTTCATGTATATAATAATAATAATAATAATAATAATAATAATATTTATTCATTTATATGGTGCTATTAATTGCATAGCACTTTACATACATTTCAACACTGTCCCCACTGGGACTCACTTTTCATGCCATACATTTACCATACGGACTTTTGGCGAGTGCACAACTGTGTTATATGTACAAGGCCTGGGTCACACTAGCATTAGATTTCCATTCAGGGGCATTCCACTAAAAAAATAGAATCTGGCAGCATTAACGCAGCGTAACCGTAATGATAACGCTGCCTTAACTCTGCCAATACAATCCTATGGGTGATGGACTCCTGAGCGCAGGTCAAACGCCGCACCGGCATGTAAGTGCCGGAGTTTGAAACCTTGTGCTATTTCCAAGCACATCACATGAAGTGCGCGTTATGTGATGCGCTTGCGCTTGGAAATAGCGCGAGGTTTCAAACTCGGGCACTTACATTCCAGCCTTTGACCTGCACTCGGGGGTCCGTCACCAATAGGATTGTGTTGGCAGCGTTATGGCAGCGTTACCATTATGGTTACTCAGCGTTAATACTGCCAGATTCTATTTTTTTAACGGAACCCCCCTGAACACATTCCTAGCACTAGTGTTACCCTAGCCTAATTCATATTAAAGTCGTCCTTCATTGCTGCAGTGCCCAGTAGACTTATTCAGAATTACAGATGAATTGGTGATGAATGGTGACAGTCAACTGAATAAACTTGTTTATTTTTATCATCATGTCTCTTACAAAGATGTCACGCTTCAATAATCACTACACCAACCCAGTTGTTATACCTTGTGGCCTGGGGAATTGGATTTGGGACAAACAGTGACATTAGTTCTGCAGCTCAGCCACCATAGATGGGTTAATTAGGAGCCAGGCAACAAGATTGTGCAAATATTTAAATCCAGTTGTGATTGTTTGAGTCTGAATCCTGTCAGTGGAAGATGCAGGGTCCCTTAGGCAAAAGCAAACACACAAAACCACGGTGCTCAGTCAGTGTCTCACTGCCGTTTTACCACTCCAGTGCAGTACAACACTGTCTGCTACTACAGTTGAACTTGCTACTGTGATGGTATTAAGCAGTAGTTTGTTGATGGATCATATGCAAAGCATGCTTGATCTGGAGGAGGTCATTTTCCTAACCACCCCTGGTGCAGAGGGTGCTTCAGCAGCACCAGATCTGGAGCAACATGAACAGGACATGGACATACAGTGTTGGCCAAAAGTATAGACACCCCTGGAATTCTGTCAGATAATACTCAGTTTCTTCCTGAAAATGATTGCAATCACAAATTCTTTGGTATTATTATCTTCATTTAATTTGACTTCAATGAAAAAAGCACAAAAAGAATTGTCCTAAAGCCAAATTGGATCTAATTCCACACCAAACATAAAAAAGATGGTGGACAAAAGTATTGGCACTGTTAGAAAAATCATGTGATGCTTTTCTAATTTGTGTAATTAACAGCACCTGTAACTTACCTGTGGTCCCAGCAGGTGTTGGCAATAACTAAGTCACACTTGCAGCCAGTTGACATGGATTATAAGTTGACTCAACCTCTGTCCTGTGTCCTTGTGTGTACCACATTGAGCATGGAGAAAAGAAAGAAGACCAAAGAACTGTCTGAGGATTTGAGAAACCAAATTGTGGGGAAGCATAAGCAATCTCAAGGCTACAAATCCATCTCCAAAGATCTGAATGTTCCTGTGTCTACAATGCGCAGTGTCATCAAGAAGTTTAAAGCCCATGGCACTGTGGCTAACTTCCCTGGATGTAGACGGAAAACAAAAGTTGTCAAGAGATTTCAATGCAAGATTGTGCGGATGGTGGATAAGGTGGATAAAGAACCTCGACTAACATCCAAACAAGTTCCAGCTGCCCTGCAGTCCGAGGTTACAAAAGTGTCAACCTGTACTATCCGTCGGCGTCTGAATGAAAAGGGAGCCCCAGGAAGACCCCACTTCTTACCCGAGACATAAAAAAGCCAGGCTGGAGTTTGCCAAAACTTACCTGAGAAAGCCTAAAACGTTTTGGAAGAATGTTCTCTTTTTTTGGGCAAAGGTATCAACATAGAGTTTACAGATGAAAAAAAGAGGTATTCAAAGAAAAGAACACGGTCCCTACAGTCAAACATGGCGGAGGTTCCCTGATGTTTTGGGGTTGCTTTGCTGCCTCTGGCACTGGACTGCTTGACCGTGTGCATGGCATTATGAAGTCTGAAGACTACCAACAAATTTTGCAGCATAATGTAGGGTCCAGTGTGAGAAAGCTGGGTCTCCCTCAGAGGTCATGGGTCTTCCAGCAGGACAATGACCCAAAACACACTTCAAAAAGCACTAGAAAATTATTTTTGAGAAAGCACTGGAGACTTCTAAGGTGGCCAGCAATGAGTCCAGACCTGAATCCCATAGAACACCTGTGGAGAGATCTAAAAATGGCAGTTTGGAGAAGGCACCCTTCAAATATCAGGGACCTGGAGCAGTTTGCCAAAGAAGAATGGTCTAAAATTCCAGCAGAGCATTGTAAGAAACTCATTGATGGTTACCGGAAGCTGTTGATCGCAGTTATTTTGGCTAAAGGTTGTGCAACCAAGTATTAGGCTGAGGGTGCCAATACTTTTGTCTGGCCCATTTTTGGAGTTTTGTGTGAAATGATCAATGTTTTGCTTGTTGCTTCATTCTCTTTTGTGTTTTTTCATTGAAGACAAATTCAATGAAGATAATGATACCAAAGAATTTGTGATTGCAATCATTTTCAGAAAGAAACTGAGTATTATCTGACAGAATTGCAGGGGTGTCAATACTTTTGGCCAACACTGTATATGTTACCTGGAGCTCCACCGGACTACCCAATTTCATCTGCACTGAGGTGGAGATCCAATCCTGGGCGCCGATGCCAGAGGGGGACCTGAGTCAAGAGGGGACCCTTTCCCTATGCCACATGGGACTGGGGGCACTAGATGTCCGACTGCACTACAGCATGACTGGCTGGATTCCACCTGCAGCAGTTCCACACCTACTGGATCCCTTTCCCCAATACTACCAGGAACAGGAGTATGAAGATGAGGCCAAGGAGGAACAGGACGTAGAAGAGGCAGAAGACCCTGTTTACCAGCCATGTGTAACACCCCCACCAGAGGCCTTAAACAGGGAAAATGCCATGTGGGGACCCCTATACCCTCCAAGCAACTATCTGACAAGGCATGAACCACTCCATCCTGCTTCCCTTATTGAGTAGATTCGGCTCACAGATGCCATTGTTCAGAACTGGTTCCATGGGCCTAAGGCTAATGACTTCTATGACCAGTGTACCATAAGCAAGGTGGTAGCATTCTTGCAGGATAAGGGGTTTAGTTTCATAGTGGAACAAGATACGGGACATCAGTGCTACGTCAACCGGTCCACCCTGCTGCGTGACAATCTTTCCCAAAGACTACGCACCATCATTGTCGGGGAGGAGGTCACTTTTATCAAGACTTGGGGCAGCAAGGGGTGGTTCATGGTTGGCATAGGTTGGGTTGGCACCACTGATGGCTTTGCAAAGTGGCAGAAGAAGGCTGACCTGGAGAGAATGCGGCTTCGAGTGCAATCTAGGTCTCTCTTGGTTGGCTAGCCAGCTGCAACCAAGCCCAGAGAGTCTGCCAGTGTTCCACAAGCTGGTCCTGTCTGTCCTAGAGGGCATGTTCATCCCCTAGTTTCTATAGGAGAGAGAGGATGGTGGCACTCGTGATTCCTGGTTGCAAACCGACTTTATTAAACCACGTGTATTACATCCGTGGGTGCAGGGAGGGAGGTGCTGAAGCAACGGTCACCGTTTCGCGGATAACTTCCGCTTCTACGGAGCCCGTCACTTCAGCACCTCCCTCCCTGCACCCTCGGATGTAATACACGTGGTTTAATAAAGTCGGTTTGCAACCAGGAAACACGAGTGCCGCCATCCTCTCTTTCCTATGGATTACAGTCTGTACAGCTGGGGCTGAGCAACACGTGCCTGGACACCATCTTGTTAAGTGAAGGATTGAATACAGGTCAGTGCACGGTTTCACATCTTTTTGACTACTATCCCCTAGTTTCTCCATCACCTTCTTCAGCGGTGGCCATGATGGAGTGTGCTTGCAGACAGCTGGTGGTGGAGAATGCCCCTACAGGAGTATCCTCTGCAACCCCCTAAAACCGTCCAGCAGTGGAGTACCAGGAAAAAATGTGACAACCATCCAGAGCACCAGGGACGTCGCTATGCATTAAGAATCGGGGCTGCAGCCCCGATTCTTATGCATAGAGCCCCGAACCCCCCGCGCCGGTCTTCTGTGCTCCTGCTCCGTCCGGCTGCATCCGGCCCCGGCCGTCGCAGTAACGATGACGTCATTGTGCGACGGCTGGGAACGCCGGATGCAGCCGGACGGGAGCACAGAAGACCGGCGCGGTGCAGAAGACCGAGGATGGTAAGTTAAGCAGCGGGGGGGGGGTGGCACAACAGAGGGACGGGCGAGTGCCAGCATTTGGGGGCCTATATACCACTGGGGCTGCTGTACACCACTGGGGCTGCGCTGCTGTATACCACTGGGGCTGCTGTACACCACTGGGACTGCTGTATACCACTGGGGCTGCTGTATACCACTGGGGCTGCTATATACCACACCACTGGGGCTGCTATATACCACTGGGGCTGCTGTATACCACTGGGGCTGCTATATACCTCTGGGGCTGCTGTATACCACACCACTGGGGCTGCTGTACACCACTGGGGCTGCTATATACCACTGGGGCTGCGCAGCCCATAGATCTACTGTATAAGCCTGCTGGACTTCAGACAGCGCACATACTATACCTACATTAGGTATAGTATGAGCGCTGCGCACAGAGGAGCTGCCGGCTTCATTCATAAAAATGTACAGTTGCTGACAGGAGGCGGCTACTGTACATCAGGAATTACATCATTATATGCCCACCTGAGTGGGTGGTATGTCTCTAGGGGGGGTGGGCACCCCCTAGTGACATTATAGCCACATTTATTAATAAAATGTAACCTTTTGAAACAATGATAAAACTTTGCTTATCCCGGCGGTAGCAGGGATGAGCAACTGTATGGTAACCGGATTGCTCAGGATTACACATCCTGAGCAATCCGGTTACCGCATTGCGGGTCAGAGAACCACTCCGAAAACTGCAGCCTGCATGATTTTTCACGCAGGCTGCAGAGCCGGAGGCGGTAACCGGATTGCTTGTGAAGCAATCCGTTTTTTATAATAGGCTCCTATGAGGAGCGTTTCCTGATCCGGTTTTGAGCTTTTAAAAAGCTCAAAACCGAATCAGGTTTTATAAAAAAAAAAAAAACCTGAAGTGTGACCCTAGCCTAAGGCTTCACTCCCTATGGAATGCTATGTTGTGTAGTTGCTGCGGATTTGATATGGACAATTCTGAAACTGTCCTATTCTACTGAAACAACCCTATTCAGATGAGCGGAATCAATGTTCAATTTCAAGTAAACAGCAAAGTGTGACTCATTAGTAAAGCTGGCACATCTTAAACTGTGTTTGTAAGTACTCTTCTAGATAATTTCCATTAAAGCTGAAAAATACCCGTGTATTATTACATCAGTAGAGTTAGTACTGATAGTTTGGTAATCATGTCTCTTATGTAGAGATTTTCATCTTTTTATTCAGTTGCATTGATTATTTTTGCAAAACTTTTGAAAATGTAAGTATACCATTTGTTTTCTGTAAGTTAGAAAGTTAGAAGTGACTGTGCTTGCTGCTGTCACGTCTGAAAAATAACCATTAACAATATTTGCAATAAATGAAAAGCATAACATTTAAAATATAAAAAAGCATCAAAAGAATTGATATTTTTTAAAATGTTATCCTTTTTAAAAGTAAAAAAAAATTAGGCCTTAAGTTGCATACACCTTAAAATGGTACCTCTGACAAATACAATGCGTCATGGAAGAAATACACTCAAACAGCTAAGCTGACGAAAAATAAAAATGTTATGGTTACTCCAACAGTAACGAAAAATGCAAAAAAAAGTTGGTCATTAAGGCAAAATTAGTACTAGTCCGTAAGGTGTTAATATCAATATACAGCAGTCATACCAAAAACTGCAAGAAATTGCTGTGGTGGGTTGAAAAAAAAAGACATGAAGAGATGGACTCTTTATATATAAACCGGTTTTGTATAGAAATAATACTCTTGAAAAATGAACAATAACTTAAAGCGTTACGGTAAATATATGTTACAAGAGAATTCTGGCTGAAAACCATTCATAAAATTTCTGCAAGGTGTCCCCACCAGACTGTGTCAGAAGCAGACATATGTTCATTCACAGTCAGATCCATCTTCAAGCTTCTCACACTGAATATGGGGCATGTAACCATATAAGGGAAAAGGGGGTGGGGCCTAAACAGTATCCACACTGCTGACAGCAGCTGATGAGGTGACAATGTATCAGATTACTTCAGGCTACAGCTAAGTGCTGAGCAATATCAAAATGTCAAGATCACTGCAAACTCTTCTATACTTTGCACAAGCTTCTGATCTGTCATCTGGCTCCACACAGCTCAGTCATGATCTCTGTTAACTTTTTCCCTGCTGTCACATTGCTGCTGCCATGCCCTCACAGTCATAGAATGCAGTTTTTAAAACAGCACAGAAAAATATGAGAAAATAAGTCACATGGCACAAAAAAAGCATTATTTTAGCTGCTATGTGACCCATCATTAAAAATCAGTGCTGTATTGTTCTTTTTTTATTTTTTTCCATGAAATGACATTTACATTTTAAGGCAGGGGCAAAAGATGTTAAGATGGAAATATCAATTTATTCTTCTTTGATAGCTGTGACAGGGTCTATTCATATTCCCACAGTAATAACTGGGGCTGAACATTTCAAGACCATTTTTGTATTTAGTTTCTTCTGTCTGCAGTAAAACTGAATTACATTATAAAAAAAGCAACCAAAATCCTAACACGATTGCAAGATATTTATCAAGTGACTTCAATTTGTGTGCAGTGGTAAGAACAGACGTTCACAGTTTATGATCCATGTGTGCGACGGAAAAATATAGATAATGTGCAGAGTTCTCTAGCGGGACAGGTTTAACCCCTTCATTCCAGATTGTCATAGATCATTTATTTATTACTGTTTCATTCCATTTGCTAATAGATCCTGGACTACCTTGGCAGGTGAAAGCAGTCTTCTGGGATTTGTGTATATATGACTGTTATTCCTATAAAGATAAATTTATCAAAATTATCCTAGCAGATCTGAACCAGAAAAGCTCAGAAGTGAAGTTTTGGCTCAGCAAAAAGACAGAAAGTCTTGAAAATGGAATTTGTATAAAATGGAAGATGTCCGAAGGGTACGTTACAACAGATTCATCCTGCAGGATTCCCAAAAAGATGAAAACATTGAATTCCAGTAACACAGCAGAGCTATATATAAACTATTAAATCACTAGGATGGAGACACGATATTAATCAGCGTGACAGTGCCCAGTTCCTAATCTCCAGGACCTTTCACAATAAACTGTGTGTTAATATTTTTTTGTAGAGGGATACACTATAGTCTGCTCCAAAAGATTACTTGATTATCATATTTGGTGATCCGTTCTGTGAGTACGTATGTTTTATACCATACATAACTTTTCAGATTATAGAGAAAATGCCTGGGTGTCCTGGCAATCCATCTTTATTTGAAGAGAGAGGTTTACTACTTTGGTATCCAACATTTTGAACAATTTTTCTCATTCTGTAACTATTTTTATCATATCCTTTACTATTAGGACATTCCACTACACCAGTGGTCCCCAACCTTTCTTTCCTTGAAAGCCACATTTAGCTCTAATAGTCACAAGCCACATTCAACATCCCCTGAGTAGTAACATCAAACTTCCCCCTTTCCACCCATAACACTCAGAACCCCCATTTTACAACCAAATTTTCCCATACAAATCACACTGAGACAGTATATTTACATCCAGAGGATTTCTATCTTACACACCTTCGATATTCTCACATCAAACAATTACACCACAATATTTCATCCAGCACCTCCTCTGACTCCCAGTATCCTTTATACCAAAGCCAGTTTATGCCCATTCAGGTCTGTTCTTAAGTATAGGGCTTCTCACAAAAGTTACTACTTGGAAACTTGTTCTTCATAACTGTTAGCTTGACAGGTGCTAATGCAGCAGTGAGCAACACATCATAGGCCCGCGATCCACGTGTAGCTTCTGAGCCACAGATTGGGGACTCCTGCTCTACACACACTAAGGCTTTAGTGCAACTATGTGTCTGCTGCATGCAGAAGAAAACCAATGATCACATATGGAGGGAATATAATGCACAAATTTGTGGTAAGACTGAGATGATATTTGCAGAAGTGAGCGCTCTTTTGCTTGTGCTCATAGCAGCATAATGAGGCTATATTATGGGACCACACACTAAGGCCCCTTTCACATCAGCTTTTTACGCTGATCGCAGGAGTTTCGTTGAAAAAAACGCAACTGCCGCGATTACCGCATAACAGCCGCACTTGCGGCAAGCCCCATGCAATGTCTATGGGGTTTGTGGAAAGTGTGCGGCAGGTGCAGCAAGTGCGGTTTCAGCACTTGAGGCAGATGCGGCCGCGGGAAAACCGCGGCTGACCGCGTTTTTTTCGCGGCCACAAGTGCCGAATCCGCAACTGTATCGCACTTGCCGCACATGCCGCAAGCCCCATAGACATTGCATGGGGCTTGCCGCAAGTGAACTGCAAGTGCGACCATTATGCGGTAATCGTGGCAGTTGCGTTTTTTTCAACGCAACGGCCGTGATCAGCGTAAAAAGCTGATTTGAAAGGGCCCTAACACTGTTTGATTATCAAAGAATCATAGAATGGTAATGCTGGACTGGACCTCCTGGGTCATGTGTTCCAACCCCATGCTCAAAGCAGGATTCACTAAATCATTCCAGACAGTTGTCTGTCCAGCCTCTGTTTGAAGACTTCCATTGAAGGGGAACTCACCATCTCTCTTGGCAGCCTGTTCCACTTCTTTATCACCCTCACTTTCAGGGCTGGCATCAACACCTGGCATACCTAGGCAAGTGCCATGGCCCTGAACAGTTTTTTAGGGGACCCACTGGCCGTAAGGGACAGGCAACCCTGATGGTCAGTGGCCCATCAGACATGGCCAGCCCTGACAATGAGGGGCCCATCAGGAATACTCAGCCAGCAGCTGAGTGCTCCTGCAGCACTTCCAGTGCACATGGCTAATTTGTATGCTGTGCAAATTAGACATGTGCTGGCTCCCAGGGCTGAGGAGCTTCCTTCTTTGCAGAAACAGCAGAGTAATGAGTCATCAACCTGCAAGCTCATCATACTGGTGCAGCCTTGCAGGAAGGAAGCACAGACCAGAGGGGACAGCATCTGAGAAGGAAAAGGCCTCGGGGGAGTGGAGGGAAGGTGAGTATGATCAATTATTTTTTTTTACTGTGTGCAGCACCATGGGGGATTATATGTACCAAGATGAGGCCAGGGGAAAGATATAGCAAGAGGAAAACTACCAAATTATATATTATCTGAAGGCTGCTAGTCAGCCAGCTGTTCTGGGCTATAGAGGCTTCTGCTGTTCTATGGAAGCTGTGCTGGGCTATGGAGCCTGTTCTGGGCTATGGAGGCTGCTGCTGGGCTTTGGAGGCTGTTCTGGGCTATAGAGGTTGCTGCTGGGCTCTGGAGGCTGTTCTGGGCTATAGAGGCTGCTGGTGGGTTATGGAGACTGTTCTGGGCTATTGAGCTGCTGCTGTTCTATGGAAGCTGTGCTGGGCTATGGAGGCTGCCGTTGGGCTATGGAGGCTATTCTAGGCTATAGAGGCTGCTGCTTGGCTATGAAGGCTTTTCTGGGCTATAGAGGCTGCTGTTGGGCTACAGAGGCTGTTATGGGCTACAGCGGCTGCTGCTGGGCTGTGGAAGTTGCTGCTGGACTATATGAAGGCTGCTGCCAGCTATGGAGGCTGTGCTGCGCTATATTGATGCTGCTGTTGGGCTATGGAGGCTGCTACTGGACTACATGGAGGCTGCTGCTGGGCTATGGAGGCTGTGCTGGGCTATATGGAGGATGATGCTGGGCCATGGAAGGTATGCTGGGCTATATGGAGGCTGCTGCTGGGCTATGGAGGCTGTGCTGTATATATTACTTGGAGGCTGTGCTGTACATATTATTTGGAAGCTGTGCTGTTGTAATGGATGCCCTCCACACCTTTCGGGTGGGCTGTCCTCTTAATTGTCTGCCGCCAAATTGATGCTTTGTCTAAGTGTCTGCACGCCACCGTAAGAACCACGCTGACAACCATGTCAAAGTAGAGCTTAATGACAAAGACCTTTATTACGGGAGGGGTTAACAGTTTTATATGGCTCCTTAAAGGGGTATTAAAAGGGGTGTTAGTAGGGGTGATTGCATCATATTATGCTGAATCTACATTTTATTCTGAAAAACATTCAATTCATATTCTGTGTGTTAGTTAGTTTCAGTTTAGCCTTGGATTAGTACAGTACATTCGGTCCATGCTGATAAGAACGGCTTCAGCACTGCTACATAATCTTGAGACAGAAGAATTTCCTGAGGAGGGGAGGAAGAAGGAGATAGAACTAAGTAGAGGAAAAGAGCAAGGCCTTTTTTTCTACAAACAGGCCTCTAGCCTGTACACTGGAAGATTCCTGAATGACTTCTATAAAAGTTATATAGGTTATATAAGTTATTAACTATTTATTGCCATAACACTGTATATATAATATGGATGCTGTAATGTATATATAATATGGAGGCTGTGCAATATATGTTATTTGGAGGCTGTGCTGGGCTGTATATATTATTTGGAGGCTGTGCTGGGCTATATATATTCTCTTGAGACTGCTGCTGTGCTGTATATAGTATTTGGAGGCTGCTGTGCTGTATATATAATATGGAGGCTGTGCTGTATATATATATAATATGGAGGCTGTGCTTGGCTATATTTATTATTTGGAGGCTATACTGGGCTGCCAAAGCCTCCAAATATCCCACAGCCTCTATATTATATATGCAGCCCTGTATAGCCTCAATATTATATATACACCTCACCCAGAAGTCTCTATATTATATTTATGTAATGAGGTGAGCAATTCAGACTGTATCATAGAAATGGATATGGAAATGAACTGTGCACAGTCCGCTACTGCCCCCTTGTGGACAAGTGCTGAAACAAACGCAGGGAAGTGGGAAATTCCCATTTCAGCAAAAGTGTTTACCCAGGAAGAGAGAGGGCAGGAAGTCTGTACAGATCCAGAGCTGAGCCAGGGGAGACCTGTGTGTGGATGTCTGTTGAAAGAGGGTACTTTGCTACACCTTGCCGGAAAAATCACCCGCAGAAGCCTCCGTGACTGATCCTGGGCCACTGGACTTTGGTGCTGTGACTCTGGCCGCTCTGAAAAACCTTGCCCGCCGAGCACCCAGAGTGCATGTGCAGGGGCCGTGACCGACATAAGGGAGCCATTTGTACTGCCGTGATCTCCCTCCTGCTGCTCGGGGTGCCCCCGAGACTGAGAGAGTCTTCTGTGCTGCTGTGGGCTCCCTTCTGCTGCTCGGTGTGCCCTGAGACTGGGAGAGACATTAAAAGAAAAATTCCGTTACCTGCGGAAGGAGACCAAAGAAGAAGACTAAGGAGTTTCCCCCTTCAGCGCTGCACCGGGACCCGTCATCGTGAGATCCCCAGGCCTGCTACGTGGGAGCGACATCTTCTTCTGTGATAGACTGGTACGTGATTTTAGGGAAAGTTAGGGAAAGATACCTTCATTGTTGTGTTTTTTTTTCTTGCTGCGTACCCGGAAGAAGTGAAGATCCAGAGACTCTAATATATACAAGTGCGCATATAGTTCGGTTGACTGTGATATAAACATGTTTGACAGTAAAGAAACGTTATTACCGGTGAAACCTGAGTATGGAGATTCTGTTGAGAAAGATCATACACACACACCCGTGGCCTTGCCACCGGTCGCTACATTTACACAGCCCACAGCTTCTATATTATATTCATGATTTGTGGTATGTGTTAAAGGGGCCCACGGAGACTGTTTTGCTCATGGTCCACAATAACCTGGAGTAGGCCCTGCTCACTTTCAAAATGTTTTTTCTAATATCTAATCTGAGTTTCCTCCCATTCAGTTTCATACCATTGCTTCTAGTGTTTCCTTCTGCAAATCTGAATAAAGCTGATTCCTCTACAGTGTGACAGCCCTTTAGAAATTTGTAGACTGCTAATAAGTCTCCTCTAAGTCTTCTTTTTTGCAAGCTAAACATTCTCGAATCCTATAACTATTCATCATAGGACATGGTTTGCAGTTTGTCATCATTCTAGTCACTGTTCCCTGAACTAGCTCCAGTTTATTGATATCTTTTTTTAAATTGTGGTGCCCAGAAATTGACGCAGCAATCCAGATGAAGTCTGATCAAAGAGGAGTAGAGAGGGATAATGACTTCATGTGATCTAGACTATATGCTTCTGTTAATACATCCCAGAATTGTGCTTTCCATTTTTGGTGCTGCATCACTCTGCTGACTTATGTTCAGTCTCTGATCTATTAGTATACCAAAGTCTCTTTCACCCATGCTGTTGCTAAGCCCTGTTCCTCCCATTCTATATATGCTTTTTTCATTTTTCTTGCCAAGACCTTGAGAGGATTCAAAAAGATCTAAAATATTGATTGCTCTCAGTAAGACAAACAAGATAACAACCTTGTAGTTGTGGTACCTTTTAATGGCTAACAGAAATAAAATAAGTGATGTTACAAGGCGATCTTTCTAGATGTGTTAGGTCCCTTCATCAGGCATGGTATGACAAAATATTGAAAGAAACTCAAAATATATACATGCCCAACTAGAATGAATGGACATTTAACTAAATAAACAAAACAGAGCCTGGAGAGGATTCTTAATCAGCCAGGCTTAAAAATGTCAAAGTTTTTACGAAACAAATTTATATGGAAACCTCGTGTCTTAAGACTTCAGTGTCTTTGAAGAACATTCTTCAGATGTTACAATGAGCCATAAATCCATCACTTAGGTTTAACCCATTCTGGATACATTCGAATGTTCTAATGAATTTGGATTCACAGACCCTACGATGTTTTTATGATTTGAATTGCCTCTCAAAATTAAAACTTTCATATTTTTAATGTTATGTCCTTGACTAGATAACTGTTTGGCTACTGGAAAATTGATTTTTTTTGTGTGTAATTGTGTTACGATGAGACGTCATCCTTACTCTTAGACGTTGTCCAGTCTCACCAACATAAAAAGACCCCACTGGGCATATAGTGCATATAATTAAATACACAACATTGGAGGAGGAGCATGTGAATGTCCTAGGAATCTTACAATCCTGCTCTGTGTTGGGGATCTGTAGCCTGTCTCTCGTTTCTATGTGATCACAGGTGTTGCAGCTCTACACATTGCATGGATAAGTTCCTCTTGGTGTATCCCAGGGCATCAAACTTCGGACCATGATATTTCTTAAATTGGGAGACTGCCTGTGGCAGAGGAAGGGAGGGTCTTCGAATATTATTTTTAGTTGGTCATCCTTGTGTAAGATATGTAAACCAAGGAAAAAAGGAGTACCATGCAGTAAACTACAGCTTCTTTATTTAGCTTAAAAAAGAGGTGTCATAGAAAAACATTTATCACCTTCTACAATTATGGCTGAGGCCATCAGTATGCATCAAAATACATGGTAGATGAACAATCAGGGTGTCCATGCAAGGACCCCGAACAGAAATGCACTGTAGGTATATTCAGAGAGAACAATTGACATATAACTATAACAGTTCTACTCTCATAAGGGACAGTCGTCCAGTAAAGTGACCAGTGCATGAAGATCTCAATAAAGGAATGACATCCAAACTGCAATCTCAAAGTGCATAGTGCAATATATAGCAGCGTAAATTCAAGTATTCAATATCATAGAGAAATGCAGATGGAAGTCATTACCTTGTGTTTTAGATGGACAAGTACCAGTATCAAAGGGGTTGATCAGACCCAATTGGAAGTGAAGAAGAAGGAAGAAAAACACAAAGGCCCAATGTACGTTTCACCTGCCTAGTGCAGGTTTCTTCAGGGGAGTGTGGAGATTCCAGTGTACTAGCACATACCAAGAGAATCCTTTTTATACCCATGTGTGTCCCTATGATGATTACCCTCTTCTGCGCGCCTGCAGCTTGTAATGGCGCTCTGCCCCGGAAGCCGCGTCATCCACTGCCGGATGCGACGTCAGGGCTATACTGCGCATGCGCGGGAGTTGGGACGCATCACCATGGCTCCCGCGCATGCGCAAACACCTGCAGAGACGCCGCAGCCCAGCGGGGAGCACGCCGACATGCAGAGTAGAGCGCACAGCAGACAGGGGCTAGTGGGACACTTTGGATATCAGAAACACTCATAACATAAAGAAAGATGTCACAAAAACAATCATAAATAACAAGCAAATCCCTTATAACATGGTTTCGTGGATCCTATGAGTGGTAGTAATGTGGAAGTCCATGGTCCATATCCAGGTCCTTTATGGGTATACACACCGGAATCACGGAAAAAAGAAAAAAAGGGGGAATGAAAGAAAAAAGAGAAAAAAAACAAGAAGGATATGACACACAACATACAAAGATGCAAGATCATAAAATCACAAAAAGGGGGCAATGACAACGATTCATTAAGTCCGAATGGAGTAACGGTGTTAAGCGTGGCAATCCAGTGAACCTCACATTGCGAGAGTAATCGCTTAAGATTGCCAACCCTAATCCTGCCCCTGATCATATCAATCCCACGAAATTTCAAGCCACTAGGATCACAGCCGTGTTTTTCCTTGAAATGGCGTGGGATGGTTTTTAACAAAGTGCTATTAGCCACCTGCGCTGCCCCCTCAATGCCAACACGTGCTCCCTAATCCTCACTTTCAATTCGCGTGAAGTGAGACCCACATAAATTAGTGGACATTCGCATACCGCATAGTAGATAACATGCGTAGAATTGCAAGTAATGCGATGTCAGATCTCATAATTTCGCGAGTTGTCAGATGAGGAAAAGGAGTTGCACCGTGTGACATTTGGGCAGGCAACACAGCGGCCGCATGGGTAGCAACCAGGGACGGGCTCCGCTGAACTAAACGAACTTGGTATACGTGCCACATAATGGCTTCGAACCAACAGGTCCTTAAGATTACGTGCCCACTTTGCCGTCATCTGAGGTTGATCAGGAAGTATGTCACTGAGGATGGGGTCAGTCTTAAGGACCGACCAATGTTTGGACAAGATGTTACGCATTGTCCCCCACTCTCGGTTGTAGGTACTGATAAAACGCACCTCCTGATCATTACCTCTCTTTTTAGGGGCATACATACGCAAACGGTCTCTTGGAGTATTTCTGGCCCTCTGATACCCACCTCTTACCGACCTACCACTGTATCCCCGATCTCTAAATCCTGTTAAGGGCGTCCATAAGGATGCCCTCTGTCCTCCGGGGCATCCGATCGTGTCCGGGATTGATTATGTGATCCTATTTGCAGATTTATAGATCATTATCTGAAACCACTGGTGGAGACGCTACCGTCATATCTCAAGGACACGACGGACGCCCTTAACAGGATAGGGGGCATCTTTTTGGACCACGACATGTTGATTGCCACCATAGATGTGGAGTCCCTATATACATGTATAGATCACAATGACGGCCTCCGTGCCATTCGTTTCTGTCTGGGAGCTGGTGGTCGGGATGGCGCAATGGGTGATCTGATTCTCGATCTGCTCCACTATGCCCTGACAAACAACTTTTCGTCTTTAGGTACCTCTACTATCTTCAGAGGCGGGGCACTGTGATGGGCGCGGCCTGCGCACCTTCATACGCCAATGGGGGTGTGGGGGCCAGCGCCCATGCGCAGTGCTGGCTTAGATACATAGACGATGTCCTGGTTGTGTGGCAGGGCACGGTGGCACAGTTCGAGACCTTTATGGGACAACATAACCACAATGCCTACAACATCAAGTTGACCCCCAAGATTGGTACTGATAGAATCGATTTTCTTGATGTGGAGATTGTGGTTGATGAGCACCGGGTTGTGCAGACCGACGTATTCAGAAAGCCTACGTCGGTCAATGCACTATTACATGCTAGCTTAGCCCATCACCCTTCGACTATCCGCGCCATCCTGACCGGCCAGTTTCTAAGGCTGAAACGTATTTGTTCGACTGACAATAGATTCAAACGGCAGGCGACGGACCTGAAATTGAGATTTAGAGATTGGGGATACAGTGGTAGGTCGGTAGGAGGTGGGTATCAGAGGGCCAGAAATACTCCAAGAGACCGTTTGCTGATGTATGCCCCTAAAAAGAGAGGTAATGATCAGGAGGTGCGTTTTATCAGTACCTACAACCAAGAGTGGGGGACGATGCGTAACATCTTGTCCAAACATTGGTCGGTCCTTAAGACTGACCCCATCCTCGGTGACATACTTCCTGATCAACCTCAGATGACGGCAAGGTGAGCACGTAATCTTAAGGACCTGTTGGTTCGAAGCCATTATGTGGCACGTATACCAAGTCCGTTTAGTTCAGCGGAGCCCGTCCCTGGTTGCTACCCATGCGGCCGCTGTGTTGCCTGCCCAAATGTCACATGGTGCAACTCCTTTTCCTCATCTGACAACTCGCGAAATTATGAGATCCGACATCGCATTACTTGCAATTCTACGCATGTTATCTACTATGCCGTTTGCGAATGTCCACTAATTTATGTGGGTCTCACTTCACGCGAGTTGAAAGTGAGGATTAGGGAGCACGTATTGGGCATTGAGGGGGCAGCGCAGGTGGCTGATAGCACTTTGTTAAAAACCATCCTGAGTCACCGCAGCCGGGTCTTCACGTCTCGGGCGTTGCTTCTCCCATCACGGTTCCGTGCCTGAGGCTGTGGGGCCCGGTGGTCAGATCATAAAGGGCTTTGAACTGATAGGGGAAAAATGGACACCAGATTCCTCTGTAACGGGTATTTACTGTAACCGGTAAGATGGTACAAGGTATACAGTCATCAGGTAACGGACTGGATGGTTCCAGCGATGACTAGTGTTAGCTCAGAGCTCGGTGGTGTTCCTTCTTTTCCTAAGTTCTCTAGACGGGTTGCCGGTGTTGCCTTAGGATACCAGGTCAGGGTACTTGGGAGACTTTTAAGTGGTACCTAGCTGAATTAGGCTGAAGGTCCTGTGCCCCAGTGGTGAGTCCCTGCTGGCAAGACAACTTAAGTTGCGGCGGTGGTGAGGTGCCTCCTAGAAGCGGTTCCGTCACCCTGGTTTGCTGAGCTGCGATGAACGTCTTGCTCGCCTCGGGACCAGTGATCCGGTGGTTGGTTTTTGGGCATGGGTATAATTGGACCCGTTAAGTGGTTGCCCGTTTCCCGGTCTAGGGCACCATTGATGGCGTTCGTAGGTGATAGCCTCTCCCCGGTAAAGATCGCGGTCAGGATGTCCCTTGGGGAGGTGAGACTCCACGTCCCGGCGGCCCACAAAAATCTCCTCGTACACCCCCTCCTCCCGGGCGAAACCCCACCCGGTAATCAGGTTGAAGGATGCCACGATACCTGTTTTGCGTAGCTCTTCCGGTAACGGGGTTAGTAGCGGGCTTCGGCGCGAGCACGCAAGTTAGCTTGCTCTTGGGCACACCATTCCGCTCTGCGGCGCCGACGTACAGCATCGTTGGACAGGCCTGGAGTGTGGACGTAGTCCCAGCGACGGGTAGGGTGGTGACAGGTCAGGAGCTGGTCATAACTTTGGACCGGCACACGGACAAGATGATCAGGGGCAGATGCCGCAGCAGCACCAGACCACTGAACCCGAGCCGCTTGTAGCTGCTTGGCAGGAGCTTCCGTTTTGTCCTCCTCCTCGGAACCGGCGTGGCTGGAATCCTCAGGCTCACTGGGGACCTCGTCGTCTTCTTCCTCTACTTCCTCGACGACCACATCAGGCTCCTCAACCGGCGGGGACTCTTGATCGGGGTTCTCCTGGTAATTGTACTCTGGAACTGTGGGGTCTTTCCCTGGGTCAACCTGTGGGGCTTCTAGGCTGCCCGCCTCCTCCTCTGCCGCCTCTGCACCGGATGACGGTGGTGCTTCCGCTCTGATAACCGAGTAGGCCTCAGTGGGTTCGGGGTTTGTCTCCGGTTCTGGAGCGGAACAGGTTACAGTCTCTGGCTCGGTAGCGGAAAAGATTGTAGGTTCTGGTTCTGGCGTGGGACTGGTTGCAGGCTCCGGTGCTGGAGCAGTACAGGTGGTAGGCCCTGGTTCTGGAGCCGCACAGGTTGCAGGCTCCGGTTCTGGAGTGGAACAAGTTCTCAGTCTCTGCTGGACAGCCCGATGTAGTCGGCTGGCCAGGCTCTCACTCCAGCTGCGGATAGTCCACTCTGTGGCCTCCATCAACCGCACCCGTAAGTCCTGCAGCGCGGTCTCCCAAAACTCGGGGTCTCCGTCTATGGTGAGAACGGGACCTGGACGCGGGTGGCCGATGGCGGCACGAGCCTCTTCCTCGACCTCCCGCATCAGCTCGCGGAGTTTCAAGCTTGCCATCTTGCTTCTTCCAGAAACCGCACCCGTTAAACCTGGTAACCGTTCCTGAAACACAGCTGTTAGGAAAGCCTTGCCATACCTGTTTCTGTGTTGTTTTTGTAGTCCATGGGTGGGCTGAAGTCTTTGGCCCGCCCCCTTAGTTGTTTCCAGCAATCGGGGCAGACAAGGGTTTTGGCGCCTCTGCCATGGCCCTCCCACGAAGAGGGGTGGAGGCACACCCTGGGCCAGCACATTGTGGTTCACATGGCGGAATCCGCCATGTTGGTCGCCATCTTGACCCAGTGGTAAAAAGGCGGGAAAAAGTTCGGTTTGGTTGGATAAAGTTCTTTAAGCACACAATACCCGTTGGGAAACGGGCCTGCTCGTATCCTGTTTGTGACACCAAATTATGACTCACCGCAGCCGGGTCTTCACGTCTCGGGCGTTGCTTTTCCCGTCACGGTTCCGCGCCTGAGGCTGTGGGGCCCGGTGGTCAGATCAAAAAGGGCTTTGAACGGATAGGGGTTAATTCTTACTTGTCGTGACGCCACCTGCGGGAATCTGGTGATCTCACCGGCGCTGCTTGGGCCTCCGGGGAATGTACGGCAGCTAGATAGGATGCTCCCCACAGGATGAGCGGGAGTCCCCGGGGCCAGGAGCTGCACTTGATGGAGTGTGGCAGCTCAGTAATGCTGAAAGTGTAGATTTAAACAGTTCTGAAGGAAACACGGACACCAGATTCCTATGTAACGGGTATTTACTGTAACCGGTAAGATGGTACAAGGTATACAGTCAGCAGGTAACGGACCGGGTGGTCCCAGCAATTACTGGTGTTAGCTCAGAGCTCCGCGGTGTTCCTCCTTTTCCTAAGTTCTCTAGACGGGTTGCCGGTATTGCTTTAGGATACCAGGTCAGGGCACTTGGGAGACTTTTAAGTGGTACCTAGCTGAATTAGGCTGAAGGTCCTGTGCCCCAGTGGTGAGTCCCTGCTGGCAAGACAACCTAGGTTGCGGCGGTGGTGAGGTGCCTCCTAGAAGCGGTTCCGTCACCCTGGTTTGCTGAGCTGCGATGAACGTCTTGCTCGCCTCAGGACCAGTGATCCGGTGGATGGTTTTTGGGCATGGGTATAATTGGACCCGTTAAGTAGTTGCCCGTTTCCCGGTCTAGGGCACCGTTGATGGCGCCAACCGGTAAGTGGCCTTCAGGGCTGCACAGAACTGTGCAAAGCCCTGCTTCTCCTACGTTACATTCCTCCACACGATTCCTTCTCCTCTCTTACTTTTCTCCCACACACTACTACTACACTCCGCCCACGAGGACCTGATTGGCCCTCTATTCTAGTGGTGCATGTAGAGTATGGAGCTCTGAGTGTTAACTATGTCATTACCGAGACATAGATATTACATCTTCTGGCAGGGATGCAATACCTTGCTGTGATGCACTCGTTGCGGGGCGCCACAATCCCACGCCATTTCAAAGAAAAACACGGCTGTGATCCTAGTGGCTTGAAATTTTGTGGGATTGATATGATCAGGGGCGGGATTAGGGGTGGCAATCTTAAGCGATTACTCTCGCAATGTGAGGTTCGCTGGATTGCCACGCTTAACACCGTTACTCCATTCGGACTTAATGAATCGTTGTCATTGCCCCCTTTTTGTGATTTTATGATCTTACATCTTTGTCTGATGTGTGTCTTATCCTTCTTGGTTTTTTTCTCTTTCTTCTTTCATTCCCCCTTTTTTTCTTTTTTCCGTTATTCCAGTTTTTAAAATAATAAGTCTTTTTTATTAATTTACTATAGGACTTTTTTTTGCAACCTAGAGAATCATTGAACCTATGTATATACCCATAAAGGACCTGAATATGGACCATGGACTTCCACATTACTACCACTCATAGGATCCACGAAACCATGTTATAAGGGATTTGCCTGTTATTTATGATTGATTTTGTGACATCTCTCTGAGTGTTTCTGATATCCAAAGTGTCCCACTAGCCCCTGTCTGCTGTGCACTCTACTCTGCATGTCGGCGTGCTCCCCGCTGGGCTGCGGCGTCTCTGCGGGTGTTTGCGCATGCGCGGGAGCCATGGTGACACATCCCCCCTCCCGCGGATGCGCAGTATAGCCCTGACGCTGCATCCAGCGGTGGATGACTCGGCTTCCGGGGCCGAGCGCCATTACAAGCTGCAGGCGCACAGATGAGGGTAATCATCATAAGGACACACATGGGTATAAAAAGGATTCTCTTGGTATGTGTTAGTACACCGGAATCTCCACACTCCCGTGAAGAAACCTGCACTAGGCAGGTGAAACGTACGGTGGGCCTCTGTGTATTTCTTCCTTCTTCTTCACCTCCAATTGGGTCTGATCAACCTTTTTGATACTGGTACTTGTCCATCTAAAACACAAGGTAATGACTTCCATCTGCATTTCTCTATGATATAGAATACTTGAATTTACGCTGCTATATATTGCACTATGCACTTTGAGATTGCAGTTTGGATGTCATTCCTTTATTGAGATCTTCATGCACTGGTCACTTTACTGGACGACTGTCCCTTATGAGAGTAGAACTGTTATAGTTATATGTCAATTGTTCTCTCTGAATATACCTACAGTGCATTTCTGTTCGGGGTCCTTGCATGGACACCCTGATTGTTCATCTACCATGTATTTTGATGCATAATGATGGCCTCGGCCATAATTGTAGAAGGTGATAAATGTTTTTCTATGACACCTCTTTTTTATGCTAAATAAAGAAGCTGTAGTTTACTGTATGGTACTCCTTTTTTCCTTGGTTTACGTATGTTGATGGAGTATGACTTGCCATTGCACTATCCTTAGGATATTCATCTATAGGTGTGGTAGCATATAAATAATGATGTTAAAATTGGTTTTGTTGACCTTGTGTAAGATATGGTGAAGTTTCCTGGCAGTCTTCCTTAGTACCTCAAGTTGTAGGTTGTAGGTCACCACCAGAGGAACATGATGGTTCTCTTCTTTTTCTCTGTATTGGAGGATAAGAATCATATTTTTTTGAGAACTTGGCCATCTGATACATAAAGAGTTCATTCATATTGTCAGCTTGCCAAGCGGCTTATAGGAAATGCCTACAATGGCCTCCTCTTCATTGTTCTATCCTTGTATTCTTACTCAAACAGTTTCCACAGAACTTCCAGTCTCTAGAGCTTTAATCTCTGTGTAGATATACAGTGCCTACAAGTAGTATTCAACCCCCTGCAGATTTAGGTGGTTTGATAAGATGCAAATAAGTTAGAGCTTTCAAACTGCAAACGAGAGTAGGATTTATTAACAGAAGCATAAATCTTACAAACCAAAAAGTTATGATGCTCAGTTGAATTTGAATAAATTTTAAACATAAAAGTGTGGGTCAATTATTATTCAAACCCTAGGTTTAATATTTTGTGGAATAACCCTTGTTTGCAATTACAGCTAATAATCGTCTTTTATAAGACCTGATCAGGCCGGCACAGGTCTCTGGAGTTATCTTGGCCCACTCCTCCATGCAGATCTTCTCCAAGTTATCTAGGTTCTTTGGGTGTCTCATGTGGACTTTGATCTTGAGCTCCTTCCACAAGTTTTCAATTGGGTTAAAGTCAGGAGACTGACTAGGCCACTCCATCACCTTGACTTTCTCCCTCTTGAACCAGGCCTTGGTTTTCTTGGCTGTGTGCTTTGGGTCGTTGTCTTGTTGGAAGATGAAATTACGACCCATCTTAAGATCCTTGATGGAGGACCGGATGTTCTTGGCCAAAATCTCCAGGTAGGCCGTGCTATCCATCTTCCCATGGATGCGGACCAGATGGCCAGGCCCCTTGGCTGAGAAACAGCCCCACAGCATGATGCTGCCACCACCATGCTTGACTGTAGGGATGGTATTCTTGGGGTCGTATGCAGTGCCATCCAGTCTCCAAACGTCACGTGTGTGGTTGGCACCAAAGTTCTGGATCTTGGTCTCATCAGACCATAGAACCTTGAACCAGTCTGTCTCAGAGTCCTCCAAGTGATCATGAGCAAACTGTAGACGAGCCTTGACATGACGCTTTGAAAGTAAAGGTACCTTACGGGCTCGTCTGGAACGGAGACCATTGCGGTGGAGTACGTTACTTATGGTATTGACTGAAACCAATGTCCCCACTGCCATGAGGTCTTCCCGGAGCTCCTTCCTTGTTGTCCTTGGGTTAGCCTTGACTCTTCGGACAAGCCTGGCCTCGGCACGGGAGGAAACTTTCAAAGGCTGTCCAGGCCGTGGAAGGCTAACAGTATTTCCATAAGCCTTCCACTTCCGGATGATGCTCCCAACAGTGGAGACAGGTAGGCCCAACTCCTTGGAAAGGGTTTTGTACCCCTTGCCACCTTGTGACCCTCCACGATCTTGTCTCTGATGGCCTTGGAATGCTCCTTTGTCTTTCCCATGTTGACCATGTATGAGTGCTGTTCACAAGTTTGGGGAGGGTCTTAAATAGTCAGAAAAGGCTGTCAAAAGAGATAATTAATCCACACATGTGAAGCTCATTGTTCTTTGTGCCTGAACTACTTCTTAATACTTTAGGGGGACCAAACAGAATGCTGGTGGTTTGAGGGGTTGAATAATAAATGACCCTCTGAATTAACTTTTAACGCTTTAAAAAAAAAAAAAAAATTAAAAAACCTTTTTGGCTGCAGTGCACTTCCCACTTCCAGGCTGATCTACAGTCCAAATGTCACAATGCCAAGTTAATTCCGCATGTGTCAACCAGCTAAATCTGCAGGGGTTGAATACTACTTGTAGGCACTGTATGCTTTTCTAACATGCAATGCAACACTTCCTCCCCATTTACTAAGTCTGTCTCTTGCAGATAAATTGTTTTCTCCTAGCCTTGTATATCACTCATGGTACCGTTACAGGCCCCAATATCGCCTGGTGATATGAGGCGATGTAACGTGCACTATCATGTTTTTAGTGTCCGCATCAGATCGCCGATGGCGGCAACACACGCCGCAATTGTGGCTGGAACCTATGGCGATGTGTCGCTCCGGAACTCGCCTCACCTATAGTGGAACCAATCTTGCCTAATTCCATCGCTGCTTCACACGTCGCAATCTCAAAGGCAATGTGGGCGTACATTTTCAGCGCGGCAAGGAGATAGGCGTGCCACAGTGGTGTATACCTTGCCCCATACACGCTCATTGGACAAAGGAACAGCGTTACGATTGGTCAGCCTGCTCTGGAGGCTGGCTAATACATGACGCCATTGTCTATCGGAGTTTGCGCTGAGTTTACTTACTGTTGTGTAGCAGAAGATGTGTGTGGTGCTGAACGGACAGCTCTTCAAATATGTCAACTGACAGCCAATGGGAACACAGTAGCCACACCAATCATCTCAGACCGGGTGTGGACTTCAGCACGCTGATGCACACCTACGGGAAATCATAGGCACCGCTCTTTCCATCCTTATCGCCCTGTCACACGCCACAACACGGAAATATCGCCTTACCGATTGCGGCTGATTACTGAGCACTGTTCAGGAATCAGGCGACGGCCGAGGTGTGATTTATCGCCGTGAAATTCCCAAATCACACCCCGCACTGTGAGGCAATTTCTCTGGGGCGACATATCGCCTTTATGATTTGCAGGTGAGATTGTGGCGTGTGACGGTGCAGTCATGTCTATCACCCCATCAAGCTTTAATGATTCCAATGACATCATATTTCTTTTCCCGCATTAGTATCTCCAATTCTCCTTGTTTATTGCCCTTGCTCTGTACATTTGTATAGAAAGATTTTAGTTTGTGATTGGTTTATTTTTCTCTAATAGTCTCATTATTCAGATTTTTCTGTCTTTGTTCTTCCTTTCCGATTCTAATAGTAGAGTGCTCAATAGTATTTGTCAGCTGTATGGCTTTCCCTGCCCTCCTGCTTCCCTTCCCACATTGTTCTAGTTTAGAGTTCTCCTGATGAGTGTAGCAAGGTGACATCCGAATATGTGTTTTCCAGTCTTGGTAAGCAAGTCTATCATATCTAGCAAGTAGACCATTGTAATGGTAACTCACTCCGCGATCTAGAAATCCAAATCCTTGCTAATTGCTCCCTCAGTGTAGCCTGTTTTCACCTGTAAACTCTTGTTCCACCTCCCTTGTTCCATGGCCATCCACTGGGAGGATGGATGTGAGGACCACCTGCCTCCCCAGTTGTTTAATTTTCTTGCCTTCAATCTGACTGACCTATCACATCATGATCGCGCAGGGAAATGCTGAATGTCAGCACTTCCCTACATGATCTCTGCAGCAGCCGGGCTGTCAGCTGTGCCCAGCTTCTGCATGCATCCCCTGCCTATGCTTACTGCCCACTGCTCCTGTGCCCGGTCTCCTCCCTCCCGGTCTCCTTTGTCCTCTCCCCACTGTGTCCGCATCCCTCTTCGGCTCATCCCCCTTGTTCCCCGCTGCGTCCGGCCCCCCCGCTCATCATCCCTGTCACCTGCTGTGTCGGGCTCCTCCCCCCGCTCATCCCTCTTGTCCCCCCTCTGTGTCCGCCCCCCCGCTCATCCCCCTGTCCCCTGCTGTGTCCGCACCCCCCCACTCATCCCCCCTGTCCCCTGTATGTGGATTGAGCTGCAGAAAGCGGTCTGACAGCTCGGGCACAGTGATCCAGTGGATCAAGGCACCCAAGTTGTCAGATTGCATTCTACAGCTTGCTCTCCATGCAGGGGAATCCCCTTGCATGGGGATTCAGCTGCAGAAAGTGATCTGACAGCTCGGGTGCAGTGATCCACTGCACAGTGATCCAGGCTTTCAGACCACTGCGCCCGAGCTGTCAGATTGCTTTCTGCAGCTCAATCCCCATGCAGGGGGATCAGGTGCAGTGATCCACTGTGTGGATGCAGGGGGATCATGCTGCAGTGAACTAATATGACAGTCCTGGCACAGTGATCCATTATGGGGCTGTCAGACCACTTCACTGCAACGTCGGGTCACCTGACCCAAGCCTCTGAGATCATGTGATCTCTGAGACTTGGGTTTGCACAGTGATGCTGCACTGTATGGCAATGATCTGCCATACAGTGCTTTATCACTATGACACCAGAGGCTGCAACAAGAGGACACTTGATTCCTTTGCTGCAGTCTCTGGATGTAGCAGAGGGGATTGAATGTCGTGGGACCTTCGTTGCGGACTACGTCGGAAATGATCGAGCGTCGTGAGACCTTCGTTGTGGACTACGTCGGATCTTATTATAATAAAGATGGAGTCCGAAATTTGTTTGTGTTTTTTTTCTAATAAAAAGATTTTTCTCTGTCATTTTTTTTTCTTCTAGAATTAATTCTAGAAATAAAAAAAAAAATGGGATTGGCTGTATTTTTGGTTACAGCCAGGTACGAGGCAGCTGGGGGTTGCTTGCAGTCTGTAGCTGCCAAGTTGTATCTGGCTGGACCAAAAATATGGCGGAGCCCCACGTCATTTTTTTTTCTTCTAGAATTAGTTCTAGAAATAGAAAAAAAAAAGGCCTTCACTGCATTTTTGGTAGCCAACCAGGTACAACTTGGCAGCTAGAATCCTCAGCGTGGAGAGACCCAAATGTTGTGGGCCCCTACACTGCAAATTGGAACCCACAGCCACCCAAAAAAATAGCGCATTCATTAGAGGCGGCATTTTTTGGTGCTGTACCCCAACTCTTCCAGTTGCCCTTGTGCTGGTGGCACATGGGTTCTCCATATGCGACATGGTGTCCGCTAACAATTTCAATGGAAAATTAGCTCCAATTGTTAGCGGAAACCATGTTGCGTATGGACAGTCCCTCCCTGTGTACCTGAACATTGGAGCTCCCCCACAAGTGACCCCATTTTGGAAACTAGATCCCCCAAGGAACATATCTAAATACACAGTGAGCACTTTGAACACACATGTGCTTCACAAATTATTAGTCCGTAAAAGGGAAAAAGAAAATTTTTGTGAAAAAAAGTAATTTTTCATTTTTACGGATCAATTTGTGAAGCACCTGGGGGGTTCAAAGTGCTCACTATGCATCTAGGTAGGTTCCCTGGGTTGTCTTGTTTCCAAAATGGGGTCACTTGTGGGGGAGCTCCAATGTTAAGGCACACATGGGCTCTTTATATGCGACATGTGGCCACTAATAATTCCAATTGTTAGCGGACACCATGTTGTGTATGGAGAGCCTCTGTGTGCCTAAACATTGGAGCTCCCCCACAAGTGACCCAATTTTGGAAACAAGACCCCCCAGGAAACCTATCTAGATGCATAGTGAGCACTTGGATCCCCAGGTGCTTTACAAATTGATCCGTTATAAGAAATAAATACTTTTTTTTTCACAAATATTTTCTTTTTTCATTTTTACGGATCAATTTGTGAAGCACTTGGGGCTTCAAAGTGCTCACTATGCATCTAGATAAGTTCCCTGGGTGGTCTTGTTTCCAAAATGGGGTCACTTGTGGGGGAGCTCCAATGTTTAGGCACACAGGGGCTCTTTATATGCGACATGGTGTCCACTAATAATTCCAATTGTTAGCGGACACCATGTTGCGTATGGAGAACCTCTGTGTGCCTAAACATTGGATCTTCCCCACTAGTGACCCCATTTTTGAACTAGATCCCCCAAGGAACTTATCTAGATGCATAGTACACACTTTGAACACCCAGGTGCTTCACAAATTAATCCGTAAAAATGAAAAAAGAAAATTTTTGTGGAAAAAAGTACTTTTTCATTATTACAGATCAATTTGTGAAGCACCTGGGGGTTCAAAGTGCTCTCTATGCATCTAGATAAGTTCCTTGGGGGGGTCTAGTTTCAAAAATGGGGTCACTTGTGGGAGAGCTCCAATGTTTAGGCACACAGGAGCTCTCCAAACGCGACATGGTGTTCGCTAACAATTTGTCTGAAAAATCAGCTCAAATTGTTAGCGGACACCATGTCGCGTTTGGAGAGCCCCTGTGTGCCTAAACATTGGAGCTCCCGTACAAGTGACCCCTTTTGGAAACTAGACCCCTCAGGGAACATATCTAGATGGGTGGTGAGCATTTTCAACCCCCAGGTGCTTCACAAATGAATCCGTGAAAATAAAAAAAGAAACAATTTGTGGAAAAAAAGTACTTTTTCATATTTACGGATCAATTTGGGAAACATCTGGGGGTTCAAAGTGCTCACCACCCATCTAGATATGTTTCCTGGGGGGTCTAGTTTCCAAAATGGGGTCACTTGTGGGGGAGCTCCAATGTTTAGGCACACAGGGGCTCTCCAAATGCAACATGGTGTCTGCTAACAATTTGAAAAATCTGCTCAAATTGTTAGTGGACACCATGTCGCGTTTGGAGAGCCCCTGTGTACTTAAACATTGGAGGTCCCCCACAAGTGACCCCATTTTGGAAACTAGAGCCCCCATGAAACTTATCTAGATGGGTAATGAGCATAAGTACTTTTTTTTTCACATAAAGTTTTTTTTAGCCTAAATTTTTTCATTTTTACATAGGGAACAGGATAAAACGGATCCTATAAAATATTGAGCAATTTCTCCTGAGTACACCGATACCTTATATGTGGTCATAAACCACTGTTTGGGCGCACGGCAGGGCTCAAAAGGGAAGGAGAACCATTTGACTTTTTGAATGGAAAATTAGCTCCAAAAGTCAAATTGCGCTCCTTCCGTTCTGAGTCCTGCCGTGCGCCCAAACAGTGGTTTATGACCACATATGAGGTATCGGTGTACTCAGGAGAAATTGCCCAACAAATTGTAGGATCCATTTTATCCTGTTGCCCATGTGAAAATGAAAGAATTGAGGCTAAAATAAATTTTTTGTTGGAAAAATTAAATTGCCCATTTTTTCCTGTCATGTTGCTTTAGTTCCTGTGAAGCACCTGAAAGGTTAATATTCTTCCTAAATGTAGTTTTGAGTAGCTTGTGGGATGGGATGCAGTTTTTGGAATGGTGTCACTTTTGGGTGTTTTCTGTCATGTACATCCCTCAACGGGACTTCAAATGTGATGTGGTCACTAAAAAAATGTTTCTTTTAAATTTTGCTAGAAAAATGAGAAATTGCTGTTGAACTTTGATCCCTTATTACTTCCTACCCAAAAAAAGTTTTTTTTCCAAAACTGTGCTAATGTAAAGTAGACATGTGGGAAATGTGATTTATTAACTATTTTGTGTCACATAACTCTCTGGTTTAACAGAATAAAAATTAAAAATTTGAAACTTGCAACATTTTCAAAATGTTCGCCAAATTTTTGATTTTTTCACAAATAAACACAAAAATTTTCGACCTAAATTTACTACCAACATGAAGCCCAATATGTCACGAAAAAACAATCTCAGAATCGCTAGGATCCGTTGAAGCGTTCCAGAGATATTACCTCATAAAGGGACACTGGTCAGAATTACAAAAAACGGTCTGGTCATTAAGCTGCAAAGTGATTCGGTCCTTAAGAGGATTAATTTTTCCCTCTGGTGTATGAAGGATATTGCTTTTTTTTTACAGGAAAGTATTAAGAAATCATATAACAGTTTAGTTTTAAGAAGAAATTAAAGGTCAGTGAAAAGTTATGTTCACACGCTGAGTATTTGGTGCAGAATATTTTTGCATTTCCAGGCAGAAAACGCACCAAAAATACGGTGCACTTTTTAAAAATGTTTTGGATTGTAATTTTCATAATGAAGTCAGTGGGTTGAAAAGCTGAAAAGGTGGGCAAAAATGTCCCAATAATTGACACACTGGAGATTCTTAACTGCACCAAATCTGTAAGGAAAAAATAAGCAACATGTTTACACTTCAGAATTCTCATTGACTTTGTTAAGCATACAGATTTGTGACAAAACGTATAAAAAAAACGCACTGTGTGCACATGGCTTTAAGATTCCTTTTCCCCACAAGTCGAACTCCATATAGCAGACTTCATGCTCTCTCCTACTAATGTCCATAAAAACCCCTCACTCACTCATTTGTAAATAATAAGGAGTTCACATAATATATTAATTTCCTGTAAAGATCTATTTTTAATGTAACATCCGTTCTCATGTTCCATAAAAAAAATGAATGGCCACAGTGTGTCTTTAGGGATGAGAGTAAAGAAAAACTATTTCCCAGTGGCATAGCCTGTGCGGAGATCACCATATTATTCTGTCCTCATCCAAAAATGGTAAACTAATTCAGCAATCTCTGAAATTTCTACAATTAAAGTTCATAATGGAGGGGCCCTGCATGTTTTGTTAATAAATATAACTCTTAGGTCATGTAATAAAGAGAAAGAATACGTGAAGTCTGTTTGATTGCATTTATTAAGACACAGGAATTGATTTTTATGTATCACATCTGATTTAATGATTCGGCAAAAACAATATGCCTTCCTCAGAATATTATTATCTGAAAACATACAGAGAAAATAAATAAGAATACAGGAAAATAGCAACAGCATTCCAGGTTGATATCATAAGTCACACAACGGGTTAGTATGTACAATTCATACATCTTACTGTACATATGTTCTTGATCTGTTTCATTTCGATTATATAGATGAATTTGTGGTCTTTACCAGGCGTATTTACCTGTGGATACTGTGATACCTTAGCAGATTAATTGAGGTAATGTTCCATTCTTACTGCTTTTTTTCTTTTAATTACGGTAATTTAGCAAACATGAAGTAACATTATGATATTGTCTGTTTTCTGATCATATAAATACCACTATATTCTGACTTATATCCCTATGGTGGGAATACCATAGTCACAGAGGTCAATCAAGATTTGCAAGTATGCCAGTGTGAAAGCAGCCGAAAACGACCATCTCTGGGCTGGCTTTTACAGGAGGATTGTAATGACAGGTATGGGGGTCTTAAGCAGACAACAAAAACCCCACAAGTGACCTTATTTTGAAAACTAGACCCCCTCATGAACTTTTCTAGATGTGCAGTGAGCACCTTAAACCCTCAGGTGTTTCACAGAATTTTAGAACATTCCGTCATGAAAAGAAGAAAAAAAATCTGAATTTCTCCACAAAAATGTTTGCATTTTTTTGTTTTCACAATAGCAACAGGAGAGAATGGATCCCATAGTTTGCTGTGAAATGTTTCTGAGTTCATCGATACCTCATGTGGGGGAAAAATATTGGTTGGACACACGGCAGGGTCCAAAAGAAAGATGTGACGTGTTGGAGTGCAGATTTTGATGGAATAATCTGCGTGGCATGACGCATTTGTAGAGCCCTTGAGGTGCCTAAACAGTAGAAATCCTCCACAATATGACCCTATAATGGAACTGATCAGGGTTTTCATGGTATGTGAATTTTCTAAAGTGGTGGCATATGCGAGTTGTGAGGAGTAAGTCAGGTTTACATTTGTGAGTTACGGTATGTAAATTGTTCCCATAGTGTGCTTTTGCCACATTTTTTCTGCAACAAAACCACATCAAATAGTGATGTGAAACGACTGTAAACAAATTTGCTGACAAACCTCTTCCTGCATGTTTGTGTTAGGTTTTTCTCAGTTTTTAGTGCGGTTTTGCTGGAGGAGGAAGAGGAGTGGTAGGAATACAGGAAGGTGGGATCCTCTCCCTCACTATCAGTGTTGGAGCCAAGGACAGTGTATGTCTCCTCTGCTGAATACCATCTTTGGGACAATGGGAGACATTTTTTTTTTTGCCCCATGTGTGTGCAAAGTAACCAAATTTTAATCAAGTGTGTGTTTGCTTGAGCATTTGATGTAAACGTTTATCAGAATAGAAGAGAAAGAATGAAAAGAATCGAAGAAATAAAATTAGAAATAATAACTACGCTAACCGTAATTCTATGTATTATTAAACCTGTAGTATGAGTACTATAAAATTTATACCCAACAATTTGCTTTTTTTTTACACCGACAACCCGATGCCTATCAGTGATTTGGCATCACCAATCAGTTTTGATTGGTTGAAGGAAGCACACTCGGGTGCGGTTCTAAATGGTGGGGATCACGCACAGAGAAAAAACAAAAAGTAAAGTTCAGGCCAAAACTGAGCCCTGATACTGATCAATGATGTGGGTCACTGATCAGCGCTCGGCGGCTGCAGGAAGCTCACACTGATGTGATGCAAAAGGGGATAGAAAAATTAACAGAAAAAAAAAAGAAAAATAAAAAAAGTCCTGGCTGAGAGCGAGTATGGACGCTGATCGGTGATGTGGGTCACTGATCAGCACAAAGTGCCTTCAGGACACACACAAGGAGGTAGTGTATAAGGGGAAAGAGAAAACGACCAGAAAAAAAAGAAATAAAAAAGTCCTAGCAAAAAGCAAGCATGATCGGTGATGATGTGGGTCACTTATCAGAGCTCAGTGGCTTCAAGACACATGCAGGGAAGTAGCGTAAAAAGAGGGAGAGAAAAAGACAGGAAAAGAAAGAAAAAGTACTGGCAAGAAGTGAGCACAGACACTAATTGGTAATATGGGTCACTGATCAGCTCTCGGCAGCTTCAGCACAGGAGGTGGTGCAAAAAGAAAATGGCCAAAACTCACGCTCAAGTACTGATCAGTGCTTAGCGGTAGAAGGGGGTTGGGGAGGGGTTAGTGGGAGGAGGAAAAAGGGGAAAGTGGGGAAGAGAGAGAGAGGAGCCAAGATGAAGGGAAAAGGGTAGGACAGTAAAAAAAAATCTCTCTTCTGTCTTCTTTCTTCATACAGTTGCAGGAGTAGAAGGGAGCAGGAGCAGTAGTGTCGCATGCCAAATGTCTCAAACTGGTATGAACCTGAGAGTAGTGGTACCTAAAAGGTCAAACCATAGATCGATTCTCTGATTGGAGTGATCGTGCATCACATCTTGATTGGTCCAATCAAAATTGGAGGGGGAAACCGCTGTGATTGCCTGTTCAGTGATGAACAGCCAATCACAGCGCTCGTGATTTTTGGAGGGGGGTGATGGAACCCCCTGAGGTGAAGAGCACAGGCTTCTAGAATCTGCTGGAACTTTTTTTTCTAATTGCTATAACAGCAGCCACAGTGATTGCATGAAGGCATGACATACTGTGTCATCATGGGTCATGAAGGAATGAATAGGAATGTCCAGGGTTGTAAAGATGTTAACAGCCACGGGTGGTAATCTTATTCAATGAGGGTGTTTGAGCACATGACAGCTGATTCAATCAGCCATGATGTATATCTTTCGTCCGCATCAAAGTCAAGGACATCAAAAGTAATGAAAAGGTAAGGGTGTGTTCCAACGCTGAGTTTGTGGTGTAGATTTTGGGCTTCCAAAATCAGCACCTACTGGCAGAAAAATGCACCAAAACCATCCCTGTCCGCACGGTGCATTTTTGATACGTTTTTGGATATTTTGGCCAAAAAAAAGAAAAAAAAGATGTCAAATCCTGTTCCCCTTCAACATTACCACTTCCTGTAGTTTTAATGCAAATTAGGTATAAAATAAGCAACACATTCGCAGAGTGCGAAACTTCTGCGTATCTACTGCTTATTTTGAGTCAACATGAGGATCAATGGGTGAAAGATGCGGTAAAAGAATTGACAAGCTGCAGACATCTCCAAAATTAAATACACAGCAAATCAGTTGTGAAAAAAACACAACATGCGGACAGGACTTCACAAATTCCAAAGGCTTTACTGGGAAAATATGCTCATGCATATTTACACTGTGGGCAGAATTATTAGGCAACTTGTATTGCTGAGGATTATTTTTATTATTGATCAACAACTATGTTCTCAATCCAAAAGACTCATAAATATCAAAGCTTAATAGTTTTAGAATGTGGAGTGTTTTTTTTTTTAGAATTGGCTATCCTACGAGGATATCTGTTTGTGTTCATCTTTGATGATACCAGGCCATACCAGTACCCCACCTCCACCTTTCTGGCGTCTGAGTCGGAGTGGAGCTCTCTGCCTTTTACTGATCCAGCCTCTGGCCCATCCATCTGGCCCATCAAGAGTTACTCTCATTTCATTAGTCCCTAATACCTTTGAAAAGTCAGTCTTAAGATATTTCTTGGCCCAGTCTTGACGTTTTATCCTATGTTTCTTGTTCAAAGTTGGTCGTTTTTTCAGCCTTTCTTACCTTAGCCATGTCCCTGAGTATAGCACACCTTGTGCTTTTTGATATTCCAGTAACGTTGCAGCTCTGAAATATTGCAAAACTGGTGGCAGATGGCATCTTGTCAGCTTCACGCTTGGTTTTCCTCAATTCATGGGCAGTTATTTTGCGCCTTTTTTTCCCAACACGCTTCTTGCGACCCTGTTGGCTATTTGCCATGAAACGCTTGATTGTTTGGTGAACACGCTTCAAAAGTTTGGCAATTTCAAGACTGCTGCATCCCTCTGCAAGACATCTCACAATTTTGGACTTTTCAGAGCCCGTCAAATCTCTCTTCTGACCCATTTTTCCAAAGGAAAGACATTTGCCTAATAATTAAGCACACCTTATATAGTATTTTGTCGTTAGATCACACCCCTCCTCATTACAGACATGCACATCACCTGATTTACTTAATTGGTAGTTGGCTCTCAAGCCTATACAGCTTGGAGATTGGACAATATGTATAAAAAGTATCATATGATCAAAATACTCATTTGCCTAATAATTCTGCACACAGTGTAGTGCATATCTGCTGCTTATACGCCACAGATCCGCACCAAATATGCAGCAAAATATGCATTGTGTGAACATACCCTCAGAGTTTTAAAAAGTTCTGACATTATTCTTTTAGCTATGACATTTTGTACAAAACAAAACGTGGCATTTTAACAGTGGTGTGTAGACTTTTTATATCCACTGTATCCAGAAACCTCATGACTGACCATTGACAACAAATATCAGGGGAAGAAAGACTGAGATGTTTTAATATTACCATGACTGATCAAACAGTATATTTCCCATGGGAGATAATCTCAGGTTAAAAGTATCTGGCAGTAGTTAATCCTGGTCACCATTTAAATGAATGTGGTTAGCCTAATCAATGATGCAAGGTTGGAATCAATACACCTACTAGCGTGACGGCTGCTCTTACAGGTCTAACTCCCCATCAGTCACATTGCCACCCCTCCCTCCAGCTTCTCATACAGCCTCTTATAGCGAAATCCCTTCTCACACTGTAGTTTTGTACCTTTGTCACTGTGATTGCCTCTCTCGCTCAAATATACGCAATTGTGCCTTTTACATCCCATTACAAACATTCTCCTCTATCTTTGGGGCATTAAGGACATGATTCATTATTTTAATTTTGAACAGAAAAGTAATTTGCACGCGGTGATTTACATTTCATTCATTTAGATTTATTCAGTTCCCCGGCTATTAAAATGGTGATTCTGTTAATACTCATTCAGAAACGTGGTGTTTTACCATGTGCGACTTGACAGCCATAACATTTAATCCGATATGGGGAGGAAAACTACTCAGAGCTGATTAAATTTAATGCCTTGACTGGTCTATTGTCCCTCTGTGACAATGTCAATATATGTTGTACATGTGAAGGACATTAATATGATAATCTTGGTCATCTATAAAGCTTGGCCGGGGCATTGCTTACTGGTGCTAATATTTTGTTAAAGATTTGGAAATAAATCATTATGACAGACACTGCACCTGGAATTGTTACTAGGAAGAAAAGTTTAAGATCAAGGAATCAAATTTAGAACTTGACAGTGATTGTTTGAATAATTTTCTTTGGCTTGAATTGCCCAAAATCTTTTCATGCTTTTTCCCAATGGTGTGGTCAATTTTTTTTTTTTAATATATGGTGTCACAAAATATTTAGATGTCAGATATAACACATTCCAGAGCTGTTATGTATGAAAACACATGATTGCCCTGCTACTTAACTTGAGCAACCTCCCCCAAAACCCTGCCAGTCATTCATCCTACTTGAGTGATGCTGTTGGCCTGCATTCCTGTGTCTGTTTTATTCTGATCATTGTTATCTGACCCTGAACTGTTGCCTGATTACTCTTCTGCCTGCTCCCTGTATTTGATGTGATCTCCTGGTATTTTGACCCTGGACACTGAAATGATTGCGCCTCAGTTGACTCTCTGAATTCTCTTTATGCTCTCCTGGAAACCAGACCCTGGACATTTGCCTGGCTACACGTCTGTCTACTCACATATGAGTACTACAAGATCTTCTGGAATCTGATCCCAGATTGCATGACTTCCCTGCTGTCTATACAACCTGTAAGCAGTCACATTTTACTTGTAAACAGTAACTTTTGTCATGGCATGGCTTTTACAGGATGGAAACCCTCTGTCCAGACTTTTATAGAGGGCGTTTTCATTGTGATATTCACCATGGTGAATGGCTGCAGGAGGTGCTGGGAGGTGGTAAAAGCAGCCGTGGTGGACTATCCTACTCAGAGAGACAAGAGGAGGATTACAGTCCCTATGAGAAACCTGCTCCCTCCAGGAAAAGACATTGCCTTTTTCCTGAGATACTTTAGTATGATGATGAGGGAGCCATCCTGAACGGCTAGGGATTGTTGGTGGGTAAGTGGGCAATAACCATTAGACTCCACAGGAGACCAATTCTGAGGATGACCTTCAGTACCTGTCCCTGACTTTCTCTTTGAGAAACTTCTTAGGCCTTATTTTCAATCCAGACATTTCTCAGAACTACAGAAGATGTGGCAAGAAATGGCATTTGATGAAGGACTGCTAGGTTTACTGAGTTACAGGACAAAACTCAGAGGATTCCCTGATGAAATCAAACTGCAATCTGTGTGGGCTAGAGGCTCATCTCCACAAGGACTTTTCAAAGCATGGGCATGGGTGGGTCAGGACTCTGTTGTCTTTCTGTGGATTGACCACCAGTGGCTGCTAATGTAAAAAGCATTATATGAAAATATCTACCTGTGGTTAACCAGGACCCTATCTTGAGTAAAATTATTGCTTATGATTGTAGATGTGTGGTTAAAAGTGGTAAATTTTTGGGAGATTCCGGTAACCTAGCTTATTTTTTAGCAGAAAAAGTCCACCACACTGTCTGATAGTGTGGGTTTTTATAGATGTGCTGGTAATTGTAATGGTTGCAAATATGCATACAATAGAACAACTGAATTTAATTCCCCTGATAATAAAATCCATAAAATGTCATCCTTCATGTGACACTGATCACATTGTTTACTGCATTGAATGTACTGCATGCGATTTACACTACATGGGTTACACAATTCACACAATAAAAAATGACTCGCAGAACATATTTCTAATATTAATAGTGGTAATTCACCTATTCAGGTGCAACTCACCACTTTGTAAACACACATAAAAGTGATTTGGCTGATTTTTCAATTTTGGATTAGAGCAAGTTAATTCAGCTTTGAGAGGAAGAAGTTGGCAAAAAAAAGCCTTGCCCTTAGAGAGGCTTTGTGGATTTTAACCTTAAAAACAAAGCATCCACTTGGTATGAATCACAGGAATGATTTATAATACATTTATTGAAAGGTTTTTTACATTTTTTTTTCACTTTTTTACATTCTTGTTCAAATACCACATTGTATTAATGCATGTGTATTTGTGTCTTGCAAATAGTCTCTTTAGGTGCATGTGTCCAGCTGTTAAGAATTATCATGTTTCTGTAATTTATCACATTTGTGTATATATACTTAATTTCCATTCTGGTGGTTCCACTGTTTTTAATCATGCTTTACTAAAGAAGAAGAAAAACTTTTATCATGATGGATGTGCAGATACTCCTTTAGGCTGGGGTCACAGTACCATTTTTCACATGCATTTTTGGAGACCTGCGTTTTCAAAAACGCATGTAAAAAACGCACCCATAGGCCCCCATGTTAAAAAACGCATGCCCAAATAGCCAAAAAGCATGTGTGACTGTCCCATGCGTTTTTGGAGCATATCCAAAAACGCATGCGTTTTTGTAGAAAACGCATGCGTTTTTATAACATTGGTTCCTATGGAAAACGCATGCAAAAACGCATGTACAGTTAGCACCTTTTAGTGCCATTCAAAAACGCATGCGTTTCCCATAGGAGCCCATGTTAAAAAAACGCATGCGTTTTTCCGGAAACGCATGCGTTTTTTTTTAACATGGGCTCCTATGGGAAACGCATGCGTTTTTGAATGGCACTAAAAGGTGCTAACTGTACATGCGTTTTTTGCATGCGTTTTCCATAGGAACCCATGTTATAAAAACGCATGCGTTTTCTACAAAAACGCATGCGTTTTTCAAAACGCTCAAAAAAATACTACAAGCACTATTTTTATGTGCAGATTCAAAAACGCAGCCAAAAACGCAGGGAGCCATCAGAGACCTTAAAAAACTCATGCTGACATCAAAAACGCATGTAAAAAAGCATGCGTTTTTAAAAGGCACTAAAAAAATGCATGTCAACTGTGACCCCAGCCTTAGGCTGTGGTCACAGTACCATTTTTCACATGCATTTTTGGAGACCTGCGTTTTCAAAAATGCATGTAAAAAACGCACCCATAGGCCCCCATGTTAAAAAACGCATGCCCTAATAGCCAAAAAGCATGTGTGACTGTCCCATGCGTTTTTGGAGCATATCCAAAAACGCATGCGTTTTTTAATAAGGGGCCTTATGGAAAACGCATGCAAAAACGCATGTACAATTAGTGCCATTCAAAAACGCATGCGTTTCCCATAGGAGCCCATGTTAAAAAAACGCATGCGTTTCCGGAAACGCATGCGTTTTTTTAACATGGGCTCCTATGGGAAACGCATGCGTTTTTGAATGGCACTAAAAGGTACTAATTGTACATGCGTTTTTGCATGCGTTTCCCATAGGAACCCATGTTATAAAGACGCATGCGTTTTCTACAAAAACGCATGCGTTTTTCAAAACGCACAAAAAAATACTACAAGCACTATTTTTATGTGCAGATTCAAAAACGCAGCCAAAAATGCAGGGAGCCATCAGAGACCTTAAAAAACTCATGCTGACATGAAAAACGCATGTAAAAAAGCATGCGTTTTTAAAAGGCACTAAAAAAACTGTGACCACAGCCTTACTTCATGGTTACTATTATTCACTTTGTTAAATTGTGCTACAATTCCACGCCTTATCACTGGAGGCTTTTATTGTGTACTGCAATCACCTTTTAGTAAGATGGCCAATGTTGAACATGTGGAAGTGATCTTGTTTTCCTGTTTGGGCCTACTTAAATCACATGGAATCTGCACTCATTGCTTTATGTATGCTGTATTGTGTATAGCTGTTTGTCTAATTCTAGTCTCCAGTTCCAGGACTGTTTTACCCAGACTATTCGAACCCATCTCTGAATTATTTCTACTACTTCCATTCCTGCATCCTAGGACGTGTACCACTGTTCCTTGCTCATGCCCCTCTGGCCATTGAATTGTAGCAGTCTTCCACTAGTATTGTAACAGTATATTCAGCCTTACTATGAAGTCCACCAGAGGAGCAAGTGTGGAGGTTCGTTTAAACAAGATGAACTGTTTCATTACTGACCTTTATGCAGTCATGCTAAAATTGTAGTCTAAATATGCAGCATTTGAATCACAGACATCCCATAGTGTTCAAGTGTTTGGACAAGCTGTACAAGATCAGCAGACCATTATTGCTCAGCAGGCAGAACAGCTCCTTCAGCTACAAAAGCAGGGTGCTGCTTTGATTCCTTCGCCCACCCTCACACTCCCACCTTCAAGATTCAGTGGAGACCGTGATAAATATTATTAATTTATCAACCTGTGCAGATTATACTTCAGTGCACACCCAGCCCAGTTCATTACTGATGGATCGAAGGCACTGTGTATTATTATGTTTTTCACACATAAAGCTTTGGCTTGGGTCAGCCCCCTTATTGAAAGTAATGATACTAAGCTTAATAACTTGGAGGCCTTTTTAGCAGCTATGTGCCAGATGTTTGATGACCCTAATCAATCTGCAACAGCTTCAGCTACATTGATGGCTCTAAGTCAGGGTAAATGCTCTATCGCAGAATATGCTACAGAATTCTGACGTGGGTGATTGATATGGAATGGAATAATGCAGTGAAATTATCTTTTTTTAAGAATGAATTCACCAGTGCACTTAAAGATGAATTCAATCAGGAGATGCCCCTACAAACCTTGATGACTTCATTCAGCATTGTATTCATACTGATACTCGGTTATCAGAGAGAAGACTGCAGAAGTGGAGTTCCACCTGTTCCTATATTCATTATTCACCTGCTTCAAACACCAATCCAAGAGACATGGTAATAAAGAGTCCTCACATATCTGAACGCATGCAGGTAGGCAGCCTATTAAATGTGAAAGTGTCGAGAAAAGAGAGAAGAAACTCCAGGAAAATCAGTGTCTCTATTGTGGCATGTCACTTTCTCATTAATTGTCTATCTCGATTATGTAAAACGCTAGATTAAGGCCCGATGCTATCGCATCGGGAGGGTTGGATTGTGCCACATCCAAGATGGTATCCGGAAAGTCTCGCTAGTCTTCCAGAACACCATCTTGGATGTGGTGCGATGCAGCATGGCGGGTGGGAAGTGTCGTGAGACTTCCTGGCCGCTATCTTGGATCTCGCGAGATCCAACATGGCGGGCGGGTAGTCTCGTGAGAAATCATCGTCGAGGATGGATGTCGCCAGACGGGGCAGATCCAACATGGCGTCGGCGTCGCGGAGAAAAAGATGGGATGTTGGTGGAGAAGATCAGATGTCGGCGGCGGCGTGCAGGAGACGATCGGATGTCGGCGGTGTGTTAGCGGATGGGTGTCGGTGAGTATAGATGTCGCCGTGAGAGTACATGGGGGTATGAGTGTGGGAGTATGAGTGTGAGACTGTACAGAGAGGGGGGGGGTGTATGTGAAGTGGCCAGGGGATCGTGTGTGTGGGGAGGTGCAGAAAGAGAGGGGGGGTGTGGTGAGGAGTGTGATTGTGAGGCACAGCAGAGGCCTCCGATGGCGGTTGTGGGGTTTTGAAAGCCCCGCTACCGCCAAAGGTCGGCCATCTTGGATCACCAGCGACGGGTGTACAGGCAGCTTCTGTCACGGATGTGACGTACCAATACCGTTACATAGTGACGGAAGTTGGCTTAGGGCTTTTATTATAATAGATAGAATACATACAGCAGTAGCGGTGTGCAGCGGTGCCAGTGTGCAGCGGTGCCGGAGTCCAGGAGGAGACAGCAGGCAGGTGCGGGCAGGAGGGGGCCGGGGAAAAGCGGGCAGAAGGGGCCGGGGAACAGTGGCCATGTGCGGGCAGGAGGGGGCCGAGGAAGAGCGGCCGGGTGCGTGCAGGAGGGGGCTGGGGGACAGTGGCCGGATACGGGGAAGAGGGAGTCAGGGAGACAGCGACTGGGTGCAGGCAGGAGGGGGCCAGGGGGACAGCGGCCAGGTGCGGGCAGGAGGGGGCCGGGGAACAGCGGCCGGGTGCAAACAGTAGGGGTCTGGGGGGGGGGGCCTTCGTGGCCGCACCTGGCCGCTGTCCCCCGGCCCTCTCCTGCCCGCAGCAGAGTGCTTAGCAGAGTATACGACGACTCAGTGGTTAGCAGAGTATATGGGGGCTTGCTGATTAGCAGACTTTACGGCGGCTCAGTGGTTAGCAAAGTATACGGCGGCTGAGTTTTTAGCAGAGTATACAGGGGCTCAGTGGTTAGCACTGTATATGGTGGCTCAGTGGTTAGCACTGTATACGGACCCTCAGTGGTTAGCACTCTATGGTGGTTCAGTGGTTGGCACTGTATATGGTGGCTCAATAATTAGAGCAGTAATGTGGTTCAGTGATTAGCACTGTATATGGTAGCTCAGTGGTTAGCACTCTATGGTGGCTAAGTGGTTGGCACTGTATATGGTGGCACAATAATTAGAGTAGTAATGTGACTCAGTGGTTAGCATTGTATACGTTGACTCGGTGATTAGCACTGTATGGTGCCTCAGTGGTTGGCACTGTATATGGTGGCTCAGTGGTTAGCACTGTATATGGTGGCTCAGTGGTTAGCACTGTATACGGACCCTCAGTGGTTAGCACTCTATGGTGGTTCAGTGGTTGGCACTGTATATGGTGGCTCAATAATTAGAGCAGTAATGTGGTTCAGTGATTAGCACTGTATATGGTAGCTCAGTGGTTAGCACTCTATGGTGGCTAAGTGGTTGGCACTGTATATGGTGGCTCAATAATTAGAGTAGTAATGTGACTCAGTGGTTAGCATTGTATACGTTGACTCGGTGATTAGCACTGTATGGTGCCTCAGTGGTTGGCACTGTATATGGTGGCTCAGTGGTTAGCACTGTATATGGTGGCTCAGTGATTAGCACTGTATGGTAGCTCAGTGGTTAGCATTGTACGGTGGCTTAGTGGTTAGCACTGTATGGTGGCTCGGTGGTTAGCACAGCGCAGTGGCTCAGTGGTTAGCACAGCGCGGTGGCTCAGTGGTTAGCACTGCGCGGTGGCTTAGTGTTTAGCAAAGTATGGTGGCTCAGTGGTTAGCACTGTATATGGTGGCTCAGTGGTTAGCACAGTATATGGCCACTCAGTGGTTAGCACTATATGGAGGCAGAGTGCTTAACTCTGTACGGAGGCTCATTGGTTAGCACAGTATGGTGGGTCAGTGGTTAGCACTGTATAAGGTGGCTCAGTGGTTAGCACAGTATAAGGTGGCTGAGTGATTAGGACTCTATGGTGGCTGAGAGTTTAACACTGCATACGGTGAGTCAGTGGTAAGCACTTTATGTTGGTTCAGTGGTTAGCACAGTATGGTGGCTCAGTGGTTAGCAGTGTATATGGTGGCTCGGTGGTTAGCACTGTACGGTGGCTCAGTGGTTAGCACTGTATGGTGGCTCAGTGGTTAGCACTGTACGGTGGCTCAGTGGTTAGCACTGTACGGTGGCTCAGTGGTTAGCAGTGTACGGTGGCTCAGTGGTTAGCACTGTACAGTGGCTCAGTGGTTAGCACAGTACAGTGGCTCAGTGGTTAGCAGTGTACGGTGGCTCAGTGGTTAGCAGTGTACGGTGGCTCAGTGATTAGCACTGTACGGTGGCTCAGTGGTTAGCACAGTACAGTGGCTCAGTGGTTAGCACTGCACGGTGGCTCAGTGGTCAGCACTGTATGGTGGCTCAGTGGTCAGCACTGTATGGTGGCTCAGTGGTTAGCACTGCACGGTGGCTCAGTGGTCAGCACTGTACGGTGGCTCAGTGGTCAGCACTGTACGGTGGCTTAGTGGTTAGCACTGTATGGTGGCTCAGTGGTTAGCACTGCGTGGTGGCTCAGTGGTTAGCACTGTATGGTGGCTCAGTGGTTATCACTGTACGGTGGCTCAGTGGTTAGCACTATACAGTGGCTTAGTGGTCAGCACTTTACGTTGACTCAGTGGTCAGCACTGTACGAAGGCTCAGTGGTCAGCACTGTACGGTGGCTCAGTAGTCCGCACTGTACGGTGGCTCAGTGGTCAGCACTGTACGGTGGCTCAGTGGTCAGCGGAGGACAGAGGGCAGAGTTGTCAGCGGAGACCGGGGGGGGCAGAGTAGTCAGCGGAGGGTGGGGGGGCAGAGTGGTCAGCGAAGGACGGGGGGGGCAGAGTGGTCAGCGGAGGGCGGGATGGCAGAGTGGTCGGCGGAGGCCGGGGGAGGCAGAGTGATCAGCAGAGGCCGGGGGAGGGGAGGCAGAGTGGTCAGCGGAAGCCGGGGGGAGCAGAATGGTCAGCAGAGGCCAGGGGGGCAGAGTGGTCAGCGGAAGCCGGGGGGAGCAGAGTGGTCAGCAGAGGCCAGGGGGCAGAGTGGTCAGCGAAGGCCAGGGGGGGGCAGAGTGGTCAGCGGAGGCCGGGGGAGGGGGCGGGGCAGAGTGGTCAGTGGAGGCTGGGGGGGCAGAGGGGTCAGCGGAGGCTGGGGGGGCAGAGTGGTCAGCGGAAGCCGGGGGGGCAGAGTGGTCAGCGGAGGACGGGCGCAGTGGTCAGCGAAGGGCAGGGGGGCAGAGTGGTCAGCAGAGGGCAGGGGGGCAGAGTGGTCAGCGGAGGGTGGGGGGGCAGAGTGGTCAGCAGAGGGCGGGGGGGGCAGAGTGGCGGCGACATACTTACTTCCATCGCCAGCGCCATCTTCCATGTCGCTGCCCCGTACATAGTGAAACCAAGATGGCGGCCGGAAAATCTGGCGAGGCGAGAAATGTAAATTAGATAAATGAAAAAGGACACCAATCAAAATTAAAGAACACTTTCAGATACTTGCAAGTTATAGGTGTTAATCTGGCACCTGGTGCTAATTTACATAATTACGTGCCATTCCAAAGTGACTTAAACCCACAGGCAGTGGGTTGTCCAGATGAAGGCCAAAGGGGTCACCATATCAGCCCTAGCAACAGAATTTGGGCTTTCCGAGTCTGTGATTTCTAGAATATTACATATTCACAACATCACAAACTCAAGTCCTCAAAGAAGGCTGGTCACCCTCAAAAGACAAAGGCAAGAGAGGACAGGATAATGCTGAGAATCTCCATGGGTAATTGTTTCAACACTACAGCTGGAAAAGCTCGCCAGTTCAGCACTAAACCGGGTAAAGATCTGTCTCCTTATACAGGGTCAGTACAGCGCATTCAGACTGCAATGACCAAACCTCTCATTAGCAAAAAGAATCAACAGGCTTGACTCACCTTTGGTGAGGAGCATATTGTCTGGACAGAGAAGAAGTGGTCCACACAGTTCATTTTAGTGATGGAAGCAAGTTTAATTTATTTGAGTCTGATGGGAAACATTATGTTCATCGACAAACTGGGGAAAGACTGAACCCAAAGTGTGTAAAGTAGCTAGTGAAAGGTGATGGTGGAAGTGTCATGGTTTGGTAAATGTTTTCTGCTGCAGGGGTTGGACCCCTCATACAGCTTCATGGCAGAGTGAATGCAAAGTGTTTATCAGAACCTTCTTCACCATCATGTGGTTCCTTACTTGTGTTCAGCACTCAATCAGCCAGCAATTTTCATGCAGAACAATGCTCCCTGTCACAAAGCAAATGGGTAAAACAGCTACTTGAAGCAGAAAACATTGAAACAATGAAATGGCTAGGCAAGAGTCCTGAATTAAACCCAATAGAAAACCTTTTGAAAATTCTTGGTGACAAAGTTATGGACAAGAAACCCATAACAGTCAAGAACTTTGGAAGAGACTGGAAGATGAATGTACCAAAATCACACCAGAGCAGAGTGAGAGACTAGTGATGTCCTGTGGCCGCAGATGTGCTGAAGTTATTCAAAGCTAATTATAGTCATCACATTTTGTGTAAAATAAAGGTTTTAAGTTGATAAATTTTGGTTATTTTGTAAAACCCTATTCTAGTGGCATGGTGTATACCTTACACACAAACCTTCAAATGTTCATCAATGTTGAGTACGTTCTGTGCTCATAATTTTGATCACCGGTGTATATATACATAGCAGTGTATTTCTACGTCCTTTATTCTAGAGAGAGAATAAATGAAAGATTTTATTTTCTTCCTATAAAATTACTAGAAAAATATTGAAAATCAATTAAAATAAATTGCACCACATGATTTTTCCTCTTTCTGCTCTTTGAAAGTTGTGAGGTATGCATACTGCTGTTGTGGACATTGCTTCACTTCATGAGTAGAGTTTTAACCACCACTCTATCGCTTCATTGTCCATCATCAAATGTAAGTACTTTTACCTCTATCATTATAACGTTGGTCTATGCTCTGATTGGTGTAAAGAGATGTTGATCAAAGAGAGCAGTGATAATTTCGACAGGGAGGCAGGGCAAACTCTTTCTACTCTTCTATTTAAAGAAGAACTGTCACCCCCCGATGCTATGCCAACTGATTGCAGCACTGAATGCAGCATGTGTGCTGTATTCAGGGAAGGGGTCCCCCATGTTTATAGCCTCCCTGTACGTTGTTAAAAAGACTTTTTAAAGTGTACAGATAACGAGACCGGAAGGACTTACTCAGTAATGAGTCATTGCTGCTGCTGGTGTCTTTCCCGCCTCCAGCCCTCTCTTGTTCAGCCTCTTGTATGTATCATCACTGCTGCTGGTGTCCTCCCTGTCTCCAGCCCTTAGCCATTGGCTGCAACACAACCCCTAAGCATGATTTATTCACTCCCATGCTTAATAGTTGGCGAGATGTTGTTTTCCTTAAATTCTGTGCCCTTTTTTCTCCACACATCCCATAGATCACTTTGACGAAAGAGTTCTATTTTAATCTGATTGGTTCACATGATTGTTTACAAAATGCGTCAGGCTTCCTTAGATGTTCTTTTGCATACTTCTGACGCTGAATTTTAGGTGAGAATGCAGAAATGTTTTTCTTCTGATGATACTTCCATGAATACCATATTTGTGCAGGTGTCTCTGAACATTAGAACAATGTACCACAACTCCAGAGTCTGCTAAACCTTCCTGAGGGTCTTTGCAGTTAAGTGGGGGTTCTGATTTGCCTCTCTAGCAATCCTACAAGCAACTCTCAAAAGATTTTTGCTTGATCTTCCAGCCCTTATATTGAACTCCCGTGTTCATGTTAACTGTCATTTTTTAATTACATTTCAAACTGAAGAAACGGCAATTTATAAACGCTCTGCTGTCTTCTTAAAGCCTTGTCCCTGGTTTGTGAGCCTCCACCATTTTCAATTTCAAAGTGGTAGGCATCTGCTTAGAAGAACCCATGGCTGCTGTTTTGACACAAGCTTAGAGAAGGCTAGTTTTAAGGCTATTTTCACATCAGCATTTTTCAAATCAGGCATAGATCAGTTTTTTCTGCAAAAATCTGATCCTGTAAGGAACCAGTTTTTGTAGATTCATTTTCAATTGTATCTAGTAGCAAATGGTTGTTTCAGGTAGCTTCTGGTTGCTGCTGGATCTGGCCGCTTGCATTTTTTTAGGCAGTCAAAAAAATGCAGATTGTAAAATTTTTTGGACTTATTAAACAACTCTATCCAACCAGATCTGGCATAAAATATAATGGAAGTTCAAAATGCCTACTGAGCATGCGGGTCTCACTAGAAGAGCGATAGAGAGCGATAGAGAGCGATAGAGAGCGATAGAGAGCGCTAGAGAGCTAGAGAGCTAGAGAGATAGAGAGATAGAGAGATAGAGAGATAGAGAGATAGAGAGATATAAATGCAAGCAAAAAAATGGAGGCAGCACTTCCTTCAGTTCAGTTATATGGGCTTTATTCCCAGGACAGCAACGTTTCGACTCAGTGGTCTTTCTCAAGCACTGAGTCGAAACGTTGCTGTCCTGGGAATAAAGCCCATATAACTGAACTGAAGGAAGTGCTGCCTCCATTTTTTTCTTGGATTTACATCTCCTGTATGGTAGGGGGGCTTTGCACCCATCAAATAACAGTTGTGCTGTTTTGTTTTTGTTTTTCTAGATAGATAGATAGATAGATAGATAGATAGATAGATAGATCTTACCAGTCTCCCTCTGCTTGCTTCCAGTGCTGCTCATTAAGCTTCATGAATATTAACTGCACCGAACTGCAATGGCCAATCACAGATGATAACTCTCTGTAACAGCATCTGTGATTGGCTGTTACACTCAGACTGCTCCCCCACAATCTGTACCAATGTCTGTGCTTGTTTGCCATATACATTAGTGTATGGCAACCAACCTGTCATCATACATGTGTAAAATAAATAATGGAACAAAATGCATAGTTGTCCTTAGATTTTTCATTCTCAGCAAAGATTAAACAGTCAGATATGGGCTGCCACCCCCAGCTGCCTAGTTTTTCATTGGATGGCAATGAAAAATACAGGGGAGCCCTGAGAGCCACAGCTTTGAGAGTGGTGATGTCAGTGAGGTTACCTGAGGTACCAGGTACCCCAGCTGTGATCTCACTGACACTATCACTCTCACAGCTGCGGCTATTGGTGCCATTATTCTGTGCCAGACCTCATGATGAGCAGTCACTCTATTGCCAGCGCTCAATGCAATGTAGCAAAGCTGGGGAGCGTCGTTGAGGGACCGTGTTGTAGATTACCATCGAAGCTGCAAGGGTTTGTTTTGGGTTAATTAATGGATAAAAAAGGGTGTCTGTGTTTTATTTCAAATAAAAGATTTTTCTCTGTGTCCGGTTTTTTTAACTATTTACTTACAGGATTTGTAATATGGGGTCTCATAGAGATCTGCACATCACTAATGCAGGACATGGTGTCGGCTGTCAATTCACAGCTGTCATTAACTCTTTATATTATCCCGATTGCCATCCCACCAAGGCAATCGGAAGAAGCCAGTGCAGTGCAATGAATGGCGCATATAATGGATGCGTCTGCAGGCTGGTATTTTTAGCTTGAAGGGGGCCAATAACTATGGGCCTCCCCAGAGTGAGAGTACTAATCCCCAGCTGTGTGCATTATATGCAACGAGTATCAATATATGAGGAACCCTATGCTATTTTCTCAATTATTAATTTATTTTTTCACTAATATGCCAGCAGCTTTGTTGCCATACACTAATGTGTATGGTGACCAATCATAGACGCCGGTACAGAGGCTGTGGGCACAGTCTGACTGCAACAGCCAATCAGATATGCTGTCACAGAGTGTTGGCAGGAGAAGCAATGAATAAACATGAGGCTTAGTGAGCGGACCAGGAGGTAGTGTGACAGGCTCGCTTGCTTTTAAGCCCAATTGTGCTTCCTCTTGCAGCCCCCCTCATCCTTACTACCATTATTTTATAGCACTAAAGTTCGGGTCCCCATAGAATTATATAGTGTTCGGTGTCAAGTTTGCTCCCAAACCCGGAATTTTTTAAGAAGTCTGGTCAGATCCGTCGAACCTCTGAGGGTTCGCTCATCTCTAATAAGGGTACGTTCACATGTGACAAAAACAGGCATGGCAGTTTTAATTGTTTTTATTGCTTACAAATAACAAGCAGTAAATCTAAAATCCATACTGCACTTCCCTTCTGTATCAGCACAGACCTCCAACCCTTGTGTTTCTATTTTAGCTCAAATAACATTAACATATATTTTCATTTAGTGCGAAATAAGGCTAAAATGCACAACACAATAACAGTCAACAGTCTACCTTCTCCCTCACACTACTTATGCAATAAGGGGTTAATCATGTGTGTTTATGTAGCTGCCAAACTCTGGAATTTGTATGAAAAAGGACAGATAATGCGACAACACAAGAAACGGTAAAGATTTACAGTAAAAAAAAATAAACCAGATGTTCCCATGGCAGCACAACTTCTTCTTTATTTAACATAAATGATTGAAAGCTCCGTGTCCTAATGAGGATATTCAAGTCACATAACGATGTAAGAACTGTAGGACTGAAAGATCTGTGTGGCCATATATAACACACATCCAAATGCCTGAGATAAAATGAAGGCAATGGTTACGTGTTTATCTTCTTTACAACATTAGTATGATGATTATACCGAGGTGCAGCAGCTTAATGGTCCTCTGACCTGTAAAAAACGTTAGCCATGGTACAACATAATCACAGCTTGTATAGTTCATAATGAAGAATTAGTAGGGAATGCTGTGCAGGGTTGGCATTTTTGCAGCTCCTGGGCCCCGTTGGAAAAAAACAGATGCAGACTTATGGCCTGGTGGGATGCAGGGAGAATGGGTGGTCTTCAAACAAGAAAAGGTCCAGCACTGGGGGATATAGAAGAAAAGTTTTATTTCGACATGTTACAATCTAAAGTGTATAATTAGCACACAAGCTGCACTTCTTATGACATTATTAGTAAAACCAAGGTTTTGGGAATGATCTGGGTATAGATTATTTTCAACAGGCATTTCCGTATACACTTAGAGCTACAATAACTTAAATTGGGAAAGTTCAAGCCAATTGTAATTAATTATAATGTAGATCATACTTGTATATAATTAGAGTATTTTATTTCCAAAAAAACACAAAATACAAACAAAATAATCAAGTGTCTGCATTTTTACAAAAGCGTAATAAATGGAATACAAAAATGGATTGGTCTCAAGCTAGGAAACTTATGGAGGTGAATCCCCTTCAAAAGGGCTGACACCCTGCACAATTGACACAAATATGCAAATACATGGGTTTGCAAATAGAACAAATGGATACAAATACACAGTCACCACAGTTCATGATAGAGCAACATACAGCAACAGTATGGGATTGCTTCACATTTTATGAGTCCAATGATGGTATTCACTATAACAGTGGTACTAGTCCCTATTATGATACAGACACCTGACATCAAAATATACCCTGCCAAATCCCTACTGCAGCTGTAGAGTTTTCTACAGTACCCATAGTAAGATGGGTGCCAGCCGAGGAAGCCATAGCGAAATGCGTAGGTGCTCTCTACCCCCTGGGTGGCACCAGCGCTCCAACTGGCAGGACACATGGGTGAGCTGTATCTACTATGGGTACTGTGGGAAACATTGTGGCACCCCAGAGTTCGGTTGCCACAGATACACCTGGGACAGAGAAGGATCTCCATATCAGGTAAGCCCACACACAACACCTTCCACTCCAGACCTGAAGGGGGAGCTCTACAAACGAGCTCAGGCAAGGTCTCCTATAAATTCAGGCCGGGGGGGGAGTTAGTTAGTGTAGTTCCAGGGAGGACTGTGAGGACATCCTGGTGACGGAGCTGTGCTAAGCCGTACCAGTGAGCACTACTAACCTGTGTGAATGACCCTAGAGCAATGGTCAGAGGCAAGGAGTAGTAGCAACAGGGGGAGTGGAGCCATACCGGTTCGCCTGGAGGAACAGCACCTGAAACCAGACACTGGAGTCCGTGACTGCAAGGGACCTGTCAGCCCAGCAGTAAAGATTGGAGGCCAGGGAGACTCCAGGTCTCTGGCCACGCAGCACTTGAGGCACAGCTACTTAGCAGAGCCAGGGACCACAGTGGATACAGCGGTGCCCTGCAGCAGCGCTCTCACCACCTGCCATACAAGTGAGGACTACAAGAGAAGGTCAGGGCTTGGCTTCAGACAGCCTGGGACCAAAACATACACAGCGCAGCAGGGAGGCCTCATAACTTGTCGGGTGTGGAGATCCTGAACTGTTACCAGACCTCCCAGACCCATACCATCAGAGACTGTACCCTGAACCATACCTGAATCATCAATAAAAGGTATGGAAACATCAACCCTGTGTGTGACTGTTATTGCGGCACCTGATCCTGCTCCCTTCATAGACTGTCCTGCAATCCCCATATACTACATCTGCCCCGGGGATCCCGCTCCACCTACGGGGAGCGTAACCATCTTGCTGCCCAAACATCACTCCGGATGTCTTATTTGGAACCATATCGAAACAAACGGGTTGTCACTAACTATTTTAAATTAATTTTACAATGAAAACCAGGGCCACGGGACTAGGCACAGGCCAAGTGATATCCCCCATGAATCAATTTCCTAGAACTGAGTACCCCACAGCCCTTGGGCGGGTCACTCTACAGTTGTAGTTGGGATTTGACAGGGTATATTTTAATGTCAGGTGTCTGTCATAATAGGGACTAGTCCCACTGTTATAATGAATACCATCATTGGGCCCATAAAATGTGAAGAATACCAATACCTTGCTGTATGTTGATCATGAACAGTGGTAACTGTGTATTTGTACCCAATTGTTATATTTGCAGACCCATGCATTTGCATATTTGTCATGTGTGCAGGGTGTCAGGTGTCAGCCTTTTGAAGGGGTATCGGCTCCATAAGTTTCCTAGCTTGAGACCAATCCATTTTTGTATTCCATTTATTACTCTTTTGTAAAAATGCACACGCTTGATTATTTTGTATTGTTATTTTTGGAAATAAAATACTCTAATCATATACAAGTATGATCTACATTATAATCAATTACAATGGGCTTGAACTTTCCCAGTTTAAATTATTGTACTTCTGATGACATGTGTAAGGCATCTTGAAGCCCTTCCTATTCTGGTTGTCACTTTTCTATACATTTTTCATAGATAGACAGCAAATTGTCATCCTGTATGTTCAATGAATTCCATAGTTATAGCTTTCTATTAGTTTCCAAGAAGATAATCCCCAGTGATAACCAGTATGGCTGCACTTGTCACTTGAAATGTGACTGATACAGCTTTAGGCTAGGGTCACACTTGAGCCTCGGATCCGCTAGAAGCTAATGTTTTTTCATCTTAGAATCTGTGAAACCGCATGCGTTAATGGACCCATAGGCTGGGGTCACACTTGGCATGCAGCTTTTCTGCATTTTCAAAACCTGATTCCGTTTTTGGAAATTGCCATTTTTGTATCCAAAAAATGCTATGCTTTAATGCTATGCATTATCTCATGGTACCTATATGTACCATGCGTTAATGGATGTGTTTCCCATAGGGCCCCGTGCTAAAAAAAGCTGTGTGTTATTTTACTGCACCCAAAAATGCTGCTAGCAGCGTTTCTTGTTGCTGTTTCAAAACGCATAGCATTTTTTCAGTGCACTTTTGACAATGCGGTTTTTTGCATTGGGAGCCTATGGATCAGTTAAAAACATCAGTTTTTCAAAAATTCTAGGTTGAAAAACTGATGGTTTTAATGGATCCAAGGCTCAAGTGTGACCATAGCCATACGCTCCAATGTGAAAAATGCAGTGTCAAAGTGCGCTGCTAATAACGCTATGCTAGCAGCGTTTTTGGGACCTGTAGCAAAAATGCATCCTTTTTTTACATGGGACCCTTTGGGAAACGCATCCGTTAACGCATGGTACATATATGTACCATGCAGTAACGGATCCGTTAACGCTAGCGTTTTTTTGGCATCAAAATGGCAACTCAAAAAAATGCATAGCATTAATGCAGCCTTCCAAAAAAAGTCCCTCCAAATGTGACCATAGCCTTACACATTTTTTTTTCTTTTAACCTTAATGCTTTAAATAAACTTTTGCCAACCATCCAGGGTAACCTAAAGGTACTGTTACACACAGAGATATCTGTGCAGACATTGCTTGCAACTCACTGGTTGCAGTGAAATCATGGACACATTGTTCCATTTTGTTGCCGTGTACAAATGTAACAATGTTCCATGATTTCACTGTAACCAGTGAGTTACAAGCAATGTCTGCACAGATATCTCTGTGTGTAACGTACCTTTAATGAAACTTCACCTTAAAAAATTAACTCCAAAATTATTCTAAGGGCTCGGACACACTCATCCGATGTTTGACGGACGAGACTCGAAACAGGCTGAGCAGTGACCCTGAGGACCTCTCCCTCTCTGGACAGGGAATGCGATGCTGCACAGAAACACAAGCAGCTGTCATCCCCCGTCCAGAGAAGAGGAAAGGCATTCAGGGTCACTGCTCCAGCCTGTTCCGAGTCTCGTCCGAGATACTCGCATGTAACTCGGAGAGTGTGTCCAGGCCCTAACTCCATAACTGGACTGCAAAGATTGAGTTTGAGTCAAATTTCTTGCATTTGCTGTTTTATGTGAGTTTGAACATTTTGAGATTCGATTTGTGTTTCATATTGAAAACATTCCCCATTACCATTTTCCACATTGCTGAAGCATCAAGGAATGGGCTAATGTAATTTTGCAATGCTGCAACTATGGCATTTTATGGATTATCATATCTTGTAAAGTGGTGCTCAGTATCTGGGCCATCTGAGATCAGCAGTTCCTAGGAGAGCACAGTTTGAATGGTAGAGTTGTTTTCCGTCTCCAGAGTAACTGGGTAAATGTTTCTTTCTTGTAGAGCATAAAGGTACTGTCACAAGGGGCAAAATCACATTGCGGTTTGACAGGGCGATATTTGAGCGATATATCGCCTGAAAGTGATCACAAGGTTTCACTACATTGCACTACTTCACTCTCAGGCGATGTGAACGCATCTCCCTGTGTAACGTGGCAACGGCGATGTTAGCGGCTACTTGAGTCATAGGCTCCCATTATAATCATCGCCGCCAGGGTGGATTTTAACCCTGGCAGCGATGTCGAGGGTACCATCACTGTTGCGTCGCCGGCAACATCGCAACGTGTGACATCTCACTGGCGATGTCGGCGGGGAAGCGCGCTCCCGTGAACCTTAAGGTTCTATGGTGAGCAGGGTCCACTCTCTGTTTCTCTTTCTTTCCTTTAAATTGTAAGCTCTAATGGTCAGTATAATCCTCTTTCTTCCCCCCGGTATAGTGTAAATGTGGTACCACTGCAGTCTGGCTGCCATGGACGGTATTTCTTTATCATCAAATGTAATGCCATGTTTGAAAGGAATTTGAGCTCCCTCTGCTGGAAGTCTGAAGCATTCACACACTGCCTAATCTCTAACCAGGGAGCTGTGCACTAGGGCCTGTTTTCTGGCTGTGGCTCAGTCTCTGGTTTTGGGAAGGGGTTAGTTTCTGTTCAGTGTTTAGTAAGCTGGGGAAAAGCAGCAGAAGCTACAGGCTAGTGAGTTCCATGTTCACCAGCCACCTAAGTGGAGCTTTACAGAATATCAGGCACAGCTAATTACAGGACCCACATTGGCAGCCTGGCAGTAGGGAATCCACAGCAGCTAAAGTGAGAGTACAGGACAATACAAAGGCACCTAGAAACCTACCAACTTACAGCAGGAAGGCTATATTTCTCACCAAGCAGAGCAAACTACAGTTCTCATAAGACTGGCCAGACCACAGGGTGGGTGGTGACTGCATTATTCTGGAGACTGTGCTAGGACTTCAGTAAAAAGGAAAAGCAAAATGTTTCCTGCTGTTTATTCCTCTGCTACCCTGCACCTCATTACTACTACACCCCATCATCACCATCCCCTGGGAGCAAGCCCTGGTTGGGAAAGGTTTAACAACCGCACTGCCACTATATCTGTTTCCCAGGAAACTCCTGCAGCGCAGCCATATCTGGCTGATTATGCAAAGTGGCATCACTATTTATTTCTTTACTAGATGGTGGCCCGATTCTAACGCATCGGATATTCTAGAATATGTATGGAGTTGACATACTGTGACTGACAGAACTTGTTCAGTCAACGTGAGTGAAAAGTTGGGATTGAAGAGGTGTATCACGGTCTGCGCTGCTATACGCAAAGAAACACTCACATGGAAGGCAGGATTTCAAAAGCAGTTTCTTTCCTTTATTCCAACGCGTTTTGGTGCACAACCTGGCACCTTCCTCAGGGATCAAAGGAGGAAGGTGCCAGGTTATGCACCGAAACGCGTTGGAATAAAGGAAAGAAACTACTTTTGAAATCCTGCCTTCCATGTGAGTGTTTCTTTGGGTATAGCAGCGCGGACTGTGATACACCTCTTCAATCCAAACTTTTCTCTGAGCGCATGACGGAGGCTCGGTGGTCAGAGCAGGACGGAGGCTGGTGGTCAGTGCAGGACGGAGGCTCGGTGGTCAGCAACGTGCGGTGGCTCGGTGGTCAGCACTGTGCGGTCGCTCGGTGGTCAGCAATGTGCGGTGGCTCGGTGGTCAGCACTGTGCGGTGGTTCGGTGGTCAGCGCTGTGCAGTGACTCAGTGGTCAGCGCTGTGCGGTGGCTCAGTGATCAGCACTGTGCGGTGGCTCAGTGGTCAGCGCTGTGCGGTGACACAGTGGTTTGCGCTGTGTGATGGCTCAGTGTTTAGCGCTGTGTGGTGGCTCAGTGGTCAGCGCAGGATGGAGGCAGAGTGGTCAGCACAGGATGGAGGCAGAGTGGTCAGCGCAGGACGGAGGCTCAGTGGTCAGCGCAGGACGGAGGCTCGGTGGTCAGTGCAGGATGGAGACTCAGTGGTCAGCGCATGATGGCGTAAAAACAAAAGGGGTGGGGGACAAGAGGCGCAATAGTGCCCTATCACTAGCGACACTAAAGTGTAAAGGTGGTGCTATGGATCCACTCACCTGGTTCAGTTGTGGGACCCACAACTGGTTTGAAGGCATCAACAAATAAGCTGCTGGAGGACCTCCACCGACCACTCGCACGTGGAAAAACGTCCAGAGAAAAGTTGGGATTGAAGAGGTGTATCACGGTCTGCGCTGCTATACGCAAAGAAACACTCACATGGAAGGCAGGATTTCAAAAGCAGTTTCTTTCCTTTATTCCAACGCGTTTCGGTGCACAACCTGGCACCTTCCTCAGGGATTAAAGGAGGAAGGTGCCAGGTTATGCACCAAACGCGTTGGAATAAAGGAAAGAAACTGCTTTTGAAATCCTGCCTTCCATGTGAGTGTTTCTTTGGGTATAGCAGCACGGACCGTGATACACCTCTTCAATCCCAACTTTTCTCTGAGCGCATGACGGAGGCTCGGTGGTCAGAGCAGGACGGAGGCTCGGTGGTCAGTGCAGGACGGAGGCTCAGTGGTCAGCACTGTGCGGTGGCTCGGTGGTCAGCACTGTGCGGTGGCTCGGTAGTCAGCAATGTGCGGTGGCTCGGTGGTCAGCACTGTGCGATGGCTTGGTGGTCAGCGCTGTGCAGTGACTCAGTGGTCAGTGCTGTGCGGTGGCTCCGTGGTCAGCACTGTGCGGTGGCTCAGTGGTCAGCACTGTGCGGTGACACAGTGGTTAGCGCTGTGTGATGGCTCAGTGTTTAGCGCTGTGTGGTGGCTCAGTGGTCAGCGCAGGATGGAGGCAGAGTGGTCAGCGCAGGATGGAGGCAGAGTGGTCAGCGCAGAATGGAGGCAGAGTGGTCAGCGCAGGACGGAGGCTCAGTGGTCAGTGCAGAACGGAGGCTCGGTGGTCAGCGCAGGACGGAGGCTCGGTTGTCAGCGCAGCACGGAGGCTCGGTGGTCAGCGCAGGACGGAGGCTCGGTGTCAGCGCAGGGGCGGAGGTCTGGTGGTCAGCGCAGGATGGAGGCTCGGTGGTCAGCGCAGGACGGAGGCTCAGTGGTCAGCACAGGATGGAGGCTCAGTGGTAGCGCAGTGCGGTGGCTCGTGGTTCAGCACTGTGCAGTGGTCGGTGTCAGCACTGTCGTGACTTGGTCACAGCACTGTGCGGTGGCTCGGTGGTCAGCACTGTGCGGTGGCTCGGTGGTCAGCACTGTGCGGTGGCTCGGTGGTCAGCACTGTGTGGTGGCTCGGTGGGCAGCACTGTGCGGTGGCTCGGCGGGCAGCACTGTGCGGTGGCTCGGTGGTCAGCACTGTGCCTCTGCCGCTGACCGCACTCCTCCGGGAACTCTCGCCATCCAAAAAGTCTTGCAAGACTTCCCGGACGCCATATTGGAACCAGTCCTCCGTGGGCGGCGACATACTTTGTACAAGATGGCGTCTGGGAAGACTTGCGAGACTTTTCGGATGGCGAGAGTTCCCGGACGCCATGTTGGAATAAACATGTCGCCGGAATGGAGGATCGTCTGGAGGCGGTAGCGGCGGAGAGGAAGACGCAGGGCCGGAACGGAGGGAATTCCCTGAGGAAGGAGCTGGGTTTTGAGCTCCGAAACACGTCGGAAAATAAAGCAGAAAATCACTTTGCTCAAAGCATTCCAGTATGTTTGATATTCCTTTGGGGCAGCAGCGCGGACCTGGAGGCACTTGGTCCTAAAAAGAGTTTTCATTCCCACATCGTGGAAGTGCGGTCCTTGCGGCAGCTGCTGGGTTTGAGCGATCAAGCTGGTTGTGGGCTTCACAACCGAACCAGGTGAGAAGTTTTTATGCTATATGTGATTTGTCTCCTAAGTGGGATAAGACCCTATGCGCATTCTCATTTTCTAGATAAGGGGTGAGGTGACACACTGCTGGGGTGTGAGGGGGCACTGTAAGGAGGGAGGGGCACTGCTGGGGTGTGAAGGGTGCTATAGCGAGGAAGGGGACACTGCTGGAGTGTGAGGGTGGTATAAGGAGGGAGGGGGCACTCCTGGGTTGTGTGGGTGCTATAAGGAGGGAGGTGACACTCTGCTGGAGTGTGAGGAGGTGCTGTAAGGAGGGAGGGGCACTGCTGGGGTGTGAAGGGTGCTATAAGGAGGAAGGGGACACTTCTGGAGTGTGAGGGTGCTATAAGGAGGGAGGGGGCAACTTGCTGGGGTTATGATGGTGCTAAAAGAAGAGAGGGGGCACTGTTGAGGTGTGAGGGGGCTATAAGGATGGAGGGGGTACTGTTGGTTTGTGAGGGTGCTGTAAGGAGGGAGGGGACACTGCCGGGGTTTGAGGGGACACCACTTGAGTGTGAGGATGCTATAAGGAGGGAGGGGACAATGCTAGGGTGTGAGGGTGCTATAAGGAGGGATCGGGAACTGCTGGGGTGTGAGGGGGCATTGCTGGGGTGTGTGGGTGCTATAAGGAGGGAGGTGACACACTGCTGTGGTGTGAGGGGGTGCTGTAAGGTGTGAAAGGTGCTATAAGGATGATGGGGACACTGCTGGAGTGTGAGGGTGCTCTAAGGATTGAGGGGATACTGCTGGGGTGGGAGGGGGTTGTAAGGAGGGAGAGGGCACTGCTGGGATATGAGGGGGCACTGCTGGGGTCAGGCAGTGTTGCTTAGGCACCAGGCAGCGCACTGGGATTGGATTCATCAGGCGGGTTCAGGCAGGGTTCAGACAGAGGCGTGCTTGCGTAGCATGCTGGAAATAACATGTCTCTGTCTGACTATGAACCTCTGGAGCGGAGCACTTGTGAAGACAGGCGCCAAAGGCCAGTCTGAGTCCCTGTCTGTAAGTCCTCCATTCATATCTAGCCCGCATGTCCCTGGCTGAGTGTGCATGGGTGTGCATGTGTGTGTGTGCCTGGCTGAGTGTGCATGTGTGTGAGTGGCTAAGTGTGCATGTGTGTGCCTGGCTGAGTGTGCATGTGTGTGCCTGGCTGGGTGTGTATGACTGGCTGGGTGTGTATGAGTGTGCCTGGCTGAGTGTGTATGTGTGTGTGCCTGGCTGAGTGTGCATGTGTGTGACTGGCTCGGTGTGCATGTGTGTGACAGGCTGTGTGTGTGCGTGTGTGTGTGCCACATCAGTACTGTGGTTCCTGTATGATCAGCAGTCTGATGACTGATGACAACAACTCCCAGCATCTTCTTACCATTGTTAAGGATATACTGGCCTGACATTACAATTGGTGTACCATGTACTGATGGTGGTCCTGGTATTTAGCCATGTACTTATGGTGGTTCTTATGGTTTGTTTATGTACTAATGATGGTCGTGTTGATTTATTCATGTACTAATGGTGGTCTGTCTGTCTCTGTCTCTCGCTCTGTCTGTCTCTGTCTCTCGCTCTGTCTGTCTCTCGCTCTCTGTCTCTTGCTCTCTGGCTCTCTCTCGCTCTCTGTCTCTATCTCTACACAGCACTATACTCTATGTACATGTCCGTACTGGATGCTGTATTTGTGTATCTATATACTGTATGTATATAGAGTGGACCTGTATATACAGTAGAGTGCTGTCTGTGTATACAAGATATACAACCGGCAGTCTCTGCATACTGCCAGCAGTCTCTGTGTATACGTCCTGCACAGTCTCCAATGTGTATACATCCTACAGCAGTCACTAATGTGCATACAACCTGCAGCAGTCTCTAATGTGCATACGTCTCCCAACAGTCTTCAATGTGCATTTGTCCCGCAGCCATCTCCATTGTGCATTTGTCCCACAGCCATCTCCATTGTGTATATGAGCAGCAGTCTCTATTGTGTATTCTCTATTGTGTGTATAGCCCCCAGCCATCTCCATTGCCTATATGGCCCGCAGTCATCTCTATTGTGTATACAGCTTGCAGCCATCTCTATATCTCTATTGTGTATTTTCTATTGTGTATACAGCTATTGTGTACAGTCTCAAGTGTGTATGTGCATAATATATAATAGAGAGAAAGTAACAAAAAAGGAAAAACAGCACAAAAATATAGAAAAAAGTGGACTGTATTGTTCAATGGTGTGGCCACACATAGGGCACTAAAGTCCATTTTTTTCTATTTTTTGTGCTGTTTTTCCTTTTTTTAACTCTATTGGAAGGAACCATCTGGCTTGCTGGTTGGGAATGCTTTGCACATAAATTGAGGTAATTTTTGGTGCTGTTCCAATTTTTCACTATAAATATAATGTATGTTTGGGTGGAGGTGGAGCCTGGGTGAAGGCAGAGCATATGTCGAGGCGGAGCTGGGGTGGGGGCTGGGCGGAGTCTCAGGGGTGCCCCAAAATTTTGGCAGTAAGAGGTCCCGAAATTTCTAGTGGCAGCCCTGAGTACAGGAGTATGAACGAAGTCTTTAGTAAGCATCTACTTGATTTTGGGAGGATTAAAGGGTTACACCATCACATACCCACAGAAAACCATCCACCCATTAAAGAGTGATATAGGCCTGTACCACCAGCTCACTATAAGCATGCCAAGAAAATGTTGCAGGACATGAAGGACGCAGGGGTCATCAGAGATAGTTGTAGTCCCTGGGCAGCTCCATTAGTCCTAGTTAAAAAGAAAGATGGCAGCATGCAGATGTGTTGATTACAGACAAATTAAACATAACACATAAAGATGCTTACCCATTACATCGCATAGAAGAGTCACTTGCTGCATTAAAGGCTGCTAATTACTTTTCAACCCTAGATCTTACTAATGGGTATTGGCAGGTCTCCGTTGCAGAAGAAGATCGGGAGAATACCGCGTTCACAACACCAATGGGCCTATGTGAATTTAACAGCATGCCATTCGGACTCTGCAATGCACCCGGAACGTTTCAAAGACTGATGGAGTGTGGCCTGAGGCACCGAAACTTTGAAATCGTACTACTATACCTAGATGACGTCATAGTGTACTCTAAAACCTATGGAGAACATCTGAAACATCTGTCAGAGGTATTTGAAGCATTGTCAAAGTTCAGGATGAAGCTGAAGCCATTAAAGTGCCATTTGCTGAAACCAAAAGTTCTGTCCCTCGGGCATGTGGTCAGCGCTGAAGGAGTGGCACCAGACAGTGATAAAATGACCGTCATAAAGGACTGGCCAAAACCAACAACCGTCAGAGAGGTACGTCAGTTCTTGGGGCTGGTAGGATACTACAGGAGTTTCATAAAGGGCTACACGAAGATGGCAGCACCTTTGCAAGATCTCCTGGTGGGCCAGACCAAGAAGGGCAAGACCTCAGGTCCTCCGTTTGAATGCGGTGAGAAAGAAGAGATCTCCTTCAGAAAAATGAATTGGGCCCTGACTGGTAAAGAGATTATGGTCTATCCTGACTACAACTTACCATTTGTGCTGTACACTGATGCCAGCAACGTGGGATTTATAAAAATGAGAATTCGCATAGGGTCTTATCCCACTTAGGAGATTGGAAACGTGTAGTTCAAAATTTGCTCACCTGGTAAGGTTGTGAAGCTCACAAACAGCTTGATCGATCAAACTTAGCAACTGCCGCAGGGACCGCACTTCCACGATGTGGGAATGTAAACTCGCTACAGGACCAAGTGCCTCCAGGTCCGCGCTGCTGCCACAAAGATGTAACAAAGACACCGGGATGCTTTGTATAAAATCTTTTTAATACAATACGATGTATAATCACGATGTGGGAATGTAAACTTGCTCCAAGACCAAGTGACGTATTTGGAGGAGGACTGTGATTATGTTTTGGCGCTTTTTTTGAGTTTAAAAAGGATTGTGTACAGTGTAGTCTTGTCATTCCCTGTGGAAGGAGCTGGGATTTGAGCTCCGAAACGCGTCGGAAATAAAGCAGAAAAAGATTTTATACAAAGCATCCCGTGTCTTTGTTACATCTTCGTGGCAGCAGCGCGGACCTGGAGGCACTTGGTCCTGGAGCGTGCAACGTGGGATTGGCAGCTGTCTTGTCACAGAAGCAGAATGGCAAAGAACGTGTAATTGCCTACGCCAACAGGAAGTGTGGCGCCCTGCTCATGCAGGTGGCCACAGACTTCTATAATGCACAGCTGGGTTTCCACAGCAGGTACCTACCACATGCAACATCTTCCACCCAGCACAGTAGGGGGAGCACAACTTGCTTACCTTAGGCAAGATCCCCTATAAATACTGCTGCTGGGGGAGGAGTTAGTCAGAGTGTGCAGACGCTAGGAGAGCTGCGAAGACGTCCTGGTGGTCGGTGCCGCGGTTAGGCCCGAACCAGTGACCCGGAGTGGTCTCTCTGATGTCTCGCAAGCCTAAGTGGGGACAGAAGGCAAGGAGTACAGCCTAAAGGGACTGAGGAACTAGTGGAAGTTCACCCAAAGACATTCCGGACTTCGGGGATCCGCACCTGTAGGATACTTCAGGACTACAGAAAACACCGTCACACCGTGGAGGCTTCAGCCACCCAGTCCCCCTGTGGGTCAGAGAGAGGGAGCCAGACACAGCAGTGTTCCACCGCAGTGATTAGAGAGGGTAACCCGTGGACCGCATAGAAGGAGAGGACAAATATCAGAGTCAGGAAGAGAGAGGAGGCTGGTCTTGCTGCATGCAGGCTGGGCTTCAATTACACAGAGGAACAGAGGTGGCCTTATACCCACTTGCTGTGGGAACCCACTGTGCAACCTGGTCACCTGTCAGTGCCCTGGACATCTTTACCTGCGTACCACCAGTAAAAAGGTAAAAGAGACTTCTGCAGTGTGCGTGTGTCATTCCTCTCCGTTCCCGGTGCCCCTAATAGACTGCTCTAACATTCCCCATCCCATCTACAGCTCCACTACAAGCTGCCCCTTCACACTACGCTGCCCCGGAGGTCCAGCCCTATCTGTAGAGGACTTTACCAACTAGCCACATTACCATCTACCTCCGGCGGATTGTGGTGGCGCTGGTGACTCCTCACCAGAAACTACAGGTGGTGTCACGACAACTGTTTATAAAAGTCCCTGTAAATATAACCCCTTTTTGAAGATTCACCCAGGACACAGAATTAGGTGCGGCCACCATTCCCCATGACACAGCAGATGCTACCCCTGAAGCCTGATACCCGAGTACCCCAAAGCCTGGGCTCGACATATCTTTTCTGGTGTCACGAACAGGATCCGGTGCCCGGTATTACTGGGTACTGTGTGCCGTGTTTTTGACTTTATTACTGCGCCGAAGAGTGGGAAAGAAGGGGGCATGTCGGCCTGTAGAGCACGAAAGAGAAGCCCACCCCTTGCTCAGCCGAGCATTCCCGTGCACCGCAGCCTAGTCCGGAAACTCCCGAACTGTTTAACTCTTTAAGAACTGGCTGTAATTCACTAGGGGGCCTCCAACATGTTTGCCTCCTCCAGCGACGACGATTAGTGCGTTCGCTGACCCTAGGAATTACCCGGAAGCCCCAATGGCTGCCTCCAGTAGCACTGCCAGCGCCACCGACGCACAGGGCGCAATCGCCCCAATAATGCCAATCTCACTCCCATACATCCTGGGGGCCAAGTGGTTGCCCCAGTATGACGAATGCCCTGATACGCTTGATTTCAAGAGAAAAATCAATAGTGTCCTAGATATGCATGCGATGACTGGCCAACAACGTGCTGCTGTGGTACTCGGACAGTTAACTGGCACAGCAGAGAAAGAAAGTGCGTCTTGGTCTGCCGCTGAAAGCAGATCAGCAGCTGTTATATTTAACAAACTGAGAGCTACTTTCGAGGAGTGCCACGAGGCTGATATACACATGCGCTTCCATCACTGCAGCAGAGGTCGGGAGATGATATCAGAGCTTATGCCTGGCATCTGGAACAAGCACTGTGCGTCCTTAAACATGTCAGCCCCGCTAGTGTACCCGACGAAAACAAGCTCCAAATTGAACAATTCACCTCGGGACTGTTATCCCCCGAGGACAGTAAGACTGTACATTGGTGGTCATTAAGCAATCCTGAAGCTGACTTTAATACCCTGAAAGAGATGGCCATAAAAGGTTTAAGGCCGGTAGAGACCCATGAAGCTGCTATTAAATGCTGGTGCAGTGGTGAGGTGCAGGCTACCCCGAAACCGTTACTCGTGTCTACAGACATGCACAATGTTCAATCTGCTCTGCCTGACAAGTATGATTCCCTAACAACTGAGATGCGGCAGATGAATAAAAACATCACTAAACTGACGGACGCTCTGCAGTTGCAGCAAAGCAAACAGCCAGCGCCAAGACCCCAGCCCTGACCTCAGCCGCTGATTCAACTTTCCGACAGTCCGGAGGATGTACCCTGGATGAGAGTGAAGCAAGCCACAGCGTAACGAGGAATAACCATTGACCGCTACAGCTCCACTGGGAAGCCCCTGGGCGGCCCCATTTGTCCTAGTCAGGAAAAAGGATGGCAGTATGAGGATGTATGTAGACTATAGGCAAATAAACCGCATAACACACAAAGATGCTTACCCGTTACCTCGTATAGAGGAATCTTTAGTCTGCCAATTACTTCTCCACCTTAGATCTCACTAATGGGTATTGGCAGGTGTCCGTAGCCGAGAAAGACCGCGAGAAGACGGCATTTACAACACCTATGGGCCTATGTGAATTCAACAGCATGCCCTTCAGACTATGTAAGGCACCCGGAACCTTCCAGCGATTGATGGAGAGTTGCCTGGGACATAAGAACTTCGAGACAGTACTGCTCTACCTGGATGACGTGATTGTGTACTCTCAGACCTATGGGGAACATGTCACTCATCTAGCAGAGGTGTTTGAAGCTCTGGCCAAATACGGGATGAAGCTAAAACCATCCAAATGCCACCTGTTGAAGCCAAGAGTACAGTACCTGGGACACATAGTCAGTGGCCCCTGATCCAGACAAGGTGACAGCAATCAAAGAGTTGCATTAACCCAAGACCTTAAAGGAAGTACGTCAATTCCTGCGTTTGGTGGGCTACTATAGGAGGTTCATAAAGGAGTAAACCAAGAAGGCTGCTGCCCTGAAAGACCTCCTAGTAGGCCAACCCACAAAGGGCAAGTCTAAGGATTCTCCGTGGAAGTGGGGTAAGGAACAAGAGGAAGCATTCCAGACGATGAAAGAAGCCCTGACAGGAGAAGAAATCCTTGCTTACCCGGACTACAACCTGTCATTCCCACTGTACACGGACGTCAGCAATGTGGGACTTGGAGCCGTCCTTTCCCAAAAGCAAGATGGCAAGGAAAGGGTGATTGCCTATGCCAGTAGGAAGCGGCGCCCCACAGAGAGGAACCCGGAGAATTACAGTTCCTTCAAGCTGTAATTCCTGGCCTTGGTCTGGGTCATCACCAAGAGGTTCAAACACTACCTGGCCTCTAGCAAATTTACAGCCTACATGGATAACAATCTGCTGACCCACCTGGAAACTGCGAAGTTGGGAGCCATGGAGCAGAGATGGATGGCCAGATTGTCCAACTATCAGTTCACCATCAAGTACCGGGCTGGGCACCAGAATGGAAACGCGGATGCCTTATCCAGAATGCCTCACCTGTCAGATGAGGGTGTAGATGAAGACGAGCTGGAAGAAGTGGAGTTACCTGCCTTCCATCAACTAAGAGTAACCCAGTGCCAGCAAACCCGTCAAGATGCTCCTGCAAGAATGGTAAACCCGTTGCCCCACTTCGGTTGGAAGGAAGTGCAAGACAATGACCCAGCTGTCAGTTTGATCAAACAACTGATAACCCAGGAGTCAGCGAAGCTGCCAGAAAATCCCCAGCCTGAAGTCAAACATCTATGGAGCGAACGGAGCAAGCTGTTGATATACCAAGAGAAGCTTTGTCGGAGGTACATCAACCCAAGAACACACGAGATGGTCTGGCAAATCATCGTGCCAAAATCATAATTCCACTTCCGTTAAACTTACATGCAACACCTTCCACCCCAGACCTGAAGGGGGAGCTTTACTTGCTGACTTCAAACAAGGTCCCTTATAAATTCAGGCCTGGGGAGGAGTTGGGCAGTTCAATACGGAGCAGTACTGAGGAAGACACCTGGTGAACGGAGCCGAACTAGGCCCGTACCAGAGGGAAGCCTAGCCAGTGTAAGGGACCCAAGAGTGAGGGTCGAAGGCAAGGCGAGTGAAAGAGAGTGGGGGCAGAGGAACCATACCGGTTCACCCCAGGAAAACACCAAAGCAACCCGGACACCAGAGTCGGAGTCTCCACGGATCCAGTTAGCCCAGCAGAGAACACTGGAGGACCAGGGAGACTTCAGTCCCCTGGCACCATTTGTAGCACAGCAGCACTCAGAACCAGGGACCGCAGAGGAAACACCAATGCCCAAGAAGGTTCACCTTGCCTGCTATACAAGTAAGGAACACAAGAGAGGTCTGGTCAGAATTCAGAAAGGCCAGGACTTAAGGTACACACACACATTACAGAGGAGGCCTCATAACTCATTGGGTGTGGAAATCCTGAACTGCCAACTGACCACCTGGACTGTCCCCTGGATATAACCTTGCTCATCACATCAGTAAAAGGTAAAGAAACAACTTTCAGTGTGTGTGTGTCCATCATTGTGGCCAAGATCCTGCCCTCATATAGACTGTGCACCAGCACCTCTACCTGCAGAGCCGCCTTCCTGTGTGAGTTCTCCCTTCTTCCATCACTGCCCAGGGGATCCCGCTACACCTTTGGAGAGCGTTACCATCTAGCTGCCTCATCACCATCCCCAGAGGTCTGCAGCAGCTCCGGTATCATTACCGGATACCGTGGGTGGCATCACAAATATTTTAACTTTTTATTTTTCCCCTTTTTAAGCGCCCATCAGGGCCACGGGTCCGCGCACAGGCCGCCCGTGACATCCCCGTGAACTGCAATGCCCGGGACCCGGGACCGAGTCCCCAAGGCCCTGGGGCGGGTCATTTACATGGTCCTCATGCTTGTATAAGTGTCCCATCCTGATGTACATGGTCCCCACCCTGGTATATATGTCCCTGTTCAGTCCTTAATGCAAAATTAAAAACAACAACAGTCTACCTGCCTTTCCTCTGGTCCCATGTCACCCACTGTCCTCTCTAGCCAGAGTGCAGTGGCAATCATCTAACATTGGACCACGCACCATTGCGGATGACATCACTGTCATGCGTTGCCCTCTGTCACGATACTGCCAACGTCAGCTGCCAGCCACTGTTTGACCCCTCTGTGCTGAGATGCATTTCAGCTGGATGTGGGTCCATGGATGCACATCCAGCTGAAGCAGACACTTGGGATGGCGGGTCTCTGTGCAGAAGCCTGGTTGCAATCTCTGAGGTTGCGATTGTTTTGCCCTTGTCAGCAAGGTCCTCTTTCTGTCTCTTGTACGGTGTATACTCTTATTGACAGTGGGGTTTTCTCTCTCTCTTGCCTGTAGAGCGTAAACTCTTATGCTTAGTAGGGTTCTCAATTCCTCTCCCCCACATGAACCTTTAGGGCAATTATAACCTTTCCAGTTAGATCAAATTTGGGGAGAAATTAGACAAAGAGGATGAATTTGATCTTCAAAGATTTGCTTATCTGTAATGTTTTCTTATCTCTTACTATTTTGTTTTATTCCACCTTCTCTCTTATTTAAGGCCACAATGTAATCTTTTTCTGATGGCTGAAACCATGTAGTAATGGAGTGATCACTGATCTTCAAGGAACATTCATTCTTAATTACAATTCATATTATAAAGAGATTATAAGTAAGCAGTGCTCAACAGAGACAGCATTTTTCTGTTGATTACACATTAAATATCACATACCACAACCATGATAACATAAAAATAATGCAAGCAATAAAGCATTTATTTTGGGAGGAATCAAATGCATTTCCTCCCACCCATTGATAGATATTCAGAGCTGTGAATGGCTTCCAAGGTACACCTACGCTCAGTGATATATGCTGCATATCTCCTCCATGAGACTTTCCTATAATTGCTTGCTGTATTTTCACTTAAGGCTCACTTTTTAGAGCATAGAGCTCTTTCCTTCATTCCTGCGTCTTTAGAGTAGGTGCATGCACAATTTCTCAAGTAACCGGTATACCTTTTGTATCAACTGTGCAAAATTATACTGTCCAAGCCACCTAAATCTGAAAGGTGCAGAAAGAGACCAACTATGGAATATTGATGTATTTTTACCATACCTTTAGGCTATAAATACATAGCAGAATATGGTGGACAGAAGTGTGATCAATTTCAGACAGTATCGCTTGGTATCTGATTTTCATTCTCTGGTCTAAACAGTCATCCTCTATTATTTGATTTTTAAGAATGGTTCAAGAAACAAACACGGTATGCAAAAACCAATCTGCCATCGCGGCTCACAGTGACAATATCTTCCCACTGATATATTACTAGTTTTGTATATGAGAAAGAAAATGACACATTTATTGTAGCTGTTATTTCGCCTATAAAGTGCTTATGGTCATTTTTTGCTGATAGCTTTCCAATATTAACGTTTGAATGGCCAACAGTAATAACCTATTTCTCTTCCATCTTCAGTCCTGGAACGAGAACAGTCAAGGAAATTTTATGTGAAAATAGAAATGAGCTGTGATATATCTGTGCTGCACATAGTTTACAAGGAACAGAAGAAAAATCACAATTTAACAGAAAGTTGTTAACACTTATATGTATTTTACTTCCAAGTTTTATAAACTTGAAGAGAAGATGAAGCACATGGGGTGACAACAGGATACAAACTTTAGGATTTGCATCAGTCAGGGAAACTTAGTGAACGTGAACCTAGTGACCAGGTTGTGATGAGAATCTAATGGGTCTCTAAAGGTACCTTTACACACAGAGATATATTGATTGCAACTCACTGGTTGCAGTGAAATCATGGACACATTGTTCTATTTTGTTGCTGTGTACAAATGGAACAATGTGTCAATGATTTCACTGCAACCAGTGAATCGCAAGCAATATATCTCTGTGTGTAAAGGTACCTTTAGAATTGTTGAAGTCATGAAGAGATGTCACCAGTTTTGTCACTCTCCAGTGTCGTAAAAAAATCACAGAAGGAATCAGAAAACGGTTGGAACAGGAGCAGCAATAGTGCAAGACTGAGCATGACAGGGGTTCATCAGAAGAGGGCGCAAAGGGTTAATAGTAGGGATGAGCAAGTATACTCGCTACTATTCGGTATTTGCCGAATAGTAGCGGTATTCGGGATACTCGCTACTCTCCGAGTACTTGTGTACTCGGGAGTAGCGAGTAGTCTTAATACTTTCGCAGTGTATCTATGGATAAAAAGTAGCCTAAAAGTGTGTAAAAGTTGCTAAAAAACAACAAACTTACATACTTACCTGTCCGACGATTGCACCGGGACCGGAAAACCTCACCTCCGCTCGCTGGACAAGGACCTTTCACTACCAGCCAATCAGATGGCCGGTAGTGATCTGGCCAATCAAATGGCACCACGTCACACCACGTGATCTCTAGCGGCCACCCGATTGGCCAATTTGCAAGGTCCTAGATGTACTGAATGAATAATTAGGTACTTGCTCATCCCTAGTTAATAGGAAAGGTGAAGGAAAGGGTTAATGGGAGTAGTAGCACATACACACAGTGAGTGGGAGTGTTGGAAGTATTTGAGTGGAAGTCACCCGGTGGGGAAAAGATATAGGTGTCCATTGTTATTTGGATCTAGGACCATATATATATATATATATATATATATATATATATATATATATACCTATGATGAAAAAAAGGATTGCAGCACTCCTTCATTAAAGATGTATAGATCTATAGACATATAGATGTATAGACGCCTTTATTTGGCCCTCAGGCATGCCGTGTGATGTTTCAGTCAAATACAGACTTTTCTCTAGGAGCCATACAGTGGCTTCACAGATCTTTATATACATCTATAAGTAATTATGTCATTATCACAAAATGCACCAAATATCCATATTTGTGCCATATCTATGAACTTCTATTACTATAGCGCATAAACAGTAACATTAATCTCCTCAATACATTTGCATCTAGTATTAGTAATTACAGTACGATACACTATTCACAGATAAGCCACTAATTGAAAGCTTCATTACCACAGCTGTTAGTATGTTAATTTTAGTTAGTATTGCTCACCCATGTGACTTCTGATCGATGCTGCACCCTGGAAGTAACCGTGCGCATGCGCGAACTGCACATTGTGTATGCCATTGCCTAGGAGATCCCGGAACTACACGCTGCGCCATTTTGGTACTCTCGCACCTGCATAGTCGGGCTTTCATTCCCAGAGCTCCGTCTTAATAAACCGCTGACTGTAACTAGCGTTCTTTATTTTACTTATGCCCACTACTCACATATTAATTTATCAAGGTGCATACATATATTGGATAGCATCTTATTATTAATAGCCAAAAATTGGGAGGCACCCCAATGCCCCTTGAAAGAGACGTACATGAGGGCCTCTTTAAATATTGTGCCCATTTTAAGGAAGTTTGTCTTTTGTAGTATTGCCCTAGGCAGGGCAGCCAAAAATTGGGAGGCATCGAGGCCTATTCCATCTGGCCAATCAGGTGGCTGCTAGCGATCACGTGATTGTGACGTGGCGGCATCTGATTGGCCAGATCTCTCCCAGCCATCTGATTGGCTGGGAGAGTGAAAGGACCTTTAACATGAATAGATGTCCATCGGCCTGTCCCGATGCAGCCATTGGTTAAGGTGAGTATCTGATTTTTTTATTTTCTAACCACTTTTCATCTCTTTTACAGGACTTTTGCAGTGTATCTATTGATACACTGCAAAAGTACTCGGAATCGCTATACTCGCAAAGAGTAGCGAGTACCGAGACCTACTCGTTGCGGGTATACCGATTCTGAATAGTACGGTACTCGCTCATCCCTAAGGAGCAGTACAGCAAGTAGCCAAAGTCATGAAGTGTGTACCCATGGCAATTTACCGGCACAAAATTTAAATCCTGCTATTATTTGGTGGTGGTGTGGTGAAGTCAGGCCCAATACAACCCTTGTTCATCTTGATCAGAGTCAGCCTGTTAGCATTTTTAGTTGACAGGCGGGTGCGTTTATCAGTAATGATTCCACCTGTGGCACTAAAAACACGCTCTGACAAAACGCTAGCAGCATTGCAGGCCAGGACTTCCAAGGCGTAGAGAGCCAATTCCTGCCACGTGTCCAGCTTGGATACCCAATAATTATAAGGCACAGAGGAATCTAGGAGCACTTTTGTACGATCGGCAAGGTACTGTCACGGGTGGCACGGATGACAGGGTAGAGGCCACGCGCAGACGGTCCCAGCGTTTGGCCAATCAGCCATAATGTTTGAGGACGGTCCGTCTTTCAGGGGCATTTACCTTCTGTGTAGATAGAGAGAAGGTATGATAAGATCTCCCTATCATGGGGAGACGGCTGGGAAGGTCTTGTGCTCGGTCTGGTTTCTACACCAGTATTCTGGGTCACTAGGACCCAGCAGGTTCTTCCCACCTTTATAAGGAGTTTCATTGCCCTCCCTCGGTGCAGGTGATATTTCCTTGTGCACTCATTATCCTTGCTCCAGCAGAAGCTGAGGTTGTGGAGGTTGCTGTGCTCTGCTGCAAGATAAGTGTTTTCTTTCCCCATTGTCTGTTTTTCCTTGTGTTTGTCTTTAGTTGTTAGTGGAGGGGTCTAGTGAACCTCTCCATCTGATCCTTCGATAAGGTAGTGCTAGGATCAGAGAGGGATGAGGTTCGTGGTCGGCGACAGTTGAGGAAACTGTATAGGGACGTCAGGGCAGACAGGGTCAGCCCCAGTAAGACTAGGGGTCACCCTCTCCTTCTTGTGCCCATAGCTTTAGGGACTCCTTATTCCCCCCCCCGTCGTTGTCCTACGCTGAGTGTCTCTCCCGCTCCCAGCGTGACATTATCACCTGCCAATACTGTAACTGAAGGACAGGGGAGGAACCGATTTTTCTTCCTTTCCTTATGGATCCTGTGTCTGCTTTGGCCCAGCAGCTGCAGTTACTGTATTTGGAGGTTGCGGACCTTCGGTCGGCTTTACAGGGCCCGCAACCGCAAAATGGTGTCTTGGGGAATCAAGCATTGGGTCAGGCCAGACCTGAACCTAAGGTTGCCCTCCCTGACAGGTTTTCAGGAGGTAGAGATAAGTTTACTGTGTTCAAAGAGGCCTGTAAATTATATTTTAGGCTTAGGCCTTATTCCACTGGTGATGAGCAGCAGCGTGTAGGAATTATTATGTCGCTACTGCAGGGAGATCCCCAGTCCTGGGCTTTCTCTCTGCCACAGGACTCTACTTGTCTCCGCTCTGTGGATGAATTTTTTGACGCACTGGGCCTCATATATGATGACCCTGACCGTGTCTCTTTGGCTGAATCCAGGTTACGCCATCTCCGCCAGGGGACTCGGTCGGCGGAATCGTATTGTTCTGAGTTCCGCAGGTGGGCTACGGACACGAAGTGGAACGATCCGGCGCTCAGGAGTCACTTTTGTCAGGGTCTTTCGGAGAGGCTGAAGGATGCTCTGGCGGTTTATGAGACCCCTCCGTCCCTGGAGGCGGCTATGTCGTTAGCTATTCGTATGGATAGGCGCCTCCAGGAGCGGAGGGGTAGACCTCCTGTTACTGGGAGCCATTCTCGTGGTGATTCCTGGTTACCGGGAGGTCACGCAGAGGGTGAGTCGTTCCTCCCGAGTGCGGAGGAACCTATGCAGCTGGGAGGAGCGGCGGCCTCGAGGTTCTCCTCCGGTACCTCCCGGGGTAAGGGGAAGGGGGTCTGTTTTTTTTTGTGGAAAGGGGACCATTTTATTGGGGCCTGTCCCTACACTCCTAAACGGACTGGGGTGCCTGGACCTTATGTGACTATGGGGGGTGTGGAGGTGGTCGAGCGGGAGGTGTGTGTATCCTCCATTTGTACTTCCCGTTTCCTCCTAAGTGCGGAGGTGACGCTGGAGGGCAAAACGGAGGGTATTTCTGTGTTTGTGGATAGTGGTGCGGGGGTCAGCATGGTGGATGCTCATTTTGTAGACGCTCATGGGCTTAACTGCTGTTTATTGTCTCGCCCCATCCGTATCTATGCCATCGACTCAGCACCTCTTGCTCAAGGTAGTCTCACACATATCGTACATGACATTAAGTTGACGGTTGGATCCCAACATCAAGAGACGATATCTTGCTATGTTCTAGACGGTCTCCCCGCTCCCATTGTCCTGGGCTTGCCATGGTTGATTAAACATAATCCCGTAGTGGATTGGCAGTCCTGGGACATTGTGGAATGGAGTGATTTTTGTTCTGAGAATTGTTTGGTTACCTCGTTTTCGGTGGTGTCTGCTGTATCTCTGCCCCCGTTCCTATCAGAGTATGAGGATGTGTTCTCAGAGAAGGGGTGCCAAGACCTGCCCCCTCATCGGGCGTATGATTGCCCGATCAACCTCGTTCCCGGAGCTAAACTGCCCAAAGCTAGGATGTTTACTATATCGGGTCCGGAAAGACAGGCGATGAAGGATTTCATTTCCGAGAGTCTGCAGACGGGTCACATCAGGCCCTCAACTTCGCCGGTTGCGGCTGGTTTCTTTTTTGTTAAGAAAAAAGATGGGGGCCTCCGTCCTTGCTTGGATTTCCGGGAGTTGAATCGGATTACTGTCCGTGATCCGTACCCCCTCCCTCTGATTCCTGATTTATTCAGTCAGGTAGTGGGTGCTAAATGGTTCTCCAAGTTGGATTTGAGGGGGGCCTACAACCTGATTAGGGTCAGAGAGGGGGATGAATGGAAGACGGCATTTAATACCCCGGACGGCCATTTTGAAAGTCTCGTAATGCCGTTCGGGCTCACTAATGCCCCTGCGGTTTTCCAACACTTTATCAATGACATATTCCATCATTTGGTGGGTAGATTTGTGGTTGTTTACTTGGATGATATCTTGATCTATTCCCCCGATATGGAGACGCATCAGTCCCATGTCAAGCAGGTGTTACAGGTCTTACGGGACAATAAGCTGTATGCTAAACTCGAGAAATGTGTCTTCGCCGTTCAGGAGGTACGTTTTTTGGGGTACCTCCTGTCGCCGTTGGGTTTTCGGATGGATCCGGAAAAAGTCCGGGCGGTGCTGGACTGGGAACAACCGGACAATCTACGGGCATTGCAACGTTTTTTGGGGTTTACCAACTTTTACCGTAAATTTATTAGGAACTATTCGGTGCTGGTGACGCCTCTTACGGACATGACTAGGAAGGGGACAGATTTTTCCGAATGGTCGGAGTCTGCTCGCCAGGCTTTCTCCTCCCTAAAGCGTTGTTTTGTTTCCGCACCTATTCTCCGTCAGCCCGATCTTTCTCAGCCCTTCGTTGTGGAGGTGGATGCGTCTGAGGTGGGGGTGGGGGCTGTATTGTCGCAAGGCCCTTCGCCTGGGAGATGGGTGCCCTGCGCGTTCTTCTCCAAGAAGTTGTCGTCGGCCGAGAGGAATTATGATGTTGGTAATAGGGAGCTGTTGGCTATTAAGTTGGCTTTTGAGGAATGGCGTCACTGGCTGGAGGGGGCTGTCCATCCCATCACGGTTATTACCGACCACAAGAACCTGTCTTACCTTGAGTCCGCCAAGCGTCTCAATCCCCGGCAGGCTCGGTGGTCCTTGTTTTTCACGAGATTTAATTTTACCGTCACTTACCGTCCGGGGGTTGAGAACGTGAAGGCTGATGCGTTGTCGCGTAGTTTCCCGGGTGGTAGTGCTCATGAAAGTCCCGTTCCCATCTTACAGGAGGGGGTGGTTGTTTCTGCTCTTTGCCCTGATCTGGAGGGGGAGGTGTTGAAGGTCCAGGGGGGCGCCCCTGCCTCCTGTCCTTCTGGGAGACTTTTTGTGCCATCATCTTTGCGTCTCAGTGTGCTGTCGAAGCATCACGACTCCATGTTGGCAGGGCATCCCGGCAGTAGGGCCACCTTCGATCTTTTATCTCGCCGCTTTTGGTGGCCGGGGTTGCGGAAGGACGTAGCGGAATTCGTATCTGCCTGTAGTGTGTGTGCACGGGCTAAGGTCCCGCATACCCGTCCGGCTGGTTCTCTCTTGCCATTGTCTATTCCTGAGAGGCCATGGACACATGTGTCAATGGATTTTATCACCGATCTTCCGGCGTCTGCAGGCAAGACGGTAGTGCTGGTAGTGGTTGATAGATTCAGTAAGATGGTTCGCTTTGTGGCACTGCCCGCACTTCCTAATGCTCGGACACTGGCACAGGTGTTTGTAAGTGAGATTGTGAAGCTTCATGGAGTTCCCTCCGAGGTGGTTTCTGATCGTGGTACTCAGTTTGTCTCCAAGTTTTGGAAGGCTTTTTGTGCACGTTTAGGAATTGCTTTGTCCTTCTCTTCTGCTTTTCATCCTCAGTCTAATGGGCAGACCGAACGTATGAATCAGAATTTGGAGACTTATCTGAGGTGTTTTGTCTCTGACAATCAGGAGACTTGGGCGAGTTATCTGCCCTTGGCCGAATTTGCCCTTAATAATCGTCTTCAGGAGTCCACTGGCAAGTCACCGTTCTTCGGTGCATATGGGTTTCATCCTCAGTTTGGTACTTTTAGTGGTACTAGTCCTTCCGGAATTCCTGAGGAGGACCGATTTACCTCATCCCTCTCCTCGGTTTGGGGGGGGTACAGAGTAGCTTGAAGCTCTTAGGCGACAGGTACAAACGTATGGCTGACAGGAAGCGTGCGCCAGGTCCGGACCTGTGTGTGAATGACTACGTGTGGTTGTCTACCAAGAATGTGAAGTTGAAGGTGCCCTCTTGGAAGTTGGGGCCCAGGTTTATTGGCCCTTATCAGATAACCGCCGTTATCAATCCCGTGGCGTTTCGTCTTGCGTTACCTCCCGCTCTTAAGATCCACAATGTATTTCATAGGTCGCTCCTCAAACCGTATGTGCCGTCGTCTAACCCGTCTCCTTTGCCCCCGGAGCCCATCTGCGTGGCGGGGAATTTGGAATTTGAGATCTCAAAGGTGGTTGATTCTCGCAGGTTGCGCCGTTCTCTTCAGTATTTGGTGCACTGGAGGGGATACGGTCCTGAGGAGCGGATGTGGGTGCCGGCGTCGGAAATCTCCGCCGCTAGGCTGGTCCGCGTTTTTCACCGTTCCCATCCGGATAAGCCTGGTCCTGAGTGTCCGGGGGCCACTCGTGGACGGGGGGGTACTGTCACGGGTGGCACGGATGACAGGGTAGAGGCCACGCGCAGACGGTCCCAGCGTTTGGCCAATCAGCCATAATGTTTGAGGACGGTCCGTCTTTCAGGGGCATTTACCTTCTGTGTAGATAGAGAGAAGGTATGATAAGATCTCCCTATCATGGGGAGACGGCTGGGAAGGTCTTGTGCTCGGTCTGGTTTCTACACCAGTATTCTGGGTCACTAGGACCCAGCAGGTTCTTCCCACCTTTATAAGGAGTTTCATTGCCCTCCCTCGGTGCAGGTGATATTTCCTTGTGCACTCATTATCCTTGCTCCAGCAGAAGCTGAGGTTGTGGAGGTTGCTGTGCTCTGCTGCAAGATAAGTGTTTTCTTTCCCCATTGTCTGTTTTTCCTTGTGTTTGTCTTTAGTTGTTAGTGGAGGGGTCTAGTGAACCTCTCCATCTGATCCTTAGATAAGGTAGTGCTAGGATCAGAGAGGGACGAGGTTCGTGGTCGGCGACAGTTGAGGAAACTGTATAGGGACGTCAGGGCAGACAGGGTCAGCCCCAGTAAGACTAGGGGTCACCCTCTCCTTCTTGTGCCCATAGCTTTAGGGACTCCTTATTCCCCCCCCCGTCGTTGTCCTACGCTGAGTGTCTCTCCCGCTCCCAGCGTGACAGGTACTCCCTCAACATCTTCGCAAACTTTGCAGTCCTTGTGACACTATCCCGCACCTCAGTGCCTGTGCTACGGGAGGTGGTGAGAAAAGTGTCCCAGATCTTTGAGAGTGTTCCCCTACCTCTGCTGGATTGGACTTGTGCTTCTCTCGGCCGGACGCCGTGGTTGTCTACCGAATCGTGATCTCTGCCGCTAGCGTTTTCAGAAGGGAATTTTTGGACTAATTCCACGACTATGGCCTTCTGGTACTGCAGCATTTTTGTAGACCTCTCCGCCTCGGCAATAAGAGAAATAATGTTCTCCTTGTAGCGTGGTTCTAAAAGTGTCACCAAACAGTAATGAATGTCCACCAAGATGTTGATAACACGAGGGTCACGAGACAGGCAGCGTAACATAAAGTCAGCCATGTGCGCCAGACTGTTAACAGGCAAGACTTCAGGGTCCTCACCAACAGCATGACTGTCCATGCGGCCTCATCATCCTCCTCCTCCTCCTCCTCTCCCCTATCCTCTGGCCATCCACGCTGAACTGACGGTATGACGGTTGTGCTTGTATTACCGTCAATTGCGCATGAAAGTAGATCTATTTCTTCATCCTCCTCCTCCTTGTCATAGTCCTCCAATGCATGTTGGGATGAGATGAGGCTGGGCTGTGTGTAATCACCCAGTATGGTTTCTCGCTCCAACTCATTGTGCTCTGCCTACAATGCATTGTCTTTGATTTTGAGCAGAGAGCGTTTTAGAAGACAGAGAAGTGGGATGGTGACGCTAATGATGGCGTCATCGGCGCTCACCATCTTGGTGGGGTCCTCAAAATTTTGGAGGACGGTACATATGTCGGACATCCATGTCCACTCCTGATGTCTTATGTGTGGAGTTTGAACCGTATACCGATGGCCTAGTCGATGTTGGTACTCAACAACTGCCCTCTTCTGCTCAGAAATCCTGACCAATATGTGCAGTGTGGAATTCCAACGCGTGGGGAAATCACACACCAGTCTGTGAGCCGGAAGCTGCAAACGCCACTGAAAGCCGGCAAGGGCGGCAGAAGCAGTAGGTGACTTTCTAAAATGGGCACACAGGCGGCGTACTTTGACGAGCAGATCGGACAGCTGCGGGTAGGATTTAAGAAACCGCTGAACCACGAGGTTGAGCACATGGGCCACGCATGGAACATGTGTCAGCTTGCCTCTCCTCAGAGCCACCACCAGGTTGACCATGCCTGGCTGTAGGTTCAGCGGTTTGAGCCAGTGATCTGCCTGCTGTTTTAGAGCTGTCCACAATTCTTCAGCATTGTGGGGTTTGTCACCTACGCATATTAGCTTCAGCACAGCCTGTTGCCGCTTAGCCGAGGCAGTGCTGCAGTGCTTTCAGCTTGGGACTGGTGTGAAGGGTGAAGTGGAGGAGGTTGAGGATCATGACGTTCCGGAGCTGTACACTGTGGGTGAAACTCTGACTGAGTTAGGGCCTGTAATCCTTGGTGTCGAAAGGACGTGTTCCGTCCCAAGCTCAGACTGGGTCCCGGCTTTCAGAACATTAACCCAGTGTGCCGTCAGCAAGATGTACCAGCCTTGCCCACAAGCACTTGTCCACGTGTCCGTGGTTAGGTGGACTTTGCTTGAAACTGCGTTGTTGTGGTCACATCTGATGTTTTGTGACACGTGCTTATGTAATGCGGGGACGGCACACCGGGAGAAATAGTGGCGGCTGGGGACCGAATAACGTGGGACAACCGCCGCCATCAGGTCGTGGAAAACTTCCGTCTCCACTAGCCTAAAAGGCAAAATTTCCAGCGCAAGCAGTCGTGAAATGTTTGCATTTAGAACTGTGGCATGTGGGGCGTTGGCAGCGTATTTGCACCTGCGTTCCAAAGATTGGTGTATGGATAACCGAACGGGGCACTGGGACAAGGATGTGGTTGATGATGGTGCTATTTCTGCTTGTGCAACTACGGGTGAAGGACAGGAGGCATCTTCGCATGCAGTATGGACAGGGGATTGTCTTGCACGCACAACAGTGGAAGACGCAGCGGTGTGACCCGCAGACAGTGCTCCTGGACTCTGGTGTACATCCCACAAAGTCGGGTGCTTTGCTGACATGTGCCTGATCATGCTGGTGGTGGTCAGGCTGCTAGTTTTGCTACCCCTGCTGATGCTAGCATGACAGGTGTTGAAAATGGCCTTTTTGGAATTATCTGCAGACAGCTTAAAAAACAGCCAGACTCGGGAAGACCTAACAGTTGTACTGGCAACTTCTGTCGTGTTGTTGTTCCGGGGATCAGTTGCCTGCCTTCTGCCTGCGGCCACCACCCTGCTTCTTCCGGCCTATTGTGATGCTACACCTAACTCCCCTATGCACTGCTGTCCTCGCTCTGCATGTCCTCATGCCAGGTTGGGTCAGTTACTGGATCATCCACCACGTCGTGACTTTCTGGCAATTGTGTCTCATCATCGTCCACCTCTTGTTGAGACACCTTCCCACCGTTGCCTTCATGAGACCATGGCTGCTCAAATATTTGTGCATCGGTACATACGATCTCCTCATGATCCACTTCAAATGGAGCTGGCGAGAGGCCAGAATCTACGAATGGATAAGTGAACAGTTCTTCAGAGTGTCCAAGTGTGGGATCAGTTATGTTCGGGGCCGGGCACTTGACATGGTGGGAGGAAGGAGGATCAGGGTGTGGAATGTGCGGTCCAGTCTCACGGCTACTGACACTTGACCATGTGGAAGACAGGGTATTTGTGGTGGTGCCAAACTGACTGGAAGCATTATCCGCTATCCATCTAACAACCTGTTGACACTGGTCTTGGTTTAATAGTGGTGTACTGCTGCGACCCCCTAGAAATTGGGACAGGAAGGTCGAGCGAGATGATGTGGGCATTTGTCATGGCACAATTCGAGCTTGCACACGGCCTCTGCCTGCACCACCTTCACGTCCAGTTCCTTGTCCCTTGCCACCGGCCTTGCGCATTTTCAACATTGTGCTGCCTGTATACAGCTAAATGAAGGCGTCCAAAAGATGGTTTTTAGCTGCACACTGAGGTTACAAATTAGAGCGGTTTAATCCCGGCAGCTGGAACAGTCAAACACAAACGCTGACGCATATACAGTGTTTTGGCGTATACTACTTGGAGCTACAAGCCACTCCTGCCGCACTAAGATGGTAAATGAATGCAGACAAGAGTTGGTTTTTAGCTCCACACTGAGATTATAGATTAGAGCGGTTTAATCCCGGCAGTTTGAACGGTCAGACAGAAACGCTGACGCATATACAGTGTTTTGGCGTATACTACTTGGAGCTACAAGCCACTCCTGACGCTCTAAGATGGTAAATGAATGCAGATAAGAGTTGGCTTTTAGCTGCACACTGAGATTACAGATTAGAGCGGTTTAATCCCGGCAGCTGGAACGGTCAGACACAAACGCTGATGCGTATACAGTGTTTTGACGTATACTACTTGGAGCTACAAGGCACTCCTGCCGCACTAAGATGGTAAATGAATGCAGACAAGAGTTGGTTTTTAGCTGCACATTGAGATTACAGATTAGAGCGGATTAATCCGGGCAGCTGGAACGGTCAGACACAAACGCTGTCGAGTATACAGTACTTTGGCGTATACTAATTGGAGCTAACCCCTTACTGCCTATAGAGAGCTAAATTAATCCTTAAAAAGACTGTTTTGGAGATCTCCAGCCTGTACCCCAGACGTTTGCTATATAGCCTGCCTCCCTGCCTGCCTGTATACAGCTGTATTAGTCCTCAGAAGGACTGTTGTGGTATTAGATTAGCAGCCCTGCGCCTACACTAGCTGAAAGGCCACAAATCTGTCTCTCAATCAGCAGCTCTCCCTACACTGACTGTCTGTGGAGCACAGTGACGAGCACAGCGCGGTCAGGTCTTATAAAGACTTGATCACGCTGTGCGGCCAGCCAATCACTGTAATGCCACAACCAACATGGCTGTGGCATTACAGTGTCTGTCAGCCAATCCCTGCATGCGAGCTGGCTCTGTAAAGAGCGCCAACATGCAGGGAGGTGGGCACCGAGCATAGCAAGAGTATCGCGGGATTACTCGGTACTCGCCGAGTACCGAGATATTTGTGCTAGTACCGAGTAGTCACAAGCATACTCGCTCATCCCTACTGCTTACTCAAAGACTTGAGGCACTGGGCAAATGTGCACTGGATGTTCAACACTAGCAATGCCACTGCATAAATACCCCCGTAAGGGTGATTAAAGGGAATCTGTCAGCAGGTTTTTGCCATCTAATCTGAGAGAAGCATAATAAGTAGAAAAATACTTTGATTCCAGCTACACATCACTTACTGGGCTGCATAGTGTAGATTTGATAAAATCACTGTTTTTTTAATGAGAGAATTATCATTATGTGACAAGTAAACCTGCTGCCCGGTAGTCCTCCATATCCATGATCTCTCTATAGCCTAGCCCTCACCACTGATTGGCAGCGTCTGTGTGTACACTATACATGGAAAGAAAACTGCCGATCAGTGGTAAGTGGGGAGGGGTATGCAGAGCTCAACGTTCAGAGAACTGCAGCAGATAAAGCAATGATATTCTCAAAATGACAGCAAGCATCCCAATAAGTGATATGTTGCTGGGATCACATGCTCTCTGCTTCTACATCATCCTGCTGTTAGATGAGGTAAAAAAAAACCTAGTGACAGATTCCCTTAGCTCAAGGTCCTCAAGCATAATACAAATGGCCCTGGACTTGGCAATATGTCCCTTAATTGCATTTTCTTTAATGGGTTAATTATGGCACAAGTAGGTATTTATTACATGAGCACATTTGTAGGAAATAGTACAGAGATTTATGACTACATCCATAACGTCACCACAGTATTCTGACATATTAACTAGTGATGGGCTTGCCACTGCTCCATACTTGATCGAGCATTGGGGTGCTCAGGTACACTCTTAATTCCATCGGGAATCGCGGTTACTCAAGTCTCCACCCTGCATGTTGTGTGGCTGTTAGACAGCCAATCAATGTGCAGGGATTGCCTACCATGCACAATCATGCTGTAGCCATGTTGGCTACTGTCATTACTGTTATTGGTTGGATGCATCTCATCAATGGGTCTTATATAAGACCAGGTCATGTGATGCTCGGCACACTATCCCTTGAAAGCATTTCAGAGAAAGATGATCTAGGAGGGAGAGCTTAGATTACAGCAGACATACAGGCAGTGTTTAAAGGGTAATGTTTGGGTAACAAAAGAAACTTCTGTCCCCTCTGTTAAACCCCTTACATAGCTCAGCCAAATTTGTAATTGAGACACATAAGAGGTTAAATGGCTGGGATCCTTGGATTCTGATGTAATTTGCAGGTTAATAGTGTTAGGAAGGTAGCTGGTCACAATACTGAAAGGGCTGCACTCAGGAGCAAATGATCTTCATGTCTTCTAGAAGCCACCAGCTTTAAGTCATACAGGCATTCCGAAGTGACTCACAGCACTAAGAGAGGCAGCTTTAAGTACAGCTCAATATTTTAATTGATAGCTGGCTCTGCATTGATACACTGCATAGCCAGCTATCAGTCAAAATACTGGGGCATGGTTATAGGTGTCACACCAGCATGATTGAAACCTGGCAGCTTCGGAAAGAAATTAAGTTAATTTTCTTCAGGGTGAGACATTTTCAGTATGGTACCCAGGTACCTTCTTAACACTATTAACCCACAGATTAACCTCACATCTGCAGGTTAATGTAATCCAATCGGAAAGATTTCACTTAATTTAGATGGGCGTAGTTCACAGTTCTTATACAAACCAAAAGTCTGTACTGACTGCGAGTCTCCCAACTGCTCATAGACACATATGGCCCTTGTGACCCTAGTCATCATAAGATAAGGTATGTCCTAAAAATTCACAGCATTGGGTTATTTTTTATCAATATCAAACTAATAAGATTTTGCTACAGGATGTGTACTCATCAAGAAAAAACCCTTTAATGTGTATAATTCTAATACGCTCCAGCCATTCCAATGGATGACCAACTAAACAATACAGATAGTGGTGTTTGAAAGTTTGAGCTACTACTTGATACCCAGCTGGGGAACAGAGTGTTAGCTCAAATTTGGAATTAGCTCAAATTTGGAAAACTTACTATTGCAAGTACAGATAGGGCATTTGCGGAAAAAAGGATTTTCTTCCTGACACAGCCCCTTTTAAGAAAGATAATAAAATATTGATATTTCATGGAAATTTTCCTAACAAGTTTGAAACATTGGTCTCACTATCCCACACAGAACAATACTTCTTCATAGTCCTACACAAAACAGTTTGCTTACCATTGTTTCCAAGTATGGAAATTCATAGTTAAAACGATTTATCTTGAGAAATGTTTGGTTTGTCCTTCAAGAGATTATTCACTGAAGCATTAGAACATGTTGCTTATGATAAGGCATACAAACAGTCTGACATATCATATTATCTCTTCTCTCTGCCCAGCTTCTCTCATTATTTATAAGGCAATCTTGTGATCCCAAGCTTTGACAGATATGTTAAATGGTGAATAATCCACGAATCATGGTAAATTTACAAAATGAACAATTTCTCCAAATAGAAATCAAATCAAAATAGTTAAAAATGGTGAAGGTTAAATCTACATAAATTAGCTATTAGTTTACATGTAAGGGTGGCTTCACACTGGCGTTTGTGTCTGCATGCTGATGGCATGCAGACACAAACGCTGTCAAAAGCATGGGGAAATGGTGTGTCCGCAGCGGATAATGTCCGCCTGCGGACACATCATTGTGCAGCCCGGCAGCCAATCGGCACTGTCCGTGGGCGGGCCGGAGGAGGAGTTCAGCGCCGGAGATCTCCTCCTCCCGGCCGCCGGTAAGCACCGGGACATGTCGGCGGGGAGTACAGCTGATGTGACAGCTGTTTGAATCTTCCCGCGCCGACACCGAGAGGAGATGTCGGCGCGGGAAGATTCAAACAGCTGTCACATCAGCTGTACTCCCCGCCGACAGGTCCCGGTGCTTACCGGCGGCGGGGAGGAGGAGGACAGCAGTGGCTCAGCTGATCTCCCAGTGGCCGTCGGTGAGCTCCTGTGACATCACCGGCGGCCACCGGGAGATTTTTCAATGGGTCCGCAGCGTTCTCCAGCGCTGTCAAGCGCTGAACACTGCAGACCCATTGAAGCCAATGCATTGTTTTGTGCGCTTGGGGACGCTTGCCGATTTTCCAAGCTCCCTGAGCGCACAAAAAATGCAACATGCTGCGTCCCGGGCGCGGATGCTGGACACCGGAAGGAGCAGATATCGTCCGCATCCGCACCCGAACGCAGCAAACGCAGGCACTATGCGTTCCTATGTTAAACATAGGAACCGCAGTGCGCATGCGTTTGACTGCGTATGGGAACGCAGCATACGCTGCTTTCCCATACGCAAATGTGAAGGCACCCTAAGACATTACTTGCATTGAGGTTTTTCAACTTTATAAAGTGAATGTGCACTGCTGGGATATAACATTACTTTATAATCAATGGGTCAGACCATTTTGACTCCTACTGATACATAAAGTAAATCAGTTGTGACTCCCCAGTTTCCCTCTGCAGTAATACCCCGGCTATTAGATGGTTAGGAAACTGCAGTTTGGCCCCCCTTCACACCTGGGCCATTTTTCGCTTTCTGCTGTTCGCTTGTCTCTATCCTTCTAAGGCTATGGTCACATTTACGTTTTGACCCTAGCCTACCGGATTGCGCTTTAAAACGTAGGCTAGGGTCACACTTAAATATAGAATGGCGTTCACCGCATCCAGATCCGGATGCGGTGAACTCAATTGGCTTCAGACAGTGGGTGGAAGGTCTCTAGGGAAAGTGGGCACCCCCTAGAGACATTATAGCAACATTTATTAATAAAATTACAAGTTTTAAGACACACAGAACACTTTGCTTATCCCGGCGGCATCCTGAGCAATTCGGTTCCCGCATTGTGGATGTTACAGCCGCTCTGAAAACTGCAGCCTGCATGATTTTTCATGCAGGCTGCAGAGCCAGAGGCGGTAACCGGATTGTTTGTGAAGCAATCCGGTTTTTATAATAGGCTCCTATGAGGAGTGTTTTCTGATCCGGTTTTGAGCTTTTTAAAAGCTTAAAACCGGATCAGGTTTTGTAAAAAAAAAAAAAAAACGGAAATGTGACCCAAGCCATAGACATATGAGGGCTTGATTTTACAGGACGAGTTGTACTTTCAGATGAAATCATTTATTTTACCATATAGTATACTGGAAAATGGAAAAAAATCCATGTGCGATAAAATTGAAAAAAACATTCAATTACACATTTATTTTTTGGGTTTTATATTCACCATGTTCACTATGTAGTAAAACTGACATATCAGTACGATGCCTCGGATCGGTACAAGTTTGTAGATACTAAATATGTATACTTTTATTTTTATTTAAGTGGTAAAAAAAATGTTCAAAATTTTTAAGGAAAAATTTGCGGTTTTGTGCCATTTTCCATGACCCATAGCGTTCTCATTTTTCAGAACCTGGAGCTGTGTGATGGCCTATTTTTGCAGCTTGAGCTGATGTTTCTAATGATACCATTTTTGCGTAGATGTGATGTTTTCATCGCTTATTACTGCAATATTACAGCAATCCTGATTAATTGATTTCATATTTTGATAGAGCGGGCATTTCTGAATAGCAATAGCGATAGCAATACAACAGCGATAGCAAATATGTGTATTTTTAATTTTTTTAAATAGTTTTATTTTCAATAGGGCAAAAGGAGTCAATTTAAACTTTTATGTTTTGTTTTCATATTTTTAAAACCTTTTTATTTAATTTTTTTATTTTACACTGCCCCCTAGTTGGTCTCATCAATTCACACTCCGATCACTTCTCCTGTGTACAGATGAGCTGCTGCACATCTGTACATAGGAGAAATCATCACCCTCTTCCCATTGAAAAAATACACTTGGATCCAAAATGGCCGACTTCAAAATGGCCACCATGGTCACCATCCATCTGGAAAAGTTTTCCCCCTCCCATATACTAAAGTGCCACAAACAGGTTCATATCACCAACCATTCCCATTTTATTTAGGTGCATCCATATACGTGGCCCACCCTGTAGTGATAAGTGTGACTTTGCCTTAAAAGGAACCAACCACCAGGATTTAGGGTATAAAGTGAAGCAGGTTCCTTACAGGGACTGGGATGCTGAATACAATCTTACCTTTACTTCAATTATTCCATGTTTGATTGCAGAGAAAAGTATTATAAAAACTCATGGAAAATAGGGCAGCAGATGATTGATGCATGCAGCATTGCATAACTATATAGGAATGTTTTTTTTTCCTCCTCTGTAGGCAAGCCTTTCCCCTTCCCTTTCATCTCTACATTGTAAAGCGCTGCGGAATATGTTGGCGCTATATAAATAAAGCTTTATTATTATTATTATCTCTACTTTCAGTTTTGTCAGGCACCCTGTGGCTGGAGTATAGATAAGAGGGAGGGTTTGGCTTACAGCTGAAAGGCTTGCCGACAAGGGAGGGAAAAAACAGCCCCAAATAGTGATGCAATGCTGCACACATCAATCATCTGCTGCCCTGTTTTCCAGGAGCTTTATAACACTTTTCTCTGCATTCAAACATGGAATCATTCAAGTAAAGGTATAATTGCATTCATCATCCCAATGCCTGCAAGGCACTGGCTTCATTTTACAGCCCTAAATCCTGCTGGTTGGTTTCCTTTAAGTCAGAAAAGTCAGATATTTGCCCATTTCCACAGACATTCTTATGTGACAAGTTGATGTTTGCAACATTCACATCTTCCATTACATCTCTGCAACTGAATGGGGTCTATCTATATGAAATACAAGGTGATTTTGCTGAACTGATACATAATTAGTGTCATGCTCTAAAATAAACACAAAGAGACACTAAGTAATAGCTAAAGCCTTTAGGAAAGAATCTGTACAAGATAAGGACAATATAATTCTGAAATGATTTCTAAATATCTTGATACCTACCAGGACATGAAAGATGTACAAGCCTGTTATCTGTATTTGACTAGTTGGTAGTTGTCCACTGAGCCTACTTATTTGCAAGAGATGAGAGATGGGTAATCTGAATCTTCATTTATGAGTCAGCAAAGCCGTGATGTTGTTCAGAAAATCATGACCATAATTTAACCGTAACAGCATTACAATTACAATGAACATGTCTGTAATTTGCCTGTAATGAACCTTGAAAAACTCTTGGAAATAAATATGCAGTCAATAATTGTGCCATCACATTCATTCAACTACTATGTGGAATGTTTTATTTTTCATACCCTGTAGGCAAGCAAATTTCCTTTTTCATTTTCATTGTTAACGCTCTATGTTGCCATATAGAATAAGCTTTTTATTATTTCTGCTCGACTTCAGGTACACCTGTCGGCTGATTTATGAGGGAGGGTTTGCTTACAGATGAAAGTTGTCCATAAGTGTACAGGGAAATAAAAAAATTAATGATGCAATTGCATAAAATCAATAACATTTGCTTGCCTGTTTTCCAGTAGCTTTTATATGAAACGACTATTTGATGCTCGTCAAACATTTGAATCATACAGTAAAGGTATAATGTGAAAATTCACAAATGCATGCAAAGCACTGGCTCATTTTGCGACCCTAAATCCTGCTGTTTTTCGTCTTGTCGGTGAGGCTATTTTTCCCCATTTCGACAGACATTTTAATGTGACAATGTTGATGTTTTGCAATCATTAATCTTTTACATTCTGCAACGTGAAGTCATTTCTATATGAACATACATAGAGTGAGTTTTGTCTATATTGATTATTAATTGATGTCAGCATCTAAAATAAACCAAAGATGTGTATCTTAAACTTTAGTGAAAGAATCGGTACAAGAAAGGATAATATAATTTTATTTGATTTCATAAAATTATCTTGATACCTTTAGTTTTTACCAGGACTGAAAGATGTCAGCCTTTTACCTGTATTAGGACTAGTTGTATTGTCCAACTGGACCTCTTATTTGCACAGAGATGAACAAGCAGGAATGCTAATACATTTAGAGTCAAGCCAAGGCCTGTGAATGTTGGTTCAGCGATAAATCCAGACCATGACTTTAAGCCGTGCACAGCATTACAATTCTCAAATGAAGCGATCTAGTTAACATTGACCGTAATGAACGCTTTGAATACTCTCTGCTGTGAAATTATAATATGGGGTTTGAATGATGTTCGCTCACTCACTTAAATTCAGAAAGACATCGACTCTAGGAGTGAATGTACGTTAGTTTTTAATTAAAAGAAAGAGATGTTTCAAGATGAGAATATGAAGTAGAGACCTGCAAAGCTTGGGTACAAATTGGAATAGGACCTATTGGTATTGATGAGAGTAGAGGAGAGAGTACTAATTATTTTTTTAAAACTTTGGAAATTATTTATTTTCTTTTAATACTAATTTACTCTGTTAAAATAACAAAAAAAAAACAGTTAGCCATATAAGAATACACCCTTATTATTTGTTTATTTAACACCCTTCAGAAAGAGTCATGGCGACTTGATGGATTAACGCTCTGTAGGATGATCAATCTTGTGCAAGCGGAGACAGGTCTACCAGGGTCTTCTCCACCATTTTCTTGTTGGTATCAAGGTGTCGGGTTGCTGGTATTCCTTTATGCTGTGTTTCTTCTATTCTTCCGAAAATGATGTCCTTCTCCAGTGATTGCTCTCTTTATATGATGTGTCCAAAGTAGCCAAGTTGTATCTTGGTAATCCATTCTTCAAATGACATGTTCGGGTTGTTGATATTGTTCTTCTTGCCATCCATGGTATTGATAACATTCTTATGTTACTACAGAAAAAACAGACTATATATGAGTTATGTCTTTGTCACCAGTGAAATATTCCTCAATTTGAAGACCTTGTCTATTGATTTCTTTGTCGATGTACCCAGAAATATTCTCCTATTGACTTTTGGTGTCATACACTGCATCTTGAGTGATCTATTGATCCAAGTACTTGATCCCTTACAACCTCCAGATTGTCCCATCCATCTCAAATATGTCCCAGTTTTACCTGACAGTAGTCAATATATTTGTCTTCTTTGTGTTGATAGAAGGGCCATGTTCAAGATTTACATCTTAGCATGCCATAATGAGTTCTTCATTCCATTTACAGTTGTGGCCAAAAGTATTGACACCCCTGCAATTCTGACAGATAATACTCAGTTTCTTCCTGAAAATGATTGCAATCACAAATTCTTTGGTATTATTATCTTCATTTAATGTGTCTTCAATGAAAAAACACAAAAGAGAATGAAGAAAAAAACAAAACATTGATCAATTTCACACAAAAATCCAAAAATGGGCCAGACAAAAGTATTGGCACCGTCAGCCTAATACTTGGTTGCACAACCTTTAGCCAAAATAACTGCGGTCAACCGCTTCCGGTAACCATCAATGAGTTTCTTACAATGCTCTGCTGGAATTTTAGACCATTCTTCTTTGGCAAATCTGCTCCAGGTCCCTGATATTGAAAGGTGCCTTCTCCAAACTGCCATTGTTGGATCTCTCCACAGGTGTTCTATGGGATTCAGGTCTGGACTCATTGCTGGCCACCTTAGAAGTCTCCAGTGCTTTCTCTCAACCATTTTCTAGTGCTTTTGAAGTGTGTTTTGGGTCATTGTCCTGCTGAAGACCCATGACCTCTGAGGGAGACCCAGCTTTCTCACACTGGGCCCTACATTATGCTGCAAAATTTGTTGGTAGTCTTCAGACTTATAATGCCATGCACACGGTCAAGCAGTCCAGTGCCAGAGGCAGCAAAGCAACCCTAAAACATCAGGGAACCTCCGCCATGTTTGACTGTAGGGACCATGTTCTTTTCTTTGAATGCCTCTTTTTTTCTACTGTAAACTCTATGTGATGCCTTTGCCCAAAAAGCTCTACTTTTGTGTCATCTGACAGAGAACATTCTTCCAAAACATTTTAGTCTTTCTCAGGTATGTTTTGGCAAACTCAAACCTGGCTTTTTTATGTCTCGGGGTAAGAAGTGGGGTCATCCTAGGTATCCTACCATACAGTCCCTTTTCATTCAGATGCCAACGGATAGTACGGTTGACACTGTTCGTACCCTCGACTGCAGGGCAGCTTGAACTTTTGGATGTTAGTCGAGGGTCTTTATCCACCATCCGCACAATCTTGCGTTGAAATCTCTCATGAATTTTTCTTTTCCTCCACATCTATCGAGGTTAGCCACAGTGCCATGGGCTTTAAACTTCTTGATGACACTGTGCACTGGTAGACACAGGAACATTCAGGTCTTTGGAGATGGACTTGTAGCCTTGAGATTGCTCATGCTTCCTCACAATTTGGTTTCTAAAGTCCTCAGACAGTTCTTTGGTCTTCTTTCTTTTCTCCATGCTCAATGTGGTACACACAAGGACACAGGACAGAGGTTGAGTCAACTTTAATCCCTGTCAACTGGCTGCAAGTGTGATTTAGTTATTGCCAACACCTGTTAGGTGCCACAAGTAAGTTACAGGTGCTGTTAATTACACAAATTAGAGAAGCATCACATGATTTTTCTAACAGTGCCAATGCTTTTGTCCACCCCCTTTTTTATGTTTGGTGTGGAATTATATCCAATTTGGCTTTAGGACAATTCTTTTTGTGTTTTTTCATTGAAGACAAATTAAATGAAGATAATAATACCATAGAATTTGTGACTGCAATCATTTTCAGGAAGAAACTGAGTATTATCTGACAGAATTGCAGGGGTGTCAATACTTTTAACCACAACTGTATGCTTGTTGCAATTAATGTTGTGTCCTCTGCATATTTAAGATTGTTGATGATACATCCATCAATTTTGATTCCTTCTTGTCCAGCCTTCCTGAAAATAGTTTCTGCATATAAATTGAAGAAAAATAGTTAGAAAGAGTAGCCTTGTCTAACATCTTGCTCAACTTTGAACCATGCTTTATCACTGTGTGCCGTTTGGACTGTTGCTTCTTAGTCAATATAAAGGTTCCTAATAAGGCTGATCACATGGTTTGGCACACCCATAGCCTTCATGGTTTTCCAAAGTTTATGGTGATCAAACATAGTATTAATCATCATGTATTATTCTTTCACTTCTTGAAAATGTGTAAATTGCTTAAATAAATCTTCAAAGGAGCCAGTGGCTATGAAAATGCAGTCCAATCAGCAGACATCATCACTGCCGAGCAGGGGAAGCTGATTGGATTGATATATAGTTTAGTGAGAAAAAAATTCACAACAACTTGTGGTTTATTTATTGAATCCTCTACTCTTTGTGGGATTTTTAGTCAAGTGGGTGGTCCTATGAATGTCGGACATGACAGTTATCTCTCTGCACACTTCTACAATGGAAGCTGTCAATTACTGATAGGATGGCCCACTGGACTGAATATCAGAGAAACTGTAAAGATATAAATTATTAAAACAATGATTCTAAATCTTTTCTCACAAAACTATATCAATCTACTCAGCTCCCACTGTTCAATAACCTGGAGACTGCTGTTTGGTCATCTTTTTCAAAGTGACAAGTTCCCTTTAAAGAGGTCATTAATAGTGATAGGCAAATACTAAAATATTCGTGTCCAGGTTATTCGTATCAAACATATTGTATTATTCAAGTATGTGTCATAAATAACAAACCTAATGCAGGTCAATGGGAAAGTTGAATATTTTCCCTTCCAGGAGTTATAGGGAGGAAGGGTGGCTGTAAAAATGCTGAAATGGATGGAAAAGTGCTCCAATTGAACGGGAACAGCATGGAGAAGATGCATGGATGTATTTCTAATTCACAGCTGATTTCTAGGAATAATGTCAGGGTATTACACCACTTTTAAGGAGCAACACTTAAACCTACAGTACAAAACCAAACCAAAATTGTATTTTATGGGAAAAAATGTTAAGAAACTTCCTTTCCTGTATAATGACTTGTATATAATGCAAAACAAAAAAGAGGGAAAAAATACCTCCCCCTCCACTTTAGCCTATGTCCACAAGGGTTGACAAAACTTAGAAGGGGCTCTCCAATCCACCCTGAAAGACATGCAGATGATTGCCTCAGTAAATATTTTTTATACCCTTATTAAAGGATCACCTAGATTTATAAAGTCAATTTTGTTTGTGGATCTCTTGACATAAATTAAAAATAAGCACACCAATACACCTTGGAAAACACGCAGGGCAGGGCCTCAATAAACTTTTATAGCCTTATTAAAAGAGTGGGACTCATGGATTTGTTAAGACTACGCCTTTGTGTCATATAGAAGAAAATGTGAAATGTACTGCTTCTGTTTAAATGATCCTGTCAGCAGTTTTTGGGGTTTCAGCCTGTCCCACCATCTTTAATATGATGTGAATGGTGTTCCAGTAACCCCTTTATATTCCCAAACATACCCCTGCATATGTCTGACAACAAACTTTATTCTTGTTCCATGCTGAATGCTAATTATGCAGTCCGGTCTGATGAGCATCTCCAGAGCACCTCTATACTACGTGCATGCAAGTGGATGATGTTGCAATGCCATCCACACAATTTCCAAGTCTCGTGCCTGTGCAGTATAACTGTTGATCTGCCCAGTGGCGTGCCTTCCTGTGCCCCATTGAACAGCCAGTGATTTCACTGCGCAAGCACAAGATTTCAATCTCTATATCAGCCATACATTGGGTGAAGTCTCTTGCCTATGCAGTGTAATTACTAGCTGTTCAGTAGAGCACAGTGAAATGCGCCTGCACACATCTCTGGTTCTACCGTGCAGGTCCGGGACTTGGGAATTATGTGGATGGCAATATGACGCCATTCACTTGTATGCAATTAGAATATGTGGCATTTACATGGAACTGGGTGGTGCTGATCCCACTCTGGAGACACCCATCCAGCTGGACTGCACAATAATCATACAGCACGAGACAAGAATAAAGCTTGTTTTCAGACATATGCAGGGGCACAGTTAGGGTACCTTTACACGCCGCTACTGGAAGATGTATACAACCCGCTACTTCACGTGCACGAGCACGCTCAAACGGTTACAAACGGTAAACGCACCTCCTTTACACGCCGCCACAAGGTGCGCTACGCTACGCAACATCTATAGCTAGATACATCGCCGGGTGTCTCAAGTAGCCATCTGTAGCTCATCTTAGCTCATTTACACACCGCTACAACCAGCTACTATGGGCGTACCTGGTGCAGCAGGGACAGCACATAGGTGTGCCACAATTGTGGATTACGAGACGTCCGTACGCTGATAGGACAAAGCAATAATACCATGATTGGGCAGGCATCGCAGGAGGCTGATTAATACTTGACGCTCGAGCAATTGTGTAGTGTGACTCGTCAGCTCCTTAAATATGCCGCCCTGTGCGGCGACAACCAATTGCAACGCAGGAGCTTCCTCCAATGATCGCTGAAGGGGGCGCAGAAACCCAGAGCCTGTGTCACGCCCCAGCTACATAGCATGGTGTAGAGACAACCCTTCTGTTCCTTCTTTACACGCCGATACAGCTCGCTACAATCGGCTTTGTAGCCATCTGTTTTCGAGCAGTGCTCGGAAACAGATGTATCTGTTGCCGGCTGTCACGTCCCGTCTTCACACGCCGCTACTACGGGCTATATTGACGCTACAAGCTACATTTGTAGCCTGTAGCGGGTTGTATCCATCCTCCAGTAGCGGCGTGTAAAGGTACCCTTAGGGATATAAAAGGGTTACAGGAACTTCATTCTCATCATGATAAAGGTGGTGGGAACGGTTTAGAACCCAAAACACTGGTGACAGGTTCACTTTAATGTAATCTGAAGTTGTGCTCAGCAAAGAACACCTTGGTCACATCAATGTGTCTGTCAACCTTGTCTCGAAGTTCTATGGAACAGAAGAGGAGCGTGACAGGGTTTATGGCCTGAAGGGTCTTAAGTTAACCTCAATAGCATGCACACACACACACACAAATAGAACTCTCTGTTTAATTTAGCATGTCGAGTCAAAGAAAGTACAGCCCTCGTTTATAAATACTACTGTAACGCCGATGTGTTTTTACCTTGTTTCCCCGACTGTGCATGTCTGTGCTCTTACCCAATGCTCTTTTTCCCCCTAACCAGCTGAGATACTGTTGCCTGTTACCTGTATGGATGTTGCTCAGTTCCCTGCCCTGCTGTATAGCCGTACGTGTGTTGTAGAGTTATTGCTCCACTGCGTGACGATCCGCATGTGGAAGCTATCCACGGGTTGTGAGGTCCTCTGCAGCTGGTGCATGACTTTCCATACTTGCAGCTGCTGCCAGGTGCCCTAGGCCTGAGTTCCTGTGCTGGCTATGCTGTACTGGTTTCTGTCTGTGCTTAGGATGCACGCGGCCACACCTTCCCTGCTTTTATTAGAAGGAGTGTGCGCTTGAATAGGTGGCCCAGCCTATTGTAATTGTGGTAACTGTCATGACCTTTTCTCAGGTGGTAGTAACTGAAGCAGCAGAGACTCTAGAACAGCCTGAAGACCCGTCAGCTCCAGAAACAGTCGCCACATCCGCAGTGGAACAGGAGCATCAAACCCCTGCCAGCGGTGAGCCTGTCATGCCCATGATGAGTCTAAGGAGTTGCAGGAAGCTGCCTAGCCTTCCCATGAGACATAGGCCTACCTGTAGTACAGACGCTAGACTACAGTAACTGCAGACACACTAGACCTGGCTAGGTCAGTAGAGACACCTGTAAAGTTGCAACATAGCACCCAGGATCAGACCCCCCGTATGCTACAGAGAGTAATAGTTAGTTCAGTAAGCAGATTAAAATAGTAAAGTGTAAATATGTTTATTATTATGCAACCATCAAGCATACTGCACCTACAGACACTACTGTAAAAAACTTTTAAATAATCGGAGTGTATATAGTTATTATTTATGGACATATGAACCACAAGACTAGGTCAATATTGTATAAAAGTTAATTGTTGGCCTAGAAAATAAGCTGGCAGTGTGGCCAAAAACCAAGCCCATCTACAGAGTGCCCTGTAGCCATGCTCAGGGATGATACACGAAGTGATTTTGGGTGGTTCCCACCAACCAAATTCCAGGTACCCGAAAAGAGACAATTCCTGGATAACGGCGTAAGGACTAAGTGCCACAAGGACTGCTTTCCTACTTTGTTGGTTGTTATAATTTTTTGCATTTTTGAGACTTTGTAAATTTTTGAAAATGTAAGTTGTTATTGTTATTAATTGTTCATTTTTCTTTATGTTTCCTCAGTCCAGGAGTACTGAATTCCACCAGGGGGGAATGTGGCACCCCAGGAGTCCGGTTGCCACATTGACATTGCCTCCTTTACAGAGGTTGATATCATGCCTGGAAGCAAGAAGGGGTCCCCTTGTCAGGTAACACCAGCATCTAACACTTGTCCTGACTCCAGACCAGAAGGGGGAGCTCTGAACCCGGTTTTGGGGGAGTTTCCCTATAAATTCTGGCCCGGAGGTGGGGTTAGACTGAACAGCAATAGAGTTCAGGACAGAGAACAGTACAGACGTCCTGGGACTGGAGCCAGTGGAGCTCATCCCAGAACAGTGTAAAGCTAATGAAAGAGAGAAGTTGAGGAGAATCTGGGAAATGGAGTAGTGACCAGACTCACTCCAGAGGAAAGCACCAGAAACCGGATGCCAGAGTCCATGGTTGCTTGGGTACTGAAGTACCGGCAACTAAATCCGGAGGGCAGGGGATTGCAAGTCCCCTGGCCACATCAGACACCCGAAGGCAAAGCAGCATATCAGAGCCCGGAACCGCCACTGAGGAGCAACACCTGGAATAGGTTCAAGCTGCCTGCCATACGGGCCACGACTAGACATGCAGTAGAGGGTTGCAGCAGAGCTTCAGGCAGCAAGGACCAAACAGCACCACGCAGAAGGTAGGCCTCTAAACCCACTAGGCTAGGTGGATCCCAAATTGCTTTCAGACTGCCCGGATCTATTCTACCATCTGTTAACAGTGCCCCAGTTTTCCTCATTAACCATCAAGTAAAGGTAAAGGAAATTTTCATTATCTCGTCCTTTTGTTATTTACTGCACCCTCAGTCCTGCACCCCACCGTTCCTCATTTCCTGCATAGACTGTATCAACTGCCCTGGGGTCCTCCGCTCTACTTGTGGAGAGCCACACCATCTCAGCTGCAATACCAACAGCCCCAGAGGATCTGCATTGTAGCATCAGTTAGCCACCCCTGATTGCTAAAACGTGGCATCGCATTAAATCCCTTACAAAATTATCCCCCATTTTATGACACAGCCAGGGCCACAGAGCCGGGTCACAGCCACGTGACCTCCCCAGAGAACTTCCCAACCTGGTTCCAAGTACCCCATGGCCTTGGTGGGCAGACCACATGCACATGCAGAGCCACACACAGACAACAGCACCTTCTAACATTAAACCCGGATGAACCAAAATAAATTTATTCTGATGTAATTCACAGCAGCATTACACATGGACTGAAAATCAGTCAACATGAGACAGTAGAGTCCCTTTCGGTGGAGATAAGGGTAGGGGAGAAAGAATAATGAAATACTAATAGGGGTTTGTTATAAGTCTCCAAATATAATGGAAGCAGCAGAAAATATTCTCATAAAGCAAATAGATAAAGCAGCGACCCAAGGAAAAGTCATTATTATGGGGGACTTCAACTACCCTGAAATACACTGGGAAATAGAAACCTGTAGTTCCAGCAAAGGTGATAGGTTTTTGACAATGAAAGACAATTACCTTTCACAATTGGGTCAGGATCCAACAAGAAAGAGAGCACATCTAATCCCAATATTAACCAACATGCTGCACCGCAAATCAAACACCCGGGTTTGGGGCCACTTGGGTAAGTTTTCATGTATCCATTAAAAGAGGTATAGTAGAGGGGATACAAGGACACTACACTTCCGGAAGGGGAATTTACATTGGTTAATAGATGATGTTCGTGCAATAAACTGGGATGATGTACTGAGAAATAAAAGTACACAAAGCAAATGGCACACCTTATGAGCAACCTGTACAATATATGCACAATATAACCCTATGGAAATAAACAAGCTAGAAATAGTATAAAACCACTATGTCTAAATAGAGCTGCAGGAGGCACAATAAGTGACAAAAAAACAAAAAAACATTTAGAGAATTAAAGCAAGTTGGTAGTGATGAGGTATTAAATAATTATAGAGGGCACTGATAGAACCAATATTAGTGAGCAGGCCAGACTGCATATCAAATATACAGGTTTGGGGGTCACTTGGGTAATAGTGATCACAAAATAATACCTTTTCATGTATCCTGTAATAAGGTGTATAGTAGAGGTTCTGCAAGGACACTACACTTCAAGAAGGCAAATTTCCAGTGGATAAAAGATGATATTAGTGCAATAAACTGGGACAATGTCCTCAGAACTAAAAGTACACAAAGCAAGTGGGACACTTTATGAACATCCTGTATAGGTTCTGTGAACAATATATACCTTATGGGAATAATCAAGCTAGAAATAGGAGGAAACCACTATGGCTAAATAGAGCTGTAAAGGATGCAATAAGTGACAAAAAGATATGATTTAGAGAATTAAAGCAAGTTCGTAGTGATGAGGCATTAAATAATTATTGTAAATTAAATAAATTCTGTCAAAAGCAAATCAAAATAGAAAACATTGAGACAGAGCGTCTCATTGCCATAGAAAATAAAAATAATCCAAAAATATTTTTCAATTACATAAATAGTAAGAAACTGAAAAATGATATTTTGGTCTACATTATTTATACAAGAAAATCCCATGACAACCCACATGATCATGCATGCCATTAATTCTCCATTAAATGTCATCTGCTTAACAGAGCAAGAAGTACAGCGCCGCTGCAAAATCACTAAAATTGAAAAATCCCCAGACCTGGATGACATGCACCCTTTAGTATTGCAGGAATTAAGTGTCATGATAGACAACTACTTTTACCCTTCAGATTCCATAATAACAGGGTCTGTTCCACAGGTCTGGCATATAGCAAATGTGGTGCAAATATACAATAAAGGGACAAAAACAGCCTGGAAATCATAGGCCAGTAAGTTTAAATTCTACTGTGGGTAAAATCCTTGAGGGTTTCCTAAGAAATGCTATACGAGAGTGAATCAAGAAGAATACACTCATTACCCAGTATCAGTATGGATTTATAAGGGATCGGTGCTTTCAAACTAATCTGATCAGATTCTATGAAGAGATAAGTTCAAGACTGGACCAGGGAAATGCAGTGAATATTGTGTATATGGATGTTTCAAAAGCTTTTGATACAGTGCCTCACAAAAGGTTGATACATAAAATGAGAACAAGGGGATAGAGGAAAATATGTGTAAGGCTGGGGTTCCACATAAGCCCTCAGTCCGTTTTTGGCTTCAGTTTTCTCATTTTTTTTTCTAAGTCCAAAAACTGACAGAAAAACGGATTGGATGTAATAAACACCCTGTCCGTTTTTCTATGGAGCTCCAAACATTGCCCTGTCCGTTTTTGAGTCAAAAACGTTGCATGCAACGTTTTTGGCATCATTTAAAAAACGCATGCGTTTTCATGCGTTTTTTTAACATGGAGCCCTATGGGAAACGCATGCGCGAACGCATGCAAATGCGCACTTGCGTTTGCGCATGCGTTCGCGCATGCGTTTTTTTTATGAAAAGTCCAAAAACGTTCAGGAGTGCAGGAGGCTCAAAAAGCACCCAGAAAAAAACGGATTGGTGATGAAAATCACTTCCTAAAACGGATTTCTATGTGTGACCACAGCCTAAGTGGGTTAAGAACTGGTTCAGTGATAGGAAACAAAGTTTATTGATAGAACACACTTGGACTGGGTCACAGTAAACACTGGGGTACCACAATGTTGGTCCGCTTCATCTTAATATATTTATTAATGACTTTGATACTAAACTCTGTATAGTAATTAATGTGGAGGAGGATAATGCTATATTATAGGAGGATTTATGTGCGAGCTGGAAACTTGGGCTGAGAAATGGCAATTGAATTTAATATGGATAACTATAAGGTCATGAACTTCGGCAGATGAAATACAATTTATAATTATGTACTTAATTGTAGAACACTCGAAAAAAGTGTCACAGAAAAAGACTTGAACGTATAGGTGGACAGCAAACTCAACTTTTCTGACCAGTGTCAGGCAAGAGTAATAAAATAATCGGATACATTAAAAGAGACCTAGATGTTCATAAGAAGAACATAGTTTTACCTCTATACAAGTCACTAGTGCGACCACACTTAGAATACTGTGTATAATTCTGGTCTCTGGTGTATAAGAAAGACATTGATTAACTAGAGCGAGTGCAGAGAAGAGCAACCAAGATTATTAGAGGACTGGGTGGACTGTAATACCAATATAGGGTATTATACTTGGGGCTATTTAGTTTTTAAAACAAATATATGAGGGGACAGTACAGAGACTAGTGATGAGCCACCACCTCAATGTTCGAATTCGGTTTGATTTGTCGAATTAGTGATTTGATTGTCAAATGTTCGTCGAAAACCCCAAACTCCAATGAAATCAATGGCAGGCTACAGCAAACACATAGAAAACACCTTCAAAGGTCTCCAAAAGCTGCCAAACTACTCAGGATGGACAACAAACACCAGGAAAAGTGACAACAATCCAAACACAGTACAAATTGTCAGAGGCAAAGTAGCATTAGTTTTCTACATTAAGTAATAAGAGATGGAAGAGTAAAAGGAGGATGAGACACAGGTATGGGCATGTCACACCCTTTTTAAATACTCGTATGTAAAACATAGAAGGGAACTTCAACAAGAATCCTACTCTTTGCAAAGGGTCACACCTACAGCAAAATGGCATCAATTGTCTCAGACTAACATTTCTGAATGGCCTAGCCTGCATGCATGGCACAGGGTCTGGAACAGGACCTGGCCTAGCATTTCAAGGTTAAACATTGCTCTGAAACTATAAGTTTTGTAGAGTATTACAGTAAAACTAGAGAGGTAAGTCAGTGGCCTGAATAGGCGTAGTGGGCTGGATCCCCTCGAAGCTCATGCAAGCGCTCCCGTCAATGTTATGTCCTGAAACACACACAGGTGGGACCACCATCAGTTTCGTGGAGTACTACAGGAAATAATAGAGAGTAGGTCAGAGACCTGTTTGGGCCAAGTAGGTCTGATAAAGTCAAAGCTCATGCAAGCGTTCCATCAATGATATGCCCCGCCACACACAGATGGGACCACCATTAGTTTTGTGGAGTACTACATGAATTAATGGAGAGTTAGGTCAGAGACCTGTTTGGGCCTAGAGAGCCACATAAATTCAAAGCTCTTGCAAGCATTCGCATCAATGATATGCACCGCCACACACAGGTGGGACCACCATTATTTTTGTGGAGTACTACATGAATTAATGGAGAGGTAGGTCAGAGACCTGTTTTGGCCTAGAGGGCCACATAAATTCAAAGCTCTTGCAAGCGTTCCCATCAATGATATGCACTGCCACACACAGCTGGGACCACCATTAGTTTTATGGAGTACTACATGAATTAATGGAGAGGTAGGTCAGAGACCTGTTTTGGCCTAGAGGGCCACATAAATTCAAAGCTCTTGCAAGCGTCCCATTAATGATATGCCTGCTAGACACACACACATGCTGGGACCACCATCAGTATTGTGGAGTACTACAGAAAAATAATGGAGTTTTGGCCTAGAGAGCCACATAAATTCAAAGCTATTGCAAGCATTCGCATCAATGATAAGCACTGCACACACAGGTGGGACCACATGAAGTCAAAAGCTCATGAAAGCGTTCCCATCAATATATGCCCCACTACACATCAGTTTCGTGGACTACTACAGGAAATAAGAGAGGTAGGTAAGTGACTTGATTAGGCCTAGTGGACCGGGGAGATTGACCAAACAATGCTTGGTTTCCCCCACCTGAGGAAGACATCAGACCACTGTTGAAACACATAGTGGAGAAGCTAAATAAACAGGTTTAACTCAAATTTCACACTGTGCTTATTCTTACTGAGCGCTCCTGATAAGACCAGAATTGTGCTATTCATTATCTCTATCCCTGTATGGGCTCTGGCTGGAGGTGCGCGGTAAGGAATAAGCCTTAGTTAGAAGACTAAAGGACCTGTCCTGATGTCAGCAAAATCGATGGTCAGCTGACTCAGTCATAGCACATGACTGGAGGAGGAAGCTGTGAGTGGAGATGCGGGGAGTGACACACAGCAAGCCTACGGCTACACGCTAACACCATGGTTGTGCACGGACAGCACAATCGCTCCAGGTGAGTGGAAACACCGCCACTAATAGAATATCCCCACTAGACCACTGGATATTATTCAAGATTGCGCTTTTCATTTTTATTTTCAAGGATAGGTATTGAGCTCAGAGGGCCCTACTCAAGTCAAGCAACAAACAGCAAGGAAACCCCAACAAGTCTCCATTTTTTTTTATAAAATTAGGAACAGCCACCACTCAAGTGGCATCAATTTCCCCAGAGTAGAAATATGGAAATGTGCAGTTTAATGCAGCACATTGTAAAATACACAACCGTTCAGTCTCCCCAGGCTGACACAGGGGTGGCAAAGTCCTTGCGGATCCATGATTTGTTCATTTTGATAAACGTTAGTCTGTCTACACTGTCATTGGACAGACGCATGCGCTTATCCTTCAGCACACTACCAGCAGCGCTGAAGACACGATCAGAGAGAACGCTGACTGCGGGGCATGACAAAATCTTCAAGGCATGAGTGGCAAGCTCAGGCCATTTTTCAAGTTTGGAAGCCCAAAATAAACAAGGATCTAGTTGCCAAGTCATGACATCAATATTGAGCTGTAGATACTCCTGCACCATTCTCTCTAGGCGTTCACTATGTGTCAGACTTGTTCTCTGGTGTTGCAAAGGATGGTGTAAAAAATTGGTGAAACGATTCTACAAAATTGCTGTTACTAGATATATTGTTACTGTTAACGTTTAAGTGATGATGACAAATTGCAAAACGTTTTTTATGATGAACAAACAAATCTTTATATGGGGTATTGGTTCATGTATTGGCCAAGACACTTAAGCTCATGATCCACGTCACGAATCCCCATGCTCATGAGTCCTAACAAAATATGTACAAAAAACTACTCAAACTTTTTGTTCATATAAACTTTTTGCACTTTTTTATCGTCTGCGGGATGCGGCTGAGTCCCATGGGGCGCCGTTCATCAAGTGGTGCAGAGACATCGTACTGGGTGGCCCATTTGGTCAGGTGGCAGGACCAATGGGTAGCTATCAGACACTCTGCATCATATGTATCAGTGTGAATGGCGTCCTATGCAGGCCCAATATGTGCATGGCAAGTCACCTCTCACATGTCTTTGTAGGTAGAGGTGATTTTATCTGCCTGCACCTGGGCTTGCTCCACATAATGGGGTCTGACTGCATCCTGTCAAGTGCTGTGTTGGTTTTGTATCTGGCTGCTGATGGTAAAAATTTTCTGATGCTGCCTTTTGAGTAGTTTTTTGTACAAACAGTTGTACTAGCCTAAATAGGTTTTGGTAAGTAGTTTTTTGCAGATGTAAAACAGTGGTACTAGCGTAAATAGTTTTGGTAACTAGTTTTGGGCAGATGCAATACAAAAGTGTTTTCAGCGCTGTGTGGCGGTACTTTTCAAAAGAACACTGAAGTACAGCTACAGGGTCAAACTGTGGTACTTGGGTAAATAGTTTTGGTAACTAGTTTTGGGCTGATGCAATACACAAGTGTTTTCTGCGCTGCGGTACTTTTCAAAAGAACACTGAAGTACAACTACCTAGTCAAACTGTGTTAGGCTAGGGTCACACTTGCGTTTTTTGCATTCTTTTTTGGAGACCAAAAACACATGTAAAAACGCACCCGTAGGCCCCATGTTAAAAAACGCATGCCCTAATAGCAAAACACATTTCTTTATAGCAAAAATGCATGTCTAAAGTGCCATGCGTTTTTGCACTTATGTGAGAAGGTGCCTTCAAAAACGCATGCAAAAACTCATGGTACATTAGTACCATTTAGTACCATCCATAACGCATGCGTTTTCCATAGGGGCCCATGTTAAAAAAACGCATGCATTTTCTAAAAAACGCATGCAAAAACGCAGGGTGCCATCAGACACCTTAAAAAACGCATGAAGAAATGTAAAAAAGCATGCAGAAACGCATGCTTTTTTTTAAAGGGATCCTGTCACCCCCAAAACGCATGTAAACCTATTAAAACCTGTCCCTAGAGCATATTAACACTATCCCTACACTCTTTTTACCTCCTAAAAGCATTAAGTGACATTGAATAAAAACGTTTTATAAGTACCTGATTAGTGCTGATAATGAGTGACTATGCTATTCATAGTCACTCATCAAGACTGCCCCTCTGCTTCATAGCACGCCTGAATAGGCGTGATCTACATCCAGGATTCAAATTCGTGCCTCCCCGCTGTGCCCTGTGTCGTAGGAGGCTGCAGTGTGGCTGGTGACGCGATCCGCGTCATTCCCGGCGCCTGGTGACGTATTTAGACCGGCGCCGCGCTGTTAGCTTCAAAATGCGCACTGCGCATGCGCATTGGGCATGCGCAGTGCGCATTTTGAAGCTAACAGCGCGGCGCCGGTCTAAATACGTCACCAGGCGCCGGGAATGACGCGGATCGCGTCACCAGCCACACTGCAGCCTCCTACGACACAGGGCACAGCGGGGAGGCACGAATTTGAATCCTGGATGTAGATCACGCCTATTCAGGCGTGCTATGAAGCAGAGGGGCAGTCTTGATGAGTGACTATGAATAGCATAGTCACTCATTATCAGCACTAATCAGGTACTTATAAAACGTTTTTATTCAATGTCACTTAATGCTTTTAGGAGGTAAAAAGAGTGTAGGGATAGTGTTAATATGCTCTAGGGACAGGTTTTAATAGGTTTACATGCGTTTTGGGGTGACAGGATCCCTTTAAGGCACTGAAAAAACTCATGCCAAGTAGTCTAAAAGGATTTGCTTGGCTTCGTGCACTAAAAAATGGCAATTAAAGTCAGGCAGTGTAGCTTTCTTCACAATAGTGCTACACCAATGCCTGTCACACTGCTAGTAGCCAAAAAGGATTTACTGGACTAGATGCAGTAAAAAATGCCTATTACAGACAGGCGGTGTAGCTTTCTTCACAATAGTGCTACACCAATGCCTGTCAAACTGCTAGTAGCCACAAAGTATTTACTGGGCTAGATTTAGCCAGATGCTGTAAAAAACGCTTGCACAGCATTGGGACAGACCTGCCTGGCAAAAAATGCTTTTAAGCCCTCAAAATGACTGTTCTTGGAAGTAGTCCCTGAACCTATCAACTATCTAACTTGGAACTGAATCGCTATCTAACTAGCTCTCTCTGTAAAGATCTGCCTGGCAAAAACTGCTTTTTAAGCCCTCAAAAGTAGTCCTTAAACCTATCAACTATCTCTCTATCTAACTAGCAATTCAATCGCTATCTATCTAACTAGCTTGGTCTGTATTTCACACACCAGCACCAGCAGCGGTGCTGTCTGACACTGAGCTGCAGCACTGAGAAAATGGCGAGCAGGGTAAAATGGCCGGGTTTTATATGGCAAGGCCATGTGACATGCCCAGCCAATGACACAAACCCTTGTGTTAAAAAAAAGTGCACTTTCCTCTATGTGTGCTGATAGGCTGACACACCGGACCACCCACAGTAAGTAAGCGGCAAAGAGAAAAAAATGGAGATCTGCATTATTTCAGCACAACACGTCTCCCCAGCCCCCCTCCCGCCCACTATTCATTCCTAGACAATGAAATTCATAACTACGTTCACCAAAAGCATTGCTGTGAAAAGTCAGTAACACTTTTGGTGAATGAAGCGTTATCAAACAGAAACTCGAATTACTGGATTTTTAGCAAATTGTTTGAATTTGTCGAATGACTCGAACATAGCTTAAAACAGGTCGAATTTGAAATTGGCGAAGAATTCTAATCGAACATCGCCATATTGCTGAAGATTTGGTTGGAAATTCCTGAATTCGGCGATGTGGAAACCACATCACCTGTGCGTAGTGGCGTGTGACTGGGAGATTCTACGGCAATAAATCGCCGATGTAGCGTCTCCTGATTGCCCTGCACTGCAGAGAAATCAGGCGACATGCACCAGGCTATTTCAGCGCATGGTGGTGTGTGACAGGGCGAGGGCGATGTACACAGTGATCGTGAAAGAAATGAAGTAAGCGTGCTTGGATGTTGTGTTTTTCGCGTCACACCTGAAGCGATTGGTGGGTGATACTATGTTCCGATTGGATAGCCGTGTCCGAGGTGCCTTATTTGATGACCCGTGCGTTCACGCAAGGCTGACCAATGGGAAAGCAGTTACGTCCACCTATCGCATCGATAAAGGCACGGTGAAACACACTCTAGCACGCTCCTATCAAAACAGTATGGCGACATCGCTGCTACGATTGTGCTACGTGACACGGCGATGTGTGAAGGGAAGATTGCTTCCGGCCTTCTGCAGGCAATTTCCAAAACTCAGATCACCGTAGAATGCAGGCGAGATCTCTATATGTGAAAGGTCGACGGCGATCTGAAAAAAGTTCCCGAAATGTGCACGCTCACGTCAAATTGCTGGCGATATGGAAGCCATATGGCCGCATGTGACGATACCTTAACAGAGACCTTTCTAATGATCTTTTTACATCTAGAGCTGTGACTGGGACAAGGGGGCAACCCTCATCTTGAAGAAAGAAGGTTTAATGATAATCAGGCACAGATTCTTCACTGTAAGAGCAGTGAGACTATGGAACTCTCTGCCACATGATGTTGTAATGAGTGACTCACTACTAAAATTTTAAAAAGCCTGTATTCCTTTCTTGAAAAATATAATATTACCCGTTGTGGATACTAGACTCTGTGATAAAGCGTTGATCCAGGGAATTAGTCTGATTGCCATATGTGGAGTCGGGAAGGAACTTTTTTCCCCCAATGTGGAGCTTAGTGTCTACCCTGTATGGTTTTTTGCATTCCTCTGCCTCAACATGTTAGACTATAGGTTGACTTAGATGGGCTTAAAGTCTACCTTCAGAGGTCATACTTCCTTAAGCAATGAATATTCCTTCGTATCTTGCTTATCAATTATTCATTTTCAGCATTTGTGGAATCATTGAGCAGAAATATTACAGATGCAAGTCACTGTTGAATTGACCTGGAAGCAGTAAGAATAGGCATCAGATACTAATGCATGTTTAACAGTCACATTTATATGTACGTTTAACACTGGGATTGGGATTATAATCCCTTGATTTTGGCTCCCATAAACTCACAGAATATCTGGAATAAATGCTACATGCATTTTGTCCTGCTTTTTATCACTGTTATCTAAATACCATATAACTAGTTTATTTACATAGGGAAATTTAGCTTCAGGAAAATAAATATTAAGTAAAAGGACCACTTTAATTATATCTAGAAGGAGCATGTGCTGTGTCACTATTTCTTTGCTGCCTTTTCTCCTCCACAATAACAGGGAGACCTGCACTCTATTTTCTGTACACATTACATGCCTAACTAAAAATGTATGCTATTTACAGAGAAGATATTTTCCAACAGAAGAGCTGTGAATCACATTCCTTAGTTTATCCTGTGCAAAAAAATGACTTATATAAAGGTTGAAAGGATAGTGGCTGTACTAATAGCTTGCAAGAGAACAGCATTACACATAGAAGGGAATGTAGGTAGTTTGCTATTGTGTCTAATAGGGGTGTGGGAGTAAGTTGTACTTAAGAGGGGGCTGCCTATTAAAGCTACATTTTTTTGCACTTTATTTACTGGTTCTTTTTGTTTCCTAGGACAAAATAAATATTTAATCATATAGATGTAGACAGTAAGAACTTTTCAGAAAATCTCTAATGGTACCTTTACACGCCGCAACAGGATGGTGGCAACAACCGGGTACATGAGAGAAATGTATATTGCCCGCCAAATCAACCCGCTGTAGCGGCGTGTGAACACGGTTGTTGCCACCCGTCACTTGAGGCACCTGTTTCAGAGGAGTGCCCTAAAACAGGTAGATTTCAAGGCGATGGTTGCGGGCTGTATCGGCGTGTAAATATGGTAGGGTAAGGTTTATTCGTCACCTAGATAATTCCCCGGTGCGTGACACAGCCTCCGGGAAACCACCCCCCTTCAGCGATCATTGGAGGAAGCTCCTGCGTTACGACTGGTAGTCGCTGCATAGGGCGGCATATTTAAGGAGCTGACCACTCACACTACACAATTGCTCGAGCGTCATGTATTAGTCTGCCTCCTGTGCTGGCTGGCTAATCATGATGTTATTGCTTTGTCCTTTCAGCGTACGGAATTCTCGTAATCCACAATTGTGGCACGCCTATGTGTTGTCCCTGCTGCCTTTGTTCCGCCCATATTACCTTGTTATTGGGGCGTGTAAATAAGGTAAGGTGAGCTACAGAAGGTAACTTGTGGCACCCGGTGGTGTATCCAGAGATAGATGTAACCTACTGTAGCGCACCTTGTTGCGGCGTTTAAAGGCGCTGCGGGTACCGTTTGTGCGTGCTCGTGCACGTGAAGCACCCGGTTGTTGCCACCATCCTGTTGCGGCGTGTAAAGGTACCATAAGGCTTTAATCACACCAGCAACATATCACTACACCTATAAGGGCTCTCTTTACATCTTTTTTATGGCATTATAACTATATTTTTTGTGGCTTTGACAGAATGTTGCTTTTAATTTCTATATTAACATATAAAGCACACACAATGGGAACAGGGCCGACACTGGGGGGGTACAACTCTGCCTGGAATCAGGGGCCCTGGGCCTGACTGCAGGGGGTCTGTCCATTGGATCAGGGGCAGGGGGGCCTGGCTGTGACACCGGAGGTGTGGCCATTTGGAGCGGATAGTAGGGCCAAAGCTGCTTTGCTGGGCCCATGCAAGATGTGAGGGGGCAGGCCTGATCTCCTCCAGGCCCACTCACTCACATCTTGCATGGGTCTCCTCTCCTGTTAATCACCACTGGGCCCCGCCCTATCACCTCTTGAGTGGGCCCTGTCTCCTTTCCATCATCGCTGCTGCAGTGTGGCCTGGTGCTTGTGGTGAGTATGCACATCTGCCCATCTGTTTCTCTCTCTCTCTGTCTCTCTCTCTCTCTGTCTCTTTCTATCTGTCTCTCTGTCTCTTTCTCTGTCTGTCTCTCTGCCTGTCTATCTCTGTCTGTCTGTATCTGTCAGTCTGTCTCTCTTTCTGACTGTCTCTCTCTTTGTCTCTCAGTCTGTCTCTCTGACTCAGTCTGTGTGTCTGACTCTACACAGCACTATACTCTATATACAGGTCCACACTACATGCTATATTTGTCTATCTATATACTGTATGTATATAGTGGACCTGTGTATAAAGTAGAGTGCTGTCTGAGTATACATGATATACAGCAGGCAGTCTCTTTATGCAGCCAGCAGTCTCTGTGGATGCGTCCTGTACACTCTCCAATGTGTATACATCCCGCACCAGTCACTAATGTGTATAGGACCCGCAGCAGTCTCCAATGTTCATACGTCTCGAAGCAGTCTTCATTGAGCATAGGTCCTGCAGCCATCTCCATTGTGCATTTGTCCTGCATCCATCTCCATTGTGCATTTGTCCCTCAGCTGTCTCCATTGTGTATTTGTCCCACAGCCATCTCCATTGTGTATATGGCCAGCAGCAGTCTCTATTGTTTATCCTCTATTGTGTACAGCGAGCAGCAGTCTCTATTGTGTATTCTCTACTGTGTGTATAGCCATCAGCCATCTCCATTGTCTATAATAGAGAGAGAGTGTAAAAAAGGAAACACAGCACAAAAATATAGAAAAATAGTGGACGTTACTGCGCAATGGTGTTTTTTTTCTACTTATGTGCTGTTTTTCTTTTTTTTTACTCTATTGTAAGGAACCATCTGGATTGCTGGTTGGGAAAGCTTTGCACATAAATTGAGGTAATTTTTGGTGGTGTTCCAATTTTTCACTATAAACATAATGCATGTTTGGGTGGAGGTTGAGCATAGGTGAAGGCAAAGCCAGGTAAAGACTGGGTGGAGTTTCAGGGGGCCCCAAAATTTTGGCAGTCTTGGGCTCCGAAATTCTTTAACAAATTTTGGTAAAGATTACAGACATTTCACTTAGAAATGAATAATCTTATCATATTAAGTAAGGGAATGACATTGGGAAGTTTTATAAGGTGAGGGGGAGGGGCATCTCATAGGGAGGTGGGGGAGGAGTATAAGAGAAAATAGGAAGGGCAAGAAAGTAGGGAGACAAAGCAACAACTTTAGCTAAGGTATCAAGAGAAATTCAAAAACTAAACACATGTACAAACTGGGAGCTTAGTTATGGCATACGGGGATTAGGTAATTGTGACAGTAATTAGAGAGAGGCAGAGTTTACAGCATGCAGATGCACATCATTAGGTGAGCTAGATCAGATTACATGTGTCGTTTTCAATGAAGAGGCCATAAATACTACAGTGTTAACGAATGTTCAGTTAGTAAACTTAAACTTCATCTTCCACAGAGCCCAAATTTTCTGGTAGGCAAAGTGGGAATAGTTCTCGCAACTTGAAAGTTCTCCCAAACGTGAGATTTGGTGCACTTTTTCTATCCCCCCGGTAACGATAGGGGAGGAGTCATCTCCCCAATGCACGAAGATGAGATGCTTAGCTGCCCGTCCCCCCACCCCCCATAGTGGTAAGATAACATGTTTCGCCAATCTGAGTTTTTGGAGGGCAAGAAAGAAGTACCTCCTCAGCTTTCAGATTAGCTTCCAGAAGACCTAGCCTAGATTGGGGTCTTTGCCTTCTTTAGGTATAATAGAGATGAAAGATTCTAATGCTTTTTTTGGAGGATGTTGACTGTTAGAAAAGAATTAAACAATGTTACCAAATACGGGAGGAGAGTTTCGATGAACTTTTTATAATAACTGATGGGAAAACCATCAGAGTCTTCCTGTTAGGATAGTCTTTAGGGTGTCTAAAATCTTCTGTGGAGTGACATTAGCTGTTAGTAGAGCACAATCCATAGGGGGAAGACTTGGTAGCAATAGAGGGTCTTAAAATAAATTTATTTTATTTGATGCTACAGTGCTATCAGTCAAATCTGAAGGAGTCTCAAGGTTATATAAATCTTCATAAAATCACTTAAAGGCATCAGCTATATCTTCTGTTTTTTTTGCTGTCATATTGTTGTTTAACATGATTTGTTTGATGAAAGCTTTCTAAGATTGTTTTTCAGGAGTGAGGATGTGTGTTTGCTGCCTCTATTACTGTGCATGTAGTGTTTTTGTTTGCATTTCAAATACACTCGTGCAGTATGAATATTTAAGATATCCTTGAGACTTCTCCTCAACCTGATTAGGTCCGCCTGCACTTCTTTTATGAAGGGTTTCTAAAAAGTTTATTTGATATAAGATGGAGGTTAATTATTTGTTTTCTCTCTTTAAATGAGATTCTAGAGCGATTAGATCACCTCTTATTACTGCTTTATGCGCTTCCCATACTACTGTCGTGGGTGGGTTTGCAGCTAGGTTTTCTAAGAAATAAAGTTCAAGAGATGCAGTTAACTTAGGGATGAGCGAATATACTTGCTACCATTCGGAACGAGCCGAGTAGTAGCGGTATTCGTGTACTCGCTACTCGCCGAGTAAATTGGGATTACTCGGGAGTAGCAAGTACCGAGTACTTTTGCAGTGTATCAATAGATACACTGCAAAAGTCCTGTAAAAGAGATGAAAAGAGGACCTTTCCATCTGGCCAATCAGGTGGCCGCTAGCGATCACGTCATTGTGACGTGGCGGCATTTGATTGGCCAGATCTCTCCCAGCCATCTGATTGGCTAGGAGAGTGAAAGGTCCTTTAACATGAATATATGTCCATCAGCCGTTCCTGGTGCAGCCGTCAGTTAAAGTGAGTATCCGATTTTTTTATTTTCTAACCACTTTTCATCTCTTTTGCAGGACTTTTGCAGTGTATCTATTGATACACTGCAAAAGTACTCGGAATCGCTATACTCGCAACGAGTAGCGAGTACCAAGACCTACTCGTTGCGGGTATAGCGATTCCGAATAGTACGGTACTCGCTCATCCCTAAGTTAACTTCTTGATATGCACATGGGAATCAATAATGGTTTTGTTTAGTATCCATGTCAGTGCAGAACGACGGAGTGTATCCACTATAATTTCCAGGAATATAGGAGCGCAATCAGACATGGAGATGTTTTCAATGTCTGTGGATCTAACTAGCAATAAATTATTGTTTTGAATTAATAGGTAATCAATTTTATGGTAGGTGCTGTGGGGGCAGGAGAAGAAAGTAAAGTATTTTACTGTAGGGTTTTGGATTCTCCAAGGGTCAGTCAGATTGAGGGCTTTTAAACTCAGGTGTAGTTTCCTGAAAGTGTGCCAGAAGAGGTCTCTGAAATGAATTTAGGGGGTATTAAAGTCTCCCCCAACTTTGAGCAGTCTGATTTAGGTTTATAACATACAGATTACATAGCATTACTAATTTGTTTGCTAAGAAACCTTTCACCATCACATATCTGCCCTATGTGTCTGATAATGCATCCTACAAAGTGAACAGCAAATTCTTCCTGAAGGCAATACTAACTCCATTGGAAACCTTAGAACCCGTACTATTAAACCAAGTATGGAATAGTGATCGAGACATATCAGGGACGTTTCCCTTTTTTAAATGTGTAGCTTGTAGGAAAGCAATTTTAGTATTTTTCTTTTTTAATAAAGTGATAATGTGACTTTGTTTCGCAGGAGAGTTAATGCCTTTCACATTGAAGGAGGCCACTAGTATGGTAGCTAGTAAAGCCAGGTCAGCCATCAGTAACAGTAAATAATAACATATTTGTTTCTTGTTTGTATTTTAGAACTTTAACATGTATAACATACAAACCAATATATGCAGAATAAATCTTATCTATAATGGGGGATTCATCCCATGATCCACCTGTACAGGTAGTTGCCCACGGTGATATCTGCAACTGTCATATCTAATCTTAAAATCTCAGTTAGAGAACACCGTGGCAAAGGAGAAGATAATGAGTTAAAAAATTTAAACAACAAAGATCAAAAAATAAGCAAAAAAAGAGTGTTATTATGCAGTATCAATGCAAGGTATGTTAAGGGACTCCTTAGAAAGAGTCCAGATCAGAGGAAAAACAGGTATAAAGAAAACAAGTTGTGTAATAGTTGAGGTGGAGGAATGTGAATTCCTCAACCTGGATATCTGGATCTCTCTCTCTCAAGGAGGAGATTTCTTCTGGGATCCATGCTTCCCTGATTTGGGAGATGTAGATCTTTTAGCGGGTGTCCAATCCTTTGGTCTATTAAGTTGATGAAAATGAGGAAGTTTCATCTCCATATCTAAAGGCATCCACGAAGGCACTTCGATCAGGTTGTTATTAATGTTATTAATGTTTCCCACACTCTCGGAAGAAGGTCATCTGGGGTGCGGATGGTGATTTGCTTTCCATCCTTGATTATCCCCAAACCAAAAGGAAAAAGCAACTCGTAAAGAATTTTGTTAGCTCGCAGAACATGAAGAACGGGTTTGAGTTTCCTCCATTTGGCAAGAGTCGAAGGTGCGATTTTGTGGAAGATTTGTATAGGGGTGTCTTCATAAAAGAGAGATTTCATGTCCCTGGAGCTTGTGAGTAAAGCTGCCATGTCTACATAGCTCAGTAAGCCACAAATGATGTCTCTCGGTGAGTCAGTGGACTTTGGTTTGGGCCTTAAGAACCTATGAACACATTCAATAGTGATCCGTTCGCTAAACTCTTGGCTTAGGTTAGATTAGAAAATCTCTTTGGAAATCTTTTTTAATGTGGCTGTGGCAAAAGAGTCGGGTATTCCCTTGATTCTGATATTTTTATGGTGGCTTCAATTTTCCTGGTCTTCGATAGCCAACAGAACAGTATTTAGATGATGCTGATGGTAGATTAGTTGTTCTCTCATAGTGTTAGAGTGGTCCCCTAGGTCTGAATGAGATATTTCTAGAGTTTCTACTCTGTGACCGACATGTTTAAGGTCAGTTCTTAGACCCGTGATTTCTTTGATTAGCGGCTTCATGGCTTGGGTCAGACACTTCTTAAGAAAAGATCTGGAGATTGGGACAGATTCCATGTGGGCGGATTCACTATCCTCATTACTAGAGCCCAAGTCTATGATTCAGATGAACGTTTTTCCCACACTATAAAAATCACAACTTTTTTTGTGCTTGTCAATTCCTAGTTGGGGAGACTATGTCATTACAGGAAATCAACTACCAGGATTTAATCGCCTGTAAATCAGTGCAGCCAGTGTGCAGCATCAATCAGTATTTGTTTTTTTTTATTCCTCCCCTGTGGGCATGGCAGTCTGATGTAAGCCAAACCTCCTCCCTCTCAACCAGGAGGATTGGAGGGTTCGACTTACATCAGACTGTCCTGCCCACAGGGGAGGAGTAAAAAACAAAACAAATACTGATTGATGCTGTACACTGGCTGCACTGATTTACAGGTGCTTAAATCCTGGTGGTTGGTTCCCTTTAAACTCAATAGCAGAACAAAAAAATGGTGACCATACAGACCCTATCAGTATGGCAACCAATTTTTAATAAATCCATTGCAAAAATTAAAAAAAAAAAAAAAAAAAAAGCAGAAAAAAAACTGCATAGCACTCACAGACTAATGTGAACCGGTGCCAGCAGGGCTGCTGAATCAAACAACTAGAAAGAAATGCTCTGCAGCACTCGGTTACTACCAAAGATGTACATGTGCTAACAAGCTATATATATATGAGAAAAAAGTTAAAAACGTACGTTTTTTCAAAAAACTCAAAATCATATCTTTTTATTCTGAAGTTCTTGGTACATACATTGGCCAATGTCTGTTTGCTCGTCGACTGCGACAAAGTGACTTCAGGTCCGACGAGTCCTACTCTGATATCCCTATCCTCCTTGTCCACCCCCCACCTCTCAGTGGGCAGACCCCATCTCAACCTTAGATCACCTGCAGTCAACAAGGGTGCAATTGCAGCATGGAGCCAGCAACTCCATAAAATACAAAGCAGAAAAAAAACTGCATAGCACTCACAGACTAATGTGAACCGGTGCCAGCAGGGCTGCTGAATCAAACAACTAGAAAGAAATGCTCTGCAGCACTCGGTTACTACCAAAGATGTACATGTGCTAACAAGCTATATATATATGAGAAAAAAGTTAAAAACTTAAGTTTTTTCAAAAAACTCAAAATCATATCTTTTTATTCTGAAGTTCTTGGTACATACATTGGCCAATGTCTGTTTGCTCGTCGACTGCGACAAAGTGACTTCAGGTCCGACGAGTCCTACTCTGATATCCCTATCCTCCTTGTCCACCCCCCACCTCTTATGTAGGAAACTGAATTTTTGTGACATAAAACACTGGTTTGAATACAAATGTAAAAGAATAAGAAATACCCACCACATGCAGATGTGATTTTAGCTCATACAGAATAACGTTTTTCACAATAATTTTCATATCCTCATTTGAACTTGGCTTTATTTGTATTCTTTCCACACTAACCTTTTCTTTACCTTTTGCTGTGTTTCTATAATGAGAAGATCTATTCTATTAGGTCTGTTATTGAGGCATCTCACATCCAGGACCCAACTGTGTGCTGATGAGGACAACACACTGAACCATATCTGTCCACAGATGTGTGCTTCTGGTTGGTGGATATCAAAGTCTGGACTTGCGTACAGCGCAGTTACTGAGGAATCACTTGTAATATGACTTTCCTTCTTTTAGGGAAGGTCTTTTTTCAAAACATTGCAAACAATATTTTGTGCTTCTCTCTACCTGGACTTAGAATTTTGCACCTTAACCTTGCTTTATAACATTTCTGTTGCTATTTACAATGACACCAGCTTTTCTTACAATATGATTTATAGTTTTATTAATAATAAAGGTTAACATTTTACTTGCAAAATAGATTTTTTTTTACTCAGATGAATCAATGATATAATCAATGTGACTTAACAGCTTTGATAATGTAACTCTTGGATTTTGCACATGTCCTTAGGCCACACCAACTGTGAATGTTTGTGCTACCTCCCTGAAATCAAGCTAGATTAATGATATACACAGTTGGATGGATGTATTTCTATCAAATTTCTGACAGCTTTAAAACAAACCCTGAAAAATAACAACTTTAGAATGAAATTATGGTACTTGAGAAAAATATCTAAGTTCCAAATGTGTACAAATATCAAACAATAGGAAATGCATATTATTAAGATGTAATAAATTATAAGGATTGTGCAACACAATGAATATACTTTCTAGCCATTAATTTAGCCAGCACATGTATTTTATTAGTTTATTTTTATTACCCTTCCCCCTGCCCCTTATTTAGTTAGTGCAAAAAGGTACACGGTTCATGCACTATGTGGATCTTTTGGCATTGTCACTGATGTCACATTTGCATGCCATATGTGTTTCTGTGATATCGGAACGCGATGACGGAGATAACGCCTACTGTTGAACTTTTTTTTACATGTGACAATGCTTTTGAAAAGTTACATGCTTAGTTGGAGACAAGAAGATTAGATATTAGTGTGGCCTGAAAGGGAATATGGCAGATTTTCACTATCCAATCTAACATGAGATAGAGGCAAAGACCTAGGTTCCAGTGATGTATCTCTTAGTTTACTGATGGCAGCAGATATGGTAGAGTCACAGTTTTCTCTGTTGCACATTGAGCAGAGCTGAGATATTGATGGTCATACACCACAACTCTTGTGCACAAGGTAGAGAGATGCTATTGATGTGGAAACCCTTTGATAGGGAGGGCATTTTGGGTGGACAGAGAGATCCTTGCTGACGGGTCCAGAGGAGGTCCGGTTTTGACAATCCCAGGCTTCAGGCACCATGTACTGACGTGGAAACCCTTCGATAGGGAGAGCTTTTGGGTGGACACAAAGGGTCTTCACATTGCCAGTGAGTTTCAAATTAAAATTAATTCATGAATGGAGACAAGACATGTCTGCAGGTAGAGTCTCATCTGTCTGAGGCGGCTAAGACTCACCAATTTATTAGCTAAAAAGCAGAACTACGATCGTTGCATGTAACTGAAAAGGAAACCAAAATAGATGTCAGTTATACCACACTTCCCGTGGCCCAATGTAAAACTTTCTTGTCAGGGAACCCACAGGAAACCAGTATTCCTTAGTCAGACATTCAATGATGCAAGTTTTAAGCACAAAACTACAGACATAGAAAAGCATATAATTGTTTCTAAATAATAATGAAGCCAGATATAAAATAGTAACCATAACAACTCCTCCCTTTTTATTATTTTACAAAACCATATATTCATCAGCTACTTCCCCATGCTATAAAAGCCTGGAGGGGATGAATCCTGTTCACAGACAAACATCTTGCTTGTAAATCTCATCATATTTGTTTATAGGAGAAGTGGTATCTTATTTTGCAGGCCTGTGATACTTAACCTTGCGTGTTTTGTTAATAGCAAATATACTAATCTTGGCAACTCTATACACTACTAATATCAACAGCCCTATTAGTAGAATACCCATTAGCCATCCACCTACACCCTTAAACCAATTTTTTCTTTAGTGTAAAAATATGGTTATTTAAGTAAAACATTCCTTTCAAAGTCACTGGAATGGCTAATTAAGGCACAGTATTGGCGATATGGACTACGGGTGCATATTCAACAGTTCTTAGGACGGTCGTTAAGAGTTCATGTCTCGGGGCAAGACTTAGTGATGCTTTATCATTTTGTTATCCCAGTCCTTTGTTTTTTTTAGTACTTCATTGAGAGTTAGGACAAGGGGTACAGTTTTCATCAGCATAATCCAAACAAACAGGGTCATCATCTTTGCTGCTGCTGGGGTTCAAGACGTTTTTACATTGGCTGGCGTGGATTCAAGTGTCCTTGCCTTGAAGCTTGACAGAACTGGCAATGGTTAGCAGCACTTCGAATGGATCCCTGTATCTGAGCTCCAGTGGTCTCCTGATATGTCTCATTATCACGACCCAGTCTCCTAGTAACAAAGTGTGGGTGCCGCTTAGTCAATTGGGGTCTGGGATAGAGGAAAGAACATGATTATGAGTAACAGTAAATGTTTATGCAATTCCAGAACATATTCAGAGAGAGAACCGTAAGAGGCCTGCAGTTACAACCTCCAGTATACATCCCTGTCTTAGGGACACTACCAAATGTGGACAGATTCTCTCAACCCCTCGGGGCAGTCCTCACTGACTACAGTACTATGGACAAATGATCTACCAAGGACAGGTGTGTCTTTTCCTTGTACCTTTAGATTTTTATCCCAAGACTAGCCATGATCTATTTTATCAATACCCCAGTAAAGTGGGTACCTTTGTTGCTTTCTATAGTTTCGGCTCACCATGTCTACAAACAACCTCACTGATCAATTTTTTTTTTTTTTTTAGCAGTAGTTTTTGTATTTGATTTAGTCACGGCCCAAGCTTCTGGCCACCCAGAGAAAAGGTCAATGCATAGCAGGGCATATTCATAATTACCCACCTTAGGTAGCTGTATGTAGTCCACCCGAAGTCTCTGAAGCGGTCAATCTGGATTTGGTTTGCATTTCCGTGGAACTCGAATAGGCCTACCGGGGTTTTCTTTTGCACAAACTAGACATTCTTGAACATACTTTGCAGTCGTATTTGGAACCTTGGGGCACACCCTTTTGTAGCACTATTACACAATAACACCCTTTGAGTTGTGCACCAGAGAATGTGCTAGGGCATCCATCATGGGGAATAGGTAGCATGGGAGGCAAGTACGTTTGTTTACCTGCCATATCCCTGACACTGACTGTACGATGTCCGCTTTGACCCATGCGTTCTGCTCGTGTAGTGGAGCCTGAGTCTGGAAGACCTGCAGTAGTTCCAGGTCCACGGCCATTGGGACCGGTGCAGTGGATGTCCCCTTATTTGAAAGGAGGCTCACCGCACTCCCTGACTCTGTGTCTCCTGGGGTTCCTGCACCTGCTATAACCAGTATATCTGTCAGAGGTAGTCATGCTGCCTTAGCCACCTGGTTGGCCAAGGCATTTTCTACTAAAAGGGGAGTTTGTTCTCGTGTGTATGCTGACACTGTGACTATGGCTGCCCTCTGGGGAAGGGTGAGTGCTGTGAGTACCTGTTCTACCGTCTTATAGGTTTGCCAGCAGAGGTCAAGAAATTATGGCTTCACCAGATGGCGCCAAAGTCATGTGCTACCCTGAAAGCATATATCGAGTCAGAAAAATACATACATCTTCTTACCTTTTCCCAGATTGCACACTGCAGTGAGTGCTGTAGCCTCTTGCTCACAGAGCAGCTGGAGGGTAGTGGTCCTTGTATTACCATTACCTTATCATTGTGGACTACTGCATACCCGGTGATGAATCGTCCTTGATCATTGTCATAAACTTTGGAATCATCTACAAAAATACTTAACAAAGGTGTTAGTGAGTGGTACATCAGTGATATTTGCCAAGCCCTTTGTTTTAGCTTCCATCAATGCCTGACAATCATGTTCATGTGCCATATCAAACTACTTCCTCATCTGTTAATTTGAAAAACAGGGGCAGGTCTTGGCTCACTGTCCCTCCAGTTCTTGGCTGACGGTCCTTCCCTCTTCCCCATCCTAGTATTTTCCTCCCTTTTCTAAAATCCACTAGAAATAGTGTAGCTGGATTTAAACATTACAGAGTTTGATAGTTATATGGGGGTGTTGAAGGTTGTAGGGACAATAAGACCTCTTATCAGGGGCTCCTGGGCATTATCATATCCTGACCAGCACTTAAGGGATGCTGCTCTATGCTAGGGGGTCATAATGTGACTACACAATGTGTCCTCATCCAGGGGGGTCTTCTTGGGGCCATTTGGAGTGAATTCTATGCAGACCCCAATTTTCTGCAACTTATCTGTTCCCAACAAATTAAAAGGCACAACTAGGGAAACTAAAACCTGGGGTACAATTAAAATTGATTAAAGCAATTTTAATTGGAGAGGATGAGTCATTTGTAATTTACTAAGTCATCCGTCTACTGTTTATAAGTCACATATTTGGGTAACATCATTTCCTCCAGCACATGTTTTTGCATTAATACTGTACAGGCTGCTCCAGAGTCTATGTTACTATTTGTTACTATGAAAAAAACAAATTGTCCCTCCTCCAGGGATACAGGAACAGTGAGTGTTGCCTCTGTGGGGTGGGGGGGTGTTAAAACAGGTCAGAGGGAGACATTTAAATTGCCAGTTTCCTATGGGGGAGGAAATGGGGCTTGGACAGTAGCTTTTAATTTTTGTGGGACATTTGTTAGAAAATGTTCTTTTTGCTCATGAGACCAATATCTTACATTGCTATAATCTCTATTTCCTCCTTGGTTGTAACTTCCCCTCTCCCCCTCCCTTTACCCTTTCTGAGCTGCAAAGGAGTTAAGTTAACCCTTTCCTTTAATATGCTTTCTAGTTCAGCACCTCAGGTTATTTCCTTTAAAATTAATCCATTGCATATTGTGCCACTCCTGGCGACTGGTGCGTACTGCAGTCTAAACTGTAGGTCTAAGGCCATTCTTAAAACAGTGCAACAATAATCTGCGATTCTTATCATCATTATACACAAAATCCAATTATATTTGTACTGATACAGAGGCATACTCTAGACTAACTGAGCCTTATTTCTTGCACTTCAGTCTGTAACAGGTCTTATCCTGTTCTGCCCGTGCCCATCTTTACATCCTCTGTATTAACACCAGACCTGAGTCTGATGTATGTTTTCTTTTTTCTTTTTATGATCGCTTCCTGGCCTGGCAACATCTGTGTAATTTCCATAAGTAAGGTTTGCAGAAAGACAGAAACTAGATCATCCCGTGTGGCCCAATATGCCTCCCGAACACCCTGGAGGATTCTAAATTGTTAATGGGGGAATTTCTGGGATCTAGGAGCTGAGTAGCGAGGGCAATATGTTCACTTGGGGACCAAGGCCGAAATGTTTCCATTGGCCATACTTGGGGGGATCGTTTACCTGAACATTATCAACCAGCCTAAGACGTGGAAACTGTACATGACTAGTGGTCCTCATAGGGAATAGAGGCACCCTGGGTATTGTCCCTGGGTGTGGAGACCCATCGGACCCGCAACAATTACCCCAGGGGAGTTCTGTTGACCACAATGTCTGCAAGTCCATCCCATTGACCCAGCATAAGGAGGGGGCTGAATGGGGTGCACAATTTTATTTAGATAAAAGGGGAAGGCACAGCAAATAAGGTAAATAAAAGAGGGATCACTAGGCAGACCTAAGGAATATAAGGCAAAGAAAGACACAAGGATAAGCCATAAAAGTGATACAACCTCATGAATTTAAAAAACAAAAAAAACAAAAACTGTGCATAATTAACATCAGGTACAGAGACTACAGGGGTCTGAGAGTCTTTCAAACTAACATTGATTACACAAACAGTCCTGTGCCCGGGGTCCTCTGATTTATGTTCACTCATTGAAAGACGTTTTGCTTTTCTAGCCACGTCCTAGCCTGCTCTAGTTTGTTCTTATCTTTCAACCATTATTCCCAATTGCAGATACATTTCTACGATTCCTTCCCTTCCAGCTTTCCCTACTTAACCAAACTTTCTCAGTAACATTTCACATCCATCTACTATATCAAATACAGAGACTATGGTGGCACCTTTGATGTTGCTTACTTCCATACAGTTACTAGTCCTCATGACTGTAACTTATATGTCCACAGTTACCGCATAACTGAAAAGGGCTATAGAGTCCTAACCATAAATGGCTCTAATTTTTCATCTCCCAGCATTTCATTTGCTCGCAAGAGAAGAATTTCAACTCCCAGAACCACTGTCCTCGAAAGAGAAGAACTTTGGAAGCACCAACACTAGGTAACCAGCCCTATGTGCCCATACAAAATACCACCAGACAAATAATCCAAAAACTATACTACCAATAGTTATTGAAATCCCTTTCAGTCTCTCCACTATCTCACATGCTGGAACTGGAGCCATGACGTTTGGGTCAGTCAATTCCTTAATGTTGCCAGTCCCCATGACTGCAACCACTGTGCCAGAGTTACCGTAGAACTCTCTTCAGCACTCCTAGAACCCCTCAGACTCTAAATTGATCCTGTCCCAGTCTCCTCTGAGCCTCGAAAGACAGATCTTTAAGGAAGTACTACCACTGATTTTCCAGCCCTGTGAGCTAGAGAGATTCTTACACACAACCAAACAAATAACAATACCAAACCTACTGCTCCAACTACTATTGCAATTATTTCTATGTGATCATATAACATATCATGGGAAATAAGCTATTTCCTACACAACTTTCACCAACTTTTCTGACTAAAGGCTGGGGTCACAGTTGCCATGCGTTTTTTTAGTGAATTAACAAAACTCATGTGTTTTTTCATGTCAGCATGATTTTTTTAAGGTGTATGATGGCTCCCTGCGTTTTTGGCTGCGTTTTTGAATCTGCACCTAAAAATAGTGCATGTAGTATTTTTTTGAGCGTTTTGAAAAACGCATGCGTTTTTGTAGAAAACGCATGCGTTTTTATAACATGGGTTCCTATAGAAAACGCATGCGTTTTTGACTGGCACTAATTGTACATGCGTTTTTAATGCGTTTTCCATAAGGCCCCTTATTAAAAAACGCATGCGTTTTTGGATATGCTCCAAAAACGCATGGGACAGTCACACATGCTTTTTGGCTATTAAGACATGAGTTTTTGCTATTAGGGCATGCGTTTTTTAACAGGGGGGCCTATGGGTGCGTTTTTTACATGCGTTTTTGAAAACGCAGGTCTCCAAAAACGCATGTGAAAAATGCTACTGTGATCCCAGCCTTAAACAGATTACATCTAGGATAAATGAGATGGGGTAATTCAAACCAGAGCATAATGTCAGGTTTTAACTGCTCAAATCAAGAGTTCCCCTTCAATATCCCTCTTTATATATATGTTTGGGAATACAGGCTAAGCAAGAACTTCATCTACTCTTTTTACTCTCTTGAGTTCACATGAACACAGACACTGAGGGCAATTCTGATTCATCAAAAATGACTTTACAATACGTCAGTCACTCAATGCACACTGCACAATCGCTGGTATCATTCCTCCTGCTATTCGAGTTAAAACTGCTTTCAGTACCCCTTTATCTTAACCCCTTCCAGACCCTTGGCCCACCCCTGGGCCATGGAATGATCGGGCTCCTGCAGGTCGAGTGAGGGTGTCACTGACCTGTCACTCGGCCTGCAGGTACATGGGGAGTTGTACAACACCCCAGGGGGGGTCGATTTGCCCCCACCCCCCCGGCTACAGGCGCGGTGATTGGCACTCAAAAGTGAAAGTGAAAATTACCGTGCCTGTAATGCTTCCCTGTCTGCCGCTGCTATCCCTACCCTCCAATCTTCTCCCCTGTCATCCTCTAACTGTCCCCCTGACCCTCACCTCTCTTTCCTGCCCCCTCTTCATCTTTCTTACCCCCCCGCTTCCTTTTCCTGCCACCTGCTTCCTGTCCCTGCCGCCCGCTTCCTCTTCCTGCCGCCCGCTTCCTCTTCCTGCCGCCTGCCTCCTCCTGCCTGCCCCCGCTTCCTCCTGCCTGCCCCCGCTTCCTCCTAAATGCCCCCTACTTCTCTTGTCACCCCCCCTCTTCCCCCTTCCTGCCCCCCCGATCACCGGAGCGGCGATCTCCTCTTCCACTCACCCCTCCGGCGGCCGCTCTGTCTCCACTGCGTCCCGCTCCTCCTCCTCCTCTTCACCGCCTCCGGATCTGACAGCTCTGTGCTGGAGCTGCCAGATCACTTTCTACAGCTAGATCCTGAGGATCTAGCTGCAGGAAGTGATCTGACAGCTCCAGCACAGTGATCCACAGTGACCATTATGTGATCACTGTGGATCACTGTGCTGGATCTGTCAGATCACTTTCTACAGCTGGATCCTGAGGATCTAGCTGCAGGAAGTGATCTGACAGCTCCAGCACAGTGATCCACAGTGACCATTATGTGATCACTGTGGATCACTGTGCTGGATCTGTCAGATCACTTTCTACAGCTGGATCCTGAGGATCTAGCTGCAGGAAATGATCTGACAGCTCCAGCACAGTGATCCACAGTGACCATTATGTGATCACTGTGCTGGAGCGGTCAGATCACTTTCTGAAGCTGGATCCTGGGGATCGAGCTGCAGAAAGCAATCTGACAGCCCGGGCGCACTGATGCACATAGTGGGTCTCTGCGCCCGGGCTCTTTGATCGCTGCTCTACAGCCCGATCTCCCTGCATGGGCATCGAGCTGCAGAAAGCGATCTGACAGCCCAGACGCAGTGATGCACATAGTGGGTCAATGCGCCTGTGCTGCCAGATCGCTTTCCGCAGCTCGATCCCCATGCATGGGGATCGAGCTGCGGAAAGCGATCTGGCAGCCCAGGCGCAGTGATGCACATAGTGGGTCACTGCGCTCGGGGTGTCAGATCACTTTCTGCAGCTCGATCACCATGCTGGCGGATTGGGCTCCAGAGTAGCGATCTGAAAGCAAAGGCGATCGAGCGGCGTGGGACCTTCGTTGTGGACTACGTCGGAGACAATCGAACGTCGTGGGACCTTCATTATGGACTACGTCGGAGCGATCGGGCGTCGTGGGACCTTCGTTGTGGACTATGTCGGATCTTTTTATAATAAAGATGGAGTCCGAATTGTGTCTGTTTTTTTTTCAAATAAAAAGATTTTTCTCTGTGTGTATTTATTGACTATTTACCGTACTAGAGATTCCTAATGGCGGGTCTAACATTGGCCCTATATTATAAATCTCGGGCTTAGTGCCAGCTGCCAATAAAAAGCTGGCATTAACCCCTTTATTACCCAGTTAGCCACTGGCACCAGGGCAACTGGAAGAGCGTTGGCGTTGGTACAGCGCCAGAAAATGGTGCTTCAATGAATGCGCCATTTTCTGGGGTGGCTGCGGGCTGCAATTCGCACCAGGGGGGCCCAGAACGCTTGGGCCTCTCTATGCTGAGGATTCCATCCCCCAGCTGCCTAGTTGTACCTGGCTGGACCAAAAATATGGCGGAGCCCCACGTAATTTTTTTTCTAGAATTAGTTCTAGAAATTAAAAAAAAAAAAAGGGCTTTGCTGTATTTTTGGTTCCAGCCAGGTATGACGAGGCAGCTGGGGGCTGGTGGCAGTCCGTAGCTGCCAAGTTGTACCTGGCTGGACCAAAAATATGGCAGAGCCCCATGTCATTTTTTTTTTTTTAAATTCTACAAATAAAATGACATGTAGCTTTGCCGTATTTTTGGTTGCCAGCCAGGTACAACTTGGCAGCTAGGGGGCTGGAATCCTCAGCATGGAGAGACCCAAATGTATTGGGTCCCCTATGCTGCGAATTGTAACTACTAGACTAGTATGTTTTTTCACAAAAAGTTTCTTTATTCATTTATACGTCTCAATTTGTGAAGCACATGGGGGTTCAAAGTGCTCACTGTGCATCTAGATATGTTCCCTGGGGGGTCTAGTTTCCAAAATGGGGTCACTTGTGGGGGATCTCAAATGTTTAGGCACACAGGGGCTCTCCATACGCGACCTGGTGTCCGCTAACAATTCCAATTGTTGGCAAACACCAGGTTGCGTATGGAGAGCCCCTGTGTGCCTAAACATTGGAGCTCCCCACAAGTGACCCCATTTTGGAAAACTAGACCCCCCAAGGAACCTATCTAAATGCATAGTGAGCACATTGAATCCCAGGTGCTTCACAAACTGAGCCATAATAAGGTAAAAATACTTTTTTTTCACACAAATTTTCTTTTTTAATTTGTACGGATTAATTTGTGAAGCACCTGGGGGTTCAAAGTGCTAACTATTCATCTAGATATGTTCCCTGGGGGTCTAGTTTCCAAAATGGGGTCACTTGTGGGGAAGCTCAAATGTTTAGGCACACAGGGGCTCTCCATACGCGACCTGGTGTCCGCTAACAATTCCAATTGTTGGCAAACACCAGGTTGTGTATGGAGAGCCCCTGTGTGCCTAAACATTAGAACTCCCCCACAAGTGACCCCATTTTGGAAACTAGACCCCCAAGGAACCTATCTAGATGCATAGTGAGCACTTTGAATCCCTAGGTGCTTCACAAACTGATCCGTAATAAGGTAAAAATACTTTTTTTTTCACACAAATTTTCTTTTTTAATTTGTACGGATCAATTTGTGACGCACCTGGGGGTTCAAAGGGCTCACTATGCATCTAGATATGTTCCCTGGGGGGTCTAGTTTCCAAAATGGGGTCACTTGTGGGGGAGCCCCAATGTTTAGGCACACAGGAGCTCTCCAAATGCGACATGGTGTCTGCTAACAATTTGAGCTGATTTTCCATTCAAATTGTTAGCGGACACCATGTCGCGTTTGGTGAGCCCCTGTGTGCCTAAACTTTGGAGCTCCCCCACAAGTGACCCCATTTTGGAAACTAGATCCCCCAAGGAACCTATCTAGATGCATAGTGAGCACTTTGAATCCCTAGGTGCTTCACAAACTGATCCGTAATAAGGTAAAAATACTTTTTTTTTCACACAAATTTTCTTTTTTAATTTGTACGGATCAATTTGTGACGCACCTGGGGGTTCAAAGGGCTCACTATGCATCTAGATATGTTCCCTGGGGGGTCTAGTTTCCAAAATGGGGTCACTTGTGGGGGAGCCCCAATGTTTAGGCACACAGGAGCTCTCCAAATGCGACATGGTGTCTGCTAACAATTTGAGCTGATTTTCCATTCAAATTGTTAGCGGACACCATGTCGCGTTTGGTGAGCCCCTGTGTGCCTAAACTTTGGAGCTCCCCCACAAGTGACCCCATTTTGGAAACTAGATCCCCAAGGAACCTATCTAGATGCATAGTGAGCACTTTGAATCCCCAGGTGCTTCACAAACTGATCCGTAATAAGGTAAAAATACTTTTTTTTCACACAAATTTTCTTTTTTAATTTGTACGGATCAATTTGTGAAGCACCTGGGGGTTCAAAGGGCTCACTATGCATCTAGATATGTTCCCTGGGGGTCTAGTTTCCAAAATGGGGTCACTTGTGGGGGAGCCCCAATGTTTAGGCACACAGGAGCTCTCCAAATGCGACATGGTGTCAGCTAACAATTTGAGCTGATTCTCCATTCAAATTGTTAGCGGACACCATGTCACGTTTGGTGAGCCCCTGTGTGCCTAAACTTTGGAGCTCCCCACAAGTGACCCCATTTTGGAAACTAGACCCCCCAGGGAACTTATCTAGATGGGTGGTGAGCATATTGAACCCCCACATGCTTTACAAATTGATCTGTGAATATGGAAAAAGTACTTTTTTTTCACAAAAATGTTCTTTTAGCCTCAATTCTTTCATTTTCACATGGGTAACAGGATAAAATTCATCCTAAAATTTGTTGGGCAATTTCTCCTGAGTACACCGATACCTCATATGTGGTCATAAACCACTGTTTTGACGTGCGGCAGGGCTCAGAAGTGAAGGAGCGCCATTTCACTTTTTGAATGGAAAATTAGCTCCAAAAGTCAAATTGCTCTCTTTCCCTTCAGAGCCTGCCGTGCGCTCAAACGGTGGTTTATGATCACATATGTGGTATCGATATACTCAGGAGAAATTGCCCAACAAATTTTAGGATCCATTTTATCTTGTTGCCCATGTGAAAATGAAAAAATTGAGGATACAAGAACATTTTTGTTAGAAAAATTAAAATATCCATTTTTTGTTTCCAATTTGATTAGTTCCTGTGAAGCACCTGAAGGGTTAATAATCTTCTTGAATGTAGTTTTGAGTAGCTTGAGGGGTGCAGTTTTTGGAATGGTGTCACTTTTGGGTATTTTCTGTCATGTACACCCCTCAAAGGGACTTCAAATGGGATGTGGTCACTAAAAAAAATGGTTTTGTAAATTTTGGTGGAAAAATGAAAAATTGCTCATGAACTTTGAACCCTTATAACTTCCTAACAATTTTTTTTTTTTTTTCCAAAATTGTGCTGATGTAAAGTAGACATGTGGGAAATATTATTTCATAACTATTTTGTGTCACATAACTCTCTGGTTTACCAGAAGAAAAATTCAAAATTTGAAAATTGCAAAATTTTCAAAATTTTTGCCATATTTTTGATTTTTTCACAAATAAACGCAAAAATTAGCGACCTAAATTTAATATTAACATGAAGCCCAATATGTCACGAAAAAACAATCTCAGAATCGCTAGGATCCGTTGAAGCGTTCCCGAGTTATAACCTCATAAAGGGACACTGGTCAGAATTGCAAAAAATGGCAAGGTCATGAAGGGTTAAGGGTGCTCTTATCAATCCACAGGAGGTCCTATACCCTCAGAGTACTACCTTTCCATGAAGGATTCCTCTGTTATGGACAATCGCACTTCCCTGATCCTCTTACAGACCGATTTTTCTCTTCACCACATGTGAAGGAACACACCTAACAGGATCCCTCATCAAACAGAGACCGTAGTCACTTATTGGTCAATCAGAAATCATTCAGTCCCACATTCAAGGATCCTCATGGTTTACAACATCATTCCAGATATTAATGACGTAGACAAAACAAACCACATATAACAATCCTCCGACTCCTGAAATATATAGGATAGCTGCGAAGGCCCATGACCCGAAACGTTGGGCGAGGATTTACTCATCACTTGATTCAATTATCATTCAATCGTCAATTATAGACACATTGAAACATATAAGACAACAAATTATGCACATAAAAATTCAGTCACTGGCAAGGGTTCAATAATGATTGTATTGTTAGGACCACCAATTACCCGTCCTGGAGCCCTCTAGGTAACACTGAATTAGTAACACAAGGGGTTACTTACCGTGGTTTTATTCAGTGGTTCCCAGAGAGATCCTTGCTGACGGGTCCAGAGGAGGTCCGGTTTTGACAATCCCAGGCTTCAGGCACCATGTACTGAAGTGGAAACCCTTCGATAGGGAGAGCTTTTGGGTGGACACAAAGGGTCTTCACGTTGCCAGTGAGTTTCAAATGAAAATTCATTCATGAATGGAGACAAGACATGTCTGCAGGTAGAGTCTCATCTGTCTGAGGCGGCTAAGACTCACCAATTTATTAGCTAAAAAGCAGAACTACAACCGTTACATGTAACTGAAAAGGAAAAGGAAACCAAAATAGATGTCAGTTATACCACGCTTCCCGTGGCCCAATGTAAAACTTTCTTGTCAGGGAACCCACAGGAAACCAGTATTCCTTAGTCAGACATTCAATGATGCAAGTTTTAAGCACAAAACTACAGACATAGAAAAGCATATAATTGTTTCTAAATAATAATGAAGCCAGATATAAAATATTAACCATAACACTATCCAGCGCTGGCGGTGTGGTCAGACTACACTGCACGTGCTAAATTGTTCTGTAGTGATAATCTCCTGCTGATAAAACACTGATTATAATGAAATAGCTAGACAGTAAGTGACACATCTCTGTAATCAAGGTTTCACCTCATACATTATGGTGCTCTCAGATTAAATACTGTATCAAAAACGTATCTCTCCGTAAGAAAATCCAATGAAGGCCTATCATTTCTCAATCCTCTCCTGGCGCTATCCTGGTTACTAGTCAAGGGGAGTATGAAGTTTAACAAATTATTGATTACAGAAAAGTTCAAAATTTTGTCCAGTATGTAATCCATTGGAAAGGATATGGCGCAGAGGAGAGATCATGGGACCCTTTTGGACGCATCCATGCCAATGAGTTAATTGCCGAATTTCATTTTAAGTTTCCTAAAAACCGGGTGCTGAGAGTTTGGAGGTCTCTCCTCAATAGGGGAATACTGTTAAGTATGGAAGTTCTATACCTGAGCGGGTCCCTTGCACTTCTGGATGTTCTATGGCTCTCCTTTAGGTTACCCATTGCCATCACTGGCCATGAGGGGTGGGGTGTTACATCAGGGGGCAGAGCTTGTACAGGTGCTTGATCTGACCAGGTATTGCACTTCGGGAGATTTACTTCTCATATCAATGGAGGCAAAAAGCTGTCACTCTCAGCGATTATGCTGAGTCTCCTGGTGTTAGCTGTTGCCAGCAGGTTCCAGACGCCGTGTCTACTTGGTCAGCTGGGTGGTGAGAGATTCCCCTACTTCTCTCTCCTCCCCTTCCATACTCCTTTGCTTCTTTGGACTGAGGGTGGAGATTGAGTGTTACCTCAGCAACGTGAGGTGATCTCTGAGAGGCAAATGTATTCTCTGGGTTGTGCTGATTATTTCAGTTGTGTTTGGGTAGTAGAGATTAGTTTTTGGTATTCAATTCAGGTGGTTTCTTTGCTCTGGCCTCTGGTTTTGGCTTGTCCCTGTTTTCCTTAGTTTTGGTCTGCACTGTTCTGTTGGTTTACTGGTGTTTGATCTAGCTGTTGCTTGTGTGCCTGGTCACCAGCCTCTGCGCTGCCTGCCGCCTGGGAAGGTTCTGCCAAAGCCCTCCTTTCCAGGACCAGGAGGTGGGTGAAAAGTACCCTGGCCCTTAAGGGTGCACAGTAGCATGATGGCTAGTGTAAAGTGTGACAGGCATACTGCACTTTGCTGGCTTGCAGCTCGGTCATTCCACCACTACCCTGCATTACACTATACGAGGAAGTGTTAAACTTGGGGAAATAGAGATATATGTACAAACTGCGTCAATGCTGAGGTCATTTTTATGGTGGGGGCAGCACAACGTCACCTTTTTGGTGGATTCTGGAGCCACACACACCCTAATCTACCCAGATGATGTGCCCACCTCTGTACTGTCAGCAACAAATTTTGTAGTTAAAGGAGCAAATGGGAAGATGCACAAAGAAATCTGTCTGTTCCAAATGAGATTCTAAACCTCAGTACATGGAAAATGAGAACGACGCAGGTGACTTTACCAAAATAGTAGACTGTAAAGATGGCTATAGGACATCAGCATGTCTGCAGAAATATGGAGGTAAAATCAGACCACTAGAGTACTGGTACTATTGCATAGCCCCAATGGGTTACCATGGCAGCTAGGGGCATCTTGAAGGCACTCATTTTGCTATTCCTCCATAGGAGATCATGATTTTTCCTTTATGTACTGCACTGCAATACTGGTGTATTGTAGTATATAGAACAAACAATTAAAGGATCACAGGTTCAAGTTTCCTAAGGGGACTAAGAATTTTAAGGAGGAAAAAATAAAAGTTTTTAAAACATGTAATCACCTTTTCTTATCTTCCAAAGAAAAAAATAAGGAAATATAACTGATAACGCCTTATCTGTAAAAGTGAAGCTTATCAAAATTTCTAATGTATTAGCTGTGGCAATAAACACTGTAAAGAGAAAAAAAACAAAATGCCAGGAAAAGAGCTTTTTTTAGTCACCTCACCTACCCACCAAAACAGTAAGAAAGTATTAAAATTTAATATTTACCTCCAAAATTATCGATACACAAAAAACAAATCATCCCAAAGCTACATCATCATAAAGTAAAAATGTTACAGAATATTGGTGACCAATTTTTTTCTTTTTGCAAACTTTGAATCTGTTTTAAGAATTTAAAATGTAACCATCATTTAAATTTGTAATTAATAATAATGTAAAGTAAGTGATTTTAATATACTTTCAAATATACTTCATAAGAGAAATCTAGAAGAAAATCTTTCAAAAATCTTCTAGAAGATGTCCCCACTATGCTGTTTATAAACCTCATATACGAGAGTGAGGGGCGGGACCACACATAGTTACTGGGTACAGATTAGTGTATTAGTTACATCAGGCAAAGGGCTCCATCCTGTTAGCCCAAAGCTGCTGTGAATGTCCTATATTCAGCAGATCACTCTGCTCCCTGCTATCAGCTGATGGCCCCCACACATCTCCTCAGATAATAACATGGAACAGAGCATGTAGAAGCAGGAGATCTCCTGTCTTTGTGCTGTCAGCCCATAGCTTCCTGTGCCTAATGTAATCTGATACAGTGATCAGCTGTAGCCACGTTAGACAGGCATAGTGTAGGCCACGCCCCCTACCTTATATGGTCACGTGGCCCTTTTCATTGTGATGATGGATCTCACTGTGCATAAGCAGATGTCTGTTTCAGACACAGACTAGTGTGTACATCTTGTTGATGGTTTATGAATGGTATTCTATCAGAATTCTCTTATGAAGTATATTTAAAGTTTATTAAAATTGCTTACTCTACATTACTATTAAATAAAAATTTAAATGGATGTTACGCTATAAAAGAAACCTGTCAGTTGATATATTGGCAGCATGGATCAGGCACCACTAGTTATATGATTTCAGCTAGATATGCTTGATTCTGAATGGGAGATTAATTGGTCATGTGGGTCCCAGTGAGTTCCCCACCCACTGTGTGGGTGCGTGTGTGTGTGTGCGTGCGTGCATGCGTGTGTTTGTGTGTGTGTGTGTAGTGCAAGGACCTGCTTTCAGGCAGTGGGATAACGCCAGGTCTCCTTATCCTGAGTCTCAGCCAGTCTAGGTCTAACCAGCTGTGGGCAAGATGGCCTTTTTGAAAACGGAGAGTCAAGCATACTTAGATTATATATATACAGTATGTACTGATGTGTGGCAAAAGGAGATTCTGTTGCTTTATATTGGTACCTCCATTGTTCACCTAAGGTGAGAGAATGCAAACTACAGGTGTAATACACCTTTTATGGAGCTGTAGCCTTGAGAACACAATGTTTTAAAGTTAATAGGATGGTGACAGATGGATATGGTGAATAAATGTTAAGGGCCAAAGACTAACTTGTTATATGCAAATTCTTCGTTTCCAATTATATTAAAGCTAAATAAATCTGGCAAGATATTCATTTTAATTTTTTTCTAACAAATTTCTGCATACAACTCAAGATCCACGTTTCATCGGAAGTGCAATCGGGTTATTTCGGCATTTATTCTGGCGTGCGTCTATACTATTGGTCACCTGTCCCGTATCGAGATATGAAGGTGGCCCAAAAGTGGAATTGCTACTTTCATCTAACAGCAACTTAGTCATTGTTCTTGAACAGTGTACCCACTCCATACTGCTGAACTTTAATGGTTGCTGTATATGGTTTAGCATATGTACCCATTTCACGTTTGTTCAGTTGCTTTTATGCTTGTAAAATGAGAAAGCACTTCACGGTTGGTTATCCGTGACCGACGCTTTTTATCTGGTAAGAAATATGAAGATACCGCAATTCTATAGAAGTTTTTTATCATTTTATATAGCGTCAGGTACAGATTGGACTTGGTTTCCATATGAGATGCAAGGTCATTTCAAATTAATGCTCCTGGTACTATTTGACCCCATAGGCACCGGACTGTTGAAACATTTACCTACCAGCTGTTTAACTCTAGAAGTTGCATGGTTTTCCTGAAGTCTTATCAGACAAGGTGATGAGTGCAGATTCAGAAGCTGCTTGGTTTTAGTGATACAACTATATTTATCTAATACTGGTGTAATAACGAAAGGCGCCTCACGTCCCTTAGTTAAGAACAGTACTCCGGGACTGTGGGACAATAAACATAAGATATAACAGATAATATCTACAGAGTCTTAAAAAAAAAATAAAAAGTTACAAAAACCACTCAAGTTTAAAAAATAGAGTCTTGTAAAAAGTCACTTCAAATAGCGTCCATTAATACAGCTCTGTCCTTGAGGGCTATTTATTTGTTAGGAAAGGCACTGCAATTAGCGTCCATTTTTCCAACAAAGTTTATGAATAATTTAAGAATGTTCAAAAAACAGTCTTTCCGGAGCTTTAATTTACCGCCTCCGGGCTGATAAATGAAGAAAAGAGTTCAAGAATATGCAAGTAGTTCATACAGAATAGTCTCTGTAGGTACTGAGCTTTTTAACGTTACATCTAATAACTACTGATTAACAACTAAACAAGTTCCTTTCAGATATTTCTGGTTGAAATATCTATTTACATTTGGTAGTCTGCATATCTTGCTGGTAATTGACCCTGAGTACTACGCTGTGATCTGCGTAACGCTTGTGTACTGGGTGTACTCAATGTGATGGTGTGAGTGGATGTATACCTAGTAAGTACTTCTGGTTCTGCTAGGGATAATTCCACATTTGTGGGATTGGCAATTCCACCGTGTCCAGGACTATTATTACTAGGAATTTGTTCTTCCTGTCTTGGAACGTCTTGTGGTACAGGGTCTGCTTCTAATTCTATTGGTCTTGGGGCTTCTGGTATTACAGGCTCTGGTGTTTGATAGAAGGCCATCATGGGAACTACTACTGCACCATTGTAGGTTGGCCAGGTTTTAGGAAAGTCTCCTAAATAGGTGTGATATACTCCATCTTCTTCTTTTTCGTTAACAGGTTGAACCGGTACTGGTTGAATAACTTCTGGTTCAGGTTGAATGACTTCTTTTTCTTTCAATGTCTCTGGACATAGTTTTAGATTGTCTCTTGACACTAGTACTGATGTTAATCCACCATCTTTGCTTATAAGACACATTTTAGGATTGTTCACTCTCATTGGTAAAACTGTATATGGGGCGGATTCCACTGATTGTCCAGTTTATTAGTGCGACGGTTTCTCTTGAGCACTTGATCACCAGGTTTTAATGGGTTGCTAGAGCATTCTGGTTGAAGTATTGCTCTTGTCTTTCTCTAGTTTTCTGGAGATTCCTTTCTACGCATTCTTGCACTTGGCGATACTGTTGTTGGCGTAGGGAGTCCAGTTGGAATCCTGCACTTCTGCGTCAGGTTTTACGATGCCCATTTCTAGATCTATTGGTAGCTTGCCAGGTCTTGCACGCATAAGGTAAGCTGGGGTACAGTTTGTGGAGCTTATCGGGACATTGTTATAGAGGTCTACCAAGTCAGGCAATTTCTCTGGCCATAGGTTTCTCTCTGTCTCTGGTAAAGTCTTTAAGAGATCGATTACAATATGGTTCATTTTTTCGCATAAGCCATTTGTTTGCGGATGATAGGCTGTTGTACGGATCTTCTTGCAGCCATACATATTGCAAAATTCTCTGAAGATCTCTGATTCAAATGCTGTGCCTTGGTCTGCGAGTACTTGTTCCGGATATCCATGGGGTCTGCAAAAGTATGTCTGGAACGCCTTAGCTGCTGTCTTTGCAGTGAGATCTTTCACGGGCACTACTACCAGGAAGCGTGAGTAATGGTCCACGATGGTTAAAGCATAGACATAGCCGGACCGGCTTGGTGTCAATTTCACGTGGTCTATTGCTACGAGCTCAAGTGGTTGCTTGGTAACTATAGGCTGGAGTGGTGCTCTTTGGTTTTTTAGATCTTTTCTTCTGAGGTTGCACGGACCACAGTTTCTGCACCATTCTTCAATTGATCTTCTCATTCCAACCCAGTAGAATCTTTCTCTTAAAAGTACTTCTAGCTTTTTCCACCCGAAGTGACCAGCACCATTGTGATAAGCTTCTAGGACCATTTTTACATCTTGTTTAGGCACAATGATCTGCCATACTAGCTCATGCGTCTTTGGATTGGTATATCTTCTGCACAGCTTTCCTTGGTACAGGAACATTTTGCCTCTCTCTTTCCAGAGTTGATGTGTCTCTTTCGGTGCATTTTCATTGGGATACGCACTTTGCTCAGTCAGCAGTTCTTTCACCAACTTCACAGCTGGATTGCTGTCTTGAGTGTCAGCCCATCTGTGGTGTGCTAATGGGTTGAGATTCACTTGTTGATGTTTCTGGTAGGCACTGGATTGATACTGTCCTACCTTGGGACGATGGAAGGCGGGTAGTTCAATTTCTTCAAGTTCTACCGCTTCTTCTTCTACGTCTCTCAAGTGCGGCATCCGGGATAAGGCGTCTGCATTTCCATTCTTTCGGCCTGCTCTATACTTGATCACGAAGTTGTAATTAGACAGCCGGGCTATCCATCGCTGTTCCAGCGCACCTAGCTTGGCTGTATCCAGGTGGGTCAATGGGTTGTTATCAGTATAGACGGTGAATTCTGCAGCTGCCAAGTAGTGTTTGAAACGCTCAGTCACAGCCCAGACTACTGCCAGTAGTTCTAACTTGAAGGAGCTGTAATTTTCAGGATTTCTTTCAGTAGGCCGGAGCTTTCTACTTGCAAAGGCGATGACTTTCTCCTTGCCTCCTTGCTTCTGAGATAGTACTGCTCCCAGTCCCACATTACTGGCATCTGTGTAAAGGATGAAAGGTTGATGGTAATCGGGGTATGCCAGAACTTCTTCTCCGGTCAATGCCTTCTTCAACTTTTCAAAGGAATCTTCCCTCTCATCACTCCACTGGAAAGGAGGATTGCGGTTTGAAGGCTTCTTCGACTGCCCTACCAGGATGTCTTGTAGAGGTGCTGCTAGCTTGGTGAACCCTTGGATGAATCTACGATAGTAGCCCACCAGTCCCAGGAATTGCCTCACCTGTTTTACGCTGGTAGGTCTTGGCCAATCCCTTATTGCGGTTACTTTCTCGGGATCCGGTGCTACTCCTTCTGAACTTACAACGTGTCCCAGGTATTGTACCTTTGGCTTTAGAAGGTGACATTTTGATGGCTTGATCTTTATACCATACCGGGATAAGGCCTCGAACACTTCTGCCAGGTCTTGTAGATGTTGTTCGTAAGTCTTTGAGTAGACTATTACATCATCTAGGTACAGAAGGACGGTTTCAAAGTTCTTGTGTCCGAGACAGCATTCCATCAATCGCTGAAAGGTACCGGGTGCGTTGCAGAGTCCGAATGGCATACAATTAAATTCACAGAGACCCATCGGGGTGGTAAACGCTGTCTTCTCTTTATCTTCCTCAGCCACAGGGACTTGCCAATACCCACTTGTTAAGTCTAAGGTGGAAAAATAGTTAGCAGATCTTAAAGCAGCTAATGACTCTTCAATTCTAGGTAAGGGGTAGGCGTCTTTATGGGTAATGTGATTAATCTGCCGGTAGTCTACGCACATTCTCATGGTTCCGTCTTTCTTTTTAACTATTACCAGAGGGGCTGCCCAGGGGCTACAACTGTCTCTAATTACCCCGGCCTGTTTCATCTCCCTCAGCATGTCTTTAGCACATTGATAATGAGCGGGCGGTATGGGTCTATATCTCTCTTTTATTGGTGGGTGGTTACGGTAGGAATTGTATGTTCTACCCCTTTAATCTGTCCGAAGTCTAATGGGTGTTTACTGAAGACCCGTTCATATTCTTCTACTAGTCGGTACACCCCTTGTTTTTGGTGGGTAGGTGTTGAATCTGTACCTATATGCAGCTGCTAACACCAATCGTCTAATTCTCCACTTGAACCATTGTCGTCCGCCTGACATGACGGATTCAAGGGCCCAATGGCTATGATGGCATTGTTGTCAACAGTGTATAGCTTGGCCATTGTAGCGTACCTTGGTAAAGTGACCTCTTCCTCTCCACAATTCAAAAGACGTATGGGCACTCTTCCCCTGTGTACCTCGACTATTCCTCTAGCCGTTAATATCGTGGGTCTACTATCAGTGTACACAGGCTCTACCAAGGCTTGGTAATCTCGTCCTTTAATACCAATGGCTGCTCTACACCATACCAGCATTTCAGTTTTTGGAGGTATCACTATTGGAGTTGGGTCACTTACCCTCACACTGCCGATTTCTCCACCTGCAACCTCTACTTGTTGCTTCAGCACCAATGCTTTTATCTCTCTCCGGAGAATTCTCTGCTGGCAGGATTGGGCAGTTTCCGCAAATTGCTGTAAAATAGTAATAACCTCGGAAAAACAATTTTCTAAAACATTCATACCTACCAATACAAAAGGTTCCCGTCGGTTAACATCAACAATTATGATACCCTGATTTTTTAATTCTGCTCTACCAATCTTAATGGTCATCTCTCTAAATCCTACTTGCGGTACCAATTTTCCATTACTAGCATATATACTTAGCTCAACATTAGATGGTCTTTTATCAATGTCTGAATCTGCCCAGTACCTCTTATAAAGGATATGTGGTATAGATGAAATCTGGGAACCAGTGTCCAGCAAGGCATTGAGGGGAATACCGTCCAGCACGATGGGGATAATGGGACGTCCTCCGACGTACTTGTCGTGCCAGGATGTTGGGCCTTGAAAGTTCACTCCTGCGAAGCGGCCCGCATTCCCAGGGGATCCTTGTTTAAATCACAATTGCGGGCGATGTGGCCTGGCTTCCGGCAACGGCGGCAAATAGGCTGTCCATCCGGCTGGTAACGGTCGTTGGGTCGTCCTCTCCACGCTGGGTATCTCTGGGGTCTCATCCAGGGAATATCCTCTCTGCGGTTCGCCAACTCCATCTTGGGTGTAGTCTGTGATTCTCTCATTTCCTGCATGGTTTTAGCCATTGAGGTGACAATGTCTGTTAGAGAGTCAAGCTTTTGCTGGAAAGCATCATTAACACTGGCCTCCAGGGGCTTAACTGATGTCACTGGCACTCTCTGTTGTTGAGGGGTTTCTGTAATGGATTGCTCAGGATCCTGATCCCAAAGTGCCTCTGCCTGCTGGAGACGAATAGCGCTCTCCTTTAACTGGGCAAATGTCACCTCAGGGTCCTTGAAAGTCAGCATACTCGCATGCCCTCGATGAGAAGGGGTTAATAGTCCCTCAATGAATTGATCTTTTAGCAATTTATCAGCGCCAGTGTTAAACATTGGTTCAGCCAGTGTAAGCGCTTTAAGGGCCTCCTGTAAATTCAGGGCAAAGTCTCTCACACTCTCATTGGCCTTTTGTTTGCAATTGAAGAATTTGGTCTTTGCTTTGCTACCAGCAGTAGTTTCAAATACTGCCTTTAATCCAGCTAGAATATGCTCAGCAGTGTCTTTTAGATCAGCGGACCATGCTGTGACTTCTCGCTTGGCATTACCACTTAACTGTGCCATCAGCAAACCGACACGCTGAGCTTCTGCCATTGGAAACATGTTTAAATAGGCCAGCAGTTTTTCTTTAAAATCATCAAAAGTATTAGGCTTACCTTCATACACTGGAAGCCATGGAGCACCTGGGGTATATGGCATCAACATCGCATAATGGGCGCTGCACCTTGCGCCGCTGTGCTGCCGAGCGCTCTGTTTTGTGCTTCAGCTGCATTTGTGTCGCCGGGTGTTTCGGCGTCTCCGTGCTGCGACATGTTGCGCCCCCTTAGTTAATCCGGACCCTTCCGGTCCTCTGCTTCCGTCGGGATGGCGTATAATCGTTCCGCTGTGCAGCAGGATTGGTTTTCCCCTTTTGCCGACGTCAGAGCTCTCAGCTTGGTGCCGCCCACAAAGACACGCCCCTGCTGCTTCTGCTCGCCGTGAGCTCAGTAATGGCGGAATCTGAAATTTTTCAGTCAGATCAGAGCTCAGGGCTATGACACAGTTCAAATAGCAGTCTCGTGCTGTGGCAGTTATGAGGTAATTAGTGATGATGCAATTTTACCTCAGAGGCTGGCGGCCATTTTGTTTCAATGTTAGTCAATGGGGAAAAGTCTATTTCAATGGTTTCCAATGGGAAAATCACTTTTGATAAAAAAGTCAATTTTTCTCGGATTTTCTCACAATTTTCGGCATTAATCACGGCACACAGTACCCGATTTAACCAGGCACGGTAAATCCTGTTCGTGACGCCAAAGAGAGAGATGTGCCGCCCAGCTTAGGGGACCGGGATACCCGGCGCAGGGTCCCTTTCCTTGGGGGAGTCACTGGTGGCTGGACCCAGGCTGTGGTCCCAGGCTGGCACACTCCTAAAAGGGGGGTATTTACAGGGGATTTAGAAGTTTATATAATTTATAAAGTTTGTAGATGTTATTGTCGTGACGCCACCCAGAATAATGTGGCTATATATGGCCACCGCTGCCTTGTACTGGCCAGGGGATGATGGTGAGAGGCAGCTGAGATGGTATAGCCCTTTTCCGGGTAGGGCTGTAGGGTCCCCTGGACAGGTGATGTTAAAGTTAATGATGGATGAAGATGGAAGTATGGTGAGGAGATGTTAAGGACACAGACACTTACTTGATTCACAGCAAATTCTCTCAGCGGTGATGGTCCCAATCCTGGATAGATGGTAGCTGTTAAATCAGAGGCTGAGGCACAGATGAGGTTTAACTGGTTTACTTTCAACCAAACTATAATACAACAAGTCCCGTCTCCGGAGTCTGCAATAGGGGTTCAGTTGCTCAGGCCCCACCGGGTCCTTTACTTCCTGCTTGCGCTATCTATGTGGCCCTGCTGCCGTGTGTGAACTCGCTGCCGGCCCAAATCTGTCCTCTCTGGGTCCCACTCAACAGGCAACTTGAGTCCTTTGTCTCTCTCTGCTTACCCCTCCGGGAGTACTGCTGAACTCTTAGTATGTTGCTGTGTCTGGCCCTGTGAAGCTTGTTGTTACCTCACGTTTTTCCGGTTGCTGTATTGTATATAACTAATGCAGCCACGGATCCGGTATCCGTATCTGCGCTTTTTATCTAGGGTAGATAATGATGCTACCCGATTCTGAAAGTGTTCCTCTTATCAGTTTTCTCCTCCTCAGGCCGATGGCTTGGCCCTAGAAAATTGCCAGTCAGTTCTCAGGAACTCAATGCAGCTCCTGTCACTCTGAGCTCCTGGCTCCAACTGTCTGAAAATTTACCTCAAACCAGTGTTTTATCTCTAGGGAAGTCTCTGGTGTCTCTGGGGCTCCCCCTACTGGCCAAAGGTGGTAGTGCAGTGGCTTGGCTTTCTAAGTGAGTGCAACTATTATGATCTTATACTGTGGCTAATACCCGCAGGGGCGCCACATTTGCATAGGAAGAGACCTGTCATTTCAGGTCAGTGGTGGGCAGAAGCTACCAGAGATCTGCCTATCTGACTAGTCTACAGCACAGTCTAGGTCCTTAATAGCTTTGAAAGTATGCTTTGTCTGAAATACTGGAGCAGTCAAGCATACTTAGCTCAAATCATACAGCTAGTACGGTGTACCTGATGCATGTGGCAAATGGAGATTCTGCTTTGTTTGATATTGTACCTCCATTATGTTCACCTTAATGAGACAAATACAAGCTACAGGTGCTAATACAACTCTTAATGGAGCATAGCACTTGCAAGAACACAATAGTCTCTTCAAACAGCTAATTAGGAGGTGCACAGGTTGTGATTCTGGCTGAATAAATGTTAATGACCTTAAGACAACTGTGTTATATGCAAGAATTCTTTTCTCACAATATAAATTTAAATCTAAAATAAAATCTCAAAATATTCAATTTTAATTTTTTTCTAAAATATTTTTTGCTGCAAAATTCTTTCAAGATCCACAGGTATTCATGTGAAAGTAGCCATCTCTGTAATGGTGGGTTTACACACACCAATTTATCTGTTCAATATCTGAACCAATCTCTGGTTGCAGTGAAATCATGGATACATTGCTCCATGTTGTACACAGCCACAAATTGGAGCAATGTATCCATGATATCACTGCAACCAGAGATTGGTTCAGATATTGAACAGATAAATTGGTGTGTGTAAACCCACCATTATATTTCTGCATTTATTCTGGGGTGATCATATAATTGGTACAACCTGTCCAGATAATCAGAGGCATAATAGGAAAGGTGGCCCATAGAAAGTGGAATTGTACATTATCATGAGCTATTGGACAGCAAAGGGAGTATATATTGTTCTTGAACAGTGACCCACTTCCATACCTGCCAGTACATTTAATGGTTGCTATATAAAAAGTGTTTACATATGGACTATTTCCTTTTGTTATAATGTTTGCTTTATGCATTGTGAATATGAGGAAGAGCACTTCACTGCTGTTGTGTTCAGCTGTGCACCGTAAGACTATTTTATCTTTAAGAAACTAGTGAAGAATACCAGCAATTTTTATAGCAAGTTTTATGGATCACACATTCTATATATAGGTAGGTTAACATTGACAGTGGACTTAACTGTGTATTGCCATAAGTGAGATGCAGAAAGAGTATTTAACAAATATAATTTCTCTGACGTACTATATTTGACACCCATATGGCACCGGACTGGTGAGTATTTATCGTTACGCAGCTGTAAATTAACACTAGATAGTATAAAAGCAATGTTAATTCCAGAAATCTTATCAGACAAGAAAAGTTGATGAAAGTGAAAAACAAACTTCACAGAAAGCTCACTTATTTTATATAAAATCTAATTGCAATGTAATACTAGAGTGTAAACATAACGAAAGAAGACCGCACTCACCGGTATAAGTTGCTGTGCTGTTTAATTAATGTTGCGGCTTTACATGGTGCAGGGAGGGTGGCTGAGATGACGACGGCACCATTTCGCATGGTCTGTGTTTCCACGAGTCAAAGGCTAATGGTGGTGTTAGCTCATTTCCTATATAGGAGGAGCCGGCACTCCGCATTGACGTCACCATTAGCAAAGTTTGTTAAAAACATATCTTATTTAAAAACAAACTAGAACTTCACACAAAATAGCGATGTGAGACGATCATATTAAAAGATCAATTCATTAACATAGCAGAACAAGACTTAAGGTACCTTTAAACGCAGCGACGGGCACAGGTGGATACATTGTTATGACCTTCAACGTGCAAGCAAGACTTCTCAATAAATTTACAAAACGTCAAACGCTATCACTTTACTACGCCGCAAACTCAAGATCCAGTACAGCCAACGTACATTCTTATATCTGCTTATCGCGGGTGTCTCAAGTACCACCTGTAGTCAATACACACGCATATAACAGGTGCTATGAGGCGTAACTTGGTCATCATGGCCAGCACAGAGGGTGCCACAATTGTGATTTGAACGTGCCCGCTCATACGCCGACTAGGGAGATAGCAATAACATCCTGATTGTGCAGGCAAGCATTGGATGATGAGTAATAAGCACGTTCAGCGATTGTGTTAGTGTGACTCGTAAGACTCTTAAAATATGCAGATCCCTATAGCAAGTTATACCAATCTAATGCAGTCAGCTTCACAATTGATCGCAACATGGGTGCGCAGAGGTAACAACTGAGTCCATGGGTCACGCACTTGAGCTTACATTGCAGCTTAATCTCGCAGGTCGTCTTATCCAGAGTTGACCTTCCGTTGCTTCTTTAACCGCGATACAGAGCTCGCAAAACCATCCGGTTTGTAGCCAATATGTTTTTAATGTGCAGAGCTAGGAAACAGATGTACTGTTGCGGCTGTACTCCGGTCACGTCTTTAGACGCCCTACGAGGGCTACATTGGCGCTACAAGCTAATTTGTAGCCTCTTAACGGGATGTATCCAGCCTGCGTCGCTGGCGTATAAAGATAACCTTTGAAGGATAAGGTTTCAGCGCAAGGTTACAACCTAGGGTCATTACTGCGCAAGTGCAAGGGTCGCTAGGCGACTAAAATCCATGTAAACACCTAGTTGTGTGGCAAGTTTGTTCATATAATCAAAGGTATAAATACCTTGTTTTTACCCACGACTGTGGAGGAAATTATTACTGAAAAACATCATAGTGGGTGTTAGCTCTAGCAGATACCCATACTCTATTATTAGTGCTTAATCCTCTTAAATTGTCATAATAATAATATAAATAATATATAATATTATCTGCCTGTACTTTTTATATGAGCAATGAATTATAGTCCAGATGAAAAAGCAACTCGTTTTTTTTTTTTTTTTTAACAAGCTTCTTGTTCAACATTGGTGCCTTTTTCCTTCTCCTTTTGCTTGTACTAGAGTGTACCAACGTACACAGTATATTGTATAAACTATTGGACACCTGACCACTCGGCTATATGAACAGGGTTAAAATTAGAGATGAGCGAGTATGCTTGTCACTACTCGGTACTCGCACGAATATCTCGGTACTCAGGGTACTCGGTGAGTATCCAGTAATCTCGCGATACTCTTGCTATGCTCGGGGTCCACCTCCCTTCATGTTGGCGCTCTTTTCAGAGCCAGCCCGCATGCAGGGATTGGCTGACAGACACTGTAATGCTGCAGCCATGTTGGTTGTGACATTACAGTGATTGGCTGGCCGCACAGCGTCATCAGATCTTTATAAGACCTGACCACGCTGTGCTCGACACTCTGCGCCATTAGACAGTCAGTGTAGGGAGAGCTGCTGCTGATTGAGGGACAGATTTGTGGCCTTTCAGCTAGTGTAGGCACAGGGCTGCTAGTCTAATTACCACAACAGTCCTTCTGAGGACTAATAGAGCTGTATACAGGCAGGCAGGGAGGCAGGGTATATACCAAATTTCGCTGTGCCAGTATACCAGCCTGCATCGCATCTGGGGCTGGTTTCACAGGCTCATTCCATCCCAAAAACAGTGCTTTTAGGGATTTATTTAGCTCACTATAGGCAGGAGTAGGTTTTAGCTCAAATTAGGAACACCAAAAGGTTCGTGCTAAAAACCAACTCTTGTCTGCACTAATTTAGCATCTAAGTGCTGCTACTGTAGGTTGCAGCTGTAAATTAGGGTACACCACAAGCTTTGTGCTAAAAACCAACTCTTGTCTAACTTATTTAGCATCTAAGTGCTGCTACTGTAGGTTGCAGCGTAAATTAGGGTACACCAAAAGCCTCGTGCTAAAAACCAACTCTTGTCTGCACTAATTTATCATCTAAATGCTGCTACTGTAGGTTGCAGCGTAAATTAGGGTACCCAAAGCCTCGTGCTAAAAACCAACTCTTGTCTGCACTAATTTATCATCTAAGTGCTGCTACTGTCGGTTGCAGCGTAAATTAGGATACGCCAAAAGACTCGCTATTGTAGTCAGCATTTGTGTCTGACTAGTCCACCTACAGGGCCTTAATTTCAAAAACTTAGAGTCGTGCTAAAAAACACAATCTTGGTTGCTAGCGTAATTTAGGATACGCCAAAAGACTCGCTATTGTAGTCAGCGTTTGTGTCTGACTAGTCTACCTGCAGGGCCTTAATTTCAAAACTTAGGGTTGTGCTAAAAACCAACTCTTGTCTGCACTAATTTACATCTAAGTGCTGCTACTGTCGGTTGCAGCGTAAATTAGGATACGCAAAAGACTCGCTATTGTAGTCAGCATTTGTGTCTGACTAGTCCACCTACAGGGCCTTAATTTCAAAACTTAGGGTCGTGCTAAAAAACCAACTCTTGTTTGCACTAATTTATCATCTAGGTGCTGCTACTGTTGGTTGCAGCGTAATTTAGGATACGCCAAAAGACTCGCTATTGTAGTCAGCGTTGTGTCTGACTAGTCCACCTGCAGGGCCTTAATTTCAAAACTTAGGGTCGTGCTAAAAATCAACTCTTGTCTGCACTAATTTAGCAACTGAGTGCTGCTAATGTCGGTTGCAACGTAAATTAGGATACACCAAAAGACTCGCTATTTGTAGCAGCATTTGTGTCTGACTAGTCCACTACAGGGCCTTAATTCAAAAACTGAGGTCGGGGCAGCAAACCAAGCTTTGCTGCACTAACTTTATCATCTAGGTGCTTCGTACTGTTGGTTGCAGCGTAATTTAGGATACGCCAAAGACTCGCATGTAGTACAGCGTTTGTTGTCTGATAGTTACCTGCAGGGCCTTACGTTTCAACACTTAGTGTCGTGCTAAAAATTCAACTTCCTCCTTCTGCACACCATTGCACGAGTGCTGCTAATGTCGGTTGCAACGTAAATTAGGATACGCCAAAAGACTCGCTATTGTAGTCAGCGTTTGTGTCTGACTAGTCCACCTGCAGGGTCTTAATTTCAAAACTTAGGGTTGTGCTAAAAAACAACTCTTGTCTGCACTAATTTATCATCTAAGTGCTGCTACTGTCGGTTGCAGTGTAAATTAGGATACGCCAAAAGACTCGCTATTGTAGTCAGCGTTTGTGTCTGACTAGTCCACCTGCAGGGCCTTAATTTCAAAAATTAGGGTCGTGCTAAAAAACCAACTCTTGTCTGCACTAATTTATCATCTAGGTGCTGCTACTGTCGGTTGCAGCGTATATTAGGATACGCCAAAAGACTCGCTATTGTAGTCAGTGTTTGTGTCTGACTAGTCCACCTGCAGGGCCTTAATTTCAAAACCAACTCTTGTCTGCACTAATTTAGCAACTGAGTGCTGCTAATGTCGGTTGCAGCGTAAATTAGGATACGCCAAAAGACTCGCTATTGTAGTCAGCGTTTGTGTCTGACTAGTCACCTGCAGGGCCTTAATTTCAAGACTTAGGGTCGTGCTAAAAACCAACTCTTGTCTGCACTAATTTATCATCTAAGTGCTGCTACTGTCGGTTGCAGCGTAAATTAGGATACGCCAAAAGACTCACTATTGTAGCAAGCGTTTGTGTCTGACTTGTCCACCTGCAAGGCCTTAATTTCAAAACTTAGAGTTGTGCTAACAACCAAACTCTTGTCTGCACTAATTTATCATCTAAATGCTGCTACTGTCGGTTGCAGCGTAAATTAGGATACGCCAAAAGACTCGCTATTGTAGTCAGCGTTTGTGTCTGACTAGTCCACCTGCAGGGCCTTAATTTCAAGATTTAGGGTCGTGCTAAAAACCAACTCTTGTCTGCACTAATTTATCATCTAAGTGCTGCTACTGTCGGTTGCAGCGTAAATTAGGATACGCCAAAAGACTCGCTATTGTAGTCAGTGTTTGTGTCTGACTAGTCCACCTGCAGGGCCTTAATTTCAAAACCAACTCTTGTCTGCACTAATTTAGCAACTGAGTGCTGCTAATGTCGGTTGCAGCGTAAATTAGGATACGCCAAAAGACTCGCTATTGTAGTCAGCGTTTGTGTCTGACTAGTCCACCTGCAGGGCCTTAATTTCAAGACTTAGGGTCGTGCTAAAAAACCAACTCTTGTCTGCACTAATTTATCATCTAAGTGCTGCTACTGTCGGTTGCAGCGTAAATTAGGATACGCCAAAAGACTCACTATTGTAGCCAGCGTTTGTGTCTGACTTGTCCACCTGCAAGGCCTTAATTTCAAAACTTAGAGTTGTGCTAACAACCAACTCTTGTCTGCACTAATTTATCATCTAAGTGCTGCTACTGTCGGTTGCAGCGTAAATTAGGATACGCCAAAAGACTCGCTATTGTAGTCAGCGTTTGTGTCTGACTAGTCCACCTGCAGGGCCTTAATTTCAAGACTTAGGGTCGTGCTAAAAACCAACTCTGGTCTGCACTAATTTATCATCTAAGTGCTGCTACTGTCGGTTGCAGCGTAAATTAGGATACGCCAAAAGACTCACTATTGTAGCCAGCGTTTGTGTCTGACTTGTCCACCTGCAGGGCCTTAATTTCAAAACTTAGGGTCGTGCTAAAAACCAACTCTTGTCTGCACTAATTTAGCAACTAAGTGCTGATACTGTAGGTTGCAGCGTAAATTAGGGTACACCAGAAGCCTCGTGCTAAAAACCAACTCTTGTCTGCACTAATTTAGCTGTATGCAGTCAGCACCACATTGAAAATGCGCAAGTCCGGTGGCAAGGGACAAGGAGCTGGACATGATGGTGGTGCAGGCAGAGGGCGAGCCCGTGTGCAAGCTTGAATTGCGCCACGACAAACGCCCACATCATCTCGCTCGACTTCCTTGTACCAATTTCTAGGTGAACGCAGCAGTACTCCACTATTAAACCAAGACCAGTGTCAACAGGTTGTTAGTTGGATAGCGGATAATGCTTCCAGTCAGTTTGGCACCACCACAAATACCCTGTCTTCCACACAGTCAAGTGTCAGTAGCCGTGAGACTGGACCGCACATTCCACACCCTGATCCTCCTTCCTCACACCATGCCGAGTGCCCGGCCCCGGACATAACTGATCCCACACTTGGACACTCTGAAGAGCTGTTCACTTATCCATTCGTCGATTATAGCCTCTCGCCAGCTCCAGTTGAAGTGGGTCATGAGGAGATCGTATGTACCGATGCCCAAATATTTGCGCAGCCACTGTCTCATGAAGGCAACTGGTGGGAATGTGTCTCAACAAGAGGTGGACAATGATGAAACACAATTGCCAGAAAGTCAGGAGGAGGACCAGCGTGCGGAAGTGGAAGATGACGTGGTGGATGATCCAGTAACTGACCCAACCTGGCAGGAGGACATGCAGAGTGAGGACAGCAGTGCACAGGGGGAGTTAGGCGTAGCATCACAACAGGCCGGAAGAAGCAGGGTGGTGTCCGCAGGCAGAAGGCAGGCAACCGTTCCCCGGAACAACAACACGAGTGATGTTGGCTGTACAACTGCTAGGTCTTCCCGAGTCTGGCTGTTTTTTAAGGTGTCTGCAGATAATTCGAAAAAGGCCATTTGCAACACCTGCCATGCCAGCATCAGCAGGGGTAGCAAAACTAGCAGCCTGACCACCACCAGCATGATCAGGCACATGGCAGCAAAGCACCCAACTTTGTGGGATGTACAGCAGAGTACAGGAGCATTGTCTGCGGGTGACACAGCTGCGTCTTCCACTGTTATGCGTGCAAGCCAATACCCTGTCCATACTGCAGGCGAAGATGCCTCCTGTCCTTCACCTGTACTTGCACAAGCAGAAGTAGCACCATCATCAGCCACGTCCTTGTCCCAGCGCAGCGTTCAGTTATCCATAATCCATACCCCAATCTTTGGAACGCATGCGCAAATACGCTGCCAACGCCCCACATGCCACAGTTCTAAATGCATACATTTCACGACTGCTTGCGCTGGAAATGTTGCCTTTTATGCTGGTGGAGATGGAAGCATTCCGCAACCTGATGGCAGCGGCTGTCCCACGTTACTCGGTCCCCAGCTGACACAATTTTTCCCGGTGTGCCGTCCCCGCATTAAATAAGCACGTGTCACAAAACATCATACTTGCCCTTAACAACGCAGTTTCCAGCAAAGTCCACCTAACCACGGACACGTGGACAAGTGCTTGCAGGCAGGGCCGGTACATCTCACTGACGGCACACTAGGTTAATATTCTGGAAGCCGGTACCCAGTCTGACCTTGGGACGGAACACGTCCTTCCGACACCAAAGATTGCAGGCCCTAACTCAGTCAGGGTTTCACCCAGAGTGTACAGCTCTTGCACGTCATGCTCCTCCTCCTCCTCCTCTTCCTCCAATTCACCCTCCACACCAGTACCAAGCTGGAAGCACTGCAGCACTGCCTCGGTTAAGCGGCAACAGGCTGTGCTGAAGCTAATATGCATAGGTGACAAACCCCACAACACTGAAGAGTTGTGGACAGCTCTGAAACACCAGGCAGATCACTGGCTCACACCGCTGATCCTACAGCCTGGCATGGTCGTGTGTGACAATGGCCGGAACCTTGTGGCAGCTCTGAGGTGAGGCAAGCTGACACATGTTCCATGCGTGGCCTATGTGCTCAACCTCGTGGTTCAGCGGTTTATTAAATCCTACCTGGAGCTGTCTGATCTGCTCGTCAAAGTATGCCGCCTGTGTGCCCATTTCAGAAAGTCACCTACTGCTTCTACCAGCCTTGCCGGCTTTCAGCGGCGTTTGCAGCTTTCGGCTCATAGACTGGTGTGCGATGTCCCCACACGTTGGATTTCCACACTGCACATGTTGGTCAGGAGTTGTGAGCAGAAGAGGGCAGTTGTTGAGCAATGCAAGTCGTTGAGCCATTTTGTGCCAATCACAGAATTGAGCACACAGCGACTGTGCCCTCTGCAGCAGCACATCTGGGCCAGGATAGTGGACTAGAAATTGCTAGATGACCAGGTCCATGATGTGAGCCATGAAAGGCGTTGGTTTCTGTCGGGCAGTCGGGGAGCGCAGAAACGAACGACCGCGGACAGCTCCCTGCTTGCCACGGTTGGTTCTGCGCTCCCCGGCTGCCTGACAGCAGGATTCTCCGCTCCCCCCACAGCCTCCCCACCCAATCCTAAGTTAGGATAGGGTGGGGAGGCGGTGGGGGGAGCAGAGGATCCTGCTATCAGGCGGCGGGGAAGCCAGTAGGGGGCTTCATCATTGTTTAAAAGCCGGCGGCTTTGTGCCGCTGGCTTTTAAACAATGAAGTGGGGAATTGCAGGTTTTTCCTCTGCTGCCAGACCTCTTTATAGGGTCCAGCATCAGAGGAATTACTTGCAATACTCGCTTCCCCATTGACTTACATTGGACTCGCTAGACTTGTAACGCGTACCCGAGTATTAGGACCTACTCATTACGAGTCTAGAGAGTCCGAATATTTCAGTACTCGCTCATCCCTATCTCTGACCCTTGCGGCATGTCTGCCTGACTCTTCCCCCAGATATTTGACTAAGAGGTCCATCTCTTCTTTGTGTAGCAACCCCAAGTGATATTTTTGAAGGAAGCTGTCCAGACCCTGCAACCTCCAGCTTGGTCATTGAATTTTAAGAGCTCCTTGGCAATCAGTTTGCTTTGTGTAAAGAACTTAGCAAAGTCTGTTGTGAACTGGTTATTATCAGAGTATACTGGTGATTGGTGGCCCTGGTGAAAATGTGAGGTGCATTTTTGCATTCTTACCTATTAATATCCTCTGGGTGGTGCCAGCCGGTGTCATATTGCTTCTGTCTGAATTACAATGTGTCAGCAAGGTAATTTACTTCAGTTACCTGGTGGGAGGCAAAGTAGTCATTAGCACAGTTGTTTTGCATGATAGTTTTTGAGTTTACATCTGTCATGGAGTCGAGCCCCATGTTAAATCCTGTTTGTTTCTCCGGGGATGTTGTGTTGTTATTTCAGTACTGGCTCAGGATCACAGTTTAAATCAAGGAGTTCATTAATGTTCTGAAATGTGCGTTGTGACGTATCTTGTGGTATAGACTTCAGACTCAGCATACTGTTACGTCTTTGCAGCTCAAAGTTGTGTGTGGCCTCTAGTTACTCTGTTTCAGCTAGAGAGAGTGCAGCCTCCTTTTTTGCTGCTAGTGTTTCTAGCATCCAGGTGTGCCTTCCCAACGAGTGACCTTCTCTCTTGGTCATCCAAGCGTTCTTTTCCACATTTCAGTTGTATTTCTTGGTTAGCAAAATCTGCTCACGTTTTGGCGGCATCAGCTTTTGCGCGGGGATTGGCGATAGCGCTGCTGATAGATAGATGATGTCTTTGATGAGACATAGGCTACGGATCTTGCACTGTATGAGAATTTGTGGGACATGGTGCCGTAGCCTCCCTGGCGGTCTGTTTAGGTCTGGAATTTGTTGCTAAAAGCGGGCTACCCGCGTTCGCGGCAGATGCGGTTAAAAAACCGCATCTGCCGCACTTGCGCCGCACTTGCAGCGCGGTTGCGGCGCGGTTGCGGCGCGGTTGCGGTAATCTGCATAGTAAAGGGAACCAACCACCTCGGATGACCCTCATACACTGTTAATATGTGCCCCTGCAGCCTAGTAAACCATTAGCAGCACTGTTTTAGTGTGAAAAGTGGCTGCAGTAGAAGTGAGATAATGATTTTATACACTTACATGCCTGCGTACTTGAGGGCGTCTCCCTGTGTGTGCTGGCACTTGTGGGCTGTGCTCATCATGCCTGCTCTCCCCCTCCCTTATGCACGCCCCCTCTCAGCCTGCTATACTGTGTGAGGCTGATTGCGTCATAAAGGGGCGGGGCTACCGGGATGCCGCGATTTAGCGCCGCCCCTTTATGACGAGATCAGCCTCACATCACTATAGCAGGCTGAGAGGGGCGTGCATAAGGGAGGGGGAGAGCAGACATGATGAGCACAGCCCACAAGTGCCAGCACACACAGGGAGACGCCCTCAAGTACGCAGGCATGTAAGTGTATAAAATCATTATCTCACTTCTACTGCAGCCACTTTTCACACTAAAACAGTGCTGCTAATGGTTTACTAGGCTGCAGGGTCACATATTAACAGTGTATGAGGGTCATCCGAGGTGGTTGGTTCCTATGCAGATTACCGCAACCGCGCCGCAACCGCGCCGCAAGTGCGGCGCAAGTGCGGCAAGTGCGGCAAGTGCGGCAGATGCGGTTTTCTCACCGCATCTGCCGCGAACGCGGGTAAGCCCGAGCCTGACTCGGGGTTAACGCTTCTGGTAGTGAATGTTAACCCCGAGTCAGGCTCGGGAATAACGCTAGGAAGGTTAAGAGAACATTTGGCTGTGCAGAGATTGCTGTTGGTATACTACGTCTCTGTGTAGCTCGTAGCTGGTGATTTGAATTCCCCTAGCAAGGTGGTTGTTGTTTCACTGTTCTGTCCTCGGGAAGAAGTTTGACAGGCAGCTAAACTGCTATATACTGAATCCAATAAGAAGACTGCTGCTGGACGTCTGTGTACATTATTGAATGTAGTAATATAACTTGGTGAGACAGCAATGCTATCACAAGGGATAAAATTGAGACTGTCTTCCTGTATGTAAGTATGAGGAAGAGGAAGCTGATTTACCTATAATGCAACACAGGTGGGAGGAGAAACAGGAGCATAAAAATGGAAATGCTGGTGCTGATAAAGGTTCAGCCACTAGAGAAGGCTAATGTACTAAAAAACTAACTAAATAGGGGATTTTAGCTTTGCTGCAGAGCAGAACATATGTAATGAATGACGATTTTTAAGTGCAATACTTCATTGAGATCTAAGATGTGGCTCTTTAGTGTCCCCTTTATTTTTTTGAGCAGTGTGTGTGTGTGTATATATATATATATATATATATATATATATATATATATATATATGTATATGGCACTTGTAATGGATTTTACATGCAATGTGGATGTGAACCGTCAGCAGATGTTATCTTTGAAAAGCAGGTGCAGCATTGGATTTCTGTACAAGTAGCCAAGAATAATCCAACTGAGAACATAAAAAGCATTCAGCTCCCACTCTTCCAGTCTTTCTTCTGGTATTATTAAGTCACTTTTATCTCTACTAGCATGAACCATCCTTCAATAATCTAAATCTGTCTCTACTTCTCTTCCTCTGAAATGACAAGAGCTGTCACTACACCTATTGTTAGACTATTGGCACTTACGCATTTTGTGGATAAATATATGTTCACCTCTGGCCTGATCACAAGTACACATCAACATCCACAATACAATATTGTGCCTACTGTGCCTTACTAACAACAATGGACCCACGTATACCACACCTGTCTTTTGTGTCAGTTCTTAAAGGGCCATATAAATTACAAAAAAATAGAAAGAACACAACTCTCAACCCATGACAACAAAGAAACAAATAAAAAACAGATACTATATTGTCAATGCTTCTTAAGATGGAGAAATTTGGACATCATTATCCTGTTCATGACCAGTTTTGGATTCTCCCTTGCTTTGCATGGAGTACTTCTTGATACCCTTGCTGTTTAATACTGTCCTAAAAACACTGTTAGACATTTGCACAAAACATGTGTGGTCTGTAACTCTCCTGAAAAAACACTAAAGGAATCATAAAAATGAACATAAGCATTTCTATGTAAAACAACTTGCTGTGCACATGTCCAGTCTTTTGTGCTTCTTTTTACTTCAGTTTTTCCAAAAAAGAAAAGCATAAAAAAGTAGTGATCTGCCCAGAGGCGTACGTAAGGGTTCAGTGGGGTGAAACGTTTGAGTGGGCCCCCAACCAGATAACTGTATATACAAGTTGGTGGCATAGCCCAATCATAGGTATGGAGGAACCTCATCAGATGACGACTGTGTTATTGAAATACCATTTAGTGGTAGATACCAGTCCTGCAGAACTCATAAGAAAATGTTTTGTACAGTTCTAGGTAGGTGTAGTTACAGGTGTAGTTCTTTCTGTAGGTCTTGCTGATGTGTTGTTCATTGTCTTTTCCATCTGGCCCAGACTGATATCACAAAATCTCCAACCACTACTTGTCTGCAGAGATTACAAAGATACATTTGACTTCTCATATTTCTAGCACTGTCCTTATCTATTCTCAACCTGCTCAAACTCCTCATCTTGCTCTCACGGCAATACTGAGCTATATATTTTTCTTAGACAGGGACCCTGTCCTGTCTGTCTTTGCCAGAGCCACATAATAATGCCCACTACTCTGCCTCTTACAAAGTAAAATGCCCCCTTTGTGCTCTCTAGATGGTATAATTGCACCTTAGAAAATATTAATTCCCTGAAATAATCACCAATCTTCAACTAAAACCAGCCACAGGTTGGAGAAGAAAAATTGCAGCCATGAAAATCTTGAAAGGTTATGCTACCATGACAACACCATCACCACCCCACAATCACTTTTAAGAAAGACTAATGTTACAGGACAGATGCCTACACCTTATAAATATTATGCATGTACCTAATACAGGTAAAGGGAGAATTAAAGTTTACAACAGCCACATCCACACCCTACTAGTTCTTGTACAGACTAGAAGATCCCTAGCTGCACAACTAAAAACATCAACTTGGGCCTGTCTACCTTTAAGGCCATAGAGTGATTTCCTGTACCTCCTAAGGAACCAGAGGGGACGCTGCTACACACAACTAATCAAGAGAGAAAACGTTTGCAGAGGTAAAGGGGGCACCAAGGTGAGAAAACTTAAAACATGTGTACAAAGGGTGAAAAAGGAGACAAATAATTGAAAGCAAGGGAAACCTCCCACTAACCTAACTGAGGACAGAGGAAAGGTGTTGGGAAGGTAAATGATTAAACAAAGAGCAGTAACACAATTGGTCTCTGTCGAGCAGGAAAATCCAATTGTTGCAGGCCTGGAACTCCTTAGCTGTAAACCACCTAAAAATATAGCCAGCAAGGAATGCTGGTACAAGGTTGATATAAATAGCCACACCCAAGCTGTGATAGGACAAAGAAGAAATAGGAAGTGAGAAACCCCTGACTAGCAGCAAAGCAAGTGGTGTATTGCAATAGTGATTGATAAATAACCCATTAATAAGTTTACATAAATTGTATCATTGTATATATGCCATACTGGGAGAAAATGTATGTCTTCACTGATTCCAATCCATTTGGTAATTCTATCGATATCTATATTGATAAACCTTGTATATTCAATCTTTGTTTATTGAATGAAAAAGATTAAAAAAAAAGAAACAACAAACACTCATTTTAATAACAGTACAACAGTTCATGTCAGATTACAGATAAAGTTCTCAGTGAAACTGACAAGAAATATCAAGAATAGATAATGTATAACAAAAGCAATCCAAGGTATCGTAGGAAGACCATCAGGATCAAAAGGCATATAGAGAACCCATTGTCTGAAGACAGTCTGATTAAGTTCTTCTCAGATCCTGGACAAACAATTATCAAGTTAGAGTCCTGATATAACCAGCATATAGTTAATAAAGCATCACCCGAACAAAACCTTGTATATATGTCTCCCATGCTGGGCCTCTTCCTGGTATATATGCCCCCCATCCCGGAACATAGTTGTCTTCCATTCTGGGCCCTTTCCTGGCAAACATGACTCCTATACTGGTATATACTTCTTCCTCCTGGGATCCTACCTGGCATATATGCCCTCCATCCTGGTATTTATGTCCTCTATCCTGGGCTCCTTCATGGTATATATGTCCCCATCCTGATATATATATCCCTATCCAGGTATATATGTTCTTATCCTTGCCCCCTTCCTGGTTTATATGTTGCCCATTTTGCCTCTAAAAAACGAAAACCAACTACAAAGGCTGCCTTCACATTAGCGTATGTGAACGCAGCTTATGCTGCGTTCCCATACGCAGTGAAACACATGCGCACTGCGTTCCTATGTTTAACATAGGAACGCATAGTGCCTGCGTTTGGCAGCGTTTGCTGCGTTCGGGTGCGGATGCGGACGATATCTGCTCCTTCCGGGGTCCAGCGTCCGCAACCCGGGACGCAGCATGTTGCATTTTTTGTGCGCTCGGGGACCTTGGAAAATCAGCAAGCGTCCCCAAGCGTACAAAAAAAGCATTGGCGTCAATGGGTCCGCAGTTTTCTGCGCTTGACAGCGCAGGAGAACACTGCGGACCTATTGAAAAATCTCCCGGTGGCTGCCAGTGATGTCACAGGAGCTCACCGACGGCCACCGGGAGATCAGCTCATCCACTGATGATCTCCTCCTCCTGATGTGACAGCTGTTTGAATCTTCTCGCGCCGACATCTCCTCTCAGTGTCGGCGCGGGAGATTCAAACAGCTGTCAAATCAGCTGTTCTCCCCGCCGACATGTCCCGGAGCTTACCCGCGGCGGGGAGGAGAAGATCTCCGGCGCTGATCTCCGCCCCCGGACACCGGCGATTGGCTTCCGGGCTGCACAGTGATGTGTCCGCAGGCGGACATTCTCCGCTGCGGACACATCAAAATGACACCGCGTTTGACTGTGTTTGTGTCTGCATGCCATCAGCATGCAGACACAAACGCTAATGTGAAGGCAGCCTTACCTTTCTTTGGCTCCCACATCCAGTGACACCATCCTCTATAGCTGGTGCAGTGGTCGGCAGCTGACATCAGTGTGTCAGCTATGGCGACACATAATGACACTACCATGTACCCCCATTCATGCTAACGATAGCTGCCGGCCTCTGTTTGTTTGCCTCTGTTGTCTCTGGCCTGCAATGCATTATAGCTGGATGTGCGTCCTCGGATCCACATATGCAGCTGAAGTAGGTCAGCGGCCCCATTCCACCCCCAGACCCAGTCGCAACTCTTGCGACTTCGATTGTTATGCCCCTGGTGATCATTAAAATAATCATGTGGGGTTGAGATATTTTCTTTTGTTGTAATCCGGCCTAATATGATAACGAGACTTCTGAAAACTCTTCTTTAAAGAACAGACAATATGAAATGGCCTCAATGGTCAGTGTGAAAATTTTAAGATTTCTATTTTATCTTACTCCAGATTGTGATTAATGATGAGCAAATACATTTATCACTATTTGTTACTCACACCAATATTAATGTATTTGGTTTAATTGTTATTTGTCGAGTATTTTGGCATTCTCCTCATGAGCTTTAAGTCCCCTCCTTGCATGTTTGCTGCCTGATTTTCAGCCACTAAACATGTGGGATTGTTGTCAATTACAGTAATACAATAGCTAACTTTGCAACTGGTATAATTGTGATTGGCAATCGCAGTAAAAAAAAACAACTTTGCGGTCCCCCACCTAGTTGTAATAACCAGTACAGGTAAAGTAGATAGTTGCAGGCTGCTGGTTATCAAAAATAGAAATTAAATTATTTAAAAAACAATTATGTGGGCTTCTGCCCTTTTTAGATAGCCAGCACAGATAAAGCAGGCAGCTAGGGACTGGTATTCTCAGGCTGGGAAGGTCCATGGTTATTGGGCATTTTACAGCCTAAATATAGCAACCCACAGCCGCCCCACAATTACCTCATCCCGATTTGCCCTTGTGCAGGGTCAATCGGAGTAATATATGGGGCTGATGTCAGCTATGAAAAATCAAAGCTGCCATCAAACCCTGGATTTGTAATGGAGAGGTGTCTACGAGAACCCCCCATTACTAACCCTGTAAGTAAAAAAGAAAAATAAAAAACACAAACACACAAAATTAATTCATTTCAAATTTTAAAAAACACGCACCCTATTTCACCAATTTATTAACCCCTCAAAAATCCCTGCAGGTCTGAGCCTCACAGCTACCGGAATGTTGGACTGTCCGGCACTGCATTCATCTGAGGTCACAGTTGGTGGCTCACACATAGGGTCCCATGAGAACAGCCAGAAGAGACCTCAGGTGAACTCCATGTTGGATTGTCTGACTACGCTGCCGCCATGACAGTCAGGCAAAAAGTCTGGTACTGAGCTCACCTGAGGTCACTTGTGTTAGCTCCCATGCGGCTCTCAATGTGTCCTGGAGGCCACGGCAAGCGGTCACATGTTCTAATGTCAACGCCCATTGTGGCATACAGATATAACAATGCTGGGTTCATCATAGGACCCTCTGATGATCTGCTGAAAAATTATTTGAGTTCCCAATTGACTTGCATTAGATTCGTTCTTCATAACAAATACATGAATAGTACAAAATAGTATGAAATTCTATACAAATAATCCAAATATTTTAGTATACGCCCATCACTAATTGTGATATAGGAAATATTGTATAAAGAAAATTGACGAAGCAAATATAATATTTAAACCTGATTTAAACAGTAGGTCAAGCGCTTATCAAACAATCCCTTTAACCCTTTCACACCATGGCCATTTTCCATTTTTATGCATTCATTTTTTTCTCCACCTCTTCCAAGAGCCAAAACATTTTTTTTTTCTGTCAATATAGCTGTATAAGGCTTGTTGTTTGCGGGATGAGTAATACGTTTGAATGACACCACTCATTTTACCACATAGTGTATTGGAACAAGGGAAAAAAAATTCTAAGTGCAGTGAAATTACAAAAAAAAGTGCAATTCTACATTTTTTTTTACATTTACCATATTCACCATATGGTAAAAATGTGAACTGGTATTGTGATTCTCCAAGTCAGTACGAGTACATGCATGCGAAACATGTATGTTTTTTTTTTAAGTGGTGAAAAAAAATTCAGACGTTTATAAAAAAAAAAATTGAAAGTTGCTTTCGGTGCCATTTTACAACAACGGCAATGGCACTGGGGCTAAGTGATGGCTTATGGTGGGTTTACACACACCAATCATTGTATCCAATCTCTGAACCAATCTCTGGTTGCAGTGAAATCATGGACACATAGTTCCATTTTGTGGCTGTGTACAACATGGAGCAATCTGTCCATGATTTCACTGCAACCAGAGATTGGTTCAGAGATTGGATACAATGATTGGTGTGTGTAAACCCACCATTATGTTTTGCCCCTCAAGCTGATGTTTTTATTGATCCAATTTTTGGGTAGATAGACAAAGCCTATGTAAAAGAGAAACGTACTTCAAGGTGTCGGGCACCTATCCCGTGGCTACTCTGCCTCTAGCTCAGCTTGTTTTCAGCCATGTCTCTAGGTAATTGGTCAATATTTCTGTTTTTATGTATTATATTCTCTTTGACATGTGGATTTGAGTACTATTCCTCTCCTTATTGGCTTCCTTTCATTTGAAATAGCCTTGTATGGTTCCATGTCACTATTATTAATGTATAAGAGTCTTTCTCTTTGTTCTACTATGGAGCACTTATATATCACTACCTAATTTGTAGTCTACACTTTATTTTCAGTGTTTACTATAGGTCATCTGTGGAGATACTTTATTAGTTTTTATAGGTAGTGCTATGGTCTATCTATCCTATTTAGGACTATTCATTATTATACATCTGTACCATTTTTTGCACCCTATATATCCTGACCTGGATTTATAGCTCACTATACCGATTTCCATTTTAATCCTGTGGCTTTTTGCAGCCTCTCAATGGCTATTTTTAGTCACTTTTTTAGCATTTTTTTCTTCATGTCTAATGCTGTTCATTGTAGTTCTAATTTATTGACGATAATAAAGTCTACATTTTTACATGTAAATGGTGTCCTTTTCTTTGAAGTTAATTCATCCTGTTTAAAGGGACACTGTCAGGTAATTTTTCAGTATGATACTAATATTACCCTTGAATAGGGCCTGGGCACACATTTTAAAAACAAGTAAAATCATTATTCTACCCTTTGTAGTTTCCATGTTATCACCATTGTCAGACCCTGCCAAGAGCTGCTGCATTAGTCCTGTCCATTATAAGCATAGACGATTGGTCCTGCCTGTGGTACACTGTCATGTAATTATGCACTCCCTCTCAGCAGCTCTCTCCTCCCTCTGCTCTCCAGGCACTTTGATTTCACTTTTAGGAGATCTATTCTGTTTAAGACACAGGTAGAGAGGGATTGCAGGTCTGCCTTATCTTATCTAGACTCCATTTGCTTCTGAAAGCAGGCATCCTGCTGTGACAGTTTCTTTGTTGTATTTCACCCCTTTCCTGGCTGCAGACACAGAGCAGAGAGGAGAATACAGCTCTCCCCACCTCCGCCCCCACTGATGTCCTGTGCTGTGACATGCATATCTGTCGGTCAACAGAGTAGGGGGTGCTCGGATACCGGGACAGGTTATTACTTCAATGGGGATCACGGCTAGTTGGGTCCCGGTCCCGTGCCCTGGACACTGAATGACTGAGGGGAAAAGTATTTGGGATGGGGGATTATTATATGTGACGCCACCTGTGGTACCGTGTAATGTGGTTACCAGCGCTGAAGTCGGCTGCTGAGGTGATGGTGATGTAGCTTTGGGTAGTACAACTCCCCACAGGCGGAGCTTTACCTCAGGGCAGCGGGGTGGATAGGGGAGTAGTAGTCTTTGCCTCTCAGGTGTTGTTGAGATGTTTTATGCAATGGATTAACTAGAGACAGAGTCCAGATCAGCTCAAACAGTTCTTTTTACTGGTACCAGGCAGATATTTAAGGTACACAGTACAGTCCAGTTTCCAGGGTTAGTTGTCACAGGCTTTGAGGTTCGCCACAGAGTCTGTCTGAGACACTTTTCAACACTTTCCTTGGTCCTGCTCTTAAGGGCTATTTACTTCCCCACTCACAAGTCTAGTCTCTGGTCCTTGGGGTCTGTTGCTTTAAGTGTCTTTTTACTTGTCAGCGTCTTGAACCCGGCTATGGGACAGATATTGGATTTCTTGATGGGTGCTGTGACTCCTTCTTATCAGGATCACAGCCTGCCAGTCAGTGGTTTGGGATAAACCTGGCAAACCACCTCAGTTCTGGTAAATAAGTGGTGACCTGGACACTCCAGTCGACTGTCACCAAGTCTGGGGTGCCCCCTTTCTTGTCTGGGTACCTCTTTAGGTTTGAGGTACCTTCCTGTCAGAGCTGCTGTCCGTCCTCTTTCAGTTCCCTCACCGTCTGACTGACTGCTCTTAACTGTCACTGACGTCACGTCTCCTGCTCAGCTAAGCTCCACCACCCTGGGACCTACTGAATATACAGTCCCTGGTACTAAGGTGTCTATAGGTGGGCTTGTTGTAGTTTTGTATACAGACTGCAGTTCAACTCTCCACCCGTGACTGTGGAAGCACCACACCTTTTATTTGGGGTGTAGTACCTCCCTGTGGCATCCCACCAGAGGGGCACCACATACCCCCTTGGTTACATACACTCATCCTCGAGTGTCCGAGTGTCTACAACCAAGCTGGGTTTGAGCTAAAATTTTTCTTTTATTACATTTAACCGGGTAACTTTAAACAATAACACCATATCAAACAATACGCATTATTTTCTTCCTTTGCAGGAGACACCATACTTTAAGAACATTGCAAACAAACCAATAACATTTCTTAATCTACAATGGCCCACGGGGCCTGGTATAGAGTCTCTGACTTAAGTCCAATCAGGCTCTTAGCTAAAAGTTTACATCATTGTCCATGTTTTCAGCACAAAAATTGTGCTGAAAAGTGCCCCACTTCGGCTTATACTCGAGTCAGTGACGGCTCAGAGTGTGGGGGGGCGGTGTCCGGGGGCTGGAGGAGGTGGGGGAGGCTGTAAAAGGAGCGTGCAGGTCACGTGCCCCCGCTCATTAGTGCAATGCAATATGCACTGCATCCCCCTGTCCATCAGCAGCAGGGGGAGCGGTGAATATTACACTGCACTATGTCAGCGCTCCCCCCCAGTGGTATATACAGCTCCGCCCCCCCTGTGGTATATACATACGCCCCCCCTGTGGTATATACAGGCCCCCCGTTGCTGCCGCACACCTGAAAAAGAATAGCTTTCATACTTATCCTCCTCGCTGTCACCGCACGCGCATCCTCCGCTCTCCTTCCTGCTTGTACCCGGCGTCCATTCATGTGACCGCTGCACCAGTAATGACGTCATTGCTTGTGAGCGGTCACATGGATAGACGCCGGGTACAAGCAGGAAGGAGAGCGGAGGATGCACATGCGGTGACAGCAAGGAGGATAAGTATGAAAGCTATTCTTTTACACGTGTGCGGCAACAACAGGGGGCCTGTATATACCACAGGGGGAACTCATGTATGTACCACAGGGGGGGCGCCTGTATATACCACAGGGGGGTGCCTGTATATACCACAGGCGGGGGCGCCTGTATATACCACAGAGGGGGCACCTGTATATACCACAAGGGGGGGCACCTGTATATACCGCAGGGGGGCGCCTGTATATACCACTGGGGAGGCTGCTGTATACCACTGGGGCTGCTGTATATACTGCTGGGGCCTGTATATACCACTGGGGAGGCTGCTGTAATACTGCTGGGGCCTGTATGTACCACTGGGGAGGCTGCTGTATACCACTGGAGCTGCTGTATATACTGCTGGGGCCTGTATATACCACTGGGGAGGCTGCTGTAATACTGCTGGGGCCTGTATATACCACTGGGGAGGCTGCTGTATACCACTGGGGCTGCTGTATATACTGCTGGGGCCTGTATACCACTGGGGGGGGCTGTATACCACAACTGCTTTGGCCTGTATACCTGTGCTGGGGTCCACCCTCGGCTTATACACGAGTCAATAGGTTTTCCCAGGTTTTGGGGGCAAAAGTAGGGGGGGGTTGGCTTATACACGGGTCGGCTTATACACGAGTATATACGGTATATACAATATTCATGATACAGTGGTCACTTTAAGAGTTCAGCATTTACTAACCCGGATCGCACACCAACCCCGGGGTCCCGCATGGGATTCATAGGTGATCATATTGCCTTTGTATCAGTTGCGGTCCGGGTGGCCTTGTGGGAGATGGTGCTTGACTTCTCTCCTTCCCACGAACACCTCAGCATAGAGACCTTCCTCCTGGGCAAAGCCATACATGGTCACCAGATTGAATACGGTGATTGTCCCCCTTTTTCGTTGGTCTATGGGTAGTGGCGGCTGGGTGCAGGCAAAGGCACGGGCCTGATGGGTCTCAATCTCGTTGGCCCACCAAGCTTCCCGCCGCCTCTGCCGTTCCGCCTTATCATCACATACTGGCTGGGTGAACCACGGCCTACCGACGGGTTGCCAGGAATAATCAGCTCTGGTTGAAGGCTGACTTGCTTGATTTGTCTCCGCACCAACCAGTGCTGATGATGGTTCTGGATGACCGGCCCTCCATAGCTCGCAGGGCTCGGACGTCTCTGCGCCGTCATCTGGTTGTTCTTGGCGATCGGCCCACCATTGATCGCGGGCCCGGACGCCTTGCACCGCTGTCTGCTCCTTCCTCCTGGTCCTCCTCCCCGGAACTCTGCTCAACAAACTCCTCCACAATTAAGTCTGGCTACTCAGAGAACCGGATCATTGCTTGTCCTGCAAGGGGGCGGTACAGGCGATATGACGCGATTTTCGTCATATCGCCTGTACCACCCCCTTGCAGACAGGCACAGTCTCTGCTGTATAGCACGCCCATATGGGCGTGCATAATTAACACACCGGCAGCGGGGAGAGCCACATAAGCCCGCCTTTTGCTGCATCTCATATAATGAGACGCTGCAGAATAAGAGGTGAATAAACTACTTTTATTAACTTTCACATAGCGGTTTAGGGACAGAAAGGGATGGTTACAAATGGATTACTATGGTGCAGGGACAGGTTAAAACAGGCTGGGGGGGTCATTTGTAGAGGTCAGGTTCCCTTTAAACCTAATTTAATGTGCAATAGAGGTAACATTTTTATTCCTGTCAACCAATGGTCTGCAATTACAATTTTATTCTTTTACTGCCATGTGTTCTTGCAGAAGCCACTGTTTTCTCAGCCAATGCTCATTTTCTGATCTACTATCCCTTGGACAGATAAAACAGGGATAGTTAGTGCATCCACTCTGCTGTCCCAGGAGAATATTTACCAACTTTAGATCCACACAGATTGGTCACTGGTGATCGTGGTGTGATATTTTCTGTAGAACCAGAGCAATAGTGTTTTGTTCTTCAATCATCTTAGTTGAGTGACCTATTGGGATTGATCCACATTTGTTTCCACTGTGTCAGGGTGGAAACACACTATCCTACTTACATGAAAATGGGCAAATCACAATATCAACAATATTTTGTTCATTGACAATTCTAAGTTGAGCATAAAATATGCACTTTTAGGGTGGAAACACACTATCCTACTTACATGCGAGTTTCTCGGACAAGACTCGGATCAGTGACCCTGAACGGCTTCCCCCTCTCTGGACGGGAGTGTCAGCTGCTTGTGTTTTTGCACAGCATCACACTCCTGTCCAGGGAGATGCCATTCAGGGTCACTGATCCGAGTCTCGTCCAAGAAACTCGCATGTAAGTAGGATAGTGTGTTTCCACCCTAAAAATGCATATTTTTATGCTCAACTTATGAATTTGTCAATGAACAACACATATTGTTGATATTGTGATTTGCCCATTTTCATCAGCAAGTCTTGAACACTGTTGAAATAAACAAAATCTTTTCGCTTCAAGTAGAATGGCAGTAAATCTGTTTCTATGTGATTTTGCAACTGTACATTATCTAAAAAAGCAGAGGTGTTACAAAAAAAGAGTGACATCTTCTGATTCTAGGGGCGAAATATCCTAAAATCAAGTGTAATACCTGAGGCGCCAAAAAGTGTTTTTTCATTTGTTCTCTAGTGAAATTAATCAGAAAATGATTTTGATATCCAGCATATATCTTATGTCTTTTTTTCTTGATGAGTAAAATATAAACTATTGACAGGCATGGATTTCCATCAAATACAACAGAGAACTGTCATCCAGGATCAATGTGGATTTGCCTCTTGCTAATAAGTTCTGGACATTTTAATCATGGTCTATTTTCTACCCTTTCTGAATCTTCTTCATTTATGTGTTTCTGTCTATTTCTGTGCTAGTTCTACCTCAGGTGTTCTCTATCTCTGTCACCTATTGCTCTTTTCAAATATAATATTAAAGTGAAGAAAATACACAGAAATATAAAATAACCCTCTATAACCATATCTTCCGACTGAGGCTTAAGGTACTGTCACACGTAACGATATTGTTGCCGATATCGTTCAAAAGTCACGTGTTCTGTGACGCTTGAACGATGTCGAAACAACATCGTTGCATGTGACACTACAGACGATGAACGATCAGTCGGCTGATCGTTCATAGATTGATTTGAGGACAGAACCTCAAGTCTATCGTTGGTCGTCCGGTGGTCAGACAGCATCGCTGCGTGTGACACCGAGAGACAACCGATAAGCCAGTTCCCAGCGCCTCTCTGCAAGCACTGGGAGCTGGTCTCCAAGGTAAACTGCGGGTATCTAGGGAGCGCACTGCCTAGATACCCGATGTATACCTTGGTTACCAGCCTTCTCCGCTCACCAGCTGGTATCCAAGGTACACAGCGGGTAAGTAGGGACCCTAGTTACCTGCTGTGTACCTTGGATAGCAGCCGATGAGCGGAGAAGGCTGGTAACCAAGATATACATCGGGTATCTAGGCAGCACGTGCTGCCTAGATACCCGCAGTTTACCTTGGAGACCAGCCTACTCCCGCTTACCGCAGCCTGGCAGCGGGAGCAAAACATTGTGGAAACGATATTTAAATCATTTCCACGATGTCTTTGGTCCACTGATCACTGGTGAGTCTGCCTGTGTGACAGCTCACCAGCGATCTGAACGATTTTGTTAGCAATCGCGCGTGCATGTCATCGCTAACAAAATCGTTCATCAAATTGATGCGTGTGATGGCACCTTTATAGTGCACTGTAAATTGTTATGTTTTTTTCTTAGATTTGTACCGCTTACAATAATCCCCTTTATTTTAAAGAGGACCTTTCCCCCCCCCTGGTGCTTTCCAAACTGAAAGCACCACTGAATGCAGTGTGTATGCTGCATTCAGGGAAGGGGTCTCCCATGTTTCTACCACCCTGTAACCTGTAAAAAACACTTTATAAAGTTTAGAGATAATGAGTCCGCAGGGACTTACTGATTATGGAGTCCTCGCTGTTCCCAGGGGCCCTCCCCGCCTCCTGACTGTTACATCAGCACCGAAGCCCGATGGCGCTGATGTCAAAGGCAGGAGGCAGCACATAGAGGCAGGGAGCGGCACAGAGAGGCAGGAGGCGAAGAGAACCCCCCTCGTAACAGCAAGGACTCCATAATCAGTAAGTCCCTTCAGACTCATTATCTGTAAACTTTAAAAAGGGTTTTTTACAGGTTACAGGGTATGGGGGTAGAAACATGGGAGACCCCACCCTTAATGCATTCACTTTGGAAAGCACCAGGGGGGTGACAGGTCCTCTTTAAATGTCTGGTTAGATATATTCATAGCTGTATTGTTATAAATCGCCTATCTTCAGTCGGAGATCCTAACCATCGCTCTGATTGTTTCCAACAAGCTATTCCTTCTTACCAAAGTGTTACTTACTCTTATATGCCTGCCAAAAATTAAGATAAGCATCAAGAAGAAGCGAACATCTATGTTCTGTACAAGAATCAGGACTGTGAAAAAATTGACAAACACCAGTGCTCATTTTCTCATGATTTTCTCATTAATTTCTAGTTTTTTTTGTTTTTTGCAAAGTCTCAGCCTTCAATATTACTCTTTCATTTTCTAAAAGTCCAGTTTACCTGAGTATCCTAAGACTATGTTACTGGGTCCAGCATTTATTTTGTGGCATATACCCCACATTTTCCTGTGGATCTTAACCCGAGCAATTTTCTATTTTTTTTTCTCCTCTTCTTCCAAGAGCTATAACTTTTTAATTTTTCCGTTAATATAGACATATGAGAGCTTGTTATTGTGGTGTGCAAGCTTCCATTAAAGGGAGGGAGATGACCAAGGACGTACCTATATGTCCTTGGTCGTGATGTTGTTAATTTATTGCTGATTTCAGTTATTGAAGGGTAGCTGTATTTTCAAGTAACTTTTCAGGATAAGCTTTTTTGCTTACTTCATGATGAATAAAACTATCACTGATCATTATATGTCTTGTATTCAGAATTTTCGCCAGTTTTCCTATTGGCAGCTCTAGCTTTTAATGTGCAATTTACACTGAGCTGATGGAAGGAGACTATCTGCTATGATACTAGTGCATCTCAATGAATTAGAATATCATCAAAAAGTTAGTTTATTTCACTAATTCAAAACAAAAAGTGAAATGTATATATTATATAGAGTCATTACAAACAGTTATCTATTTCAAGTGTTTTTTTTTAATGTTGATGATTGTGGCTTACAGCGAATGAAAGCCCAAAGGTCATTATTTCAGAAAATTAAAGTAGGGAGGATGAAGGGTTAAAAACCACGCTGCCATATTCCACAAGGCATCAAAGGTTGAACATAATATTGATTTATTAGTCAACGTGATTCAGGGCTGCCTGAAACATGGCAATAGGACATTGATTTTTGATAATATTCTAATTCATTGAGATGTGCTAGTATGTTTTAAATAATAAGGGATATATTCTGACCTATCAAGCAAAATTCCTATAGCAGCCATTTTGGCAAGCATCATCATCGTCCCCTCACTCCAAGTAGACAGACTCTCCTTTGGCCCAAGGGCTAATTCATCTCCTAGATCTGTTAAGTAACCTGAGGATATTAATTTCCTGGCCAACTGTTGCAACACAAAGAAGGCTCCATAACCAATGGAGCTAGGTGATACATTGGAACCAGAGACAATTATACAAAAGGAAGACCCCCCCATAAACCTGCAGAGAGAGGTGAGAAGTCACATCCTACTGCCAGGGCGATTCTAAGAATTGAGTTAGAAACACAGGAGCCATGGAAAGACGTTTTAATATTTTACTACACATCATTCCCCCAAATATAACAATCATAAATATGACACCTGAAGAGGTATAGGATTATAACGCATATTTCTGCATAACAGTGCAACCTTCCTAACTACCCCAAAATTAATATCAGCCAGTGGGACAAATTCAGACATGTCTTTTGTCCAACCAGTGGAAAGCTAAAATCATAACCAAAAATATAAGAGCATTATCATCCACGTACGGTACTTCCAGGCAGAGTTATGGGAAAGGCTGCATTTTCATAGCCATTTTTTAGGTATGGAAAAGCCAGCCCACATGAGGTCACCATGGGGAGGTTGATGGGTGGGGAGAAGGGTCTCAAAAGGCCCTTGCCATATCTTATCAGTGTATTACTTCTGAGGAGGCCTTATTACATCACAAGCCAGAGAATACCCAAGGGTACCCGGTGGCCCGACACTGCTTCCGTGTGGCCACCCCCAGCATCAAGGAACTGGTAAATGATTGCATTTTCCTGTATAGCTGTGTGTATTTCCACTTATCTTTTATTTGCATAACTGACTGCAAGCTCTGTAATATCTTTATAATACCTGTAAATATTATTTACTGTGCCCCTATGGTGATTAAAAATATAAATGTAATCTTGGGTAGCTCTTTTATCTCAATCGTGAATTCCCACGCATTTAACATTATACACTACCTGGGTTGATTTCTGACCCAATATAAGCTGGGCTAATATCAAATGAGAAACTGGTGGCAGAAATTGGTGCTTCTGTTATTCAGGGCCTCTGTCAGTGAAGGGGTAGTGGTTTATTATATGTACTTCTGGCCTGGAACTGGTAGGCATATATCACACTCACTGAGGGTTACCTAATAAACCAGTACTGACAGGGCAGCTGCGGTCCTTCTTTTATGCTCAGGCAGTTCCCTTAGGGTGGCTTCACACTGCGGTCAGGTCCGGTCCAGGGCAGTCAGGGATGAACCTGACAGCCCCTGACTGGATCTGAACATAGAACCGGAGGGCAATCCGGCCCCATAGACTCTCATGTTAGGGAGCGCCGGATTGCCCCGGATCCTCCCGGACAGATGAAAACCGGATGGCGTATAGCTGCCATCCGGCTCCATCAGACCCCAAATACGGGTCGGGGCTGTCCAGTTTACACCGAACAGCCCCGGACTGGACCTGACCGCAGTGTGAAGCTGCCCTTACTGGCCTGAGCATAGAGGAGGCACTATAGAGCTGTCAGTTTCTGTGGCAAATTAGTCACAATCTTCTATACACAGCACACCACACCACACAAAAAGGGATTCATTCTTGTAGTGCACTGTTGCTGAAGGAGGGTGTTTTTGCTCATTGTATGATTTCAGTACATTCCCCTTAACCACATTTGATTCATTTAATTTTGTGTGAATTGACCTTCAACCTCGAATCCCAGCTTACTTCAAGAGGGTTTCCATTTTCCCCTCCCCCTCCAAGTTAAGAATATCTAGTACATTTTCTCGGCAAGCCAATTATGCTGTCCCCCCATAGTCTTAATATATGCTGTATATTCTGCTGGAGATGTGTTGTACCACCCTTCTTCCTATTCAAGTGGAAATTATTAAGATGGCATTTATGAAGGTTAATTATTCATGTTTGAATGGAGTATTTCTTTTCTAAAAAAAAATAAAATAAATATATACAGCACTGTGCACAAAGGTATTTAATTGTATAGTAAACAGCAAAATAACAGTAGACTGCACTTTTCTATAAAGAGGCAACCACATAATTCAAATATATTCATATACATATGTGGCGCCCCGCAACGAGTGCGTCACAAGAGGGTATTGCAGCCATAAATGCAGCCGCAATATTCTCTGCCACAGCAGTGACCCAGTTAACTTTGAGATCCAACCCTGCATGCATCACCTAGAAAAGAGGGCCAATCCAGGGTCCTGGTGGGCGGAGTGCTAGGGAAGTGTGTAGGGAAACAGACACTTAGTCTGCAGAGTAGAAGAGTCTAGATCAGAGTCTAGAACAGAGAACTTGAACTTGGAGTAGGAGCGGGGCTCTGCACCCTGTGCAGCCCCTGGGCCGTCACCGGTCGTGTGTCACCACCTGAGGCCTCAACAACCGGGATCGGGCATCATTAACCACGGGTTCCAAAATACCCCGTGCCCCAAAACTTCACAGCCGGTTCACTGGTACCGAAGCTGGCAGCAGTTCACCTCTGCTACGCGAACCAGAAGCATGGAGGAGCAGCTTCACAGGAGCACCCCACCACCAGCCAACTTCCAGTCGTCTAACCAGCGGTGTACCCACTGAGGGACCCAAGGCTCCCCAAAACATCCACAACGTACATCTTGGATAGGGCATTGAAGCAGCCTCCCCGTACCCGATCTGGTATTCCTGGCGACAATGGCAAAGCACTTAGCTAGAATGGAGGAACACTTGCGGATCTCTGAGGGACACTATCACTGCTGAGTCCACCCGGTCCACTACCCATAAACTGTATACCATGTACTGCCTGCTGGTTACAGTAAAGACCCGTTGCAGAGACTTTCTGTGTCTGTGCTTCCTTATGAACTGTCCGCCCCGCACTACGAGGTAACCGCAGCTGCTGCACAACATCTTAAGCAGCTCCAGCCTCCGGGGATCACCGCTCAGCCTGTGGGGAGCGTTCCATCTTGCTGCTGTCCATCCCCCGGAGGTTCCGCAGCGTCGGTAACGATTACCAAAACTACTCATAGGTGGCGTCACTAATAAATTAAACCCCTTTAATCTGTTCCTACAAGACGTCTTCAACTGTTGATCTGCACTCAACCGGGCCCCACTACCGGCAGGCGCGGCCACACCGTGACAAGAGGAAGGAGCTTCAGCCTTCTAAACCGGAGTCCCGGCCACGGTGAGTCACATACACTTATGTATATATACACACATACTGTATTACAATACTGTGCAAGATTTAATTCAGGCTTGGAAAAATGCTGCAAAGTAAGAATTCTTTCAAAAATAAAAGTGATAATAGTTTATTTTTTTATCAATTAAGAAAATGAAAAGTGAACAAAAAAAGACATCTAAATCCAGTCATTATTGGTGTATAATTCTGTATAAATAACCTGTTATACAAAACAGGTGATAATGATTTTCATATGTAGGTTGAAATGCAATCAATAACTGAAACAGAAAGAGTTGTGTAGGAGGTTTACAACTGAGTGAGGAACAGCCAAACTCTGCTACAAAGGTGGTAAATAGATTCATGTCACAGGTCTTACACTAAGCAAGACTGAGCACAGGAACAAGCCAAGGGGCTGTTATATTGTATCAAAAATGTAGCTCCAAGGCAAAAATGTTACACCGGCCTGAGGTGTCATCTGTGCTGTACAAGCTGATTTGAGGAAACATCAAGAAATGGGGTTGAGGAGTGTCGATGCAGTGGCGGCAAACGAAAACTGTGAAGCAGGTTAAAGACACGTGTACTCACCTCCAAAATTGAAACATGTCCAGCAGTGCCATCACCACAGAACTGGTAGAAACCAGGGGACACACAGCTTACCCATCTAATTTCAAAGAACGACCAGAAGTGGTGTTCATGTGGCCAAAAAACTCTTTCTTCAACTTCTTCAAACAAAACCAAGCGATTCAACTGTGCATACACTATTTGGTTTTAATATATAGCAGTTTGTTCACCAAAGGACTGGAGAGTGGTACAATAATGAGTGACATCAGGCAACAGTGAAGCATGGTGGAGGTTCATTACAAGTTTTTGCTGCATTTCAGAAGATTTAGGCAGGATTGAATGCTGTCTTGATTGTGTTGAATGCTGATAAATACAAGCAATTCCTTACTCATGATGCAATAACTCAGAGGTGTCTGATTGGATCAAAATGTATTCTGCAGCAGGACAATGGTCCCATTATACAGCCAATGTCTATAAAAACTATCTTCTGCAGGGAAAAATAAGAATCCTGGAACTGATGATATGGCCTCTGTGATTACACAAGGAAACAGAACGATTTACACAGCCAACTTTAACAAAGGAATTGGTTAGTTCTCCAAGTTGTCTGGAAAAACCTCCCAGCCGAATTCCTTCAAAAACTGTGCTCTTTATAAATTTATAGGGCGATTATACCACATATTGATCTGATTTAGATTTCTCTTATGTTCAATTCACTTTACATTTTGCTAATTGATAAAAAATACATTATTAACATTTTTATTTTCGAATAATTTCTTACTTTACAGACCCTTTTTCTATGACTGCACAACATTTTTCCTTGGTATTCATTCTTTCTCTCCTCTCTCTTCTTCTCTCTCGCCTCTCTATTTCTACTCTCTTTCTGTCTCTTAATAATAATAAATAATCTTCTTTTTTATTTAGCACTAAAATATTAACAAATCAGAGATTCATATACAAATAAACAGTCGTAAGGAACAGTTTTGGAAAACACAATAATTAAAAGCAAAAAAATAATGACAACCCACTCGCAAGAGCTTACAATCTATAATAAGGTGGGGGTGACACAAAGTACAGGGACTTATTTACAATCATGGTCCAGCCATCTTGAGAAAGTATGGAATAGGCCAGGGTCACACATGGTATCCATTTTTGGCTAGGATCCGTTTTTGGGATCATTTTTGTCATTTTTTTTCAAAGTCCAAAAATGCATATGATTTAACGCATGTGTGTGTGCGTTTTTCAAAAACATATGCGTTTTTGTTTGCATCCCAAAAACGCTGCTAGCAGCATTTTTGGGTGCTGGAAAAAATGCATGCTTTTTTTAACATGGGGCCCAGGATAACGCATGGTAACATATAGAGCGACTAAGTGCAACAAAAACACACTATTGGCACCCTTAAAAAAACGGATCTCTTTTTAGAAGGGCATAAAAAAACAGTATGTGTGACCCTGGCCATAGATAAGAGCTGCATGAGCCAGTCACCAGCCAATCTGTGTAAAGCTTTTAGGTCTGATGGAGATTGACAGTTATGTTCAGGGAAGTAATGGATAACCTAAGTCTGAATGACTCTGATTAGAGAGAATGATAGGCCGCTCTGAAAAGATGTATTTTTAGTGAGCGCCTGAAACTATGTAACATGTGGATAGTCCTAATTTCTTGGGGTAGAGCATTCCAGATTATTGGTGCAGCTGGGAGAAGTCTTGGTGCTGGGAATGGGAGGTTCGGATTAGTGCAGATGTTAGTCTAAAGTCACTCCCAGAGCAAAGAGAAGGCTCTCTTTCTCTCACTCCCACTTCTCTTTCTTGTCTCTCTCTCTCTTCATATAAAAAAAAAAAATGGAGGCAGCACATTCAAAGTAGTAAAAAAGTAAGGATCCTTTATTCACCAATTCTGAAATCTAACTCCTTACTGCTAGCAGTCTGTCTTAAGGCCACGTCAGATGCTTCAATCTGGTGAACGATATCGCTTAAGCGATCTGGAATTTTGATTGCTTAAGTGATATCGTTTATGCATCGTTGCTTGTAACCGAGCAATCTTTTAACGAAAAATCGCTTGATTGTTTGGTGGAAGATTTGTGAGCAGGACCTCAAATCAAGTCATAATCCGTTGAGAGATCTGTAGCATCATGGTTGTGACACCGCGATGAATGATCGCCCAGCGGCACAGCCTATGCTGGGAGATGGTAACCATGGTACACATCGGGTTTACTAAGCACCGCCTAGTAACCCGACGTTTACCTTGGTTACCAGCGTTCTCGCTGGTCCACATCGCTGGTGAGCCTGCCTGTGTGACAGCTCAACAACGATGTGAACGATGTTGTTAGCGATCGTGCGTGCACGTGATCACTAACAACATCGTTCTTCAAATTGAAGCGCCTGACGTGGCCTTTAGATACAGCGTGAATGGTTTTTTTTCAGCGTTAATGGTGAGTTCAGAAGGCTTAGGGGAAGAAATGGCTTATAAGTGCAGACAGAAGTATCTGATGAGATGTATTACAGAGATTCTTATTCACCTGTACTATTGATTTATGCTAAGTTTGCTGAACGTACAGTTCCCTTTTGTGCCTTCACTGCTATTTTATTTATCCTGTGATATTAAATGTGTGGTTTTACTACATTTCTGCAGACATTTTCCATACCAAGCTAGGTGTGCATGTAAAATGTATGTGTACATCTATAGATGGGAATGTACATGTATAAATGTGTGTATTTATAGCATACAGATGTATATCCATTACAGTTACAGTAGAGCTATCCGAACTGTGTGTAACAAACTGAACACTTGTAACTATCATACAACTGGGGCAAACATCACTGAGAGAAAACAATGAAAATTTTTATTAAATCACATTCACTTTATAAAAGAAAAAGAGCTGTCAATCAAGTGTTAACTATATGACACTATTGAGAGTGTTGCGTTTGAGTGATTAAAATAGTCTCAACACTTTCTGTAACATTAGTTGCCCCGGGGATTAGCTGATGGCCACAGGTCTGGCTCCTGGAAATACCTGGTGATCAGCCATTATCATTTACCGGAGCTCCAGTTTGGCATCTTGTTTGTCTGCAGGGGAAATGTAGCATTACATACTGGCCATAGACATGAGTGACTGACGGTGTAAAATATATTGCAATCTAAGAGACCTCAGTGGTTGATACCTTTTAAAGGCTAACTGAAAAGATAGTAAGCATAGCCAGCTCTCAGGACACTATGGCCCCTTCGTCAGGCCGATAATGACGGTATAACAAACCTTACAGCCAGGTCCATCTGTTTTGTGTATCACTTTCATGCTCTTGATTTTAGAGGTGATCCTGACCAGGAATGATCCTCTATAATGTCCATATGTCATAGGAAGAAAAAACCCTATAACATGTAGGTAGAGAGAAATATGGTTACACTATATAAGCAAGAGTATAATAAAAATAAGTAAAGTAATATGGACATTCTGATTTTAAGTTTCTTACATGTAAAAATTCCCATGAGACACAATTATGATTTGTAGCTTACTTATTAAACATGAGCCTGGGTGCAATTAGGAAGCAGCAATATTGTAACATTTGTAGCATTTTATTAGTACCGTAAGTAAAAAATGATTACTAAATGATCTCCATATCTGATCAGGACAGAACTGCTAGACATAATACAATTCACACAACATTTTTTTCTTTTCTCGTTTATGAATACATAGTAATACATCACATCGTAAACTAATTCTAATATTATATGACCCCGAATTGAAATGTCTGCAAACAGTACATAATATCCAAGGAGCTCAAGGACATATAGCGTTCCCACAATATATCATATAGTAAAGACTGTAAAAAAAAGACAACCTCATGGAGATTAATGAGTAACATAAGGAAACATAAGAACACAGACAAAACCCATCAAAGCTGTATGTTTGTGTAAGTAGCTGAGCAGAGAAGTGAATGGATGTGTAGGGCTGTCCTGCCAGCTCAGCACCGCCCTCTGGTGGAGCTGTGATAAAAAGGTGTAAGGCTGAGAGCAGAGCTCATTCAGGTCTGTGGATGTGAAGACTCATCCAGTGTCTGTCCTGGGGAATCAGCAAACTGCTGGCAGCATGTGAAGAACTCAGCCACTACTCCTTATTGATAAAAGCAGGTAAGTGGCTTCAGTTTACCCAAAACATCAGTATTAGTGGATTTTGCATTCATCTATATTTTCAATTTATTGGAATGCAAGAATTGCAACATGTAATATGAATATAGGGTGTAATGATTGTTCTGTCTGAGATATTAGTTATAGGAGTTATAGTATAGTGATTACTTTGTCAGTGTAATTTGAAATATTACAGTTTAAACAATTTTCCATTTTGCAAACTAATTTTTGTGTCTAAAGGTAATTTAAACACTTTTAATCCTATATGTATACATTGCATAATATATATATATATACATATATTTAGAGATGTGTGTATTAATAAATATATAAATACATATATATATATTATATATGTATATATATCATGATAGATTACAACAGATAGATATATAAAGTAATGTGTAAATGTATCAAGGTCTCACAAGTGCACAAAGATTAGTACTGTCACTATACTGAAATTCTATACTTGACAGTCAGATATTGGTCTACAAAGACTACAGAAGGGTGATGATGAGCTGCATAATACACCTCTATTGGGGCTTGCGCTGATTTATTGAATGTCTTCTAATAACTTTAAACAACTGATAGTGTTGAGTGATAGACTCCCCTCAGTCATAGCAAAAGAATTTCATTCAATCAGACTGATAAAGAAATAATTGTTGAATAGATAAAAATACAGAAAGGATATAAATCTGTACATAAACACTTCCATACAACACATAAAGCCCCCGTCACACCACAATGAGCAACAGTGATCCCGATCCTTAGGGATCGCTGTTGCGTCACTTTGGGATTGCTGGTGAGATGTCAAACAGTCAGATCTCACCAGCGACACAGCAACGATCCGGAATGATACAGAGATCGTTGGGACCTGTCACTCTCGGGCGAAGTATTGAGATCTTTGGTTGTTGTCTCTTTCAAACACAGCGATGCAGCGTTCCCAGTGGGAGACCAACGACCTAAAAATGACCCAGAGCACTTTGTAGCAATCAGCGATCTCACAGCGGGGGCCTGATCGCTGCTAAGTGTCACACATAACGAGATCGTTAGTGAGATCGCTGTTACGTCACAAAATCTGGGACTTAACAAAGATCTCACTAACAATCTCGTTATGTGTGACGGGGCTTTACAATCAATACATGGATGATGTATACTTACCTTGTGCTTCATTTCTTAATCACTGTATAAATATATACATTATTGTTACATTCCTTGTATCTCTCCATGTCTGCATATATATTCATATTCAGTTATGCATGAAAAAAATAAAAATTGGCACAGCTCTGTTATCTTAAAACCTCATCAGAAATACATACAAATGTTCCCTCGATCTCTAGTAAAAAATAGATCAAGATCACATATCCCAACACAAATTCAGTCTATGCTTCTTTATATAATGAGATATCCAGAAAGCTTGTCCTGCTGTAGCACATAGGGATGTGACTGCTTTGGAATAAATACACATTTTATACTTATTGAAAAAGAGAAGTCATAGTTCCAGCTTTGCACAATCATTTGATGACTTTATAGCGATGTTCTCACTGCAGAAATGCTTCTTTTTTCACTTTGTTCCTTCTGCAGGTGTTTGAACCAAAATACACAGTAGAAATTTGCTCTTTGCATTATTGCTGTGTTTTTCTTCCCTTTGAAATGTGTTTTTGTTGCAGTTTTAGCCATTGTTTTTAATAAAAAATTTCAGTGCATAAATGCTTGGTTTCTGCACTTACAGGGGTTGTGCGCACTATGTGACTGTAGACTTCTGAATCAATACAGCATGTACACTTTCAGGATTCTCGAGTGTTGTCAGGGGCTTTGTCACTGCAAGTATACAAATTGTATGGTTTCATTCACATTTCAACTACATACTGTATTTTCTGGATTATAAAATGCAGTTTTCACCCCAAAAATTGGGAAAATAGGGATACATCTTATAGTCTGGATATAGCTAATCGGGGAGGAGGCGTGGCGATGGTGAGGTGGGATCATAGGAAGCAGGGCCACCACACAGGAATTTGGCAGTGACACTTGTAGAGCAAAGCTCCAGGCCAGGGGCTCAGAGAAGGGGATGTTGCGGTGACGTGAGATGGGCGGCATTGGATGCACTGGATGCGATGGACTTCAGAACAATGGCTGGAGAAGCAACGCATGCACAGATACATATTTTGGAGAGCCAAGATCTCAGTCTGGATATACACTGCCTTCAACACAATGGACTTCAGGAAAGTGGCTGTGGAGGCGGAGTGCGCGTAGATTGAGATCTCGGCTTGCCGGCATCCACTGCCGACACACCAATGACACCCACACTGCAGTGCCACAATCTCACCTCCTCCAAGGCCTGGGCCCGCAGCATTGCCTCACGTGTGTCTCTATGACGCCCCCTACTCCCAGCCCTGGTCTCACAACATTGCACCACTGGTGCAGCCAACAAATTCCTGCAGTGGTGACCCTGGCTCATGTGACTCTGCTCCACTGCCACAACACCCCCTGATAAGCTACACTCGGCTATAAAATGAACTCCAGGATTATAAAATGGACCCCCATTTTGACATTACATTTTTTTCCCTATTTTTCTCCTCTAAATTTGGGGTGCATCTCATAATCTGGTGCGTGTTATAATTCACAAAATACGGTATCTGCTACCTCGCTCAATTCACTTCTATTGAGCAGGGCCAAATACGACTATGCAAATTACATACTTGCAGTCACGTGACTGCCACTTCTCATTAGTAACAATGGAGAATCCTGACAGTGTGAAGTGTACATGCTGTAAAGATTCAGAAGTGTATAGTCACATAGACCAAATAACTTCTGTAAGTGCAGAATCCAAGCATTTTTGCCCTGAAAAAATTTGTAGAGTTATTGCAGACTTCCACTACAATCACCTTGCAGACACAATTATGTTTAGCAGTCGCTTTAGGCTAGGTGCACACTTGCCGGCGGGTTGGTCGGCGGCAGCTGGGCGGACCCGCCAGGAAGCTCCGGAGCCATCCACTGGCTTCCTGGCGGGTATGTGCGGCGGGAGCCGGGCGGGTGACGGGCGGGAGCCGGGCGGTTGCACAGCGGGTTCTCGGCGGCGGTTCTGCAGCGGCTGGAAGCAGCACATGATTCTGCTTGCAGCCGCTGAAGAACCGGCGGTTTATAGAACATGCTCATTCTTTGCTAACCCGCTGGGAAACCAGCGGTTTAGCAACAGATGAGCCTGTGTAAACCGCCGGAGTGTGGACACCGGCTGTCGGTTTACATTGGTTTTAATGTTAATCCAAACGCCGGTTTGGATTAACATAAATTTACATAAAACTAATGAAAACCGACCGCCGGTTTCCGCTGCTAAAACGACTATAACCCGGCCAGTGCGCACATACCCTTAGAGTCACAAAGCACATTAGTTTTCAAGAAATCACATTTATTTTGTTTTTATTAGGCAAACCAGGTATTCTACACAAAAAATATAGGGGGAAAAAGTATTTATGCTGCATGCAAATATGGCTCATTAATACCCACAATATCTTTTTTGCCATACCAGATTATTTAGTTGTTTTAACATGAAAATTTGATAAATGTCTCTATTATACTTGCAAAAAATGTGAGAAATTAAGGGAATTAGGTATTCTTTGTGAAAGGTATGTAGAGCAAACATAGAATAGAGCAGATTTGCAACACCTTCACAGTACTAGTTCAGCAAAACAGGAGGAAAATCTGAAGGGAATTGCAATGCCTAGACAGCGCTACCCATAATTTCTACTAGGGATTAGGGAAGGTTTCAGACTACTGGAGAAATGCCATTTGTCACGTACCCGCTTCTCAGCATGTGACGTGGGATGCGCCTGCAAGGGTTAATTTATCTCCTCTCACTCAATCCAGCACTCAACCTCTGTTATAGGCATACATCACACCCCAACACAGTGACACTCCCCAGTTACATAACATGCTGCCACCACTCATCAAACACACAGGGTAATGAGTGCCCAAAATATACTACTGACTGAGAATCAATAGAGACACACACTCTTAGTAAGGCTATTGATTCTTTAGAGCATAGAAGAATCAAACTTAATAAAGTTTTAAGCTTTAAAAAATACAGTGCTTACAATAAAAAGATATAAAAGATAAAAATAAAAAGAACACATATCCAAAACAGTTTTAATATAAAATGGGAGAAATACAGAAAAACTTAACTTCCAGTCTAGAGTTATTCTTCTGTATCCTTGAGGGAGGTAGGGATGAAATATTGATCACATCAGCATTTGGCTGACTCCCACCTGCAAACAGCTTTCTTTGTGTCAGCCAACTTTTTATAGGTTTCACCCTTGACTCAGGTTTCCAGGACACCTCTAATTTTAATATTCTAATTTTGAGTCCGTGACTGGACCATGGCTAATTAAGTAATGAGTATACTGCATTTTAAATGCCCTGTTTTGCATGCACCCATCTTCCTATAGTAAATAGAAGATATCAGGCCTTGCCACCAATGATCAATTGTTCATTCTTTTGAAACCTGCAGAGATGTGACAAATTTCACCCTCTTTATTCTCATAATAACAATAGAAAAAAGTGTAGAATCCGGTGCCACAAAATTCCTTTTTTATTTTCAAAAAATTTTTTGAAAATAAAAAAGGAATTTTGTGGCACCGGATTCTACACTTTTTTCTATTGCTACTGGTGGTTGCCAAGCCACTTTCCGGTTTGCCTGGGAGTCCTGGGAATATTAGGTGGTTGGAGCTAATCCTTCTTTTTGATCTTCTCATAATAACCCCTTTTGGATCAAAGTAACTGTAATCAAGATAAAGAGATGTTATGCCTCTTTTGTGTAGATGTGCAGAGGAATCAATGTTACCTTATTACTGCCTGCTGCTATTATACAATTATCCCTTCTAATACATATTTCCTTCACACCATCAAACCATAACCTAAAACTGCTTGAACTGTAATTGTATTTGGATTTATTTTCCTCGCTTAAGGTTTCCAATGCGAGCAACACTGAATGTCAGAGGGTAAAGGCCTATGAAAGAAAGCACTAAATCAAATTACTCCTACTGGGGAGCTAACTACCACCTATGTGATTATTATTAACTAGATGGTAGCCCGATTCTAACGCATCAGGTATTCTAGACCCCCTGCTGCCTCCCTCTGCTTCAGGCTCCAGTCCCCCTCGTGCCCTCCTGCTCTCCCCCTCTGCTACAGCCTCCAGTCCTCCTTCTGCTCCCCCTGGCTCCAGTCCTACTCCTGCCCCCCCAGGCTTCAGTCTTATTCCTGCCCCCTGCTCCCCCCTCTGCTCCAGGCTGGAGTCCTCCTCCCGCCTCCCTGCTCCCCCCACCTCCTCCAGCCGCCAGTCCCCCTCCTGCCTCCCTGCTTCCCTCCTCTCCTGAAGGCTATGTCCCCCTGCTCCCTTTCTCTCCTGTAGGCTTCTTGCACGCTCTGGGGACACTGACGTGGCGGTCCGGTGAAGGTGGCGGTCCGGTGGAGATGGCGAGTCCCCCTGCTCCCTCTCTCTCCTCCAGCATGTCGCTGTCCCAGGGCGGACAAGCACGCTCTGGGGACACTCACGTGGTGGTCCGGTGGAGGTGGCAGGCCGGTGAAGGTGGCAGTCCGGTGGAGGTGGCGAGTCCCCCTGCTCCCCCTCTCTCCTCCAGCACGCCGCTGTCCCTGGACGGACAGGCACGCTCTGGGGAGACTCACGTGGCAGGCCGGTGGAGGTGGCAGGTCGGTGGAGGTGGGAAGTCCCCCTTCTCTCCCTCTCTCCTCCAGCACTCCGCTGCTCACGGGTGGACAGCAAATCCCCGGAGGTGCCCTCACCTCTGCTGTCTATGTCAGTTGTGGCCGCCGACAAATTGTGTCTGTTTCTCTGTGAAGGAAATCCCACGTCGCTGATTGGTGGCGGCCGGCTGGACAGTATATACACGGACACGCCCTCATCTCCGCTGTTGGTGTCAGTTGTGGCCGCCGGCTAATTGTGTCTGTTTCTCTGTGAAGGAAATCCCACATCGTTGATTGGTGGCGGCCGGCCGCCACCTATCAGAGACCTGGGATTTCCGTTACAGAAAGAAAGAAGCCATAAGCCATTTATATAGTAGATAGATAGCTACAGCAGTGCCAGTGTTCAGAGGTGTCTGTGTGCAGCGGTGTGTGTGTGTGGCTGAGTGTGTGCGCTGTGGCGTGTGTGCAGTGGCGTCAGCGTGCAGCGGCATCAGTGTGCAGTGGTGTGAGTGTGCAACGGTGTCTGTGTGCGGCGGCGCGTGTGCGCGGGGGCGTGTTTTTGCGCGGCGGCGTGTGTGTGCGTGGCGGCGTGTGTGCGTGGGGGCGTGTGTGCACAGGGGCGCGTGTGTGCGGGCGTGTATGTGCGGGGCGTGTGTGTGCGGTGGCGTGTGTGCGCGGCGGCATGTGTGTGGTGATGTATGTGTGCAGGGCATGCGCGTGCGGCGGCGTCTGTGTGTGCGGGGGCGTGTGTGTGCGGAGGCATGTGTGCGGGGGTGTGTGTGGGTGTGCGGCGGTGTGTGTTTCAGCGGCATCAGTGTGCAGCAGTGTGAGTGTGGCGGTGTGTGTGAGCGGCTGCGTGTGTGTGTGCAGGGACGTGTGTGCGCGCGGCATCTGTGGGTGTGCAGGGGTGTGTGTGTGCAGCGGCGTGTGTGTGCAGCAGCATGAGTGCGGCAGTGTGTGTGAGCGGCAGCAGTGTGTGTGTGCAGGGACGTGTGTGTGCGGCGGTGTGTGTGTGTGTGCAGGGGTGTGTGTGTGCGGCAGTGTCTGTGGGGGCGTGTGTGCAGCGGTGTGTATGTGCGAGAGCGTGTGTGCGTGTGTGCACAGGGGCGTGTGTGTGCGAGGCGTGTGTGTGCGGCAGCATGTGTGTGCAGCGGCATGTGTGTGGTGACGTATGTGTGCAGGGGCATGCGTGTGTGGCTGTGTCTGGGCAGGTAATGAATAGTGACCTAGGCTTTGTATAGATGGACCCAGTGTTCTATGGGACTAGTGAATTTCCCGCCGATGGGGGAGGGTGTGGCCTTTGTGTGGGTGCCATGTGCTTATTGGCCGGAATGCATGTGTCATGAGGGGGCATGGCTTTAAGCCACCCCTTGCGCTCTGTCATAGGCAGTGGGTGGGGTTTTCTGGCGGTGAGAGGCTCCGTGATTGCGTGCGCATCATAGGGGTGGGCACTATGACGTGGCCGCAAGGGGCCTGGCGTGATTGGCAGCCTCGGCCACCGATCATAGATTGGGCGGCACTGAAGTGATGGGCCAGACCAGGGTTTGGACATGTGCGGGCCCCAGAGTGGCGGTGAGACCCGAGGTACCGCAGGCTGCACCGCTGGTATGGCCATCCCCATTCCCATGCCGTGAACACGCGTCCCGAATTTACCGGCAGTGTGCATCCAGGCATGGAGCCGCCGCGGTCTGGATGGGCAGAGGGTGTGGGTGTGCGGGCACTTGATGTTGATACCCTTGTGGCTGTGTGTAGCGGGGCCCCATGGTAGAGTTTTAAGCGCTTCAGCAGACGGGTGCGGGCAGGAGGAGGGTGACAGCGCGGCGTGTCTCTGAGGCCGAAATCCCACGCCTCTTTTGCATACGCTGCGCTCATTGGTCACTGCGGCTGGCGGCGGCTAATGAGCGCTGGCGAGCGATTTCGGTGTCAGACACGATTAGGAGATTATATAGTAGATATTATTCATTATCATAGCACCATTTATCCCATTGCACTTTACATGTGCAAAGAGACATACATAGACAAGTACAAAAAACATGAGCAGTAAAAGGCACGCACAAGTACAGAAGGAGAGAGGACCCTGCCCACGAGGGCTCACAGTCTACAAGGTTTGGGTGAAGATATACTAGGAGAGGGTAGAGCTGGTCGTGCTGTGGTTCAGTAGTCTTCAGTTTCCTTTTGAAGGTTTCCATGGTGGGCGAGACCTGCCCCCCCCAGACACACCTCAGGAAGAGATAAGAGAGGAGTAGAGAAGGAGATCTTGAGAGGATCGAATTTTGCATGTAGGTACAGAGATATAGAGGAGACAGGTTGTGGACGGCTTTGTATGTCATGGTTAGGGTTTTGAACTGAAGCCTCTGTACAATAGCAAGCCATTGAAGGGATTGGCAGAGAGGAGAGGCTGAGGAATAGCGGGGAGACAGGTGAATTAGTCAGGCAGCAGAGTTTAGGATAGATTGGAGTGGTGCAAGAGTGCTAGATGGGAGGCCAGAGAGTAGGAAGTTGCAATAGTTCAGGCGGGAGATGATTAGGGAGTGATTTTGCAGTTTCTTGGTCATGGAATGTACGGATCCAGGAAATATTTTTGAGTTGGAGTCAGCAGGAGGTGGCAAGAGCCTGGATATGTGGCTTGAAAGAGCAGGCAGAGTAAAGGATCACCTGAGACATCGAGCATGCGGGACTGGGGAAAGTGAGCAGCCATTGACTTTGATGGATAGGTCTGGAGGAGGGATAGAGTGAGATGGGGGAAAGATGATGAATTCTGTTTTGTCCTAGTTTAGTTTTAGAAAGCGAGCAGAAAAGAAGGATGAGATAGCAGACAGACATTATGGGATTTTGGTCAGTAAGGAGGTGATGTCAGGTCCAGAGAGGTAGTACTGTCTGTCATCAGCGTAGAGATGATACGGCAAACAGTCAGATTCTATGAGCTGTCCCAGGCCAAAGGTGTAGATGGAGAAGAGTAGGGGTCCAAGAACCAAGCCTTGGGGAACACCGACAGACAGTGGACGAGATGAGGAGGTGGTGTGGGAGAGGGAAACGCTGAATGTCCAGTCTGTTAGATATGGCAAGATCCAGGATAGGGCCAAGTCTGTGATGTCAAGAGATGAGAGAATTTGTAACAGGAGTGAATGGTCCACAATGTCAAAGGCAGAAGACAGGTCCAGGAGGAGGAGGATAGAGTACTGTCGGTTGCTCTTGGTGGTTAGTAGGTCATTGGTGACTTTAGTTAGGGCAATTTCAGTAGAGTGATGCAGTCGGAAGCCAGATTGTAGGTTATGCCCTAATACTATGTATACTATGTTCAAATAATATCAGTGCTAATAGAGCTCAATCGTATCTGAATGAGATGTGTGATAAAAGTGACTGGTTTGGGAATCTACTTCTACACAGTAGTTAGGAGAATTGGAACCCTTTATAGAAATCTGAACGCAGTACCTGCCTTTAAGCATTGATGCTGACTACTCCCCTGTATGTTCGCTTTGGTACACACTTTATTGGCAACAATAGCAAACTTAATTGCAACATTTTTACATGTGCATTTTGTAGCTTTTATTAACTTGTAATTTGGTAAATATTTAAGTGTTTCATAGTTTTTGGATGTGCTTTTCTAGTTGTGTTGTTAACATTACTATGCAATGAATAAAAAAGTGGACACATGATTTATGCGTTTCTTGTTTTTTTTTCTTTACTAGTAAATCATAAATTATGTGATTATAAGAAATTACCAATGTAAACAACAAGAAACATACCTTAAAAATCCAATTCAAATGTTCCTACAGTTAAGTCCAGAAATATTTGGACAGTAACTGAATTTTCATTATATGAGCTCAGCATACCACTATGTTTTATTTAAAATGAAACAAGTGAGATGCAATTGATTTGTAGACTTTCAAGTTTAATTAAAAGGGTTGAACAAAATATTCTATAACATGTTTAGGAATTGCAACAATTTTTCTACAATGCCTTCTCATTTAAGGGGCTCCAAAGTAATTTAGACAAATTAACTTTACCATTTTTTTTCTTATTTTTTGCGGAACTGTTGATTTGGCCACTCCTAGCATTTCTGCTTTTACCCTGATGCATTTTTTTTATTTTTAATTGGCCTAATGATAGTCTTTTTCTCTTTCACTAAGAGCTATTTTGACCTACTTTGAACTGTGATGTTTGTTCACATCAACAGCTTGTAAACACAAATGGCACACCTGGAATTAGCTCCAGACCTTTAACTGCTTAATTTATAATAGTTTAATAATGAGGGAATAGCCCATGTATTCCATTAAATGTCTTTTGAGATGTGTCCATTTATGGTCCCTTGAAAAGGAGGAAGCTACATTTTAAAGAGATGAAATATCCTTAACCCTTACTTTAATTAGGATGATAATACCCTCAAATTAAAGCTGAGTGCCTGCTCTTTAAGCCCATATTAATTAAATAACTGTATCTTGAATATGTTTTGGTAATGCCAAAACTTGTGTCACTGTACAAATATGTTTGGACCAAACTTTATGTTGTTTTTAAAGAGGCTATCTAATTTCCGCCTTCCACCCTCACGGTTGGTGTGGGGGGCAAAGACTCCTCATTGACTGACAGTTTGAGTCAGTAGCACTATAGCCCTGAACTATGCATGTAGCCAATGTGAGGCAGCAATGTCTGCGTCATGCATATGAGAAGAGCTTGAGTACAGTGTATAATGTCTAGGGATGTTGGATCTACTTCCGGGAGTGGTAGCACTATTCTGAGGTAGGGATATAAGTAGGTGAATAATTGTAAAGGAGATAGCATATAGATTAAAGGAAGTGTCAGTGGACAAAGTGTGTGCCATGCATCGCTAGGGGTGGCTTAGAATCATAGGGTATGGATCATAAGAAGGATGAGCTATTCTATAGAACTATCCATGACAGGAGCCTTTCTATAGAAATGAATGGGGCAGGACACCGTTGGTTGGGATCAATGGCTAGTGTGCTTAATGTAGATTCTTGCTAGACTGAATGTAAACTGTACATGTTTGTCCAAGGCTCGAAGAAAGCAGGGGTGGCCAGTCCTCTTAGCAATGAGCTGTAAACACTAATACACTAAATCCTGAATTCGTCAAATAGTTTTTGCCAGAATACTGGTGTAAATCTCTTGGTAGTGCAAAAATGTGACTACTCTTGTCATTTTTATGCTAATACTGGCCACTTTTATTACTTTTTTGAAACGTGGGTGGAGGGGCAGCTGGGAACGTGGCAGAAAAAACTGAAAAAGTCATCATAATTTACATCACCAAAGTGGTGTATATTATTATTAAAATCAAGTACATTTCTTATGCTGGCAAGCACCAGCTATAAGATTAATTAAATTCATTATGAGTCATATGTTTCCTTTTAATAAGAGTGGCACATCATACTCAGTGGACTACTCCTAAAGACTGGCATGCAAAACACCAGTATTGATGAATTGAGACCTAAAGTCAGGAACCAGCAGGAAAAGCAAATAAATAACAAACTTGCTTAGATTATTAATATTTCTTTCCTTATACCTAATTTATAACATGAGACTAAGCCTTTAAAGGTAATCTGTCAATAGGATCAATCCTCCTAAGTTGTCTGTATGGGTATGCAGGGCATAGAAAACTTAATAAAATGTTTCCTTGATATCTGCAATCCAATTACTTGCCATATGTTTCAGATTATAACATGCACCAGACCATAAGATGCACCCAGGTTTTAGAAGTAAAAAATAGGGAAAAAAGATTTTAAGAAAAAAATGTGGTAAATGGGGAGATGGTGCCATGGGACTTAGTGGTCTTGGTGAAGTACAGTATAAAAATGCCAGATGGGGAATATAAGAACCAGGGAGCGGGTTTATATTTAAAGCGCCACTCTAGTGCTGAAGAAAAAACACTGGAGTGCTGCTTTAAGATCTCATAGGTGCAATTCATATCAAGAGAGAACTATAACTCCCAGCATGCCAAAGGATCTGCAGGACATGCTGGGAGTTATACAGTGTTGGCCAAAAGTATTGACACCCCTGCAATTCTGTCAGATAATACTCAGTTTCTTCCTGAAAATGACTGCTGTCACAAATTCTTTGGTATTAATATCTTCATTTAATTTGTCTTCAATGAAAAAAACACAAAAAGAATTGTCCTAAAGCCAAATTGGATATAATTCCACACCAAACATAAAAAAGGGGGTGGACAAAAGTATTGGCACTGTTAGAAAAATCATGTGATGCTTCTCTAATTTGTGTAATTAACAGCACCTGTAACTTACCTGTGGCATCTAACAGGTGTTGGCAGTAACTAAATCACACTTGCAGCCAGTTGACATGGATTAAAGTTGACTCAACCTCTGTCATGTGTCCTTGTGTGTACCATACTGAGCATGGAGAAAAGAAAGAAGACCAAAGAACTGTCTGAGGACCTGAGAAACCAAATTATGAGGATGCATGAGCAATCTCAAGGCTACAAGTCCATCTCCAAAGACCTGAATGTTCCTGTGTCTAACGTGTGCAGTGTCATCAAGAAGTTTAAAGCCCATGGCACTGTGACTAACTTCCCTAGATGTGGACGGAAATGAAAAATTGGCAAGAGATTTCAATGCAAGATGTGCAGATGGTGGATAAAGAACCTTGACTAACATCCAAACAAGTTCAAGCTGCCCTGCAGTCCGAGGGTACAACAGTGTCAACCCGTACTATCCGTCAGCGTCTGAATGAAAAGGGACTGTATGGTAGGAGACCCAGGAAGACCCCACTTCTTACCCAGAGACATAAAAAAGCCAAGCTGGAGTTTGCCAAAACTTACCTGAGAAAGCCTAAAACGTTTTGGAAGAATGTTCTCTCTTTTTGGACAAAGGCATCAACATAGAGTTTAGAGGAGAAAAAAAGAGGCATTCAAAGAAAAGAACACGGTCCCTATAGTCAAACATGCCGGAGGTTCCCTGATGTTTTGGGGTTGCTTTGCTGCCTCTGGCACTGGACTGCTTGACCGTATGCATGGCATTATGAAGTCTGAAGACTACCAACAAATTTTGCCTCATAATGTAGGGCCCAGTGTGAGAAAGCTGGGTCTCCCTCAGAGGTCATGGGTCTTCCAAAAGGACAATGACCCAAAACAAACTTCAAAAAGCACTAAAAAATGGTTTGAGAGAAAGCACTGAAGACTTCTAAGGTGGCCAGCAATGAGTTGAGACCTAAATCCCATAGAACACCTGTGGAGAGATGTAAAAATGGCAGTTTGGAGAAAGCACCCTTCAAATATCAGGGACCTCGAGCAGTTTGCCAAAGAAGAATGGTCTAAAATTCCAGCAGAGCATTGTAAGAAACTCATTGATGGTTACCGGAAGTGGTTGATCGCAGTTATTTTGGCTTAAGGTTGTGCAACCAAGTATTAGACTGAGGGTGTCAATACTTTTGTCCAGCCCATTTTTGGAGTTTTGTGTGAAATGATCAATGTTTTGCTTTATTCTCTTTTGTGTTTTGTCTTTTAAGACAAATTAAATGAAGATAATAATACCAAAGAATTTGTGATTGCAATCATTTTCAGGAAGAAACTGAGTATTATCTGACAGAATTGCAGGGGTGTCAATACTTTTGGCCAACACTGTAGTTCTCCCTTAATATGAATTTCACCTATGAGATCTTAAAGCGGCACTCCAATGTTTTTTCTTCAGCACTAGAGTGGTGCTTTATATGTAAGCCCCCTATCCCAGTTCTTATACTTACATTTAAAGCACCACTCCAGTGTTGAAGAAAAAACACTGGAGTGCTGCTGTAAGATCTCATAAGTACAATTCTCATATCAAGGGAGAACTATAACTCCCAGCATTTCCTTCAGATCCTTTTTCATGCTGGGAGTTATACTTCATAGGAGTGGTAGAAAGCCTGAATGTATAGTTCTTTATTTACAATTACAACTCAATCTAGGCTTTTACACTTACATTAATTGCTGTCAGTGTCATGCTGCAGCCGATCTCATAAGCCCCCGTCACACGGGGCGACATCGCCGCCCATTACAGAGGCGACGTGGGGGCATGGCCTATCGGCGGCGACATCGCCCCTACGTCGCCTCATGTAAAGGGGCCATGTCGACGGTGCCAGTCGGTCGCTTGGTTTCAGAGCAGTGCTCTGAAACCAGGCGACCATCATGGGGCGATGTGCATGGGGCTCCCATTGTCCTGCATCACCGCTGGGGTTTCCAGACACCCCGGCGACAATGCCGCGTGAAAGCTCGCCGGTGCTGGGCTGGAGGTGTCGCCCTGTGTAAATGGGGGACGGCGATGCTGGCAGGGCGCCAAAAAACGTGTGCGCACCCACCAGTCACCGCTGACATCCCTAGCCCCGTCACCTGGTGTGATGGGGCCTTTACACTTCTATCTCAAATTGAAGGATCTGTGATGAGGTAATGAAGAGGGCGGGCTGGAGCATCACATGACAGCACTCCTCCTTCATTACATGTGATGCTCCAGCCCGCCCTCTTCATTACCTCATTACAGGTCCTGCAATTTGAGAGAAGTGTAAGAGATTGGTTGCAAGATGAAAGTGACAGCAGCAGTTAATGTGAGCAGACTCTGTGCTCCTGAGTATGCTGGCACCTCTGCAGCGATCCCAGCTCTGCCTGCTCTCCCCAGCACAGTGGACTCCAAATCTCCTCAGCACTGCTTGATCCGGCCCTGGGAAAACCACGTGGTTCCACTGAGTGGAGGAATAGTCATTAGCTGCTCCCCACCCATTGCTCTGTGCTGACAGGTGGACGAGGATGCAATTAATGAATATTCCTCAACTCTAGGTATCGGCACCATGTGGTTTCCCGAGCACTGGATCCAGCAGCAGGGACATTCTACTGCCTCCCCCATGCTCCCACTCCCCCGCTGCCCCCTCCCCACAGCCAGCCACAGTACATTCTGACCATAAGACACATTTGGAGAATTTGGAGGGAAAAAAGTGCGTCTTATGGGCCCAAAAATACGGTATTTCAGAAAAATCCAAATTTTTTTTAAAGGAAACGCGTGCGTATAGGCAGAGACCTGTCAGTCACTGGCAGCAGACTGTGCACAGCACAACTCGTTTGCCAGCGGCTAACAATCTATGTTTTTCTGTGAAATGTCCCAATATTTCAGGGTAAAACATACCCCACTTTGATCTTACAGCCAGTGGCTGTTACTATTTAACAACGGTTTGGCAGCCTGTAACAACTGATAGGTTCTCTTGTTCAGCAGAGGCTTGCTACATGCTGAGCATAATGTGTGACCCTAGCCTGAAGAGGAAAAATGGCAAAAGCAATGAAAGCACAAAAAGGGCACATACAAATTTGTTGTGTTTAAGATTTCCCTATTAAGTCAAAGCAAAGATCTGGCTGGAAGGAAAAAAAACACGACCAAAAAGCAAAATACTCTATAAGTATTACTAATTGGAGTGTACTGTTTACATTTCTTAGATATAAATGTCCATTAAAACTGGAGATATACTTAAGATAAAAATTAGTGAATGCTAAAATATATGAGATCTCCCAACTGTCTTTGAATATAGTTGTTGATGTCTCATGGAGCAAAATGGATCAGAATGTTCTATGTCAACATGCCCTATTCCTTGTGAGCCATGTCCAGAAATGTTCGATAGAGACTTGTTTTGCTCTATCTATCCAAGTAACCATCCACAATGTGTGTTTAGTTGAATTCAGAATAATATGTCAGACAAACAAGCATTTGACAACTATCTAAAGTGTTTGGCTGGATTAATAGAATATGTATACAGATTGCTCTACTATATTTGGATTGCGTGGGTAAAGATAATTTACTACTGAGTTCTCCAGGCATTGAACCGAAAGGCAAAGCTTTTGAAGGTTGTGTTGACCCTTTTATCAGACTAGGCATGCCATATGAGTGACAGGATGACAGGCGTATGAAACACTAACATTATTACTATAGAGCTTGGACAGAAAATTACCATTCGAGAAAATATAGAGAACTATGCAATGAACCTTGATCATATTTTACAAATATACATTTTTTTTTTAATCTGGGCAGTGTAAAACAATATACGGTAAGCTAACGAGCCATAACATTAAAGCATTGACAGACAAATTGAATAACAATGATTATCTCATGAGAATGATACCTGTCACGGTAGTGATATATATAAGTCAGCAAGTGAAGTTATGTTGGAAGCAAGAAAGATGCAGAAGGATCCAAGCAAATTTGACAATGGCCAAATTGTGCATTCTAGGAAACTTGTTCAAAGAACCTCCATAGGTTGGGTCTATTCCAACCAGGAAGATTATTACTTAGCAAAAGTGGTTCAAAGTAGAATCTGGTTCACCTGCAACAAGGCCAAGGAACCTAAAGAGATTTCTAAATATTGCTCATAGCTCTCCTAATTAAGAGATTACAAGCCAACAGGGGAAATGTCATTCTCTGGTCATTGTTCAGCTAGAAGACCTTGCGTCCAGTCAGTCTTGTTGATGTTACTTTGACATGTCTCACTTCTAAACAGTTGTATAGAATAAGCATACGTACATACATTTATAGAATTGCTTTATTTCAACAGGATAATGCACACTGCAACAAAAAAAGCATACATTTATCAACTTGGTCTCTAAAGTCCCCAGATTTCAATCTCAGATCTCTAAAGGTCTCCCCACCTTGCAAACTACAGGAATAAGATGATCTGCTGCTGCTAATGTCTATGTTCCATTATACCTTTTAATAATTATTGCTTTGGATCAATAAAAACACCAGAAAACTGCCAACAAATAACAATTCCAGATCATAACCATCTTGACAGAATAAGCTGAGACTGATCAGCTAAGATTCAAATTCGATGAATCACTGAGTTTGACACATATATTCAATTCACATCCAGCCCCAGCTATCTAGTTGTACCTGGCTGGAGACCAAAAATATTGCGAAACCGCACCTAATTTTTTTTTAATTATTTCAAGAAACAATTAGAAAAAAGACTTCCCTAAATTTTTGGTTTTCCAGCCAGGTAAAACTAGGCAGCTGCGGGCGGGTGGCAACCCATACGTGTCTGCTGTACCTAGCTGGTAACCAAAAATATGGTGAGCCCCACGTAATTTTTTTAAATTATTTAAAGAAATAATAAAAAGAATATTTTTGATTACCAGACAGGTAAAACTAGGCAGCTGGTGGAGGGTGGCAGCCCATACCTGCCTGCTGTACCTAGGCTGGTGACAAAATATAGAACGGAGAACGACATAATCAGCGCAAAAAATACGCAACAAATACTTGGGGTCCTCACAAGATGGGTACTCATCTGTGCTGAAACGCAAAATACCGTATGCTACAAATATGTACAAATCTACTGCATTACGTACATTATATTGTGTTTGTAGTAGAGTCCAATGTAAAAAAAGTTAACGTTTAGTGCACATTTTATTTACAGGACAGAAAAATGTGTTGTCATTGTGTTTCAAAAAACGTATACTTTGCAAACGGATGCCCATTTTGACATGCGTTGTTATGCGTTTTGTGAATGGAAGCCTATTGATGCGTTAAACAGTCCATTACATTGCGTTTGTGTGCTTTCAAACACATCCATTAAACAGACAGCACAAATGAATGTGAACCTAGCCTTAGGAAAAAAGGATGACATTTCTTTACTCATTCTACACTTTCTAGTAGTAATATAAAAACTTCTAGTGTTAATAGTATCTGAATAAGTATCAGGATAAGCATTATTTTGGCAGGACAGTCCTATGACCTTGAAATTGTTGGACTTGGTATGGTTTCGTTGAATTGGAAAGGATCAACTTTTCCAGAACACAATATCAGAGTTAATAACAGTATGAAATTAATGTTAAAATAATAGCTGATAATAGTTAAAAACACTCATTTAACCTTTTTGGTTCACAAAGGAGGCAGGCTACCTTTAAGGACATTTTTGTGTACTTTGTGGACAGGAGATAGTAGCATATATATCAGTACAGGAAGCAGACTGATAGCAATGTGCATTAACAAGAATTCAGAGAACTGTGTACATTGCAGGGAGAGTGAAACAGAAATTTTAACAATATAATACAATGAAGGGACTGAGTCAATCCATTAGTGGATACAAAGGCAAATACTTTTCTTCGAATAATACATAGCCATAACCAAAATTAGATAAAAGCTTTGCAAATAGACATAAAACAATAAATTAATCCAAATATACAAAAGGTTCTGAAAACCCCAAAACATTACGCATATCCCAAATAGAACATAGTAGGTCATAGATTCTGGTCTTAGGCTTTGTAGGATTCGGAAAAGTTAATATGTGCTTTCATTACTTATATTGGTGTTTTCTAAGTAAAAAGTGCTTTTTTAAATCCCAGAAGAAAAGCACAATGAATGGAGCATGGGAAAGATAAACCCTTGAGAGAAGATTGTAAATGAACGGTACACAAGCTAATGCCCAAGTCATGATTACGGTATATTGTTACAATTCCTAGTTCAATAAGCAGTAATGGCAGGTTTGGGACTTTCGTGTCTCTACTCTATGGGTGCAAATCATCTCTTTCCACGTTAATTCTCAACTACTACAATTTTTTACAAGTAAGAAGGTGATTTAAAGTAAAGTACCAGTGATAAAGATATTACAGGTTTCTCACTAAAGGTACCTTTACAACGCGGCAACCTTTCTAGGAATTTCACTGGCAACTTACTGGTTGCAGTGAAATCATGGACACATTGTTCCATTTGTACACAGCAACAAGATAGAACAATGTGTCCATGATTTCACTGCAACCAGTAAGTTGCCAGTGAAATTCCTAGAAAGTTGCCGCGTGTAAAGATACCTTAACAGTCATTCTAGGCAGTTCATATACCATATTTTTCATACTTTACGATGCACCGAACCATAAGAAACAAAAACATTTTACGGGGGTGGGGGAAATTCTTGATGCAGAAAATGTGGTTATGATACACTGTTACGGGTGGGATCTGTGCTTTCACTGTTTAAGCTGCTGACACTGCTAAAGGCATAAGATCTGTTGCTGACACGTTATTGATCTAATTCTTCCAATTCTGTACTAATGTCCCCATTCTGGGCCCCTTCTGGGTATATATGCCCCCCATCATGGTGTATATGTCCTTTATCCTTGTCCTATCCTGGTACATATGTTCCCCATCCTAGTATATATGGTTCTCACTCTGGTATACATGGCATCATCCTGCGCCTAGCCTGGTATATACAGCCCTATTCTTGAACGTATGGTCCTGGACCCATTTTGTTATATTTGTTCCCATCCTGATATATTTGCCTTCATCCTGGGCCCACCCAGTTATATGTGACCTCCATCCGTTATGTATGGCCCTCCATCCTGCTATATATAACTCCCATTCTGTTATATATCACCCCAATCTTGTTATATATGACCCCCGATAATGGAGTCATCCTAATGTATGATGGCTGCCATCATGCCGCAGAAATAAAAAAATAAACAATTTTCTCCCTTTTCGTCTGTTTCCCTGATTTGTGGGATTATAGGAGTGGAGCTAGTGAATAGCTTTTCTTCTCTCGTATTATAATCAAATTGCATCGGGTGGTGCATGCGCAGACCAAGATCCCCACAGTGCTTGTGAGATCACATCTTAAAGTTCTAACTAGACTAAACTTGTGATCGCATATGTCTGCTGCTTGTACCATTTTGGAAAAAACCTACACTGTCTCCAATGCTATGATGACGTAAATCACGGTTTAAGCATGCACTGCCACCCAACGCCATTTTATTGGAAATAAACTGCAGAAGCAAAGTGCACTAGCACTGCCCCTATGCCCATAGTCCCATCCATCTCTTGGCACCAGCTTCAGTGCAAAGGTGTGGGCAAGTGATTATGGGCATGAGGGGCAGTGCATTACTGTATCCTTAAAGGGAACCTGACCCCTAAAAATCACCCCCCAGCCTATTAATATCTGTCCCTGCACCATCATTATGCTATTCTAGCTATCCCTTTGTGTAAAAATTGTGTATGTAGAAAGTTTATAAAAGTGCTTTTATTACCTCATCTGCGGCTTCTGAGCTCTTGAGAAGTCACACAGGGCATCCCCTGTGGCCTCTCTCCGCCGCCTGTACTTCAATTATTCATGCCCCGATGGGCATGATAAACCTTAGTGATCCTCCTTGCCCTCCTCCATGGGCGGATTAGCCGGTATGACTCTAATCGTGTCATATCTGGCTATCATAACGTTGGTAGAATCTTTGGAGCTTTAAAATAATTTTGTAAGCCTCCTGGACTTTGCAGGTGCTTTTTCACCTCCAATGTGTGAAGTTTGGAAACAGTGCCAGATGTGGGAGCAGCTGTGAAGTCCAGTAAGCTTAATGTCCTTAAAACATGTGTTTAAGAGAGCTTAGTATTTTTAAAAAAAAATTTATTTTATGATTATTATTATTATAATTATTTTTATTTTGGAGAGTAAACCTTATTATTGCAGATGGTCAGCAGCATGCGAGGCCATCTCTTCTATACTTGTCTAATAGCAATTTATATAAAAATAACATATGGCCATTATATGCTTCACATACAAGGTGTTGTAGGTCTGTTCACACTCCTTAAAGGGAACCAACCACCCCAAATGACCCCCCCGGACTGTTAATATGTGTCCCTACACCCTGCAGACACATATGGGGCAATCGTTTTTGCTAAAAAAACGGATTTGTAAAAGCTAAGATATAGCTTTATAAACTTTTAAAAATCTTGCCGACTGGGTGTTATCTAGCTGCCGGGGGGGTGGGGGGGTGGGGGTGGAGAGCTGCGCAATATGTACAACATGGTCCGGTGCCATCCCTGCACTCCTGTCCGGTGCTGTCTCCCCGCTGCTCTCTCCGGTGCTGTGCCCGCTGGTGTCCTCCTGTCATGGTCTCCATGCTGTGCCCCAGGCCGGTAACATGATTATCGGTGCGGGCTCCGGGCAATGGGGAAGCTTCCTGCTTCCTCCTGCCCATCCCCGCCCAGGTCAGCCCTGCACCAATGAGAACGCAGGGCCATTGTGTCATGTGATCGCCGCTGTGAGCCAATCACAGCGCAGGGGCGGTTACATGACATCACTGGCCCTGCGTTCTCATTGGTGCAGGGCTGACCTGGCGGGGATGAGCAGGAGGAAGCAGGAAGCTTCCCCATTGCCCAGAGCCCGCACCGATAACCATGTTACCGGCCTGGGGCACAGCATGGAGACCATGACAGGAGGACACCAGCGGGCACAGCACCGGAGAGAGCAGCGGGGAGACAGCACCAGACAGGAGTGCAGGGACAGCACCGGACCAGGTTGTACATATTGCGCAGCGCTCTACCCCCCCTCCCCCCCAGCAGCTAGATAACGCCCAGTCGGCAAGATTTTTGAAATGTTTATAAAGCTATATCTTAGCTTTTACAAATTCGTTTTTTTAGCAAAAACGATTGCCCCATATGTGTCTGCAGGGTGTAGGGACACATATTAACAGTCCAGGGAGGTCATTTGGGGTGGTTGGTTCCCTTTAAACACCATACTATGGATATTGCATCTTGAAAATGTGCAATCACTTTATTTCATTTTATTCCATACGTTTAAAATACAGATATTTGGCATGTACACAAGTATGTTATATGTATAATTCATATTGAACTTGTCCTTGCATTTCTGCCCACTAGCCTAATTCAGCTTTTTAGAAGAATTGGTAGTGAGCTGAATATTTTTTTTTCATTATTTCTCCGTCAAATATGTCAGGCATCAGTAATCACTCCATCCAACCACAAGCTCAGGTGTTACCTGTGGCAGGGGGAATGGGATTTGTAATGTAAAAGAGGGGGCTTCTGAAAGCCACCCCATAGAGGGGTTAATGAGGAGCTAGGCAACAAGATTGTGCAAACTGTAATATCCTGTAAGTGATTGTGTCCTGGCACTGGAAGTGGTAGGACCCTATGCAAAGCAAAGAGGCATCACTGCGGAGCCCAGCGCCCTCTTGGCAGTACAGTACAATGCAGCTATACTATGCTACACTTAGTTTGCTACCGTGTGCTTGAAGTATGCAGTTTGGCTATTCTGGATCCACCACAAGAAATGCCTGGAGGATCACCAACACCCCAGGGGCAGATGGTGCTTCAGCACCAGATCCAGAGAGGCCTGCACAGGACACATATGTGACCTGGAGTTCCACTTCACTGGACTCGCATGCCAGAGGAGGAGCTGAGAAGCTCATAGTCAGGAGGTGATCAGTTCCCTATGTCAGCAGGCCAGCTGGGAGCACCAGATGTCACACTCAAGAGGATCTGGTATTATTACACCTGCAGCCAGTGCCGCAGCTGCTGGATTGGCAAATCCAGCACCATCAAGAGCAAGAGGAAAAAGCAGAGGTAGTAGAGGCAGAATCCCTCTTTCCCAGCCATGTGTAGCACCCACATCAGAAGCCTTTGGCCTGGGAGAATGCCATGTGAGGACCTTTACCCCATGCAAGCAACTATTTGATAACCCATGAACCACCCCATCCCGTCTCATTTCTTGAGGAGATTTGGCTCGCAGATGCATTGCCTGAGAGTGGTTACATGGCCTAAGGCCAATCACTTTGACAACCAATGTACCTGAAGCATGGTGGTGGCTTTCATCCAGGATAGGTGCTTTGGCTTCATAGCCGAACATGGTGTGTCATTGGTGCATATGTCAACGGTCCACCTGCTGCATTATGATCTTCCCAAAGGATTCTGCACAATTATGTTGGGAGAAGGTCACTTTCATGAATGGTGATGGGCAGCAAGGGTGTTTTGCGGTTGGCGTAAGTCAGGATGTCCCCAATGGCGACTATGAAAAGTGGCAGCAGTAGGCTGTCCGGGAAGAATGTGGCATAGGGGAAGGCTAGGTCTCTCTTGGTTAGGCAGCCAGCTGCACCCTATCCACAGGGGCTAGCAATCCTGATGGGCCTGTCAGTGTTGCCTAAGTTGTTCCCGTCTCTCCTAGAGGGAGTGGTTGTCTCCTAATTTCTCCGTCCTCTTCTCCAGCAGTGGCCATGATGGGATGTGCTGGGAGACAGGTGGTGATGGAGAATGCTATTGGAGGAGTACCCCTGAGACCCTCCAAGACCATCTGACAGCAGAGTACCATGAGCAACATCGACCTCATTACAGACAACGATAAGAAAGCCGCTAGACAGTTTTTCACTTAAATTAAAGTGGACTTCCTTAACAAAAAGCATGTTGTTGGGTCGCTAACCCATCCCTTAGTTGCATTTTGTCCAAAGAAGGACTATTTTGAGTATTTCAGTTCTTCAAAGTATTTTTGTTTATTTTTTTTTCCCTTCTCTAAATTTAACCCCAGTTGGGTTCTTCCTGCTGGATTATCGAGACTGCAGCCTTTGAGCTATACATCCAAGCCCTTAATTAACTCTGATCCCAAGGAGCCAAACTTAATACTAACTGCACACACAGGATGCAGAGAACCTCCAATATAGAGATAGGTGCAGCCCAGGAGCAAAATGTTGATGTCACAGCTACTGAGAACCTTCTATGATGGAAGGGGCAGCTGCTAGCATAAGACTTGCATACTAATAAGGCTAGTGTCAGACTTGTGTCTGCCCCTAGCCTGCAGGATCTGTCAGAAACATAGTTTCTGGGAGGAGCAGCGCATAGCATTAACGGAATGTAATGCTATGTGCTGCCTGCTCTATGTACTCTATGGCAACCGGATGCTTACTGCAGCTGCCGGCTCCACAGAGAATTCCCGGATATGCGCTATTGCAGAGCGCTCAGGAAACGCGGTTTGCAGTGTTTTCCTGTGCGCTCTGCAAAAGCCAGGGATTGTAAGTGGAGCTGGTGGTGGCAGCACTTAGCTTCTGGTTGCCATAGGGATCAATACACAGGCGACGCATACTGTTACATGCTGGTAACGCTATGCGCTAAGCCTGAAAAGTTCTAAGTTTAGAACGGATTCATGAGGCTCAGGGCAGATGCAAGTCTGACCCTAGCCTAAGGCTTGCCTAGGGAGCCTGTCACATAATAAGTGAGATAAATAGTGTCTGAACAAGAGTCTATTAGGTAAGGTGAGCTAGTTAACACTATATGAGTGTACCTCACAGGACAGCCCCATGTGCCACCTAAATTTAGAACGCCCCACTACACCCAAAAAATAACAACTTATACCTCACGTTATTTGTTGCACATTTTAAACATTTTTACAGGTTGTAAAGGGGCCTTCTGAATAACTTTTTTTAATGTTCTGGCATCTTAGGGGCTCTGCAAATGTGTCCTGAAAACTATTCCAGTAAATCTGGGTGGCAAAAGTCAAACAGTGCTCCCTTCCTGCTAAGCCATGCCAACTATTCCAGTATATCTGGGTGGCAAAAGTCAAACAGTGCTCCTTCCTTTTAAGCCATGCCAACTATTCCAGTAAATCTTGGTGGCAAAAGTCAAATAGTACTCTTAAAATATGTCGTGTGGCCAAACATAATTGCAGATCTATTATCCTGGAAAATTAAACATTTGCAGCTTATATACCATTTTAGTATCAAAAATGTATTTTTTTTGTTTTTATGGTAATTGTTATAACATTCTCTAAGGCACATATGGGTTTAAACTAGTCATTGCGCCAATTGATAAAGTTCTTGAGCAGAGTATTTTTCAAAAAGGGGTCACTATTCTGGCACATCAGGGACTCTTTGTGCACCAGCAATCTATCCAAATAAAATTGGAATTCCAAAATCCAAATGGTTCTCCTTTCCTACTGGGTCCTACGATGTGCATAAATAGGAAAGTAAAGCCACGTATTGGATATTGCCACATTCTCTAGAAATTGCATAACAAAAGGGGGTATTCACCTTCTACGATACCTGTGAATACAAAGTTTGTGGATAAAGGAGCATTTTAGTGGAAAAAAATATTTTTTTTCTATTTCACTGCTCATACATAAAATTTTTTACTGTTGGTTGAAAATGCTCACTACACTGCTAGATGAATTCAGTTTCCAAAATGATGTCTACTGTGGAAGTTTCGCCTATTTTGACAACTCACGCAGTCTGCAAATGAACATTGACATTTGCAATTTATTCCAGCCAAATTTCTGCTGAAAAAAACCAAACCACGATTAATCTAAAACGAGCATTGCATTGATAAAAAATGTTTAGTTTTCGACCGTATAGGGAGTATAACAGTAATCATTTTATTTCTATAGTGCCAACATATTTTGCAGCACTTCATTCATCAGAGGAGACATATACTGTTATGCACATGAGATTTCAAACACAATTAAATAAAGCCTATGTCTAATCCCCTGCACCTGGCCCAGATGGTTCCTGTACAGTTTAATATTCCTTGCTAAACAGTCCCCGGTGGGACACTAAGCCTATATTCAGATACATCGCTTTTGCACCTTTTTTTTTATCCGTTTTTCATCTGCAAAATGGATCCGCTTTTCCAAAAAACACATCACCCATTCACACTGTGCATTTTTGATGTGTTTTTTGTACTGCGTTTTTCTTCCATTTAGAATGGTCCCTATGGAAAAAATGCAAGAGAAAAATTCCACAGAAATCAACATGCCCTTTTCTTGGACGGATCTCTTTTCCTGGAAAAAAAAAACGGATCACTCAACAAAATCCCTGTCTGAATGGCAAAAAGTGAAAACCCATTGATTCTATTTGAGTGGTCTGTTTTCTGCAGTGCACTGCAAGAAATGGATGCAAAAAAACAGATAAAAAATGATGTGTCTGAATGTTGCCTAACAGCCTGCAACTAGGACCTGGTTGCATGAAAGGAGATAAAGTTGATCTTTGTACCTCTTTTGGAACCAGAGGGATATTTCTCAGCAGTATAACCAAGAATAGGGAAAAAATGCAGAGATAGGTAAGGACTAAGGCCAGGGCCACACTTGCGTCTGTAATTCAGCTACTGGATCCAGTTTGTTGACACATGCGGTACAAATGGCTCAAAAAAACTGGATCCAGTAACGCATCCTTTAGACGGACGCAGGCTCTCAAGTGTGGCCCTAGCCTAAGGTTACATTCATAGACACTGTTTTTGATCCCTTTTTTACATCCATTTTTGCAGTGAAAAGGGAGTGAACAGATCACTCAAATGGAATCCCAGCAAAATCAATGGGTTTCTACTTTTTGCTGTTCAGACAGGGAAGTTGTGGTGTGATCAGTTTTTATCACAGAAAAGTAATCCGTCCAAGAAAAGGGCATGTTAGTTTATATGGCGTTTTTCTCATCTGCTTTTAACATAGGAACCATTATAAATGAAGAAATAAAACGCAGCACCTAAAACGCATCAAGAACGGATCAGAAATGGATGACTCGTTTTCTGTTACTTTTTTTTGAGAAGCTGATCCAGTTTTGCAGCAGAAAAAAAGAAAAGCTAACCAGAAAAATGGAGTAAAAACGGTGTGTGTAAATGTAGCCTTAAGGTATGGAAACATTAAATACGCGTACAGTCAACTAACAACAGCCTCCTACAATCTAACTATAAGCAGGAGAAAAGAACAGGTTAAGCTACATTCACACTGCATTTTTGCATCCATTTTTTTAATCCGTTTTTTTGCAGTGCACTGCACAAAATGGATCACTCAAATGAATTTCCAGCCAAGTCAAAGCGTTTTCAATTTTGACCATTCAGACAGGGAATTTTCTGAGTACCGTATTTTTCGGACTATAAGACGCACTTTTGTTCCCCCAAACTGTGGGGGAAAGTGTGGGGTGCGTCTTATAGCCCGAATGTATGGAGTGTGAAGGCAGGTGAGGTGGGGGCAGCTCTGGAGCGATGCGGGGGGGGGGCTGGAGCGGGCTGCAGACAGAGCGGGAGATCTCCTGCTCCCGCTCATTTAATATGCACTGCTGCTGTCCATCACTGTGGTGCTGAAACTGCACCATGGGGATGGACTGGGGGAGCAGCACATATTAAACTGTCTGCGCCCCCCCTGTGATGGCACATGCTCCCCCCCCATGTTAAATATGGCCCCCCATGCTGCTGCCAATAATAAAATAACAAGCACATTACTCACCTTTTCCAGCGATGTCCTGGCTCCCTCCATGCAGCTGCACTCCTCCACTTCCTGGTTCTTCTCTCTGTGAAGCCGGTCATGTGATCGGCTCAGCAGTCTCATCATCTCTGTGCACCCGATCATATTACTGGCATTACAGAGAAGTGGAGGAGTGCAGCTGCATGGAGGGAGCCAGGGCATCGCTGGAAAAGGTGAGTAATGTGATTGTTATTTTATTATAGGCAGCAGCATGGGGGGCCATATTTAACATGGGGGTGGACTTGTGCCAGCCCTGGAACACTTGTGCCAGCCCTGGGGCATGTGTGCCAGCCCTGGGGGGCATGTGTCAGCCCTGGGGGGGTATGTGTCAGCCCTGGGGCATGTGTGCCAGCCCTGGGGGGCATGTGTCAGCCCTGAGGGACTTGTGCCATCCCTGGGGGGCGTGTGCCAGCCCTTGGGGACATGTAATGGCTCTGGGGGACGTGTGCCAGTCCTGGGGAAGGTGTGCCAGCCCTGGGTGGCATGTGCCAGCCCTGGGGGACGTTTGTCAGCGCTGGGGGGCATGTGCCAGAGCTGGGGGGCATGTGCCAGTGCTGGAGGGCATGTGCCAGCGATGGAGGGCATGTGCCAGCCCTGGGGGACGTGTGCCAGCCCTGGGGGGCATGTGCCAGCCCTAGTGAGCGTGTGTCAGCCCTTGGGGAGCGTGTGCCAGCCCTTGGGGACGTGTCATAGCCCTGGACATGTGTGATGGCCCTGGGGAATGTGTGCCAGCCCTGGGGAATGTGAGCCAGCATCGGGAAGCATGTGGCAGCCCTGAGGGACGTGTGCCAGCCCTGGGGCATGTGTGCCAGCCCTGGGGGACTAGTGCCAGCCCTGAGGGACGTGTGCCAGCCCTGGGGGACGTGTGCCAGCCCTGGGAGGCATGTGGCAGCCCTGGGGGATGTGTGCCAGCCCTGGGGGATGTGCGCCAGCCCTGGGGGGCTTGTGCCAACCCTGGGGGGGGTGTACCATCACTTGGGGATGTGTGCCAGCTGTAACCAGAATAAGGGGGCCATATCTAGGATGTGGGGCTATATCCAAGGATGAGGGACCATGTACCAGGATGAGGGGGCTATGAAGGACATATACCCTATATGATTTGTAAGACGGACATTAACATTATAAGACGGACCCCATTTAACATTAAAAATTAATTTTTCCTCTTTTCCTTCACCAAATTTGGGGGTGCGTCTTATAATCAGGTGCGTCTTATAAAGCGGAAAAATACGGTAATCTATTTTTTTGCCTGAAGGAGGTGCATGTTAGTTTCTGTGGTGTTTTTCTCCTCCATTTTTCTCATAAAGCAACACTGTAAATGGGAAAAAATGCAGCCCAAAAAACGCACAGTGTGAATGGGTGGGGCATTTTTTGGAAAACGGATTAGTTCTCTAGCTAAAAAACAGGTCAACACAGAAAAGAACTAAAACAAGTACGACAGCAAAGAGAAAATACCAATCTGATCTCTATCTGACAGGCAAAAATCCTTGGTTGTAAGGCTAGGACTCCTTAGCAGGATCCATATAAGAATATAGCAAGCAGAGAAGACCTACATGCAGAAGATATAAATGGCCACACCTGAAATGTGATGGAACAGACAAAATAAACAAATGAAAACACCTGGTGACCGAAATCAAAAAGGATAGAAACAATGATAAAAGATCACTTAGACATGGATTCACCATGCTGTGGCTCAGCAGAGAAGGAAATCAACCAGCGCAAGGTCACCAGATTGAATCCCGAGGCATGACAATACAAACTTTCGTATTTTTCAGACTATAAGACCCCCTTTTTTCCTCCCAATTTTTGGGGGAAGTGGGGGGTGAGTCTTATAGTCTGAATGTACTGTGCTGTGCTGTAGTGGGGTGGCTTTGGAGCGTGACCGAAGGCTGGAGCAGGCTGCAGCTGTGGCCCAAGATCATGTGGGCCCACTCAGTAGGCTAATATAATATTCACTGCACTCTCCCCACCCATCACCTGTCAGCACTGAAGCTGGCACCGAGAGGTGGTCGGGGGGAGAGTTGAATATTAAATATGCTTAAATGGGCAGGACCATGATCACCGGCCACAGTTGTAGCAGTGGCAATTGTGTTTCTGCATATTCACTGCTCCTCATGCACCATTATTGGCATGGGAAGCAGGTGAATATCCCAGATCATTATACTAACCCTTCCATCACTCTCTGACGTGACGTCCTCTTGTGTTATGTTCAATGCTCAGCTGATCAGTGTGTGGTGAGGGGTACAAGACAGTGACATCATTGTTGTGCATGCAGCTCACATAGTGATCAGCGAAGTGTTCGGCATAACACAAGAGGACATTGCCACTGCGGGAGAGAGCGATGGAAGGGTGAGTATGATAATTTGTTTTTTCTAAGAGATGGTGGTCCATGTACTAGGATGGGGGATCATATATTACGAGGATGGGGGGAATTATATTAGCAGGATGGGGGGAATAATTTATATCAGGGGTAGGGAATTCCAGACCTCGAGAGCCGCACGCAGTGCAGGTTTTCAGGATTTCCATAGTATTGCACAGGTGATAATATAATCACATGCACTGGTAAGTATTACAATCCCTGAGCAATGCTGAGGAAATCCTTAAAACCTGCACTGTGTGCGACTCTCGAGGCCTGGAGTTCCCCACCCCTGATATATATAATAGGATAGGGGATCATATATACCAGGATAAGAGGATCATATACACCATGATCAGGGGGATCATATATTCCAGGATGAGGGGATCATATACAGAAAGATGGGGGATCATGTATCTGGATGTGGGATCATATATACTAGGATGATGGGATCATGTACCAAGATGAGGGGATCATATATATACCAGGATACGGGATCATATATACCAGTATGAGAGGATCTTATATAGCAGGATGAGGGGATCATATACGGTATTACCAGGATAGGAGTTCATGTACCAGGAGAGGATATATATACCTGTAATTGGCCCAGGATGGAGGCATTAGTACAGGGGGTCATTACCCCATAATAGTGTCAGCAGCAGATCCCCTCTTAAGCTATGTTCTTACTTTGCGCTTTTTTGCACGGTCACTTTTTGCTGCATTTTGCACCCACGCAAAAAAGCGCAAAAAGCCCCTTAAAAAACGCAGAGAAGAAGTGATTTCACACAGGGGAGAAAGAATCTTCCCCTGTGTGACATGTGTGACAACCCCTTTTGGGTTTTGTAGTGTACTACTATACACTGCGAAACCCAAATTATTGTAATACAAATGGTATTAAAAATAATAAAAAGTGAATACTTACCTCTCCGCCGGATGTTCGGGAGTCGGGAGCCGACACAACCGCAGGTTCTGACCTTCCAGGACCTGTGATGATTGCTGACTGGCCGCTCGCGGTCATGTGATATGCGCATCATAGCACGTCACATATCACATGACAGCGAGCGGCCAATCAACGATCACAGGCCCTGGAAGGACAGTAGATGTGGAGGATCTCTCGGCTACTGGTAACCGGAACCCCCAGTGGAGAGGTAAGTATTCAATTTTTATTATTTTTAACACATTTGGGTTAGTTTATTTTGGGTTTCGCAGTGTATATTAATACACTACGAAACACAAACGGGGCTGTCACAGATGTCACACAGGGGAGGATTCTTCCTCCCCTGTCTGACATCAGCGCCAGCATATTCCCACTGGAATTGTGCATTGTCTGAATGGCGATGCGTAATTCCAGCGGGAATAATGGGCTCCTATGGGAGAAAGTGCGGGCGCAGGTGCATAAAGAATTTACATGGTCATTCTTTTTACGCCCGCGCTTTCTCCCATAAAAGCGCTGCGTATATTTACGCATTGTCTGAACAGCAAAGTGAATTTCACATACACTTTGCCGGCAGACGCACATGCACTTGCGCTTTTCTGAAAAGCGCGTGCAAAAAAGCGCATTGTGTGAACGTAGCCTTATAACTGTGTGTCATGATCTAATTTTTTGCTTTCATTTTTTCCTTCTATTTTCCTTTTTAAAACCTGAGTGCGTCATCTGGCCTGGTGCATCTTATATTCCAAAAAATATGGTATATAAGATATTGTACCACCGCAATCCATTATTTAACAAGTGTAACAAGATGGGAAATTTTGTGCAAGGAGGTGCTAAAATTTAAAACTGAATTTTATTTTATGTTCATAATAAAATACCCACACAGGGGCTTGCAGGTCTGACACTTTTTGAGAACCTAAAAAATGCTCTATGTCATAACGTCTTTATGCATTCAAAACGCGTCAGAACTACAAGTCCCTGCATGAGTATTTTATTATGAACATAAAATAAAATTCAGTTTTAAATTTTAGCACCTCCTTGCACAAAATACTTTTCCCATATTGTTACACTTGTTAAATAATGGATTGCTGTGGTACAATATCTTATAACCATATTTTTTGGAATATAAGATGCACCAGACTATATGACGCACTCAGATTTTAAATTTTAGCACTTCTTTGCCCAAAGTCTTTTTCTTATTTTTTCTACATATTTCCTGCTGGTCAAGCAGGTGGAAAATGAGTATAGGTGCACTGAGATGTGTGTGGAGTTTTCATTAAGGTACGGACCACGATGCTTGATCTATGAATAAATGGGAAATGTCCATTAACTATTTTATGTGGTAATATTACATAGTTTGAATGGTTCTTAAAAAAAATGTATAGCAAAGCAGCCTAAATTTACCTTTTATGCCTCAACTCAGAGGTTCAATGCGATGATTTCTGGTGATGTGATAACTTTCTCTCCCAGTTGAACCATGGCCTGTTTTGTCTTTGTGCAATTGCTGATAGTTGCCTTGTCTTACTTTCCTCTGTTTTGCTTTCCCTTTCATTTCTATTCAGGTGTTTTCACTTCCTCATTTTGTTGGCCCTATCACATCTTGGGAGGAGTTATTTAAATTCACCATAAACATGCCTTCTTTGCTGGCTATATTTCTAGGTAGAAGGATGTTTGGAGTTCCAGCTTTTCAGTTAAGAATTCTCTTCGTGAAATATCTCTTTTGTTTTTCCCTGCAATTTGTTTGTGTGCTTCCCTTCCCAGCATTCTTCCCATTCTGATACATTTAAGGTTTGGGTATTTCATGTATATCATTAGTCCTTTGGTTTATTTAAATTTTCCTTCATCTTCCCTGTATTACTTTTTAAACACGTTTTTAGCCCTGTGTCTCGAAATCTGCTTGTGTACACTTATAATAATAATAATTTATTCATTTATATAGCGCTATTAATTTCATAGCACTTTACATACATGAGTAATGCTGTCTCTCTTGGAGCTCACAATCTAAACATCCTATCAGTATGTCTTTGCGATGTGGGAGGAAACTAGAGTGTCTGGAGGAAACCCACACAAACCCAGGGAGAACATACAAACTCCTTGCAGATGTTGTCCTTAGTGTCCTTGGTGGGAATTGAACCCAGGACTTCAAGACCCCAGTGCTGCAAAGGCTACAGTACTAACCACTTGAGCCACCATGCTGCCCTACCTTTATGGTTATTGTTGCTTTTTGTTATACTTTGTTTATAGTACAGTTAAGGACACTCTATGTCAGCAGACTTTGAGTGGGAGCACCATTGCATAATTTTAAAGTGCCAATCTTCACGGGAAAGCAGGGACAAATCAGGTTCAAATATAGGGACACTCCTAGTCGGAATTGAAACGTTTGGATTGCATGTTTAACAGCTCTGCTGATTTGTTCATCCGTTTGTTACTGGTAGAGCCCAGTCACAACATTATAGCCATCCAAGAAGGCACGTGCATGGTGAGTTTAAATAGCTCCTACCAAGGTGTGATAGGGCCAACCAAACAAGAAAGTGAAAACACCTTAATAGAAATAAAAAAGAAAGCAAGACGAAAGAATGGAAAGACAAGAGAATGTCAGCAATTTGACAAAGACAAGAAAGACTGTGGTCTAACAGAGAGGGAAACCAACCACACAGCGAAAGGTTACTGGACACGTCCTGGAGTTGACGCATGAAATTACCACTAACACAAAATAAAATGTGTCATGAAAAGTAAGACTCACAATCACGGGGATACATAGAATCATTGCAGTGTTATTACCACATGAATTGACACATGTCAAATGTGAAAAATGGGGCTTTATCATTAAGTTCAAAATTGTCTCTGTCACTAAGAGGTTAAAGAAATTTAACATCCTTAATGCAAAGAAGATTCATTATGAGTGCACTTATGTTAGGAACATATCTGATTGTAAAGCTATTAGACGTGTAGCTAAAATACATTTGGGATCAAATCCTCTATAGCCCTTTGTTGAAGAAATCTATTAGTTACGAGAGCAGGGTTGTTAGTATCTAGACTAACACATGTATTTCAGTGATATCCCAAGATGATAAAAGCCTAGTGAAAATCAATATTTATGGAACTGACCCTACGGCAATATAACACTTACAGATGGATCAATATTTAAGTAGTCACTAAGAATTGTTAGATCTCTATCTGTTGCAGAATAAACAGTTGGTATAGTTGAAGAAAAATAGATATTATATTTGACTGTGAGACAAATTTAAACAAATTTATTCAGGATGTCGGTTACAAAAGACAAGTATTTTTAGGTGAACTGATAGGTGGGGTGTGAAACCTGAAGCCTAAAGGCCCCTATAAAAATTAATCTAACAGCGACAGAACCCACCAATATCGACCAAGAGTTTAATGTGTACAGGGCCTACCCACTCTCCTCAGACAGATAATGCTGTGGGAGATAATGATCCCACATGCCAGTTTTTTTACTTCTGATTTTTGTTCTCAGCAAGATAGGTTTCCGCTAGAGGAGTCTAACAGAGGCTCTCTCACACTGAACACATGAGTGCAGACCTCAGCGGAGTAAGCGCTCCAGTGTATGGACAAGTTGGGAGAGATAGTTGTTGGCCGAATGATTGGCTTCTCTTTATTGTATATGAGGACCATAACATACAAGAGCTACCCTAGGGCATAAAAATATCATCTGCCAAGCTAAACAACCATACATGCCATTTGTTTTTAGATTTTTGCTGTATATTGAACCTTCATTTTTGTCTAGTCCAATATGTGCCATGAATGACATTTCTTTGAATAATGGATGTCTGCAGTGGCATAACTGGAAGCGCATCGGCTCCGATGCGAAAGCTCCAACAGGGCCCTAATAATTGCAAATCTTTAATAGGATTAGTCTTTTTCTATATGACAAATCGACTTTTGCAGCTCCAGGACCCGGGTGAATTGCGACCCCTGCACCTATTGTAGTTACGCCCCTGTATATCTGTCTATCTTAACCCCCTTAACCACCAAACCTATTTCGACCTTCCTGACAAAGCCATTTTTTTCAGTTCTGACCAGTGTCACTTTATTTGGAAATCACTTTGAAATACTTCAATATTTTCCAGTAACTATGAGACTGTTTTTTTTTAACAGATTGTACACCATGATATTAGTAAAGTTTGATCAATATGATTTGCATATATTTATGAAAATATTGGACAGTTTACCAAAAATTCGAAAATTTAGCAATTTTCAAAATTTGATGTGTTATGCCCTTAGTCCATAACATTTCCCACACGTCTACTTCACATCAGCCCCGAATTTTGAAACATAATTTTTTTTTCTTGGGAAGTTAGAAGGGTTCAAAGTTCATTAGCAATTTCTCATTTTGCTAACAACATTTACAAAACCATTTTTTAGGGACCACATCACATATGAAGTGACTTTGAGAGACTATGTGACAGAAAATACCCAAAAGTGGCACTATTTTAAAAACTACAACCCTCAGAGTGCCTGAAAGGACATTTGAAAAGTTTATCAACCCTTCAGGTGCTTTAAAGGAAGCGATGTGTAAGGAAAATATTTACATTTTATTTTTTCGCACAAAAAATATTTATTTAGTCCCACATTTTGCATTTTCACAAGGGTAACAGGAGAAAATGGATCATACAAGTTGTGGTGTAATGTCTCTTGAACATACCAATACCCCTTATATGCTAGAAAACTACTGTTTGGTGCACTAAAGGGATTGGAAGGGAATGGCAGCATTTGCCTTTTTGAGCACAAACATGGCTTAATTGATAGTGGACACTGTGTTGTGTTTGCAGAGCCTCTGGTGTACCTAAAGGCCACTTCACACGCTAGGATCTCGTTAACAATATCATTGAAACGTCACAGATTTGTGATCGTTCAAACGATATCGTTAGTGCGTCGTTGCGTGTAAACAAACGACGTAGGATGTTAGAACGGTCATCAAAAATTTGAGATCCTGACCTCAAATCTATCGTTCGTCGTCCAATTAACATTCTGGGAAGCATCAACATCATTCAGTGTGACACCTTTTTGAACGATATCATTCATAATTCTCCTATTCCTGCCACTTTGTAAAATCGTTCAAACATTCTTCTCCAAATAGCTGGAGCGTTGCCAAATTTAAGATCGGTAACGATATCCTTGCGTGTGACAACACACTAACGATGTCGGAAGGATCGTGGACACGTGACATAGCTAACGATCTTATTCACCTAAATCCTAGCATGTGAAGTGGCCTTAAAACGTGGAAACACACAACAAGTGACCCAATTTTGGAAACTACACCCCTCATCGATTTCTTTAGAGGTGTGGTGAGCACCTTGAACTAGTAGATGCCTCACATAATGTTATCATATGAAGTAAAAAGGTATGATAAAATGAGCGCTAGGGATAGAAACAGGCACTGGGCTCTTATCGAATATTACCTTTCAAATTTATTGTGAACAGTAGAAGTTACAGGTCTCCTCGCCAGTGGCGAGGAGACCTGTAACTTCTACTGTTCACAATAAATTTGAAAGGTAATATTCGATAAGAGCCCAGTACCTGTTTCTATCCCTAGCGCTCATTTTATCATACCTTTTTACTTCATATCGTGCTCAAATCCTCCCTCTGGGGAGTGTGGTTTGAGAGCAGCTCTGGGACAAGAATTGGTCAACACAGAGGAGCTGCCCTTCCCTGGGCTCGTGATCTCTGGGAGAGACGTTGAAGTTCCATAAGGAAAGGCTTCTCTACACGTAGCAACGGATTTATGCCTGCGGTTAAATCTCACCTCAAATCATCAACCTAGTTGTGCAGGGGGCGCAACTAGAAAAGGTGAGTGACATATCAATATAACCCCTTGCTTCGGCTAATTTGCACAGTGTGGCGCAACAATTTCTTGGTTTTTCTTTCACATAATGTTATAACATTTAGCTGGGAAAATAAGATATCACTTTTTTCCTACAGAAATATTACTTTAGTTCCAAATGTTTACCGTATTTTTCGCTTTATAAGACGCACCTGATTATAAGACGCACCCCCAAATTTGGTGAAGAAAAAGAGAAAAAAATATTTTTTAATCTTAAATGGGGTCCGTGTTATAATGCCAGTGTCCGTCTTACAAATCATATAGGACACATGTCCCTCATAGCACCCTCATCTTGATACATTGTTCCTCATCCTGGGATATAACCCCCTTGTGCTGGCTCACGTCCCCCAGTGATGGCACACATCCCCTATTGATGGCACACCTCCCCCAGTGCTGGCACACTTTCCCCAGTGCCTGCACTCACCCCCCTGTGCTGGCACACTTGCCCCAGTGCAGGCGGAATTGCCCCTGTGCCTGCACCACCCCCAAGTGCAGGCACACTTGCCCCTGTGCCTGCACTCAGCCCCCAGTGCAGGCACACTTGCCCCTGTGCCTGCACTCAGCCCCCACTGCAGGCACATTTACCCCTGTGCCTGCACTCACCCCCCCAGTGCAGGCACAACTTGCCCCTGTGCCTGCACTCAGCCCCCAGTGCAGGCACACTTGCCCCTGTGCCTGCACTCAGCCCCCAGTGCAGGCACACTTGCCCCTGTGCCTGCACTCAGCCCCCACTGCAGGCACATTTACCCCTGTGCCTGCACTCACCCCCCCAGTGCAGGCACAACTTGCCCCTGTGCCTGCACTCAGCCCCCAGTGCAGGCACACTTGCCCCTGTGCCTGCACTCAGCCCCCACTGCAGGCACATTTACCCCTGTGCCTGCACTCACCCCCCCAGTGCAGGCACAACTTGCCCCTGTGCCTGCACTCAGCCCCCAGTGCAGGCACATTTATCCCTGTGCCTGCACTCACCTCCCCCAGTGCAGGCACAACTTGCCCCCATCACTGTGTAAAGCTCCCCTGCTGGCGTGCACAGAATAAAAATAAAAAATCATTACTTCACCTTCCGACGATCGCGCTCCCTTCAGCCAGCTGATCGGTGACTTCCTGCTTTGGTCTCGGCATCGGGTCATGTGACCAGAGTGCATCATGTGATCGGATTTCATCACTATGCACTCCTGATGCCGAGACCAAAGCAGGAAGTCACCGATCAGCTGGCAGAAGGGAGCGCGATCGTCGGAAGGTGAAGTAATGATTTTTTATTTTTATTCTGTGCACGCCAGCAGGGGAGCTTTACATTTACACAGTGATGGGGGCAAGTTGTGCCTGCACAGGGAAGTGAGTGCAGGCACACCTGATATGCACTGCACCCCTGTCCAGATCTTGGTGCTGGTTTCAGCACCAAGGTGATGGACAGCGGCAGTGCAGTGCATATTGGAGGAGGTTAATGAGCGGGAGCACGTGACCTCCCGCTGCCTCCTGAGGACCGCAGCCAGCCCGCCCCGGCTCCGGACACCACTGCACAGCCTCCCCAGCACTAAAGAACCGTATATTCCCATTATAAGACGCACTCCCCACTTTCCCCCAAAAGTTGGGGGAACAAAAGTGCGTCTTATAATGCGAAAAATACGGTAATTTTCCCAAGAGTAAGAAGAGAAAATGGACCAATCTATTTGTTGTGCAATTTCTCCTGAGTACATTAATACCCATATGTGGTAGAAAACTACTATTTGGGTGCACTCTAGGGCTCAGAAGAGAAGGGGCACTATTTTGGATGGAATAAATTTCGGGTGCCAGAGTCCCTGACATAAAAACAGCAGAAATCCCACAAGTGACCCCATTTTGGAAACTTCACTGCTAACAGAACTTATTTAGAGGTGTGGGTAGCACCCTGAACCCCCAGGTGCTTCAGAGAATTTTATAATTTTGAGCCATAAAAATGAAAAAAAAAAATATATATATATATATATTTTTCCCACAAACATTTTGCTTTGTACCAAATTTTTCATTTTCGCAATCATGACAGGAAAAATTGAACCTTACAATTTGTTGTATAATGCTCGCCAATACCCAATATGTGGTGGAAAACTACTTTTCAGACACAATGCAAAGCTAAGAAGAGAAGGAGTGCCATATTGGAGTATACATTTTGCCATATTGGTTTGCTGGTACCATGTCACAGTGACAGAGCCCCTGAACAACAGGACTTCCCTATAAATGACCATACTTTACAAACTAAATCCTCCAATGAATGAATCTAGGGGTATTGACACCACTGATGACTTAGAATGTTATACCATTGAGCAGTGGAAAAATAATTACATTTTTGCCACAAAAATGTAAGTTTAGTCCAGATTTTACATTTTGACATGGGAAAAGGGTAAGACTAAAGCCAAAATGTGTCACATAATTTCTACTGAATGTGGCAATACCAAATACATGTCTGTTCAATATTATTTAGCCATGTAGCAAGAATTACAAGGGAAAAAGCACGTTTTGCCTCTTGGAGCACAGATTTTCCAAGAAGAATTTGTGGACTCCATATACAGAGTCCTGGGGTGCCAGAAAAGCAGAATGCCCCCTACAGTGTCCCCATTTTAGAAATTACACCTCTTTGAGAATCTTAACAAAGGTGTCATGACAGTTTTGACTCAATGGGTGTTTTTTCAGAAACAAGTAGCAATGGATGTTGTTGAGTGAAAATTGCAAATCTGCCATTGTAGTGCCCAGTGCAATGTACTACTCAGTAAGTTATAGTGCCCAGTATATTGTAGTGCCCTGTACTTGTACTACTCATACGTTATGTGCCAAGTACATTGTAGTGCCCTGTACATTGTACTACTCAGTACGTTATAGTGCCCAGTACATTGTATGAGTGTACACGTTTTGTACTACCTACGACTGAAGTTATAGTGCCCAGTACAGTGTAGTGCCCTGTACATTGTGCTGCTCAGTATGTTATAGTGCCCAGTAGATTGTAGTGACTGTACGTTATACTACTCAATAAGTTATAGTGCCCAATACATTGTAATGCCCTGTACATTGTACTACTCAGTACATTATAGTGCCCAGTACATTGTAGTGCCTGTATGTTGTGCCCAGCTTGTGCTTCTGGAGACACGCATCCCGTAACTGAAACGTGCTCTCCTCGCTGCAAAAATGCCAAGCGTGGATGCTAAGTGTGGTTTAGGCACGCTGTGAGACTCAGAAAGAAGGGACTGTTTTGATTTGGGAGCGCATGTTTTGCTGAGTTTCTTTTTTGGGGAGCCATAGTGCTTTTCCAAAGCCTTTTCATTATCAATAATGTAAAACAAACTATATTTCTATTGGTCGATGACGGACCTAAGTAGAAACTTTTTTATTGATTGAGTTGAAGCTCTTATTGGGAACATATTACATAAATTTTGGATCACATTTATCCTTGTTCTATACTGAGCACTTACATCGGGAATTCCATCGACTGTAACTGTCTAAATAACAGGATTCAGATGACATCCTGTTGGGATCCATTTACTATGATGGGGCAGGAGATTTAATCTGGACTCCATCTGGCCTCTATTTAGCAGTGTCTGTTTCTGAAGTGCACAAAGCTGTTACAACCGTGCTTTTATGAACGCTAAAAGGAAGGACATCAGTGGATCACACGCAGACAAAGTCCATAGTGTCTCCATCTGCCTTATTATGGTGTAACTCCCATCAGGGGTTCTGTCTGAATCATGTATTTCAGAAACTTACACCGAAACCCAGTATAAATGCTCCTCATAGAGTGCAAGATAAACATGAGCCGAGCTTTACTGCAATCATTAGAAGGAAAAGTGAAGAACTTGACAGCAGGTCAAGAGCTGCTTTTATATACAAGTGCATCTCAATAAATTAGAATATCATCAAAAATTAATGTCACATTGCCATGTTTCAGGGCGTTCCTGGGAGCCCTGAAACATGACAACTAATAAATCAATAATATATTCACCCTTTGATGTCTCATGGAATACGGCAGCACAGTTTTTAACCCTTCATCCTCTTTCCCTTTAATTTTCTGAAATAATGACCTTTTTACTTTCATTGGCTGTAAGCCATAATCATCAAAATGAACAGAAATAAATACTTGACATACATCACTGTTTGTAATGACTCCATATAATATATACATTCAGACAATACATTTGACGCTCTAGGAAAAAGCGCGAGAATTCAAACTCCAGCACTCAGATGCCGGCGTTTGAGCTGCGCTCAGGGCTCAGTCACCATAGGAATGAGTTGACAGCGCTGACGCCGCGTTACCATGGCAGTAACACTGCATCAAGGCTCCAAATTCTATATATTTAATGGAACCCCCCTGAGCGCAGCTAATAGCTCTAATCTGACCCTAGCCTTAGTGAAATAAATTAACATTTTTGATGATATTCTAATTCATTCTAATTCATTGAGATGCACTAGTCCCGTATTTGTTACACCATTCACCTTGCGGAATAAGCAATTAGACAGCTTTATTCTATTATTACAGCAATACCAGATTTATAACTTTTTATGTTTGGTCACAAAAAATCTATTACCATATTCTGAGAGCTATAATTTTTCTTTTTTCAGGACAAGATGACATTTTCATTGATAGCCATTTAGATTTACAAGTTACTTTTTGAATGTGTCTAATTCACTATTATCTCAGCAGTATAATGAAAAAAAAGCTTAGTTTTTTGTCAAGTTATTAATTTTTTTTTCAGTGTTTACTGAAGGGGATAAATAATATGACATTTTTATAGATTGGGTCTTTCCTAATGCAGTGATACCTAATATATGTCCTTTTTTGTTGTTTAATTTTGTTTTTATTTAAATATACTTATTGGTGTAATATTTTTTCTCATTTTTTTTATTCTTAATTTGTGATTTTTTTAACTATATTTTTATAATTTTTTCTCTTATTTAAATATTATTTTTATATTATTATTATATTATTATTATTATAGTGCCATTGATTCCATGGTGCTTTAGATGTGAAAAGAGGTATACATAATAAAAACAATACTCATGAACAATACAAGCATAGAGTGGTACAGGAGGAGAGAGGACACTGCCCACAAGGGCTCACAGTCTTCAAGGGATGGGTGAGGATACAGTAGGTGTTGGTAGAGTTGATCATGCCACAGTGTGGTGGATTGAGCAGGGGTCACTACAGGATGTAGGCTTGTGGGAAGAGGTGGGTCTTGAGGTTCCTTTTGAAGGTTTCAGTGGTAGGTGAGAATCTAATGTGTTGGGCAGAGAGCTCCATAGTATGGGGGATGCATGGAAGAATGTTTGTATGCGATTGTGGGAAAGGACATATGAGGGCAGGAGAGAAGGAGATCCTGTGAGAATAGGAGGTAGTACCGGGAGACTAGGTCACAGATGAAAAAATGAGACAACTTGTGGATGGCTTTGTATGTCATGATTAGGGTTTTGACCTGGAATCTTTGGGCAATGGGAAGATAGTGAAGTGCTTGGCAGAGAGGAGAGACTGGGGAATAGTAGAGGGACAGGTGGATTAGTTGAGCACAGCAATGCTTAGGTTAGATTGCAGGGTTGCGAGAGTGTTTGAAGGGAGGCCATAGAGCAGGGAGTTGCAGTAAATGCAAGAGATTATGAGAGCATGTAGTAGGGTTTTTGCAGATACTTGGTTAAGGAATGTACTGATCTGGGAAATATTTTTGAGTTGAGTCAGCAGGAGGTGGAAAAGGCTTGGATATGCAAACAGTGCAGTGGATTTGCAGGTTGTAATGCAGTTAAGGAAAAAACAACTATGCAAATAATCTTCCATTGTGAGTGTGAACAAGATGGTGAGTGTGACCTGAGCGTAAGTGTGAACTGGATTAGGTGTGTGATTTGTAATTCAGTGATTTTGGATTCAGGGAGTTTAGAAGGGAGGAATTTGTATTGAATTTCTGTTTGTATTTGTTATTTTAAATTCTTATAATTTCTGTCTTATGCAAACCCCAATACGAAATGAGCTCTATTGTTGACAGTGCCGTGCAATGTACATCATGAAGCATGTATTCAATCTTTAAACAGTCATTTTAGAGAGCACACTGCTGTGTGAGATGTGAGCACATTGTGCATGTGAAAGACCACATACTGGATCTACATTATCAGATGGCAACACTGAGATCCAAAGACAATATGGAAAAGAATTTGCTGCTCACTGCGGTAAATGTGGAGGATTGTAGTATTGAGCTGCAGGACAGTGTGGCAGCTAGCTGGGTGATAGAATGTGGGGTATAGGGGAAGTGTCAGAGAGGGTAGTCCTTATTTGACACACATCAACAAGTCTGCTAAATTGGCAGATGAGGGGGGTGTCAGTAGAGGGGTAGTGCTGCTGCAGCAAGACATGTCCTCTGAAAGCCAGAGTAGTGTCTGATCCAGTAAGGAAGAAAATAGTAGCACAGGGCAAACTAGAGAGGTGCTGGTAGTGGACTCAATTATTAGGGAAACTGACAGGGCAAGCTGTCACAAAGACAGGGATCATATTACTGGGAGGAGCTGATGAGGACCCAGTGATCATGGTGCACATTGGCACAAATGACATTTTAGAGGTAGGTGGAAGGTCCTTAAAGATGATTTCAGGGAAATAGGCCGTAAGCTTAAAGCATGGACCTCCAAGGAATTGGATCAGCAATTGGTGTAGGAAGGAGGTATGGGGTTTTGGGGTTTCTGGAGAACTGGGCTGACTTCTTTCTTGGCTACAGGCTCTACGCTAGAGATGGGTGCACCTCAATGGGGAAGGTGCTGCTGTTACAGGGGACATTAACTTGGGCGTGGCATGGGGAGAGGGGTTAGGACAGTTAATGCACTTAGCAGTAATGGAGGTACAGAGGAATACATAAAGTACATGTACACTATGTAATTCCAGAAGCCCTACCAACAAGGTGGAGGAATTAGAATTAATATTGTTGGAAAAAAATTATGATATGGTGGGTATATTGTAGACATGACTGGACGAGAGCTTTGACTGGGCTTTTAATTTAAAGGGCTATAGTCTGTTTAGAAATCACCGTACAAATAAGTGAGGACGAGGTGTGTGTTTATATGTCACATTATCCCTACAACCCATCCTGGTGATAAAATAACGTACCCATCCTGGGTGATAATATACTGTATTTTTTGGATTATGAAACACACCTTTTCCCACTGAAAATGTGAGTACATTATGTAATCCGAATAGTAGATTACTGGGGTGATGAGGGGGTATTGTGGTGGAGCGGGGTCACAGGAGGCAGTGTCGTGGTGGGGGTCAGGTTATCACTGAGCGCCATTAATCTCCCTGCAGTTGACACGATGGCTGAAAGATAAATGGCTGTGGAGGCAGCGCAGGCGCAGATGAAAATCTCGGACTGCTGAGATCTTCAGCTGCACATATAGTGCTTCTGAAGCAATGGGCGAAAAGAAAATGGTTGTAGAGGCAGCACAGGCATAGATGAAGAACTCAGCTGTCCGAGATCTTCATTGGTGCCTACACTGCATTTACAGCCATTTTAACATAGTAACATAGTGTAATGAGGTGTGCAATTCAGACTGTATCATAGAAATGGATATGGAAATGAACTGTGCACAGTCCGCTGCTGCCCCCTTGTGGACAAGTGCTGAATTGACTGCAGAGAAAAAAACATTGATTACTGATCCCCTCCCACAACAGCCTTGTGCTCAGGAGCAGAAAGGGCGGAAAGTCAGTCTAGGTCCAGAGCTGAGACAGAAAAGATCTCCCTGTGGATGTCTGTTGAAAGTGGACTATTTTGCTACACCTTGCCGGAAAAATCACCCCGCAGAAGCCCCTGTGACTGATCCTGGGCCACTGGACATTGGTGCTGTGTATCTGGCCGCTCTGCAAAACCTTGCCCGCCGAGCACCCAGAGTGCATGTGCAGGGGCCGTGACCGACATAAGGGAGCCATTTGGCTGTTGTGATCTCCCTCCTGCTCGGTGTGCCCTGAGACTGGGAGAGACATTAAAAGAAAAGTTCTGTTACCTGCGGAAGGAGACCAAAGAAGAAGACTGAGGAGTTCCCCAGGCCTGCTACGTGGGAGCGACATCTTCTTCTGTGATAAACTGGTACGTGATTTTAGGGAAAGTTAGGGAAAGATACCTCCATTGTTGTGTTTTTTCTTGCTGCGTACCCGGAAGAAGTGAAGATCCAGAGACTCTAATATATACAAGTGCGCATATAGTTCGGTTGACTGTGATATAAATATGTTTTACAGTAAAGACATGTTACTACCGGTTAAATCTGAGTATGGGGATTCTGTTGAGAAAGATCATACACACACACCCGCGGCCTTACCACCGGTCGCTACAATAGTAACATAGTTTTTAAAGTTGAAGGAAGACTTTAAGTCCATCTAGTTCAACCTATAGCCTAACATGTTGATCCAGAGGAAGGCAAAAAAAACCCCATGTGGCAACACTAAGCTCCACATTGGGGGAAAAAATTCCTTCCTGACTCCAGATACGGCAATCAGACTAATTCCCTGGATCAACGCCCTATCAAAGAATCTAGTATATATAACTGTAATATTATAGTTTTCAAGAAAGGCATCCAGGCCCTTGTTAAATGTTAGTAGTGAGTCACTCAATACAACATCATGTGGCAGAGAGTTCCATAGTCTCACTGCTCTTACAGTAAAGAATCCGCGTCTGTGATTATGATTAAACCTTCTTTCCTCCAGACGTAGAGGATGCCCCCTTGTCCCAGTCTCAGGCCTAAGAGTAAAGAGATCATTAGAAAGGTCTCTGTACTGTCCCCTCATATATTTATACATTATTATAAGATCACCCCTAAGCCTTCGTTTTTCCAAGCTAAATAACCCCAAGTTTAATAACCTGTCTTGGTATTGCAGACCCCTTAGTCCTCTAATGACTTTGGTGGCTCTTCTCTGCACCCGCTCTAGTTCAGCTATGTCTTTCTTATACACTGGAGACCAGAATTGTACACAGTATTCTAAGTGTGGTCGCACTAGTGACTTGTATAGAGGTAAAATTTTCCTTTTGGCCATCACGTCAACTGTGGGGAGAATAATGGCGATCATTGATAACCTGCTGGGACACCCCCTCCTTCCAGCCTCGGGCGCCCCACATCATTGCCCCACCATGCCGCCACTGACCGCAACCCTGCCCTCTGTGACCCAACTCCTCCACCAGCATGTCTCCCTTGGGTAAACCACACCGGATTATAGGACAGACCCTCTTTTTAAATTATATTTTTTTCCTAATTTCCTCCTCTAAATTTGTTGTACATTTTATAATCCGCAAAATATGTGAGGCTAATGAAAATGTAAAGTCGATTTAGGTGAAATTAAACGGAGGGAGAAAGAATAATAAAATACCGATTTTTATTTGATTGGGGTTTGTTATAATATAATACAATGGAAGCGGCAGAGAATATCCTCATAATGCAAATAGATGAAGCAGCAAATTATGGTGATGTCATTGTTATGGGGGACTTCAACTGCCCAGAAATAAATTGGGGAGCAGTAACCTGCAGGTCCATCAAAAGAAACAGGTTGCCATTGTAGAGGGCATATAGTGTAAAATTTCTATATTTGCAGATGATGCTAAACTCTGCAGGGTAATCAATACAGAAGAGAACAATTTTATGCTACAGTAAGATTTATTTAAGCTGGAATCTTGGGCTGAGAAATGGCAATTGAAATTTAATGTGGAGAAAGGTAAGGTCATGCACTTGGGCAGCGTAAATAAAATTGATAATTATGTACTTAATTTTAAAACACTGGGTAAACCTGCAGTTCAAAAAAGACCGCCAAGAAGAATCATATGGCTGATGCCTTTATTAATATATTCAAAAAGGAAAAAAGGAAGGAAAAAGAAAGGAAAAAAGAGGGAGGTGGTCTGTTCATGGTAAAAGAATCAAACTCAGAAATGCAATGAGATACGAGATTATGATAGAAAGTAGTGTCATTTCTATAACACTCTCGTAGTAAAGTTTTAGGAACCTGGTGGCATGGGACTGGACAGAAGACTGAGGCAAGCATAGAGATGAAGTCTGTATTCACACAAGGTGAACAACAAATCCAGGTAAGGGTGCAATTTAAATGGTGATGCTGGGCAAACAAAGAATATATGGTAGAAACAAACTTTCACTTAGTCCAAATAATCAATATATAGTGCGGCTGGCACAATAAATGTAGCTGCAGGAAGTTATTAGTAGCATAGTATATGATGAGACCACTACAGTCCCGAAACCGTCTTGAGCAGTGCAGTCTATACTGTACTCAACAATAGACCAATATCAATGTAAGCTTGAGTTAAAATTAGTCCAGAACAGTCTTTTGCACAGTAGCAAGCACAGAATCCTACAGTTCTTTGGCCATGTAAACAGGCAAATCCATACAGGTTTACAAGGAGTATAACAGACCATGGAAGTCAGTGGGCAAGTTGAGCAGTTCAAACCTGAAGTTAGGTAGACGGATGCAGACAATCCAGAACACAAATGAGACCCAGCAGAGCAGGTTACTGGTAGGTGCAGCAAAAAAGGACCCAGCCTCTAGGGGGAGCTGGAAATAGCCAGAAGGTCCAGAACAACAGCCAGGACTTTGCAGCAGTAAAGGTCAGAGGAGCCAAGTTCGGAGTGACACAGAAGAGCCAGCTAGCACAACAAAATACTCAGGTAAGGCATGGGTGTAGGACCGGAACTTAACTAGGCAGAAGAAACAGAATGCTCAAGGTCATGATGAAGCAGCAGATGACATCTTGGATAAGGTAAGGAGACACAGAAAGTTCAATGGTGAACCCAGAATCCTGACACTCTTATTTCATTGTATTGATGAGTTTGATTCTTTTACCATGAACATATCCTCCTCTGTTTTTTTCTTCCTTATTTCTTCTTTTCTTAATACGGTATATTTTTATTCAGAATCATTAATAAATGGTATATATCAAATTTTCTTATAATTTTAGCAATTACTGTTCTGTGGTGTGTGTGGCTCTCTGAACTTTGACATACTAGTACATCTCAATAAATTAGAATATCACCAAAAAGTTAATTTATTTCAGTCATTTAATACAGAAATTGAAACACATATGTTATATAAAGTAATTACAGAGGGATCTATTTCAAGTGTTTAGCTCTGTAAATGTTGATGATTATGGCTTACAGCCAATGAAAACCCAAAGGTCATTATTTCAGACAATTAAAGTAGGGCGGATAAAAGTTAAAAACTGCACTGCTGTATTCCACGAGACATCACAGGATGAATATAATATTGATTTATTAGGCAACGTGTTTCAGGGCTCCCATAATCGCCCTGAAACATGACAATATGATATTGATTTTTGATGAAATTCTAATTCATTGAGATACATTAGGCCATGTGATTCTTCTTGGTGGTCTTTTTTGAAAAGTAATTCGTAAGTTTATATTTCTGTTTAAACTGCATTGCTACCTTTGTCTTATAATTGATGAATTTCCTGAGGAAGAAGTGGGGACACGCTTCGAAATATGACAAATAATTCACTGTTTTATTAAGATTTTATGTCCATGAATCTCTCTTGGTTCCTATGTTAACTTCACCCATGATGATGGTGGGCATGTAAGCAGAATAGAAATTAAGTATTCATGTGTTGAAGTGGTCAAAAAAGGTGGTAGCTAACCATGGAGAATGCTAAATGACAGCCAGTTGGAAGTGGGAGGAAGAGTAGATGCGACGGAGTGCACCTCTTAAAGAGGGGAGACTAACAGAGGATGAGAGTGGAATTGGGGTAAAGGAGCAATTATCTGACAGGAGAAAAGCAACTCCTTCACCGAACTTGTTGCTGGGGCGGGGTGTATGAAAAAGATGGAATCCACCATAAGAAAGTGCAGTTTGAGAGGCTGTGTCCACCATAAGAAAGTGCAGTTTGAGAGGCTGTGTTGAAGGATATGAGCCAGGTTTCGGTGATCCCAATGAAGAAGAAATTGTTAGTGATGAAAAGGTCATGGATGTATGAAAGTTTGTTGCAGTCAGAGCAAGCATTTCATAAGGCTCCTGGTAGAGGGGACTGGGGGAGTGGGAGCTGGGTGAATGGGTATAAAGTTAGTAAGGGTGTGAAAATTTGTGATAGATCGTGGATGGGGGTTAGTAATGACTTTTGGTATGTGGTGAGGAGGGCCGGAATTTGGAGACATATCACCAGCAATGAGGAGTAACAAGGAGTGTTAGAAGGTGGGAGCAGGAGAGGGCATGAGTTGTCTGGGTGTTTCTAGAGACAAAGGATTTTATGTTGACCAACAGATCTGAGGAGGAGGTGAGTTGGATGGGGAGGATGGAGAAATGACACGTCCGTTACTAGATGGAGGAATTAGGGGGTTAATAGGAAGGGATATACAGTGCCTTGTGAAAGTGTTTGGCCCCCTTGAACTTTTCAACCTTTTGCCACATTTCAGGCTTCAAACATAAACATATAAATTCAAATGTTTTTGTAAAGAATCAACAACAAGTGGGACATAATCGTGAAGTAGAATGAAATTTATTGGATATTTTGAACTTTTTTAGCAATTAAAAACCCTGAAAAGTGGGGCGTGCAATATTATTCGGCCCCCTTGAGTTAATACTTTGTAGCGCCATCTTTTGCTGCGATTACAGCTGCAAGTCACTTGGGGTATGTCTCTCTCAGTTTTGCACATCTCACAACATGTTTCGGCAGCTGACACCGCCTTAAGCAGGTGAACACCTGATGAAGGCGGTATCAGCTGCCGAAACATGTTTTGAGGAGTGACCAGTCCACATTTGAGCAAGTAAAGAGAAGGTACTAAAAAGCTGTCTCTGTGGTTTATCTCCAAGCGCCCGCTCAAAAAAAATGCTAAAGCTTCCTTAATTTACATGGCGGGTGTGCGGTGCAGTGCTGCTGGAGGAAAGCTTCTACGAGACCTGTGGGGAGAATAACAGAAGGATTGAGGACCTGCTTTGACGTCAGGAACCCCTTGATCCAACACATGACCGGCTGTCTGGCCTGACAGCTGCAGCGGGTGCACGAGATGCACCGTAGGCTCTGTGCCGCGGTTATGCTGGAGCATAACCAACTAAGGTTAGTGCATCTTCCCCATTGCTTCCACTAGACCACCGGGTATTACACCAGGAGAGCCCCTCTTTGTCTTTCTTTTATTTTAGTTTTGCACATCGACAGACTGAAATTCTTGCCCATTCTTCCTTGCAAAATAGCTAGAGCTCAGTGAGGTTGGATGGAGAGCGTTTGTGAACAGCTGTTTTCGTCTCTTTCCACAGATTCTCGATTGGATTCAGGTCTGGACTTTGACTTGACCATTCTAACACCTGGCTACATTTATTTTTGAACCATTTAATTGTAGAATTTGCTTTATGTTTGGGATCATTGTCTTGTTGGAAGATAAATCTCCATCCCAATCTCAGGTCTTTTGCAGACTCCAACAGGTTTTCTTTCAGAATGGTCCTGTATTTGGCTCCATCCATCTTCCCATCAATTTTAACCATCTTCCCTGTCCCTGCTGAAGAAAGGCAGGCCCAAACTATGATGCTGCTACCACCATGTTTGACTGTGGGGATGGTGTTTTCAGGGTGATGAGCTGTGTTGCTTTTATGCCAAACCTATAATTTTGCATTGTGGCCAAAAAGTTCGATTTTGGTTTCATCTGATCAGAAGCACCTTATTCCACATGTTTGGTGTCTCCCAGGTGGTTTGTGGCAAACTTCAAATGAGACTTTTTATGGATATCTTTGAGAAATGGCTTTCTTCTTGCCACTCTTGCATAAAGGCCTGATTTGTGGAGTGTACAACTGATTGTTGAACTATGGACAGACTCTCCCACCTCATCTGTAGATCTCTGCAGTTCATCCAGAGTGATCATGGGCCTTTTGGCTGCATTTCTGATCAGTCTTCTCCTTGTTTGAGATGAAAGTTTAGAGGGACGGCCGGGTCTTGGTAGATTTGCAGTGGTCTGATACTCCTTCCATTTCAATATGATCGCTTGCACAGTGCTCCTTGAGATGTTTAAAACTTGGGAAATATTTTTGTATCTAAATCTGGATTTAAACTTCGCCACAACAGTACCTTGGACCTGCCTGGTGTGTTCCTTGGTCTTCATGATGCTCGATGCACTTGAAACAGAACCCTGAGACTATCACAGGCAGGTGCATTTATACGGAGACGTCATTACACACAGGTGGATTGTATTTATCATTACCAGTCATTTAGGACAACATTAGATCATTCAGAAATCCTCACTGAACTTCTGGAGTGAGTTTGCTGCACTGAAAATAAAGGGGCCAAATAATATTGCACGCTCCCCTTTTCAGTTTTTCATTTGTTAAAAAAGTTTAAAATATCCCAATAATTATGGTTCCACTTCACGATTGTGTCCCACTTGTTGTTAATTCTTCACAAAAAATTTAGAATTTATATCTATGTTTGAAGCCTGAAATGTGGTTAAAGTTTGAAAAGTTTAAGGGGGCCAAATACGGTACTTTTACAAGGCACTGTATTACAGGGATAATTGTGGAAAGAAACAGAAGCAATGTTTACAGTGACTATGTATCCAGTTACCTTCAGTTCCCTTCTGGTTCAATTCTGGTCTAATTTATTGCTTTAAACTTGAATGGAGCACTTTGATCAGGTAGAAACAGACCCTGTTTTTCACTTTTTCACTTAGTCCCTATGTGGGACTATAATTTTTATCACTCTGATCACTGGTGCAATGCATTGCAATGAACATGCATTACTCCTGTCAGTGTTGCATGTAGTACGTGTCATCCACACAAAGCAAGAAGAGAGGAGACGCTGGATCAAGACCAGTAATGACCATCGGAACGGACCGTCCTATAGGTGAGTATAATTAAAGCAATTTTTTTGCTTGCAAAGTGGATTGGAATTGGAGACATATAAATAGTGTTCCAGAAAGCTGTATATAAGGGCTTACTGTTGATGGCTGCACATTACATGGGATAAACCTGGTGACAGGTTCCCTTTAAATAGTTTAAACGCAATACAGAATATGAAGTCACAGTCTATGAAATATTTATTGTTCTTTTAACCAATTGCTTTACGTACATCAGGTGTATATAATGTGATTGACTATAAAAAAAAATCAAACTTTATTTTATTAAAGCATGTCCCTAATGACTAATTGTTAGCTAGAAATAGCTCTGCCTTCTGTGTAAAGCCCATTACGTCAGGAGGTCTGTGATATCAATAGCTTTTTATTGTTATGTAGCTGCAGGTATGAAATTAGGAGCCGACAAAAACATCACATAATACAGTTACGCATTTGTTACAATGCGTGCACTCAATTACACTTCTACTGTCTTTGTTGTGCCAACACATGCTCAGGTTGTTAAATAGAAATATAGAATTATAATGTCAGAAAGTGGGCAATTAGATCGGCACATTGGGTGTGAGCTGTATGTTGTTAGTATTATAGTCTATCAACTGTAGATTATTTTTTTGATCATGTTCTTTTTCCTATGATGGATTTATATCCCTCATAGTCATATCTAAAATTTAAATATTAATATTTTCAATCTACATCAGAATGAAAAATGTTTCATGCAACTGTTTTATTGGTAAATTGGGCTTTGCAAATACATTAGAATATAATCTACCATGGGACTGATAAATTAATTTAGAAGCCAATAGTTAACCCACATGTCCAGAAGTAGTAGTAATAATAATAATAATAATAATAATATTGATACAATAATGAAAAATAAGTAGTGACTGATTTATTGATTTATTGTTCTTATTTTATTTAATCAATACTTATAATAATGTGTTTTGTCTCTTTACAGACTTAATTTTATATATGTGGTATCATGATCCCAGCTACCATTTAAAAGAACTTCAAGATACAGCTGGCATTGTACATTATTATACATCAGAAAGTAAATCTAGACGTCGACTATTGTACAAGATTAAAGCAGAAGTAAGTGGATTTCTAATTTACTGATTTGATCTAGTTGCTAGAGGTATGAGGCCTGAAAATGGCCTATAAAAAAACCTTCAGAAAGGTATTCCTAAAAACACAGATACAATAAATTGATGCCTATCTATCTATCTATCTATCTATCTATCTATCTATCTATCTATCTATCTATCTATCTATCTATCTATCTAACGAGAGTTCTCTGCAGCACTCAGCTACTACCAATGACATACCCAGCGTCCCTGCTAGCACCAGTTCACATTAGTCTGAGTGCAGTGGATTTTTTTTTCTTTGTTCTTTTTTGTATCTAGCTATCTAGCTATCTATCTAGCTATCTATCTAGTATTTTAATATTGTTATTTAAGTTATTTTTATACTGTGCATGTCAAAACTATATACGGTAAATATACTTTTTTGTCTTCTGTTGTAAAACAAAGTATTTTTTTTCATAGGTTTGCCCGTAATACAGGAGGAAATGACTTATACCTTAAGCAACTATACAGACTTGGGAATTTCACAGCATCACAGAGATATTCCTCGTAGTCTTGACCAAGTTGAAATTAATCAAAGTACAATAAACCACAGCATGGAGTTCTGTGATATAAACCCTAAACTTTGTAACTTGACAATAGAAGAACTTCTTTTAAGATATCTGGGACCCCGTCGCTCCAGATACTTTACCCCAATTTGTGTGATATACCTTCTCATCTTCGCTGTTGGTGCAGTGGGGAATACTTTAACATGCATTGTTATTATCAAACACAAGATCATGAGGACTCCTACAAATTATTACCTATTCAGTCTTGCGATTTCTGATTTGCTGGTCCTCTTGTTGGGTATGCCGTTAGAGCTTTATGAGCTCTGGAGTAATTACCCTTTTCTCTTTGGAAGAGGTGGATGTTCATTTAAGACTCTTTTGTTTGAAACAGTTTGCTTTGCCTCAATATTAAATGTAACTGCACTGAGTGTGGAGAGATATATTGCAGTGGTACATCCTCTTCGGGCCAAGTATGTAGTAACCAGGAACCATGCCAAGAGAGTCATCATTACTGTGTGGGTTTTATCTATTATGTGCTCTATTCCAAACACCAGCTTAATTGGAATCTATAACCTGGATATTCCCGGTCTTGGAGTAATACCTGGCTCTACAATGTGTGTTTTGGTAAAGCCAAGATGGATTTACAACCTCATTATTCAGATTACCACCATCTTTTTGTTCTTCTTCCCAATGGGTACAATCAGTATTCTGTACTTACTAATTGGCCTTCAGCTTAAGAAGGAGAAGATGCTGCAAGTTCTAGAAGCGAAGTCTGGTGGAGATGGAGACAGTTATCAAAATGTTAGACTTCAACAAGAGAAAAGCCGAAGAAGGCAAGTGACTAAGATGCTGTGTAAGTTAAGTCTTGTTTTTCTAATTAAATTATTTTGTGGTACAGATTTAGATATGTTAAAAAGTATTTCAGTTTCATATATTCATCTTTATTTTGATGATATTTTGAAGACTGTGCATAGAGTCTTGACAATATCCAATAGGCGTTAATGGACAAACATTGCACTGCCCCATCTTCTTAGCAGATCACAAATAAAACTTTAGTATTCACTCTTTGAGCCCAGGCACATGGGAGTTTAAATCGGTTGAGTGCAATGTGAGAAAATCTCGCATTGCTCTCTGACTAATGTTAACAAATGAGTGAAAGCAGATGAACGTTTGTCTACAGCTTTTCTCTCATCCACATCCTGGATGAGAAAAAAGTAGCAACATGCTGCGACTGGATACGAGTCTGGTGCGAGACTTGCCAATGCAAGTCAATGGGTGCAATAAAAAAAATCGCACAGCACACTGACAGCCCACTTTTAGCATGGTTTTTCCCATGCTGGAAAAAGTTAGAATACAATAGACAGATGGATAGGATAGATAGATGGTAGGTATAGCTAGAACATCTTACTAGTCTCTGCTGGCTTCCGGGCTCGCCCATTAAGCTTCATGCATATTCACTACACTGACTGGGAACAGCCAATCACAGATGCTCACTCTATGTGAGAGAGCATCTGTGACTGGCTGTTGCAATCAGACTGCATTTCTTCAATATGGACGGTGTCTGTTCTTGGTTGTCATATACATTGTGTCATACACAATAAAAACCCAAACACATATCTGTACTCCATCTTTATTAACACCTCATTCCCATCTTTGATCCTCTGTGACGTCCTCTCCCTGCTGGCCACATCACACTCTCAGCTCTACTTTATCGGAGGGCATGGTGATGAACAAAGCATTCTATCCCCATGGTCTCCAAACACTGAAGGACTGAGATACGAGCTGCAATAGGGTAAATGGTGACACACAGACGTCACGTGAGGACACCATTGCCATAGTAACCCCTAAGTAGTGGCTACTATGATACCGGTGTCCTTGGGTGACTCATTGACTTCCCGCTTACCTAGCCGCAGCTGAATGAATGAGCCGCATGCTGCAGCAGGGTAAGCAGTGACACACTGAGGTCTAGCTAGTGGTTATTATGACACTGGAGTCCTCCAGTAACATCAGTGAGTGAGCGAGTGAGGATGAACTCATTCTCCTTCACATGGGGGCGACAGAAGATTGAATCAGTGTAAGCGTGGGCACGGAGAAGGAGGTGAGCACACAGTGTACTCAGCAGTCATCTACTTCACACAGCTGTGGATTTGGCACAGTTTTGCAGACAGAAGGAGATCACCACTCAGTGCAATACGGTTCAGAGGTTACAAGAATGGGGGTGAGTGGAGTTGGGTGGTCATATTGGAGACTGGGGGAGCATGCTTGTTGGAGACTGGGGAGGGCTTGTAGGTGACTGGGTGTAAATAACAAGAAGTGACATTTACACCAAGGCTCCATAACAAATACGCCTCTGATAGAGCGCTAAGGCTGCTCCTTCACACGCTTAATGCTAATATCTAGGTAACCCTGCAAAATTCTGACAGGGTGTACATTACAAACTGTCATCATTTTGAAGCCTAGATATGCACGTATGTAGAACAAATGTCAAGTGCACACTTTTTGAATGCAGAAGGTCAAAAGTTTTTATTTGGTTCACATAAAAGAGCAACCTTTGAATGTCAACATGTTTCGGTCAGAGGTCTTTATTAAAACAGTTGCACTCAGCAGGTATTCTCTTCAAGGCAGGGATTGTCTTCCCTGGAAGCAAGAGATGCTAAATCTGGAGGGTATTGTTCAAAAGGGATCCTCATAGTGCTGGATAAGCATGAAGAACCTTTATTTCAGTTGTCCCAGACCAGGTTGTTGCTCTGTGATATGATAGACATGCACATAAATTTTATAAAAAGCCTAGAATACCCCTTTAAGTTAAATTCAGCAGATCGTCCATGCTGAGGTTGGTGGTTGAGAACTGCACTCTTGGACCGAGGAGGAAATGAAAATTGTCAAAAAGTAATTTCAGATTGTTGGATAGTAAGGTGATGAGGGTGTTGAAGTATGCTGGTTTGAAGAGGTGAAGGGCAAAGTTCTATATTTTGAGTATAAAACTACAGTCATGGCTGAAAGTGTGGCACTTTTGAAATTGTCCTCCCAAAATAGTATTGTAGTTACACGTTTTCTTATATATATGTTTATTTCCTTTGTATGTATTGGAACAATACAAAAAAAACTGAGAAAAAAGGCAAATTGGATATAATTTCACACAATGCTCCAATAATAGGCCTGACAAAATTGTTGGCACCTTTCCAAAGTTGTAGGTGAATACAAATTTGTTTACTTTTTTTCAAGCATGTGATGCTCATTTAAATTCAACTATGACAAGTAACAGGTGTGGGCAATATAATATTACACCTAAAACCAGATAAAAAGGGAGAAGTTAACTCAATCTTTCCATTGTGTGTATGTGCGTGCCACACTACGCATGGACAACAGAAAGAGTAGAAAATAACTGTCAAAGGACTTGGGAACCAAAATTGTTGAAAAATATCAACAATCTCAACGTTACAAGTCCATTTTCATTGATCGTGATGTTCCTATGTCCTTTGGTATGCAACATAATAAATTGAAAACATATGGTACTATAGATTGTCTCCCTGGATGTGGACAGTAGAGAAAAAATGATAAAAGGCTACAACGCAAGATAGTCTGGATTGTGGATAAGCAGCTCCAAACAAGTTCCAAATAAATTCTCAAGCTGTCCTTGCAGGCTCAAGGTGCATCAGTGTCAGCACGAACTATCCGTCAACATTTGAATTAAATTAAACGCTATGGCAGGAGATCCAGGAGGACTCCACTACTGACACACAGACCTAAACAAGCTAGACTGCAGTTTGCCAAAATATACATGAGTAAGATAAAATACTTAAGGACCCGTTACTTGCTTCAATGTCTCAGCGATCCGACCAACTATCCGACTTGACCTGGATCGCTTGAACACCGTTCATTGATCGCTGGTGAGATGTCACATTTACAGATATTGTGAACGACGCAGCAATGATTCCACGCCAAGCAAACGATACTTGCGGTCGTTTGGTCGCCTACGTCCCTCAGTTCTGAATAGGCGAAGTCGTAAACGAGATCGTTATCATGGTGTCACACACGACGATGCAGCAGATTGAACGAACGATCAACGACTGATTTATGGTCCTGTTCATAAACCTGCAATCAATGATCAGCTGACTTATCGTTGGTTGTAACTACGTAACACATGCAACGATGTTGTTACAACATCGTTGCACTGCCAGAAAAGCCGTGACGCACCAACAATATTGTTAATGATATCGTAACGTGTAACGGGCCCTTTAGATGAAAGTGCCATGTGGATTGATAAGGCCAAGATAGAGCTTTTTGGTAAAACACTAAATTCTGTTTACTGAAAACTGAATGAAGCCTATAAACAAAAGAACACAGTAACTACTGTCAAATATGGTTGAGGGAAAAATATATTTTGGTGTTAACGCTGGGTGCCTTTACTGTGAGCAAGACATCATGAAATTTCAGGATTACCAAAGGAATGTAGTGCCCAGTGTTAGAAGGCTGGTTTTCATCCTAGGTCATGGGTCTTCCAGCAGTACACTAACCCCAAACATACTTCAAGATGCACAAATAAATAGTTGGGAAAAAGAAATGAGTCTGGATCTAAATCCCATTGAATATCTGTGAAGAGATCTTAAAACTGTAGTTACGAGAAGGCAACATTCAAATATAAGAGACCTGGAACTAATTGCAAAAGAAAAGTTGTCCAACATTTATTCTGAGAAGTGTAGAAAGCTTGTTCATGGATATAGAAAGTGATTGATTGCAGTTATTTATCCCAAAGGGTGTGGAGCCACAGTAATAAGTTGAGGGTGCCAACAATTTTGTCCGGCTCATTTTTGGGTTTTATGTAAAACTAGATGGTGGCCCGATTCTAACGCATCGGGTATTGTAGAATATGTATATTTGACTGAAGAACAGCATACTATGACTGACAGCCTTATAGACAGGAGTGAACTTCGTCACACTGACTGACAGACCTTGTAGACAGGAGAGAAGTTCGTCACACTGACTGACAGCCTTGTAGACAGGATTGAACTGCATCACAGTAACTGACAGCCTTGTAAACAGGAGTGAACTGCGTCACACTATGATGCAGCATTCAAATTGCTTGCCAAACCGAGTGCCCCGTCTCTCATTGGTCGCCGTAGCAACCAATGAGAGACGCGGAATTCAAACCGTGCGCCAAGCCGCGGTACTTCTCTGATTGGACGCCGGTAATCTCCCGGCTGGCTCGCCATGGACTTCTGTGCGGCAGGTAGCCACGGCTGAGCTACTGCTGCACAGAGGTCAGCGGCTCGCCAGCCGGGAGATGACCGGCTGACACCGGTCATCTCCCGGCTGGCGAGCCGCGGACCTGCATGCACAGCTTGTTTGCATACGCTGGCGCGCAATTTCGGCCTCAGACGAAAGTGGCCGCTAGACAATTATATTATAGATTGTGTCCAGTTAGCCTTTTCTTCTCAGGTTTTAAGTGTTCCATTATACGCAAAGGAAATAAACATATGTTTGTTAAAAGGTGTAACTGCAATCATTTTCTGGGAGAAACACTTCATTTTTTGGAACTATTTAAATGATGCCAACCTGGCCATGACTGTATGAAGCATTTTAAACAGAATTTGGAAACTAGAGTGACTGATACTGTTTAATGTCACCAAAGACAGGCTCCATTCTAAAAAAAATTTTGAACACAGTTTTATAATATTTATCCATCTCAAGGTTTAATACTAAATAAACCTTCCTTCATCACTGCTCTGGATATCACATATTTAAACTCATCCCTTGGCTCCTGGTTTTTCATCATTATGAAATATTGTCTGCTGTAACTATATTGACATTCCAAGTTGATGCATGTTTTATTTGTCTTATATGGATGAAAGCCAAAACTGAAATAATTTTCTGCCATAAACAAAATTGTTACAATTATCAGAGGTGTGCAATGTGCAGATCTCAGAAGTTCTACTTTAAGTTTGTGTCTATGCATTGGTTGTGAAATAAAATTGGGTAGCTTAGCTATTGAAATAAGCCAGTGTAAAGGGGGGTTTACACGTTGCGATATCGGCATCCAATTTCAATGAAAAGTCACGTGGTTCGATCTTTGGAGCCGATATCGTTCCTGCGTTGTATGGTGTGAACGTCCAATACGATGCAGGAACGATGTCAATGCGATATCGGGGATTGAATGAGCGTGCTATTCAATGCTCCGATATTGAATGGAGATTGGAGCCGGATCGTGCTGTGTGACAGCCCAACTACGATGTGAAGTACAACGTCACCCATTCACTCCCATGTTAAATGGTCTTTCCTGGGTTGGGGGCGTAGACATCGTACGGACGTTTGGTTTCCTAAATCGCAACGTGTAAACCTCCGATGCGATGCGGGAGAAACGTGCACTAAATGCGCGCTCCCGCGCCATTGAATTGCGATATCGCAACGATATTAAAACGTGTAAACCCACCCTAAGGCAGTGACTTTTGATTATCCAGAAAGTGAAGAAGTGACCCAGGAGAGTAAGTTCAAACCAACAGTATTAATTTTCCAAACACCACACTTTAAAATACTTGGATTTCCGGAGCACAGCCGGTTCACACATGTATGGTGTTGTTAGGCTAGGGTCACCCATAAGCCCTTGGTCTGTTTTTGGCATCAGTTTTTGCATTTTTTTTTCCTAAGTCCAAAAACTGATGGAAAACGGATTATATATGTAATAAACACCCTATCTGTTTTTCACTGCACCCAAAATCATTGCTAGGAGCGTTTTTTAGCCAAAAACATTGTTGGGAACGTTTTTGGGTACCAATTAAAAACAGATCCGTTTTGTTAATATGGGGCCCTATGGAAAAACGGATCCCTTTTTGGTGTCTTAAACAAACGGATCAGTTTTTTCTAGCATTTTTTGGCAAACAATTACTAAGTGCAAAAAATGTTCAGGGGCACAGGAGGCTCAAAAAACACCCATAAAAAAACGGATTGGTCATGGAAAACACTTCCAAAAACGGATTGCTATGTGTGACCCTAGCCTAATAGTCCATTTGCCACCTGAACCACTGTAGGATTCTAAGGTGCAAGGTCTAGCTTCCAGACAGTGTCCTTTTGATTCCTACCCAGGTCTCTAGTTCTGGTCTGGTCTAGGTACTTTCATATAGACCTGCTCACATAGAACCTGCAGCTCTGCAACCTAAATTAGACTGAGGGTGCGTTCACACGCTGCGTATGTGCTGCATAATTCTACGCGAGTGCTCTTGCTGTTTTTGTAGCCAAAACCAGGAGTGGCTGATTAAAACCAGCAGTGGGTGATTAAATACAGATGTGGAACACTTGTTTCTATTAGGGCCACGTCACACACACAGATAATTGTGCAGATATTGTTCGCAGATCTCTGGTTGCAGTGAAATCATGGACACAATGTTCCATTTTGTGGCTGTGTACAAATGGTACAATGTGTCCATGATTTCACTGCAACCAGAGATCTGCGAACAATATCTGCACAATTATCTGTGTGTGTGACGTGGACACAGATATCTGTGTGTGTAAAGCGGCCTTCAGACTTTTCCTCTGATTGTTCCACTCCTAGTTTTGGCAACAAAAACTGCAACAGCACTCGCTCAACAATATGCAGCAAATACACAGCGTGTGATTGCGCCCTAAGACACACCATTTCCTTTGCTGCAGATTTAAATAGTAATCTTGACCATGAACCACTTGCAAGACCCAGGCTGGAGGGAGAGATCCACCCCACTACCATCCTGCAGATCTCTCCAAAAATAAAAACACCAATTAAGTTTCCTTAAAGGCCTAGTTCACATCTAATGCAGGTCTGCGTTTTGATGCATTTGCGTTTCTATGCCTTTTTACTGCTAAAACCGCATCCAAATGCATGCGTTTTTGCCCTTATTGATTTTAATGAAAAACGCATTGAAACCGCATGCGTTTTTGCAAATGCAGCCCAAAGCGTTGCAGCCCACGTTTTGGGCTGCGTTTGCAAAAACGTATGCGTTTTGCATTTTTTCAAACGCATTAAAATCAATGGGGGCAAAAATGCATGCATTTGGATGCATTTTTAGTAGTAAAAACGCATAGAAACACAAATGCAGAAAAACGCAGGCCTGCATTAGATGTGAAAAGAGCCAAAGTCTTGGTCAAATAGCTTGACCAAGTTCACACTTTTTTATTTTGTGCTGCATTCACAGCAGTAGCTGTGAATACAACACACTCCAGCAGGTTCAATAAGTTTCTATGCGCATTCTGAGGGTTACAGAGAGATCTGCGCATATGACATTTGTACAGTGGTATAACTTGAAGATCATGGGTCCCAATGTGAAAGCTCCAAAGGGGCCCCCAATTACTGCAAATCTTTAATAGCATTAGTGTTTTTATTAGGCTAAAAGAACTTTTGGCACCCTTTATGATGGGTTTACACGTTGCGATATCGTCGTCCAACTCCGACCAAAAGTCACGTGGTTCGGCTGTTGGACCCGATATCGCTCGTGCGTTGTACTGTGTGAATTTACAATGCGATGCAAGAACGATTGCAAACCGATATCGGGGGTCGAATGAGCGTGCTATTCAACCGCCCGATATCGGATGCCGGTTGGAGCCTGATCGTCCCGTGTGACAGCCCAACTCCGATGTGTACTGCAACATCACCCATTCACTCCCATGTTAAATGGTCGTTCCTGGGTCGGGGGGCGTACACATCGTAGGGACGTTGTATCCCGATATCGCAGCCTGTAAATCGCCGATGCGATTCAGGGAAAACCGGGCACGAAATGCGCGCTCCCGCGCCATTGTATACGATATCGGAACGATATCGCGACGTGTAAACCCACCATCAGTCTCCAGGGCCTGGTTGCGATTGCAAACCCTGCACCTTTTGTAGTTACGCTCCTGCACCTGTCAATGTCTCACACCGGCCAGACAGCCCCCTTCACAGACAGCATTGATGAGTCAGGAGTGGATATACCAGTTCTGTGGCTAATGGAGAGGCTAATAATGAAATTATTAGATGTCTCCAAATCACTATTACCTATTCAAAAAAGTGTTATTTGTGGGAGCAGGACAAGATATTTGTTATATGGCAATTGGGTCCTTACAAAAGAAAATCCATAGTAATTCATGTTTAACATGTTATCGGCAAGACAATGATGTAGGTACAATATCAATGCTTATACTCGGAATATAATATCAAGCATCATAAATTTTCTTGTATGTGTGAACTCTGCTCGGTATATTACTGTAAGAAAATGTGATATGGCTCATTTTAAGATTATTGATGATAGCTATCTGTGGCCTTGAAGCACAGTTTTGAAAATGTATCCTTTGGGCTACAGAAATTGCATTTAACTGAATAAAGTGCATGAATCAGGTTATATATATATATATATATACTTGACTATATTCTATTATTGAAAGATTTACATACCAGCTTATACCTTATCATCTCATTGACGGATATGCCAGAGGCATCTATATTCATAATCAGCAGTTTTGCGCTTCCGGCCACTGTGCCGCTATCACGCGAGCCGCTGACACTGGCCGGAAGCGCAAAAAAACTGCCGCCGCACACCACAAACCCCCACAACCCAACCACTGCCCACTCAACGCACCGCCCGCCGCTCACCCGCCACATCCTACCGCTCCCCCGCCGCTCCCCCGCCACTCACCCACTCCCCCGCCACTCACCCTCTCCCTGCCACATCCTCCTGCTCCCCCGCCGCTCCCCCGCCACTCACCCGCAACCCCGCTGCTCACCCGCTCCCCCGCCACCCACCCGCTCCCTGCCTCATCCTCCAGCTCCCCCACCGCTCACCCGCTCCCTGCCACATCCTCCCGCTCCCCCACTGCTCACCCGCTCCCCCACCACTCACCCGCTCCCTGCCACATCCTCCCGCTCCCCCCGACATTCCATGAGAGCGGGGGGTGGAGCTAACAATGGCCGTCATAATGGGTGTGACCGAGGACACTCCCACCACATAAGGCCAGTGGCTCTCAGTCACGCCCATTATCATGTCCCTATGTAAACTCCGCCTCCCTAGCCCATTCATTTTTCCTCCTTCATGCTGCAAGGAGAAAAATGCTGGCCTGACCTGGACCATGCACCCTACTGCTACTCACTCTCTACTGACCTTCTCATGCCCCTCATTACCCCCCACTCTACCACACTGCCCCTGCTTACCCCCACACTCAACCACTCTGCCCCTACTTACCCCCACACTGCCCCTGCTCACCCCTCTTACCCCCCTATGCCCTCACTCACCACACTGTCCCTGCTTACCCCCCTACTCACCCACACTGCCCCCACTCACCTACACTGCCCCTGCTTAGCCCCACACTGCCCCTCCTCACCCCTCTTACCCCCCGTATGCACTTACTCCCCACATTGCCCTTGCTTACCCCCCTACTCACCCACACTGCCCCTGCTTACCCCCCCACTCACCCGCACTGCCCCTGCTCCCCCCTCATACCCCCCCACATGCCCCCACTCACCCACACTACCCCTGCATAGGCCACCCCACTCACCGACACTGCCCCTGCTTACCCCCCTACTCAACCACACTGGCCCCACTCACCCACACTGCCCCTGCTTACCCCCCCACTCACCCGCACTGCCCCTGCTCCCCCCTCTTACCCCCCACATGCCCCCACTCACCCACACTACCCCTGCATAGGCCACCCCACTCACCCACACTGCCCCTGCTTACCCCCCTACTCACCCACACTGGCCCCACTCACCCACACTGCCCCTGCTTACCCCCCCACTCACCTGCACTGCCCCTGCTCCCCCCTCTTACCCCCCCCACATGCCCCCACTCACCCACACTACCCCTGCATAGGCCACCCCACTCACCCACACTGCCCCTGCTTACCCCCTACTCACCCACACTGGCCCCACTCACCCACACTGCCCCTGCTTACCCCCCCACTCACCCGCACTGCCCTGCTCCCCCCTTACTCTTACCACTCACTCTGCCCCCACTCACTCTGCCCACTCACCTCCGCATTCATCCTGCCCCACGCTCACTCAGCCTACACCATAGTTACCCAGCACTCACCCAGCCCCGCACTCATTCAGCCTACACCACGGTTACTCCACACTCACTCAACCTGCACGCACACACCCTCTACTCACTCACCCTACCTGCTCAGCCTGCACTCACTCCACTCAGCCTGCATTCACCCCAGTCAGCCTGCAGCCGGCTCACCACACTCACCTCCCTCACCTCACTCACCCTGCGCCAGACTGAACAAGGAACTGCGCCAGTTCCTCATGCCACAATCCTCTGCCGCCACATTAGACAACGCACAGAGGAAGGGGGCAGAGACCGATGGGCAAAAACCACCACGCAGGGGACAGACAGCACAGGGTGAAGTGACAGCTGCTGCCCCCAGTGCCAAACAGCCCGCCCCCATCTCGATGTCACCGCACTCCCGATGCGATAGCATCGGGCCTTTTTACTAGTCTACTTATATAATCGGGAGTTTAGGATTCGGGCACTGTAGCCGAATCCCAAAATCCTTTGCGGCACTGCGAGTGATAACCCGATAGCATCATCGCGAACCGCAGCCGCACTAGCTGACACCGCCGCCATCCTGGCAACCGTCGGCCCCGCCACGCGCGATTACGCAATAGCGACATCGCGAGTTGCCTCGCGGCCTCCGCGAAGTTGACGCTGCCCGGATGCCAGCGGTGGCTTCCGCCCCTCGCCTCTCTCTCACCGCTGGGACCTCGGTGTCACCATGCTGGTGGAGTAGCGGTGTAGGGGCTGTGGGCGGGTGCCGGGAGCCAGTGACATTGCCCTGTGGGCGGTGGCGGCGGCGGCCATGGGATGAGCGGGCATGTCAGGCTGCATGGCCCCGCCGCCGCCCCTTCAAGCGGATTGGCCGCTGTGTTGTAAACACAGGACGCCCATCCCACTGGCCAGGACCCGGCGTCCTGGACCAATCGGATGGCCGTCCTGTGTTTACCACAGAGCGCTCAATCCGCTCCTTCCCCTCAGGTCACATGTGTCACCTGAGGGGAGGGACTGATCCCTCTCTGCAGCCCCCACCCCGCCGCAGAGGACAATGGTGTGTGACTGAGGCTGCGATCAGCCCCAGCACGCAGCCACCTCCTGCCGCCCGATCGGTAATGTCGCCGCTCCAGCCGCATCTCTCCTCACCCCTCCAGCCGGACCTCTCCTCACTCACCCTCCATCCGCACCTCTCCTCACCCCTCCAGCCGGACCTCTCCTCACCCCTCAAGCCGGACCTCTCCTCACCCCTCCACCCTCATCTCTCCTCCACCCTCCAGCCTCACCTCTGTTCACCCCTCCACCCCCACCTCTCCTCACCCCTCCAGCCGAACCTCTCCTCACCCCTCCAGCCACACCTCTCCTCACCCCTCCAGCCTCACCTCTCCTCACCCCCCCATCCCCACCTCTCCTCACCCCTCCAGCCCCATCTCTCCTCACCCCTCCAGCCTCACCTCTCCTCACCACTCCAGCCTCACCTCACCCCTCCAGCCTCACCTATCCTCACCCCTCCAGCCTCTGCTCTCCTCACCCCTCCAGCCTCTGCTCTCCTCACCCCTCCAGCCTCCCGCCACATCATACTCTGCTATCCACAGAGCTGCCTCTATACTCTGCTACCCACAGAGCCGCCTGTATACTCTGCTACCCACAGAGCCGCCTCTATACTCTGCTACCCACAGAGCCGCCTCTATACTCTGCTACCCACAGAGCCGCCTCTATACTCTGCTACCCACAGAGCCGCCTCTTATACTCTGCTACCCACAGAGCCGCCTCTACACACTGCTACCCACAGAGCCGCCTGTATATTCTGCTACCCACAGAGCCACCTGTATACTCTGCTACCCACAGAGCCACCTGTGTACTCTGCTACCCACAGAGCCGCCTCTATACTCTGCTACCCACAGAGCCACCTCTATACTCTGCTACCCACAGCCCCTGTATATCTGCTACCCACAGAGCCGCCTGTATACTCTGCTACCACAGAGCGCCTGTATATCTGCTACCACAGACCCTTCTGTATACTTTGCTACCCACAGAGCCGCCTGTATACTCTGCTACCCACAGACCCGCCTGTATACTCTGCTACCACAAGCCGCCTGTATAACTGCTACCCTCAGAGCCGCCTGTATAATTTGCTCCTCAGAGCTGTCTGTATACTCTGCTACCCACAGACCTGCCTGTATACTCTGCTACCCACAGCGCCCCCTGTATACTCTGCTACCCACTGACCCGCCTGTATACACACAATTCATTTCACCGCGCTCCCGATGCAATTGCATCGGGCCTTTTTACTAGTTTTAAATAAAGAATACTTTGAGCTGTCTAATAATTTCATGAAACCAATGAAAATACAACATTAAAAACATTCTATAGAGGAGAATGCAATACAAGTACAACTTTAGATTTACCTGCATAATATTGTAAGAGCTGTAAGATATCAAGAATAGTTGAATTCTAACAACTAATATAATCAGCTAACAATATTGCTAGGTTTGTCAATTTGTTTGTGACTTGTGGGTGGTCCGACCACAGGGCCCCTAAGATCACAATTTTATTCCCTGTGCCGCAGCATTTGTGGCCAAGGAACTGCAGGACAGCTCCATTCAAAGTTTCTGCTCTCTCAGCTACTCCATATATACAGTGGGTGAAAATAAGTATTGAAAACGTCACCATTTTTCTAAGTAAATGTACACCTCGTACACACATGGCTCAGCTCCATACACCTCGTACAAACACGGCTCCGCTCCGTACACCGCGTACACACATGCCCCGCCAGCCTTCCCCTAGATACGGCCCTGGTGGAAGGAGTTACAGTATGTCTAACGATGGGACTTATCCTTTACCAAATAGGACTACACCATTGCAGTTTTCCTTTCTATCCTCCTCATTTGTCTAATTTGAAATGGATTGAGGAATCTCTTCTTAACGACTTCATGATCTTTCCTTTCTGCACATATGTGTGCAACCACTCAGTGTGTACATACCTTTATCCATTGTTGACAGCAACTCGAATAGGCATGTGAGCATCACAACTACTATGGCACAAGAGTAAAAGGTGGCCTGGTTTGATTATTTAGATTTTCTTTTACAAAATATTAATGGCTGGTTGCATCATCATTACTTTTCTAAGGAAAAGAGGTCACTGGGATGTACTTTAAAAGAAGGCAAGTCAGCTGAGACCATATCATGCTCTGGGCAATGTTCTACTGGAAAATTTTGCATTCAAGCAGACCAGCTATACCCCTTCATGGCAATAGTGTTCTCTAATGTCAGTGATCTCTTACAGCAGTTTACAACATCCTGCTCCATTGCAAAAGAATTGTTCAAGAATGGTTTGCGGAACAGAAAAGCGTGTGGATGTTGACTTATCGTCATAACCCCTTCAACCCCAGGGGATTTTATGATTTCTGGATTTTGTTTTTCCCTTCCCTTTCTTCCAAGAGCAATAGCTTTTTTTTATTTTTTTGTTAGTATAGAAATATGAGATAATTTAGGTGGACAAGTTTTACTTTTGAATGACACCATATATTTTACTGTACAGTATACTGGAAAATGGGAAAACAAATTCCAAGTGTGGTGAAATTGCAAAAACAGTGCAATTTCACATTTTTTTTTTATTTACCATGTTCACAATATGGTAAAATTGACATGTGAGTATGATTCCCCAGGTCAGTACAAATTTGTAGATACCAAATATGTATACTTTTTACTTTTATCTAAGTGGTAAAAGCAAGTCTGAATTTTGTGAAAAATCAAAACCAAAGAACAACAACTAAGAATTGCACTTTTGTCGTCATTTTACTCGCCCCGTAGTGTTCTCATTTTTCGTTATCTGGTGCTGTGTGACAGTTTATTTTTTGTTTCTTAAGCTGACATTTCTAATGATACCATTTTTGGGTAGTTACACTGTTTTTATTGCCTGTTATTGCATTTTATTGCAATGTTGTGGTGACCAAAAAATGTAATTTTGGCATAGACTTTTTTTCCATTACGCAGTTTACCGATCAGATTAATTTATTTTAAATTTTGATAGATCAGGTATTTCTGAGTGCGGTGATACCAAATATAGGTTGTTGTTTTTTTTATTATTTTGTTTTCAATGGGGCAAAAGTGGCAGCCTAAATGTTGTTGCTGCAACACCATGGAATGGAGCAGTAAAAGTGCTCAAAACCGGATCAGAAACCGCAGCCCATAGGAGTCCGTTATAGTAACCGGATGGCACTACATGCAATTCGGTTACTGCTTGCGGAATTGCAGCCTGCGGTAAAAATCATGCAGTTTTCGCAGAGGTTTGCAAACTGCAGGAGGCTTGCTATAATGGGCTCCTATGGGAGACCATGCAGCTGCCGCAAGGCACATGTGAATGTCTGCGGCAGCCGTATGCTTTGTTCATCCCTGCTGCCGCAGGCATGAACAAAGGGTTAAATGTTATCAATAGATGTGGGTAACATGTCTCTAGGGGGTGCCCACCCTCCCTAGAGACATGCTGTCCACTCAGGAGGGCAAGTGGGGGGTTAATCTTGGCATTTATAGTATTGCTGGCTATGTCTGCATTTTCAATTTTATGAATGAACCCGGCGGCTCCTCACTGTGTAGTAGATACAGTATGTAATGCATGTACTGTATGAGCTGCTAGCCTTGGTCCTGAAAGCATTAACATTAGGTCTATGGCGATGCGCTGCCCATAGATCTAATGTTAATGCTTTCAGGACCAAGGCTAGCGGCTCATACAGTACGTACATTACGTACTGTATCTACTACACAGTGAGGAGCCGCCGGATTCATTCATGAAATAGTAAATGCCGACAATAGCCGGCAATACTATCAATGCCAAGATTGACCCCTCACATGCCCACCTGAGTGACAGCATGTCTCTAGGGAGGGTGGGCACCCCTAGAGACATGTTGCCCACATCTATTATTAACATTAATCCTTTGTTCATCCCTGCAGCAGCAGGGATGAACAAAGCATACGGTAACTGGATTGCTCCGGATTACACATCCTGAGCAATTCGATTACCGCATTGCAGTTTGCCAGACACATTTTGTGAATAAAATGTGTCTGAAGGCAATTGCGCTTACCACATCCAGATCTGGATGCGGTAACCGCAATTACCCTACCAAGTGTGACCCTAGCCCAACTTTCCTTTTTTTCACCATCTCTTTGTGTTGTTCGATGACACACAAAGGAAATAAACATGTGTATAACAAATCATGTGTAATTGCAATAATTTTCTGGGAAAAATTCTTCTTTGTCATGATCAGTTTCAAGGGTGCAAACACTTTCGGCCATGACTTCCTGTTAGTACATAAGTCTTCATAGAAATAATTTGGAGCAATGTTGTCAATGATCATTGACTCCACAGTTTCATGGTGCTGTGCATATCTATTTTTTCTAGGCTATTTTTGCCACCTGAAAATTATTGTTCATAAAAATATGCCTCTTTTGCATGCTTTACACAGTCATGCACCGTGTGTTCATGTAATTGATTTTCCACTTTCACACTTGCCTTTATCCTCTGGATGTTATATTAGCATTTTTTCAATTCATTGATTTGTAGAACTGCAAATTTTTGCCAAAACAATTTCAAGATTTCAAGCTTAGTTGCTAAGGATCCCTAAAGCTTATTTCTATTCTACAACAGTGTTATTACAGTACATATTATTTAGTTCTTTGGTCTGCATGCACATTATTCAAGAAAAGCACATACAGTATTTTTCGGACTATAAGACACACCCATGTTTTAGAGGTGGAAAATAGGAAAAATAATATTTGAAGCAAAAAATGTGATAAAATATTTAATAACATACCGTATATACTCGTGTATAAGCCGAGTTTTTCAGCCCAAAAATTGGGCTGAAAAGTCCCCCCCTCGGCTTATACACGGGTCATACGGTATGCTGTGGGGGGGGGGCTGTGACCGGGAGCTGGAGGAGGCAGGAGGGGGCCGCGGTGACCGCAGGCGGTCACGTGGGGCCGCCTCATTAGTGCAATGAATATGCATGGCATCCCCCCGTCCATCAACGGCGGGGGATGCCGTGCATATTGCAATACACAGCCCCCCTCCTTAATATGGGTCCCCCAGTATTAATAAACAGCCCCCCCCTCCTTATCATGTTCCCCCAGGCTGCGGCAGCTCTCAAAATAACAAACAGTTTATAGATCACCTTCCGTCGCAGCTTCTCCGGTCCTCCGCTCGCCGGCTTCTTCTTTCTTCTTGTGCCGGTGTCATGTGACCGGGCGCAGGAGATGACGTCATTTCCTGCGCGCGGTCACAGAAGTCGGCACAAGAAGAAGAAGCAGCCGGCGAGCGGAGGACCGGAGAAGCTGCGACGGAAGGTGATGTATAAACTGTTTGTTATTTTGAGAGCTGCCGCAGCCTGGGGGGTACATGATAAGGAGGGGGGGGCTGTTTATTAATACTGGGGGACCCATATTAAGGAGGGGGGGGCTGTTTATTAATACTGGGGGACCCATATTAAGGAGGGGGGGGCTGTTTACTACCACTGGGGCTGTATATACCTTTGGGGCTGCTGGATACTACCACTGGGGCTGTATACTACCACTGGGGCTGCATATACCTCTGGGGCTGATGTATACTACCACTGGGGCTGTATACTACCACTGGGGCTGTATATACCTCTGGGGCTGATGTATACTACCACTGGGGCTGCTTGGGCTCCTGTATACTACCACTGGGGCTGCTGGGGCTCCTATATACTAACACTGGGGCTGCTATATACTACCACTGGGGCTGCTGTATACTACCACTGGGGCTGCTGTATACTACCACTGGGGCTGCTGTATACTACCACTGGGGCTGCTGGGGCTCCTATATACTACCACTGGGGCTGCTGTATACTACCACTGGGGCTGCTGGGGCTCCTATATACTACCACTGGGGCTGCTGTATACTACCACTGGGGCTGCTGGGGATGCTATATACTACCACTGGGGCTGCTGTATACTACCACTGGGGCTGCTATATACTACCACTGGGGCTGCTTGGGCTCCTGTATACTACCACTGGGGCTGCTGGGGCTCCTATATACTAACACTGGGGCTGCTGTATACTACCACTGGGGCTGCTGGGGATGCTATATACTACCACTGGGGCTGCTGGGGATGCTATATACTACCACTGGGGCTGCTGTATACTACCACTGGGGCTGCTATATACTACTGCTGGGGATGCTATATACTACCACTGGGGCTGCTGTATACTACCACTGGGTTGCTGGGGATGCTATATACTACCACTGGGGCTGCTGTATACTACCACTGGGGCTGCTGGGGCTGCTATATACTACTGCTGGGGCTGCTATATACTACCACTGGGGCTGCTGGGGATGCTATATACTACCACTGGGGCTGCTGGGGATGCTATATACTACCACTGGGGATGCTATATAGTACCACTGGGGATGCTATATACTACCACTGGGGCTGCTGTATACTACCACTGGGGCTGCTTGGGCTCCTGTATACTACCACTGGGGCTGCTGGGGCTCCTATATACTAACACTGGGGCTGCTGTATACTACCACTGGGGCTGCTGGGGATGCTATATACTACCACTGGGGCTGCTGGGGATGCTATATACTACCACTGGGGCTGCTGGGGATGCTATATACTACCACTGGGGCTGCTATATACTACCACTGGGGCTGCTGGGGCTGCTATATACTACTGCTGGGGATGCTATATACTACCACTGGGGCTGCTGTATACTACCACTGGGGCTGCTGGGGATGCTATATACTACCACTGGGGCTGCTGTATACTACCACTGGGGCTGCTATATACTACTGCTGGGGCTGCTATATACTACCACTGGGGCTGATGGGATGCTATATACTACCACTGGGGCTGCTGGGGATGCTATATACTACCACTGGGATGCTATATAGTACCACTGGGGATGCTATATACTACCACTGGGGCTGCTGTATACTACCACTGGGGCTGCTGTATACTACCACTGGGGAGGCCTGTATACTACCACTGGGGAGGCCTGTATACCACACTGCTGGGGGCTGTATACCTGTGCTGGGGTCCACCCTCGGCTTATACACGAGTCAATAGGTTTTTCCAGATTTTTGGGGCAAAAGTAGGGGGGTCGGCTTATACACGGGTCGGCTTATACACGAGTATATACGGTAAATAGCATACTATTATTTGTTAGGATATTACATGTAATAGTATGTTATTATGTTGGAAGCTGGAAGCTACAGGCAGAAGATGGTGCTGTGGGACCAGAGTGGTGTCGGTAAAATACCATATGAAGATGCTGGAAGGTGAGTATAAGAATGGGAGCATGAGAATTATATTGAAAGCATTGCTGCAGCACTGAAGAAAAAACACTGGAGTGCTGCTTTAAGATCCCAAGGGAGAACTATAGTGGGCTGGGCTAGTTCAAAAACTTTAAATCATTGTTTGAAAGGTCTTACTCTTTATGTCAAAAAGAGCTACTGTTATGCTGTATACCATCAAGTCAAGATTGATATATCAAAGTGTTCTGTGACCAATAACAAGATAATGCCCATAGACCTAATGTAACTGCTTACAGGACCAAGGACAGCGGCTGATACTATACGTACATTACGTACAGTATCTCCAGTACTGTCAGGAGCCGCGGTTTCATTCATAAATTTGTACAAGGCCAAAAAAAGCTGGCAATAGTATAACTGCAATAATAGATATCTGCCGCGACACTACTCTATATATGAAAAATTCTAATTAATGAGTGGCCACTCATTAATTTGAATTTTTCATATATAGAGTAGTGTCGCGGCAGATATCTATTATTGTAAGTATGATTATTTTCTGCCAGCACCTACGTATACGGTTGGTGCCAGTCTTATATATTTCACATATTGTCTTTTTTGACTGAGCTCCCATTATATATTTTTTCCCCTTTCCTCTTTTCATAGTCTGGTAACCACTCATGGACTCCAGTGTGAGGTCCTAGCACACACCTGTTTTTAATTACATCTTTAGACATATAAGCCCACACAGATTCCGCCAGTTCACCATTTCACTAGGGCATAGTGTCAGGACCTGGCAGTGGAGGCCCCTTGAAGTGGGTGCCAGGCTTGATCCTCAGTGGCCGCTGATGAGACTAAGACCTCTGTTTTCAACTTTAGCACAGGGCAGTTTTCTGCATTACACATTTGCACATTGCAGTTTGATCTTCTCTTTTCAGGGCCACTCATTAATTAGAATTTTTCATATATAGAGTAGTGTCGCGGCAGATATCTATTATTGTAAGTATGATTATTTTCTGCCAGCACCTACGTATACGGTTGATGCCAGTCTTATATATTTCAAAAATAGTATAACTGCCTCATTAACCTCTCACATGCCCACAGGAGTGGAAAGCATGTCTCTAGGGGGGGCATCCCCTACAGACATGTTGCCCACAGCTCCTATTAATATTTAATGTTTTAATAACATTTAACACTTTGTTCATCCCTGCGGCAGCAGGGATGAACAAAGTAGACGGTAACTGCATTGCTCAGGATTACACGTTCGGAGCAATCCGGTTACCGCATGGCGGTTGATAGAACTGCTCCGAAAACTGCAGCCTGCATGAATTTTACCGCAGGCTGCAGATCCGGAGCTGGTAACCGGATTACATGTAGAGCAATCCGGTTACCATAATGGGCCCCTATGGGGAGCGGTTCCTGATCCGGTTTTGAGCTTTTTGTCAGCTCAAATCCGGATCAGGATCTCAAAATTTCACCGCAAATGTGACCCCAGCCAGGTTCCCTTTAAACACCTTAGCCCACTCCTAACAACGTGTAATATACTCACTGTCAGAAACAGCTCTTGCTGGTTCCAGCAGTCACTGTACCTGTAAGCGTAAAAATCACATATGGATGATTCATCACATGACATCTCCTTAGGCCACTGGGGATAAACGCCAAACTGAACTCTTGCCCTGGGTGCCAGAAAACCTAAATACACCTCTGAGCAAAGAAATTGCAAGCATGAGCTCCTTACCTGGAAGATTGGCCAACTCTAATAGACTGTAGAGGAGGCTGGTAACCAAGAAAATGAACACAATAAAATTTAAATGTATCTCCATTTTTGAGTATGGAGTGAAGAATATTGCAAAGTTGCTTGTTTTTGAGTATGCAGAGAAGAATATTGCACATTGGCTTGTATTTACAAGCACTTCTCAATTTTATCAATTTATGATGATGAGAAAATTCCTTTAATCTACATTAACAACTTTCAAAGCAGCAATTGTTATTTTGGGTATAATAAAAAATGTAGCTTCACTCTGAAATAAGTCATCATTGTTATGTTCTGTTATAGCCTGAATTTGACTGTTGCAGTTAAAAAACCTTTGGTCCCAGGGCTATGTCTGGTCCTGAATCTATTGTAATTTGGCTATGTCTGGTCCTGAATCTATTGTAATTTGGCTATGTCTGGTCCTGAATCTATTGTAATTTGGCTATGTCTGGTCCTGAATCTATTGTAATTTGGCTATAAATTTGAAAATACAATTTCCATAGACACCTTCAGCCAGTGAAACAGGATCTATATTATGTACATTACTGAAGTTATAGGGCACAGATATGTGTGCAGGGAAAGATGAAAACCCTTCATGTAATGTCTTTTTCTACACTGTCCTGTTAGTAGTGTTTATTGATGTTGTATTACTATGAAGAAAAACAATGTAGAAATCTTATAAACCTTTTCAAAGAACAATCTGAAAACCAATGGTAAAATGCACAGTTATGTGAAAGTAAATTAGGTTCAGATATAAAATAGGTGACTCCCGACTACTCCATACACAAGAACGTTCAGGTAATTAATAAAAAATAATAATCATTTTAATGTACATTGTGCCAATATATTCCACGGCACTTTACAACTGAGCAGAGGAAAATGTACAGACATAAAAGATAATACAGATAAGGCCAGCATCACACATCCTTGTTTCTGGTACATTTGGTGCCCATTTTCACGTGTACCGGAGACACGGAAACACGTAGACACATTACAATCTATAGCACAGACAGCAGTACAGATTGTGGAAACACAGTCTAATCGCAACAGCCCATCACTGACGCTCTCATAGAGAGGGGACATCTGTGATTGGCTACTGTGGAGTCAGTGCTGTGAACATCATATGGTTAATGGCCGGGACTGGAAGTAAGTGAGTAGCACCCACCGGAGACTGGTAAGTATCATTTACACTACCTTAAACCCAGGCCCGTATTTGGAGTTCCTGCTGCCCTAGGCACTGTCAGCGGTGCCCCCCCCCCATCACTCCCCGCCCTGCCTTTCCCCCCTTGTTGTGCCTCGTTTCCCCTCGCCGCAGAAATTCTGTATGTTCATGTTGTATGTTCTCCAAGTGTTTGCATGGGTTTCCAACCACACTACAGAGACATAGGCATTGTTCACACACAATTTGCGTTTTTTTTAGCACTCCTAAAACCACATGCGTTTTTTTAGGAGTGCTAACAAATGTCTCTTGTGTGTCTGAAAGGAAATACAGCCTTTTTGGTGTCATTTTTTCCTCAAAAACGCAGGCAAAAATGCAAGCGTTAACGCAGGGTGCATAAATGTGCCATTTAAAAACACATGCGTTTCCCATAGGGCCCCATGTTATAGAAACACATGCGTTTCCCATAGGGCCCCATGTTATAGAAACACATGCGTTTTTAGAAACAACCCCTGCGTTTTTTCCAGCACCCAAAAAACGCTGCATGCAGCGTTTTTCGGACTGGGGGAAAAAAACGCAAATGGAGCTGAAAAACGCATGTACACTCAAATGCACCCTGCATTAACGCACCTGCGTTTTTTTTTAACACCAAAAAACGCAGAGATGGTCAAAAAAACGCATGTGTGTGAACAAGGCCATACTGATAGGATGTTTACATTGTGAGCCCCAATAGGGACAGTGTTGATGATGTATGTAAAGTGCTGTGAAGTTCATAGTCTAATATAAATGCAAAAAATATTATTCTTAATATGATGTCACAATACCGGGATCTGAGGATCTTCTATTTCGAGGTTAGGGGCTCTCTGATGCCATGTTGCTGTCTGTCTCGCTGTCTTCCTCTTTTGAGACTGCAGTGCGGTGGACAAGAGAGCATTAACTGGTTAATAACAAGAAGTATGGAGTGTGTACTAACTGAGCCATAAACCCTCCCCATACCATGTCCAGCAGACATTGTAGGATTACTATATGGATTTTATTATTAGGGTACGGACACACTGGCATAAAACTCGGATGAGTGCAATGTGTGATTTTATACTGCACTCGGACCAATGTTAATCAATGCCTGAGAGCACACTGGCGAGTGTCGGACGCTTTTTTCTCAGCCAGATTCTGGATGGAAGTTGCAACATGCTGTGACAGTATGAGACTCATGCGCGAGACTCGCCAATGCAAGGTTATGGGTCTGACAAAATCACAGACTGCAGTTGGACCATCTGAGAGGCACCGTTTTTTCACTGATACATTCTCATTCTGTAGCACAGAACACTGCAAAATGCTCCTGTAAATGATTCTACAGTAATAGCTGCTGAGAAAAAAAAAAACAGATTGCACACAGACACCAACATTTTGCAACTTTTCAAAGCAATATATGCCAGAATTGTGTTAAAACTCCTTTGATGAATATTAGATTATACTATGCATTCACCTATGCAGTCTACAAATTCTGTGGCCCAAAAAAATAAAAAAATACAGAAGAATGCAAAACAATATGTAATATACAGTAACAGTACAAGAAATATAGGAACGTCGGCCAAGGATTGTAAGGAGAGAGCTGACCAGTCCCTCAAATACGGCCCTGTGTATACACATGACAATCCACTACCAATATGGCTGTCCCTGCAGCCGCCACTCAGCTTTCCTAGAGTACTGAAAGGTATTAAAGCCTAGTATGGAGGAAACAGGAGTCACTTGTCATTCAGGAGCCTGGGAAAGATGGGTGAGGACATGGGAAAATGGATGGATGAATAAAATGTGTTGATTACAGGGAGAGAAAAAAGACAGTAAAATAGAGAAAGAAAACACTAACTACAGAACTGATTGATATGATACACATGAATGATTAAATAAATGAATGAATGAGACACAATGTGCAGATTGGAGAAAGGAAAAAAGGAGAAAAAAAGAAAGAAAAAGAGGGCAACAGAAAAAAAAGGAGAAAATAAAAGAATGAAAGCTAGAAAGAGGAGAGCGAGAGAAAGAAAGCAAGAGGGAAAGTGACAGGGAAAAAGAGGGGAGAAAGCGGGAAAGAAAGAGATAAAAGGAGAAAGAGAGAGGGAGAAAAGGAGAGAGAAAAACAGGTAGAGAAAGTGAGAATGAGAGAGAGAAAAAAAGAAAGTGAAAAAGAGAGAGTAAGAAACAGAAAGAGAGAGAAAAAGAGTGAAAGAGGGAGACAAAGAGAGACAGATAAACCCCCTATATACAGTGCAGCACTGTATACACACAGCCTCCCCGACTCCTGTGTGATTGACTGTCAGGGGATCGTCATCGCATGTATCCCGCCTGCCACCCGCCATCAATGATCATGATCATCAAATTCATGATGCATGATGATTGATGCCCCTATGCCAGAGGTGTATGTAGGTTTTCTAGCACCCGGGGCAAGACTTCAGTCACTGGTACACACGCGGCTCCGCTCACCTCGTACACACACAGCTCCGCTCCGTACACCTCGTACACACACAGCTCCGCTCCGTACACCTCGTACACACTCGGCTCTGCTCCGTACACCTCGTATACACTCGGTTCTGCTCCATACACCTCATACACACACAGCTCCGCTCCATACACCTCGTATACACTCGGCTCTGCTCCGTACACCTCATACACACTCAGCTCCGCTCCGTACACCTCGTATACACTCGGCTCTGCTCCGTACACCTCATACACACACAGCTCCGCTCCGTACACCTCGTACGCACTCGGCTCCGCTCCGTACACCTCGTACACACTCGGCTCCGCTCCATTCACCTCGTATACACTCAGCTCTGCTCCGTACACCTCGTACTCACTCAGATCTGCTCCGTACACCTTGTATACACTCGGCTCTGCTCCGTACACCTCGTACACACTCGGCTCTGCTCTGTACACCTCGTATACACTCGGCTCTGCTCCGTACACCTCGTACACACGCGGCTCCGCTCCGTACACCTTGTATACACTCGGCTCTGCTCCGTACACCTCGTACACACTCGGCTGTGCTCTGTACACCTCGTACACACACAGCTCCGTTCCGTACACCTTGTATACACTCGGCTCTGCTCCGTACACCTCATACACACACAGCTCCGCTCCGTACACCTCGTACGCACTCGGCTCCGCTCCGTACACCTCGTACACACACAGCTCCGCTCCGTACACCTTGTATACACTCGGCTCTGCTCCGTACACCTCGTACACACTCGGCTGTGCTCTGTACACCTCGTACACACTTGGCTCCGCTCTGTACACCTCGTATACACTCGGCTCTGCTCCGTACACCTCGTACACACGCGGCTCTGCTCCGTACACCTCGTATACACTCGGCTCCGCTCCGTACACCTCGTACACACACGGCTCCGCTCCGTACACCTCGTACACACTCGGCTCTGCTCCGTACACCTCGTACACACTCGGCTCAGCTCCGTACACCTCGTACACACTCGGCTCTGCTCCATACACCTCGTACACACTCGGCTCTGCTCCGTACACCTCGTACACACTCGGCTCTGCTCCGTACACCTCGTACACACTCGGCTCTGCTCCGTACACCTCGTACACACTCGGCTCTGCTCTGTACACCTCGTACACACGTGGCTCCGCTCCGTACACCTCTTACACACACGGCTCTGCTCCATTTACCTTCGCCTCTGCTCAGGGCCGCACCGTCCCTTGGAGCCAGGGGAGCAGCATAGGAGAAGGGGGCGGCGCCAGCAGCGGCCAGCTGCCAGAAAGATGGTGGCCGCCGCAGCTTCACCCAATGAGACCGCGGCGGCGCCCTAACTGTGCAGGCAATAGGAGGGGCTGCAGTCTGCTAGCAACCCCCCCCCCCTCACCTGAGGCTGCAGGGGAGGCAGTGCAGAAGTCTGCTAGCACCCCCCCCCTGGCTCTGCTACATCCACACTGTCTGTACATCCTTCCTGATCCTACACATTAATTTCACCTCATCCAGCACCATGACAACCAGCACAGCAGATTCCTGCATAGGAGCTGATCATGTGACCCCTTACTCCGCCCCTCCATGTGACATCATCACAGGTCCTGTAAGCACAGAGCAGCCATAGATGTACTGTTCTGCTCTGTAGGTGGAAATCAATGTGGTGGGCATAGCATGCGGCTGGCAGAGAGACCCAGCCTCGGGCACTGCATCAGAAGGCTGGTGGCGCCCTCCCTGCCTGGTGCAGCCGGGGCAAATGACGAGCCATCCCCCTCATAGATACAGCCCTCCCCATGCACCAGCAGTGCACACATACCGGCGTCGGCATCCGGCGCTGACTAACTGAGCCGCTGCCGCCTCCGCGGGAACGTCAGGTGATCTCTCCTCCACGGTGGGCCCCTCCTCCTCGTCCTCTTCCGGGTGCTCTGCAGCTGCCTGCAGGCTGCGGTGGGTGGGCGGGCGGGATGATGATGGAGGTGGGGCTTGTGACCCGGGGGCGGGGCTTGCGACCCAGCCGGCCGGGAGCACAAAAAAAATTATAAAAAAAAAAAAAAAACACACGCTCAGGTGCCGCCCCCCAACGGCTCCGCCCTAGGCACGTGCCTACAAGTGCCTAATGGCAAATACGGCCCTGCTTAAACCCTTAAAAACTTTTTTTTCAGTGTCATGCGTTTGTCTCTGGTACATCAGACAATTGGGAAGAAAATGGTGTGTCACAGTCCGCGCTGCCACGATCATCCACTCAAAAAAACACGTGAAGATGGAACTTCAAATGAACTCCTTTATTTCCTCCTTCCTCCTACGCGTTTCGGTGCCCTCCTGGCACCTTCCTCAGGGATACATACACCCACAATCTCAGACATATATATAGCAAACTTCATCTCCCTTATTAGTGGGAGTATCTATCAATTATGACGTGTAAATCGTCATCAACAGGGGAGGGTTACAGGTTTTGGCGCAAAAAACATTAAAAACAATTATTAGCTACATTATCAAAATCATAACAACACGAACAATGTTTAAAAAATCAGGTTAAAAGAACCATGTAAAAATACTTTGGTAATTGCAAGCGGAACCGCCTGTAAAAGCATCTTGTAACCTCAGGCAAATAAAACTGTCACATAGATAAAAAACCGTCGTATCTTCCTCACCAGGGGATAGAACCGATAAGACTCAATGTATTGTGAGGTGTGCAGCCTAATCAATGTCGCACGCCACTGAGCTCTATAGTGTCACAACTTGAAATAGTGAGAGTCAAGTCATTATCTTAACAGTAATTTGCCTATTTTTCTTTGCTTTCCAGGGAAAACTGGAAGAAAGAGGAAGGAATGGAAGAAGAATGGAGTCCCCAGGATGGATGGGTTGCCTCAATTCTGCTCAATGTACTAAAAATTGCATTAATTTAAATGTATTTAATAAATTAATAAATTTAATAACTAAAATGCATTTTTTTATTAATAAAGTTGCTAAAAGAATTTACTAAAATATGGAAGGATTAATGAAAAATATGTATGATAATGGTGAATACATATATATCAATTGTTAATAAAAAACTAGATAAGAATCTGAAGTCCCTTTTTGCAGGAATAGTGCTGCGGAGTATCAGAAGTTAGTAAACCTAATGTGTGAGCCTCTTGGGTTCTATCCCCCTGCTTGTAGGCAGGAAGGGAGAATCGCTTTTGTCATATCAAATATTAAAAAAACAAGAATAGTTTATTCTCCTATATCAACCAAGAGTTCCTGAGTGTTTCAAGATAAGATGCAATAAGCTGTCCAGGCCACACGGTGGCACTGAATGTGAGGCTGTTGGCATGGAAACAAGAAATGGTACCTCAGGTATACGAGTTTATATTTTCGCCACTCGGGTATTGCATTCATGTTCCTGTGTGTCGGTATGAGAGAAAGTTAACCAAGTTTCTCAGTTCACCGTATGGTTGGTGTAGCCACTGGTGTATGCAATGAATTGTCGCAGAACATTAGAGTTAGTGTAAGCGTGTTCCATAAGTGATTACCCAGTTTCAAATAGTAGTGTAGCTTGTAGGGAAGTGTGATTAATTGTGATTCAGGTGTCATATATCAGATGTGATAGTTTCTCACCAAAGCGGTGCTTAATTCCATGTGTCCTAATTGTCCGCCACTAGGGGCGTACATCCAGAATCTTAAGTGAGGAGACATACTCATATTGCTCCACCGGCCGATCAGTTGTAGTGCTCTGCTCTAACAATGAGAAGTCGGTGGTCCTGATGATGCCCCCATCGCAGCCAGTGGAATATTAAGTACCAAGCCTGCCCGAGAGGCACCTATATATTATTACCGCCAGTGGAGGTATGCTTAAGCAAGATAGCTAAGTGAGAAAGCTTAGTTTTATTTATATGTAGACAGAACTCACGTCTGTAAATTCTATCCCAACGAATACCATATGTGAGATGAAGAAAATCTGTGTTGGAAAAAGTGTGTGTTTACGTGTTTACACGGGAGACAGAAGGAAGGAAGAGGGGGGTGGGGGGAAACAGAGGTGTGGCGTCTCCCTAAAAGGAGTTTTATATTATATATGGAAAAAATATATATAAGAAATACATTGAAAAAAATTTTGATGAAAAAAATTATATTAAAATGTGTAAGGGTGAGATTCATAAAGGACAAAAATGCTATGATGTCTGAGAGTTATTCACATATGATTTCAGATATTAAATTCAATCCCCTGGGTCTCAATGTGTCCAGTTTGAACATCCAGTACCTTTCCCTCTTTTTTAGAACCTCAAATCTATTTTGGATGTGAGGCTGCACATGGTCTATGGGAGTGATGCTCAATACAGTGGGATCTCTGTTATGATAACGGTCAAAATGGTACGACACCCCGTGGGCTTTAAAGCCATTTTTAATATTCGATCGGTGTTTATTGATCCTTTCATGTAGGGGTCTGGTGGTCCTCCCTATATATTGTAATCGGCACGGACATTCCAGTAGATAAATGACGTATCCAGTGGTGCAATCCATTTTGTGTTTGATAGGAAAAGTTTCTTCATTGCTAAACGAACTAAAATGTGTCCTTTTCTGTATACACCTACAACAAAGGCATCTGTTCTTCCCACAGCTAGTAGAACCATTAAGTGTGACTTCTTTGTTATTAGGGTTCCTATTCTGTTTAGGTCTGCTTGGGGCTATCATACCTTTTATATTTGGTGCCCTCCTGAATGTGATGCTGGGTTTATGTGGGATGACTTTACTCAGTATGGGATCACTTTTTAATAAGTCCCAGTGCCTCTCAATACTGGTTCTGATTTCCTTATGGCATTTATTATATGTTGTAATGAAATTCCATTTGTATATGTCTGTATTGTCATCACCTGTTACTTTTGGTGCTAAGAGTTTCTCTTGTGCGATGTCCTTGTAGTGTTTTTGTGATCTACTTATAAGTTCTTTGGGGTAGCCTCTTTCAATGAACCTTTTCACCAATATTTCTGACTGATGATTATAATCATGCATAGAAGAACAATTTTTCCTGATTCTTCTAAACTGGCTAGGTGGAATGTTATCCAGCCATTTTTTATAGTGCCCGCTTTTATAATTAATATAAGAATTGCGATCTGTCGTTTTAAAATAAGACTTGGTATACAATGTGCCTTGTTCTACAAAAATGCTCAGGTCTAGGAAATTAATTTCTTGGTCATTATTTGTCGAGTCAAAACTGAAACCCCAATTGTTGCCTTCCAATTCCCTCATAAATTTTTGCAGGTCACCTTTCTCCTTATCCCATATGAAGAAGAGGTCATCTATGTATCTTTTATACATTATAAGGCCGCTGTTATGTGAATTGCCTGTAATAAATGTCTCCTCGAATAACCCCATTACCAGATTTGCATAAGAGCATGCAGTTTTCGAGCCCATGGCAGTGCCAAATTTCTGGTGATATAGTGTTCCATTAAATGTGAAAAAATTGTTCTCAAGAATAAACTTCAAATTGTTCAGTATGAAATCAATCATGTTATCGTGCATCTGGGGATCCTTTTTCAAATAGTATTCAATACACAGTAATCCCAGCTTGTGCTCTATGTTAGTATACAGTGATGCTACATCCATGGTTAGTAGTGTGTATGACTGTTTCCATTCTATTTCTTTTAGGATCCTTATCATGTCTGTGGAATCCTTCGTATAACTATCTAGACCTGAAACATAATTATATAGTTTTTTATCGATAAACTCTGCTATATTGCTGGTTAATGAGCCGATCCCTGATATTATAGGTCGGCCAGGGGGGTTTTTTAGGCTCTTATGTATTTTTGGGAGATGGTAGAAGAAAGGGGTGGGGGGTTGTTTTTTAATGAGGAATTTTTTAAGGGTTGTGGATATAGTACCATTCTGATGTGCCTCAATGATACTACGGTTATATACCTTTGCAAGCTCTGGGTATGGGTCCTTCTCTGCTAATTCATAATATTTCCCATCTGACAACAATCTCATGGCCTCTCTATCATACTCATGTTTGTCTTGTACTACTATCGCCCCACCTTTATCGGCTGCTCGAATGATTATTGATTCATTGTCTCTTAGGTTCTTTAGGGCCACTCTTTCCTTGTTAGTTAGGTTGTTTCTATTATTATTAGGATTCTTATTAGTCTTCTGCAACAAAATATCTTTCTTCAGATCTTTAAGTAGTAGATCCTCAAAAGTCTCCAGAGTATGCCCTCTGCTTTCCAAGGGGTAAAAATTTGATTTGGCCTTTAAAGTTGGTGTCTTTTGTGTAGGATTAATTGTTTCTGACGTATCCTCATCAGGTTTGAGTAGAAAATGCCTTTTTAAGGTAAGCTTTCTAATAAACTGATGCACATCCACAAACAAGTCGAAGTCATCAGGGTCATTGGTTGGGCAGAATAGTAGTCCTTTGTTTAATAGTTTGTTTTCTTCTGTAGAGAGTGAATATCCAGATAAATTGATCACATTATCTATAGTGGTATTATTATCTTTCAGTCTTTGAAGCTTATTTTCACTTTTTTTCTTTCCCTGTCCTCTGTTTCCTCTTGTTTTCTTTTGCCAATGGCTGTGTTGAAGAATTTTGTTATATCTTGGGCCAGGGGTTTGGCTGCGGCTAAAAAAGGCACAATGCCACTGTTATTGTTTTTTGAGTTATCAAGGATGACCCTTTTAGTCGGTAATATTTTCTCTATTTCAATCAAGTTGACCTGCTTGTTGTTATTCTCTATCTCTTTTGTAGTGGGTCCAGGTATGTTTTTCCCACTAATTGGTTCGTTATTAATGTGTAATTTGATGGGGCTCAGTGGTTTTTCTCTGTTGATTTTATTGATGAGCTCTTTTATTTTGTGCAAGTGTTCCTCATCACTGGTTTTAAATTTTTGTTCCGTGCCTTCTTGATCATTATGTACCTGAGCTGTGGTTGTGACAGTATTTTTATGTATTGATTCAGTGTAGTTTCCTATGTTAGTATCTTTATTATTCTCATGGGTATCCTTTGGAATCAAGAACCCATCTGCATCAAATTGTTCATCAATAAATATACTGTCTAGATCCTCTTCATATTCTTCCATTGTCCCAATCTCAATTGCATCCTCCCCCTCTACTGATAAGCTTCCTGTTGTTTTTGTAAGGGTTCTCTCATGTGTCTCTTCTTGAGTGTTTTTCTCTATCATCAGTGCTTTTTCACTATTTTGTGTTTCTTTGTTATAATTATTGTTATTATTATTATTATTATTATTATTGTTATTATTCCTGTTTGTGTGTTCTTTATTCACCTGGTTACCTGTATTGCCGTGCCTATATCTAGCACTATTAGAAAAACTCCTTTTTCTCTGCTCATTGTGAGACGCCGCCCTATTTCTTCTATATACATTATTTTCAATAGTAGTTTTGTCTTGTATGTAATCCTGCCTGTCTCTGTTCAGTTTTCTAGTTTTTCTTGCGACTGTATCCTGCTCCAAGCGCATTAGAGTAGTGCAAATGTTGGAGTAAATGCGTTTAAACTCTGTGCAATTGTTGTATTTGTTGAGCTTACTACTAATCACATCAATCTCATTAGTTGCTTCATCTGACAATTTCGATCTCTTATCACATAAGATGCTAAGCAGAGTATTCATGCATTTCTGCAACACAAAGTCCCAATTTTCAGAAAAAGACTTGTCTTCTGGAAAGGGGGAGTTCAGTACAAGTCTCAGCCCCCTAGGACAGATGTTTTCTTGTATGTAAATGGTTAAAAACCGGGCATCAATGCCATATTGCACTTCTTTTTGTAAAGCTTCATCTAATTTATGCAGTAGTTCTTTCATTAATTTAATTTCATTATCATCAAATGAATCAGTATTGATCTCCGGTTCATCAGATGCTGTGTGTATAATACCCACAGATTGTTGAATCAGTTTTTCTCTAGAGACAAATCTGCCTCGTAAGTAGTCCATAGTCAAAGAAGATTTTTTATGCTGCACTCTTCCCCAAGGATTCCAGAAATCCTGTGCACACCGTGCCTTTCCCAATATTTTGTTGCAGAAGACTAATAAGAATCCTAATAATAATAGAAACAACCTAACTAACAAGGAAAGAGTGGCCCTAAAGAACCTAAGAGACAATGAATCAATAATCATTCGAGCAGCCGATAAAGGTGGGGCGATAGTAGTACAAGACAAACATGAGTATGATAGAGAGGCCATGAGATTGTTGTCAGATGGGAAATATTATGAATTAGCAGAGAAGGACCCATACCCAGAGCTTGCAAAGGTATATAACCGTAGTATCATTGAGGCACATCAGAATGGTACTATATCCACAACCCTTAAAAAATTCCTCATTAAAAAACAACCCCCCACCCCTTTCTTCTACCATCTCCCAAAAATACATAAGAGCCTAAAAAACCCCCCTGGCCGACCTATAATATCAGGGATCGGCTCATTAACCAGCAATATAGCAGAGTTTATCGATAAAAAACTATATAATTATGTTTCAGGTCTAGATAGTTATACGAAGGATTCCACAGACATGATAAGGATCCTAAAAGAAATAGAATGGAAACAGTCATACACACTACTAACCATGGATGTAGCATCACTGTATACTAACATAGAGCACAAGCTGGGATTACTGTGTATTGAATACTATTTGAAAAAGGATCCCCAGATGCACGATAACATGATTGATTTCATACTGAACAATTTGAAGTTTATTCTTGAGAACAATTTTTTCACATTTAATGGAAACATATATCACCAGAAATTTGGCACTGCCATGGGCTCGAAAACTGCATGCTCTTATGCAAATCTGGCAATGGGGTTATTCGAGGAGACATTTATTACAGGCAATTCACATAACAGCGGCCTTATAATGTATAAAAGATACATAGATGACCTCTTCTTCATATGGGATAAGGAGAAAGGTGACCTGCAAAAATTTATGAGGGAATTGGAAGGCAACAATTGGGGTTTCAGTTTTGACTCGACAAATAATGACCAAGAAATTAATTTCCTAGACCTGAGCATTTTTGTAGAACAAGGCACATTGTATACCAAGTCTTATTTTAAAACGACAGATCGCAATTCTTATATTAATTATAAAAGCGGGCACTATAAAAAATGGCTGGATAACATTCCACCTAGCCAGTTTAGAAGAATCAGGAAAAATTGTTCTTCTATGCATGATTATAATCATCAGTCAGAAATATTGGTGAAAAGGTTCATTGAAAGAGGCTACCCCAAAGAACTTATAAGTAGATCACAAAAACACTACAAGGACATCGCACAAGAGAAACTCTTAGCACCAAAAGTAACAGGTGATGACAATACAGACATATACAAATGGAATTTCATTACAACATATAATAAATGCCATAAGGAAATCAGAACCAGTATTGAGAGGCACTGGGACTTATTAAAAAGTGATCCCATACTGAGTAAAGTCATCCCACATAAACCCAGCATCACATTCAGGAGGGCACCAAATATAAAAGGTATGATAGCCCCAAGCAGACCTAAACAGAATAGGAACCCTAATAACAAAGAAGTCACACTTAATGGTTCTACTAGCTGTGGGAAGAACAGATGCCTTTGTTGTAGGTGTATACAGAAAAGGACACATTTTAGTTCGTTTAGCAATGAAGAAACTTTTCCTATCAAACACAAAATGGATTGCACCACTGGATACGTCATTTATCTACTGGAATGTCCGTGCCGATTACAATATATAGGGAGGACCACCAGACCCCTACATGAAAGGATCAATAAACACCGATCGAATATTAAAAATGGCTTTAAAGCCCACGGGGTGTCGTACCATTTTGACCGTTATCATAACAGAGATCCCACTGTATTGAGCATCACTCCCATAGACCATGTGCAGCCTCACATCCAAAATAGATTTGAGGTTCTAAAAAAGAGGGAAAGGTACTGGATGTTCAAACTGGACACATTGAGACCCAGGGGATTGAATTTAATATCTGAAATCATATGTGAATAACTCTCAGACATCATAGCATTTTTGTCCTTTATGAATCTCACCCTTACACATTTTAATATAATTTTTTTCATCAAAATTTTTTTCAATGTATTTCTTATATATATTTTTTCCATATATAATATAAAACTCCTTTTAGGGAGACGCCACACCTCTGTTTCCCCCCACCCCCCTCTTCCTTCCTTCTGTCTCCCGTGTAAACACGTAAACACACACTTTTTCCAACACAGATTTTCTTCATCTCACATATGGTATTCGTTGGGATAGAATTTACAGACGTGAGTTCTGTCTACATATAAATAAAACTAAGCTTTCTCACTTAGCTATCTTGCTTAAGCATACCTCCACTGGCGGTAATAATATATAGGTGCCTCTCGGGCAGGCTTGGTACTTAATATTCCACTGGCTGCGATGGGGGCATCATCAGGACCACCGACTTCTCATTGTTAGAGCAGAGCACTACAACTGATCGGCCGGTGGAGCAATATGAGTATGTCTCCTCACTTAAGATTCTGGATGTACGCCCCTAGTGGCGGACAATTAGGACACATGGAATTAAGCACCGCTTTGGTGAGAAACTATCACATCTGATATATGACACCTGAATCACAATTAATCACACTTCCCTACAAGCTACACTACTATTTGAAACTGGGTAATCACTTATGGAACACGCTTACACTAACTCTAATGTTCTGCGACAATTCATTGCATACACAGTGGCTACACCAACCATACGGTGAACTGAGAAACTTGGTTAACTTTCTCTCATACCGACACACAGGAACATGAATGCAATACCCGAGTGGCGAAAATATAAACTCGTATACCTGAGGTACCATTTCTTGTTTCCATGCCAACAGCCTCACATTCAGTGCCACCGTGTGGCCTGGACAGCTTATTGCATCTTATCTTGAAACACTCAGGAACTCTTGGTTGATATAGGAGAATAAACTATTCTTGTTTTTTTAATATTTGATATGACAAAAGCGATTCTCCCTTCCTGCCTACAAGCAGGGGGATAGAACCCAAGAGGCTCACACATTAGGTTTACTAACTTCTGATACTCCGCAGCACTATTCCTGCAAAAAGGGACTTCAGATTCTTATCTAGTTTTTTATTAACAATTGATATATATGTATTCACCATTATCATACATATTTTTCATTAATCCTTCCATATTTTAGTAAATTCTTTTAGCAACTTTATTAATAAAAAAATGCATTTTAGTTATTAAATTTATTAATTTTATTAAATACATTTAAATTAATGCAATTTTTAGTACATTGAGCAGAATTGAGGCAACCCATCCATCCTGGGGACTCCATTCTTCTTCCATTCCTTCCTCTTTCTTCCAGTTTTCCCTGGAAAGCAAAGAAAAATAGGCAAATTACTGTTAAGATAATGACTTGACTCTCACTATTTCAAGTTGTGACACTATAGAGCTCAGTGGCGTGCGACATTGATTAGGCTGCACACCTCACAATACATTGAGTCTTATCGGTTCTATCCCCTGGTGAGGAAGATACGACGGTTTTTTATCTATGTGACAGTTTTATTTGCCTGAGGTTACAAGATGCTTTTACAGGCGGTTCCGCTTGCAATTACCAAAGTATTTTTACATGGTTCTTTTAACCTGATTTTTTAAACATTGTTCGTGTTGTTATGATTTTGATAATGTAGCTAATAATTGTTTTTAATGTTTTTTGCGCCAAAACCTGTAACCCTCCCCTGTTGATGACGATTTACACGTCATAATTGATAGATACTCCCACTAATAAGGGAGATGAAGTTTGCTATATATATGTCTGAGATTGTGGGTGTATGTATCCCTGAGGAAGGTGCCAGGAGGGCACCGAAACGCGTAGGAGGAAGGAGGAAATAAAGGAGTTCATTTGAAGTTCCATCTTCACGTGTTTTTTTGAGTGGATGATCGTGGCAGCGCGGACTGTGACACACCATTTTCTTCCCAATTGTCTGATGTTTCTCCGCACTTGTGTGGAAGGTGGAAGTCCTGCAGCAGCTATCTGGTAACCATCTTACACGCCTTCAAGCCAGTTGTGGGTGACACAACTGCCCCAGGTGAGTGAACCCTTGTGCTCACCGCCCTCACACTTAGTGCCACATTGATAGGGCACTATTGCGCCTCTTGTTCCCCCCCCTTTTTTATCTTGTCTCTGGTACATGTCACACAGACACACAGACGGCACACGAATGACACACCCAGACACCTAGATTGCCATACAGAAATCAAAAACAAATCATGCAACATCCGTTGTTCACACGAACGTGTGACACTGGCCTATCTCATACAGAAGGGGTAAGGACCCTGCTATAAGCTTACAATGTATAAGGAAATAAGGGGACACAGTAGGTAGGACATGCTTATCATGTCTGGTCCAGCCCTCATTATGATCAATATAGGTTTTTTATATGAAGCTACATACTCCAGTTATCAGCCAGTGTTGCTTGTTTGGAGAAAGTGGAGACTGATAAATAGGAAGGTTCAGGTTTTAATTAACATTTAGAAGGAGGGAACAAGGGAGAGGCAAAGGTTAACTTACTGAGTTGACATGATAGGCCTGTCTAAAGAGATGTTTTTAAGGAATGCTTAAAAACATGAGGAGTAGATGTTAGTTATAATGTTTGGGGTAGTGCATTCCAAAGGAATGGTGCAGCATGAGAGAAATCTTGGAGATGGAGGTGTGAAGTTTGAATAATGGGTGATATGAGATCAGTTGCAGAACGGAGGGCACAGGTAGAGTGATGAACAGAGATGAGATATAGCAGGGGCAGATCTGTGGATAGTTTTGTGGGTGAGAGAGATAAGTTTGTATTGTATCCTGTAGGGAATGGGCAACCAGTTGTGATGAGCGAACTTTGTTCGCTAATTTCAAATTCGGCAACTGTTTCGTTTCAGTGACTGCGAACACAAACACGTTCACCAAAAGTCTGTTAACACAAATATGTTCTACGAACATTTGGAATTTGAAATGGTCCTAAAACTTTACCTGCTTATTTGGGGCCAAAACGCTTGCTGGAAGACCTGCTGGCTGGAGACAACACCTAACCTATGGTTAGGAGTATCCCCAGCCATTGGGTCCACCGGCTTCTATTATGCTATAGAATTTTTGGGAATTTTTATGAATTTTTTTAAGCTTTCTGGAGTTTGCAGATGTTTTTACACCTGCAGGGTCTGAATTTTGGAAATAGTGCCAGATGTGGCAGCAGCTGGGAAATCGAGAAAGCTTAAAATGTTCTTAAAACATCAGTTTAAGAGAGCTTTATATTTTTAAGGGAATTTTTTGTGAATTTTTTTGTATTATTATTATTTATTTTTTTTTTTATTGGCGAGTAAACCTTTATTATTGTAGATGGTCACCAGCATGCAAGACCATCTGTTGTACTCTTATTTAAAAGCAATATATGAAAAAAAAGAATATGGCCATTATATGGTTCACATCCCTGATTTTATAGCTCTGCTCACACTAATGACACCCCATAGTATATCTATTGCTTCTTAAAAATGTGCAATCACTATTTAATGTCATAATAATCATAGTACTACTTGTAATAATACATAAGTATTCATTTATAAGGCGCTTTACATCCATTTGCAACACTGTCCCCATTGGGGCACATATTTCATGTATAATGCATATTCCAACTGCCCTCTCGGCATTCATGTAGTGGCCAGTAGTCTCATTCAGCATTCCAGATTAATTGTTGGTGAAGGTTGACTTGAATAAAATTATTTAGTTTCATCATTATGTTTCATAGTAACATGTCACACTTTAACAATGACGGCAAGTATCCACAACCCTGTTCATATACATTGTGGCCTAACATACATGTGTTAATTAGCAGCTAAGTATTAGTCAACAATAGTGTGCAAACATTCAACTCCAGTACTGATTGCTCGGGTCTGAATCATGGCACTCAATCCAAGAGGCGGTGACCCTTAGGGAAAGCAAACAAAACACACCCATAGCCGCGGAACTTTAACAGCATCTCCTGCCACCTTACCTGTGCACTCCTATAGGCATACAACTCTGTTATCTCTACACACAAAGGCATGCAACTCTGCTGTATGCAGTCCAAGTGGCATGGGCTTCACTGTCTTAATCCTGCACTGCTGTCGTTTCTTCATGGATCCCCTGCAAGGCATGGCTGACCTTGACTGATATCATTACCTAAGCACTCCCGGGGCACAAGGTGGGTCAGCCGAACCAGACCCACAGAGGCATCATAGAGAGGAGATGGAGACCTACGTCACCTGGAGCTCCACTGCACTCCCAATTTGGGAATCATCTGTAATGAGGTGCGGATCCAGTCCTACTTTCCGATGCAAGCTGCAGACTTGAGGATCGAGTTCCAGCAGTTAGGTAACTTCTACCATATTGCAGCAGGGCCCGAGAGCAACACCTGTGAGACTGCAAATGATCTGGCTGTATGTCTGGCTATATTCCAGCTGTAGCTGGTATCTCAGACCTCAGCTCCTGGATCCCATTCCCCAAGCCCACCAGGACCAGGACCTTTATGGGGAATCTGAGGAAAAGGAGCACCTAAAAGGCAATGTGTCCCAGCTGAGTGGATCACCCGCACCACCTCCGGAGGAATTCAACTGGACAATGCCATGTGGGACTCGGTACCCCCTCCTAGTATCTATCCAATAAGGCATCAACCACCCCGTTCTCCTATGTCATTCATCGAGGAGATTCAGCATGCAGACGCCATCGCCTGGGACTGGCTGCATGGGCCTAAGGCAAATGACTTCCCCAACCAATGCATGAAAGGCAAAGTGGTGGATTTAAACAGGATAGGGGGTATGTGGCCTAGTGGAACATGGCACTAAACATCGGTGCTTTGTCAACCACGCCATCCTGCAGTGCTGAACTTCCCCAAAGACTACTACTCTGTTAGGGATGATGTCACATTTATGAAGGTGCGGGGTATGAAGGGGTGGTTTGTAGTTTGCGTATTCCAGGTTGGCACTGCGGCCCAATTTCACAAGTGGCAGAAAGAGGCTAAGTTAGAGAGAAGATTACCATCGGGTGTGGCCAAAGTCTCTCCTGGTTGGCCAGCCAGAAGCTTCAAAGCCACAGGGCATGGACATGTTCTCAAAGATGGTCCTGGTTCTGTCTGTCCTAGAGGGGGTGGTCATCCTCTAGTTCCTCCATCATCCTCTCCAGCTGTGGCAATGATGGAGTGTTCTGGAGGGTAAGTGGTGGCAGAGAATGCACCGAAAGGAGTAGCCCCGGAGACCGCACAAGGCTGTCCGGCAGCAAGCAGACTACCAAGTAAACATACTCAGTGGACCTTTCTAAAGGCATGTCTGATTTTTATTTACAGAACATGGAGTGATTTGAGGGGGACATTATTACTATGTGGAGATACAGGAGGCACTGTTTTTATATGATGGCGCAATGTGAAGCACAATATATATATATATATATATATATATATATATATGGAAGTATATGGGAGGCACCAATGCTATATACAGGGCTTTGAAAATGTATTCTTATCCAGTAAACATTTCCATATTTTTTCACGTTACACCCACAAAATGTATTTTATTCAGAATAAGGCTATGTTCAGACTGTGCATCTTTGATCCTTTTTTTGGATCCATTTTTGCAGTGAAAATGCAGATAACACATCATTTAAATGGAATTCCAGCAAAGTCAATGGGTTTTCATGTTTTGCTATTCAGTCTGTGCATTTTCGGCCTGATCTGTTTTTTGGGTAGAAAAGTGGTCCTGAAGAAGAATGTCAATAATTGCTGTATTTTTCTGATCCACTTTTCCCATTGAAACCATTGTCTGTAGGCCAAAAAACGCACCAGAAAAAAAAAACAGACCAAAAACAGATGATCCGTTTCTGATGTGTTTTTTCAAAAAGCTGATCCAGATTTCCAACTGAAAAAGAGAGGAAAATGCAGCAGAAAAACAGATCAAAAACGCAAATTCTGAACATAGCCTGAATGTGACATACCAACACAAAGTAGCAAGTATTTCAAAGAAAACTGTTAGGTCAAAAAGCCACATGTAACTGCTATCATTTTCTAATTCCTCACTCTAAACTAGGGGTCCAAAACTCCAGGCCTCGAGGGCCGCACACAGTGCAGGTTTTCAGGATTTCCTTAGAATTTGATTACCAACTGTCAAATGCTTTGGAAATCCTGAAAACATTGCACTGTGTGCGGCCCTCGAGGCCTGGAGTTTGAGACCCCTGCTCTAAACTCTCTCTATTTATATATTTCTTTTATTTACATTCCCCTCCTATCTTCTGTAAACTTTAAATAATGAGTTTCACTCCATCTGTCACTCACAATGAATGATTCACTTTGTTCTCTGCTGTCCACTCCCCATAGCATGAATATGCATGTCACATCACAGCACAGGAGATCAGTAGGGGGTGCTGTATTCTCCTCTCTGCTCTCTGTGTGCAGCATCACAAGAGGTGAACTACAACACAGAAACCGTCACAGCACAGCAGGGTATCTGGTGTACAGAAATAAATAGAGTGTAGATAAGGCAGACCTGCAGTACCTCTCTCCCTCCGTGGTGATATCAACTGAACAGACCTGTAAGTGAAACTTGACACTGCACTGTTAGCAAAGGAAGGAGGGAGGAAAGAGCTGCTGAGAGGAAGGAGAGAGCTGCTGAGAGGGAGTACATAATTACATGACAGTTTATACAGCACAGGACTAATCATCTCTGCTTATAATGGGACAGGACTAATGCAGCAGCTCTCTGCAGGGTCTGACAATGGTGATAACATGGAAACTACAAACGGTACAATAATGGTTTTGCATGTTTTTAAAAGGTCTGCGCAGTCTATGTTTTTAAAGGTCTGCCCAGTCTATAGTCAAGGGTAATATTAGTATCATACTGAAAAATGACCTGACAGTGTCCCATTAAAGGAAATAATGATCCATGGTATTTTAAATATTTTAAAAATGTCAATCTGAAAATTGTAACGTGCATTTGTATTTATCCTTCTGTAATCTGATACTCATAAAGAAAATTATGAGTTACCAATTGCATCAAGAATAAGTTAATTAGTAAATTAAGTCCTCCTGTGTGTAATTTATTCTCAGAATAACTTTCTCTGAAAGCCTCAAAGCTTGTTTGAGAACATAAGGGATCAAACAGCATCAATAAATCAAGGAACAGATCAGACAAGTGAGGGATAAAGTTGTGCAGAAGAGTAAAGCAGGGTTAGGTTATGAAAAATGACCCAAGCTATTTCATGATGCACTGTAGAGAAACAGCCAAGGGGCCAATGGTCACTTTGGAGAATCTGCAGAGCAATACAGCTCATGTAGCAAAAGCTGACCATAGGACAACTATTAGTTGTATACTACACAAATCTAGTTTGGAAACATGGCTAGAAGAAAGATATTTTTGAAAGCTATAAGTGGTTGCAGTTTTCAAGAAGCTACATGAATGACATAAAAAGAAAAAAGCTGCACAGCACTCAAGATATAGTGTGAACTGGTGCAAGCTGTGATGCTGGAACAAACAACCAGAAAAAATTCACTGCAGCACTCAGTTACTACCAAAAATGTACACATGCTAATAAGCGGTTTATATATGAGGAAAAAATTAAAAAACTTACGTTTTTTTTCAAGAAACGCAATATTCTTACTCTATAACATTCTTATACTTTTTTGGTAGCAACTGAGTGCTGCAGAGAATTTTTTCTTGTAATTTTTTCTGGTTGTTTGTTCCAGCATTGCAGCTTGCACCAGTTCACACTATATCTTGAGTGCTGTGTAGCTTTTTTCTAATATGTGGTGTTGCTGGCTCCACAGCTACACTTAGCACCCTCATCGCCCCCAGGTGGTCTGAGATTGAGATGGTGTCCACCCAGTTAGAAGTGGGACAGGGAGGACAAGGAGGACAGGGATGTCAGTGTAGGACTCATCAGATCTGGGGTCACCGTGGAGTGGTTGATGAGCAAACAGATATTGTCCAATATATGTACCATGAACCCCAGTAAATAAAAAGATAAGAATATTGAGTTTTTGAAAAAAAAAAACCGTAAGTTTTTAAATTTTTTCCTCATATATAAACCACTTATTAGCATGTGTACATTTTTGGTAGTAACTGAATGCTGCAGTGAATTTTTTCTGGTACATGAATGATATAGCTAACTTGTGAAAAACGTTGCTTTGGTTAGATGAGACCAAAGTAGAACTGTTTGGGCTAAATGCTATGTGTGGCAGAAAACTCTCTCTTTACATCAGTCTTAAAACACCATTCCTACTGTCAATCATGGTGGTATCATGTCGTGGAAATGCTTTTCTTCCACAGGAATCTGTTCAAAGTTGATGGGAAGATGGATGGAGCTAAATATTAAGCAATCCTTGTGGAAAAACTTGAGACTATAGTGTAGGTTTACCTAACAGGAGACAATGATCCTAAATATACACTGTGTGCAGAATTATTAGGCAAATGAGTATTTTGATCACATGATGCTTTTTATACATGTTGTCCTACTCCAAGCTGTATAGGCTTGAGAGCCAACTACCAATTAAGTAAATCAGGTGATGTGCATCTCTGTAATGAGGAGGGATGTGGTGTAATGACATCAACACCCTATATAAGATGTGCTTAATTATTAGGCAAATGCCTTTCCTTAGGCAAAATGGGACAGAAGAAAGATTTGATGGGCTCTGAAAAGTCCAAAATTGTGAGATGTCTTGCAGAGGGATGCAGCAGTCTTGAAATTGCCAAACTTTTGAAGCGTGATCACCGAACAATCAAGCGTTTCATGGCAAATAGCCAACAGGGTCGCAAGAAGCATGTTGGGCAAAAAAGGCACAAAATAACTGCCCATGAATTGAAGAAAATCTAGCGTGAAGCTGCCAAGATGCCATTTGCCACAAGTTTTGCAATATTTCAGAGCTGCAACGCTACTGGAGTATCAAAAAGCACAAGGTTTGATATACTCGGGGACATGGCCAAGGTAAGGAAGGCTGAAAAATGACCACCTTTTAACAAGAAACATAATATAAAATGTCAAGATTGTGCAAGAAATATCTTAAGACTAATTTTTCAAAGGTTTTATGGACTGATGAAATGAAAGTGACTCTTGATGTGCCCGATGGATAGGCCAGAGGCTGGATCAGCAAAGGGCAGAGAGCTCCACTCCGACTCATATGCCAGCAAGGTGGAGGTGGGGTACTGGTATGGGCTGGTATCATCAAGGATGAACTTGTGGGACCTTTTCAGGTTGATGATGGAGTGAAGCTCAACTCCCGGACCTACTGCCAGTTTCTGGAAGACAACTCCTTCAAGCAGTGGTACAGGAAGAAGTCAGTATCGTTCAAGAAAAACATGATTTTCATGCAGGACAATGCTCCATCACATGCATCCAACTATTCCACAGCGTGGCTGGCCAGTAAAGGTCTAAAAGAAGAAAAAATAATGACATGGCCCCTTGTTCACCTGATCTGAACCCCATAGAGAACCTGTGGTCTCTCCTAAAATGTGAGCTCTACATGGAGGGAAAAGAGTACACCTTTTGGAACAGTGTCTGGGAGGCTGTGGTGGCTGCTGCATGTAATGTTGATCGTAAACAGATCAAGCAACTGACAGAATCTATGGATGGAAGGCTGTTGAGTGTCATCATAAAGAAAGGTAGCTATATTGGTCACAAATGTTTTGGGATTTTGTTTATGTATGTCAGAAATGTTTTATTCTAAATTTTGTGCAGTTTATATTAGTTTACCTAGTGAAAATAAACAAGTGAGATGGGAATAAATTTGGTTTTTATTAAGTTGCCTAATGGGACCTTTACACGCTGCAACTACGGTGTAGCAACTGAGAGGCAATCCGGAGTTCCGTCACCGTTGCCCTAAAATTGGTATGAAATTGCGGCGTGTAATTGTGGAAAGCAATGGTGATTTCTAAAGTTGCTCCCGGTAGCGGTTTCAAAGCATTGTTCAACAACCAGAGGCAACCCAGAAGGTGAATTGCCCTGGTTATGGCGTGTGAACGGGCGATATGGATGGAATCTATGTCGCCTAGTGATTTCCCAGAGGAATGCCACAGCGTGCTGAATACCGCGCCCCATCAGTGATGATTGGTGGGGGCTACTGTGTTTCCATTGGCTGTCCCTTCACAGGGCGCCATATTTGAAGAGCTGTCCATTCATACTACACAATTGCAATAGCGTCATGTATTAGCCAGCCTTCCTGCGCAGGCTGGCCAATCATGATGCTATTGCGTTGTCTAATCAGCGTGTTTGGGGCGCTGAATAAACAACACTGTCACGCCTATGTTCTTGCGGCGCTGAACATGTACACCCACATTCCTTTATGGATTGCGGCAAGTGAAGCGGTGTCAGGAGTCAACCGGATGTTTCCAAATGTTGGTGTGGGAACTTCCGGGACGATACATCAACTTAGGTTGAGGGCGCAATTGCGGCGTGTACATGCGGCTTTGGCGTTCGGTAGCAACCGTCAAAAACGTGCACGCTCGGTTGCCTCCGATCGCCGGGAATAGTTGCGGCATGTAAAAGTACCCTAATAATTCTGCACAGTAATGGTACCTTTACACGCAGCTACAGGTAACAGGTTTTCCACAGGTAACTTACTGGCTGCAGTGAAATCATGGAGACATGGTTCTATCTTGTTGCTGTGTAGAATTGGAACCATGTCTCCATGATTTCACTGCAGACAGTAAGTTACCTGTGGAAAACCTGTCACCTGTAGCTGCGTGTAAAGGGGCCATAATAGTTACCTGCACAAACTGATATCCTCCTAAGATAGCCAAATCTAAAAAAAACCCACTCCAACTTCCAAAAATATTAAGCTTTGATATTTATGAGTCTTTTGAGTTGATTGAGAACATAGCTGTTGATCAATAATAAAAATAATCCTCTAAAATACAACTTGCCTAATAATTCTGCACACAGCGTATAACCAGAGCTACAATGGATAGTCTAGAGCAAGGCATATTAATGCGTGTGAATGGTCCAGTCACAGCCCAGACCTAAATCCTATTGACAATATGTGTCAAGACTTGAACATTTTACAAAAAAGAATGAGCAAAATCTTTTACCTTTAGACGTACAAAAGACTTGCAGCGAAAGTTGATCCTACAAAGTATTGACTTAAGGCTGCGATATGGCAGCGATCCGAACTACGATGTGGATCGCTGCTACATCGTGAACTGATTGCTGCTGAGCTGTCACACAGGCCGACTCACCAGAGATCAGGACCAGCGAGAATGCTGGTAACCATGATAAACAGCAGGTAACTAAGCTGAGCGCCAAGTTACCCGCTGTTTACCCTGGTTACCAGCTCACAGCGCTTGCTGTGCGGCACTGGGAGCTTGTTCATCGTTGGTCTCCCTCTGTCACACGCGCCGATGCTGGCCGCCCAGCAGGAGACCAATGATAGATTTATGGTCCTGGCCATAAATCTACGATCAACAACTTATCACTGATCGTTGATACATGTCACACACAACGATGTTGTTTTGACATCTCTGCAACGTCACCAAGCCTGTGACGTTGCAACAATATCGTTCACGATATCGTTGTGTGTAACGGGCCCTTTAGGGGAATCTGAATACAAATGCACATCACATTTTTCTGATTAAAATCTATAGACTGTGAGCCCTCGTGGACAGGATCCTCTCCCGTCGTGTATCAGCAAGCATTGACTGCTCATGTGTACTGTACCTGTCGTTGTTATCCCCACTTCTTATGTAAAGCGCCATGGAATCAATGGCGCTATATAAATAAATAATAATAATAATAATAATAATATTTTTTTAAATATTTTGATAACCATGTTTCATTTCCTTTACACTTCACAAATATGTGCTACTTTGTATTGATATATGACTAAAAGATATTGGTATTATCACTACTGTATATCATTTGTCTCTTATGTTGCAGTATAATGATAATATTGGTTTTGGTACAGTGGTTTTTGTTAATGGTCAGTATGCTAGGTTTATTGATAGCAGCATCAAAAAACTCACCAATTGCAGCCAGAAACAAATCCAACACAGCACTTAGACACTTAGGGCCACTTTACACACACCAACATATCTGTCCAACTTCTGAACAACTTACTGGTTGCAGTGAAATCATGGACACATTGCTCCATTTTGTGGCTGTGTACAAATGGAACAATGTGTCCATGATTTCACTGCAACCAGTAAGTTGTTCAGAAGTTGGACAGATAAGTTGGTGTGTGTAAAGTGGCCCTTAGGTAGGATGCAGTCAGACCCCAATAAATAAAGCAAACACAGGTGCAGAGAACCAATAAAAAGCATAATCAACCTACCAAGACATGGGGAGGTGATTTGTTATGCACAGGTTAGGTCTACATACATAGGACCCATTCACATTGATACATATGATGCAGAGTGTCTGACAGCTACCCGCCGTTCCTGCCACCAGACCAAATGGGCAGCCAAGCACAATACTTCTGCACCACTGGATGAATGACGCCGATGACGCCCCATGGGGCCCAGCCGCAATGATAACAAAGTGCAAGAATTTTTTTATGATAAACAAAAAAATTCTTTTATGTGGTATTGGTTAGATGGCAGCATCAAATGCCTGCAATTGGTGACTTTTTTGATGCTGCGATTTTTTGAGTAGTTTTGAGTGTTTTTGTTAGGACTTGTAAGCATGGAGATCCTTGACGTGGATTACGATCTCAAAGTGTATTCACCAAAATATATAACCAATACGCCATAAAAGAATTTTTTTGTTTATCATAAAAAAATTCTTGCACTTTTTTATAATGGGGCATCGTTCATTCAGTGGTGCAGAGGTATCATGCTGGACTGCCCATTTGCTCTGGTGGCAGGACCGGTGGGTAGCTATCAGACACTCTGCATCACATGTATCAATGTGAATGGCGTCCTATGCAAGCCCAATATATGCATGGCAAGTCACCTCCACATGTCTTGGCAGGTTGATGGTGATTTTATCGGTTCTGTGCACCTGTGTTTGCTTTATTTATTGGGGTCTGACTGCATCCTAGCTAAGTGCTGTGTTGGATTTGTTTCTGGCTGCAATTGGTGAGTTTTTTTATGCTGCCATTTTTCGAGTAATTTTTTGAGTATTTTTGTTAGATTTATTGATAGCTAAGAATACTAATGCTAATATGCATTCATGATGTGGTGGTATTATTATAATGGTAACTTTCTACGATATTTACTGTATTTTGGTCAGTAGCAGTATGGTGATTATACTTGTATGGTGGAATTAGCTGTTGACTGTCTGTATTCTGTAGCTGTGATATACGCCCTGATCAGCCATATCCCACAAGTGCACACATTTCTTTCACATTCATTGCAGAATAAGAGGGCCTGTACTAGGGCTGAATTTCAGTTGCAGCCCAGCATTGGTTGAATATAATTGATTCCATTATTATACACTCATCACGGAATGATATGTCAATAGTGCAATGTATTCACAATAGCAGCTTCCATTATCTCCCTTATTTCAATGCATATTTAAGCTATCATATACATTGTTTCCAACTGAAGTGTTCATTATCTATAAGAGAGCAGTCAGCTATCCAACAAATGAACAAATATATTCTTTCCTAATAGGAGAATAGAGAGAATCTGTTTGCAGTGTCTGTCTGCCATTCTAACCTTCTGAAGGATGGAGCAAGGACATTATTGTGTATTGCTTTCCCACAGTCTATGTCCATGAAATATCAAATATGCCAATGTCAAATTTGGAGTTTATCACACTTGGAAGGCAGTTATACAGCGGCAATATAAACTGTATACACAGTGCTGGACGCATCATTTTTTAAGTAAAATTGTAAGTTGGTAACCAGTCAGTGATTCAAACCAGTTTTAACTGCTTTGAACAGGTGTGAGTGTACAACCTTGAGTAACAAAATGTGGTTTGACTGGTTTTAGTCAGAAAATAACAGCTAGCTGCCCCCTCAGCTTCAGTTGAGAGCTTGTTTCTGTGAGGAGTGGTTTAGTGTACTTTTTATCTGTGTGATTCGTGCCTATAAAAATGGATGTTACTCCACGGAAGAGGTCTAGAATTATTACTCTTAATGAACATACAAGTCTGACTGTAAGAGAAATTGCGTCCACCGTTGGCATTGGAAAATCTACCGTTTCAAGAATAATTGTCGCACACACAATGAAACTGGATCGTTTTCCTAAAACAAACAGGGAAATGTGGAAGAAAAAGGAAAACGACACCAAGAACTGATAGAACACTTATCAGAAATAGTAAAACTAATGCAGGAAAAACTTGCTTTGTCCCAATTAATTTGCACAGCATTGTATATATGATCAGGAACTGCATATTTCAGTGTAACCATGCATCTGATGTGTGGATCAAGTTAAGGCTGGGGTCACACATAGAAGTCCGTTTTTGGAAGTGATTTCCATGACCAATCAGTTTTTTTTGGGGTGCTTTTTGAGCCTCCTGCACCCCTGGACGTTTTTTAGACTTAGTCATTTTTTCATTTTTTTTCATTAAAAACGCATGTGCGTTAACGCATGCGTTAACGCAAGTGCCTATATGTGCCATGCGTTAACGCTTGCGTTTCCCATAGGGCCCCATGTTAAAAAAACGCATTTTTTAACTGATGCCAAAAACGTTGCTAGCAACGTTTTTGGCTCAAAAACGGACAGAGCAATGTTTTGAGGTCCAGAAAAAAATGGACAGGGTGTTTATTACATCCAATCCGTTTTTCTGTCAGTTTTTGGACTTAGAAAAAAAAAATTACAAAAATGAAGCCAAAAACGGACCAAGGGCTTATGTGTGACCCTAGCCTAACCAAGTTAAGTGAAAAAAATATACATACATCTACCTTTGTTTATCAATGTAAACAAAGGGGTATTCCCAATGCCTATTACATTGATGTATGTGCATTTTTAGAATAATTTTTAAAGCAATTTTTTTAGCAGAGGAATATGAATTATACATCACTTACATGCAAATGACCAATTCCATCTTCCCATTAAAAGAATAAAACATTGCTTGTTTAGCAGCAAGTACAAATTTCACTTGTGTCACCAATATTAAATTCTATTAATAGGAGCTTAATTACCCCTTCAAGTTATTTTCCTTTCAGACACTTTACTTTTATTTCAATGATACCTGCTATAGAAAAATGTATAGTATTTAACAGCTTTGCTCCTTTCCCTTGTCTTACACAGAAGTTGGCTAAGTGAATATCTGTATGGGCCACTTTACACACAACAACTTCTGTGTCCAACTTCTGAACATATCTCTGGTTGCAGTGAAATCATGGACACATTGTTCCATTTTGTGGCTGTGTTCAAAATGGAGCAATGTGTCCATGATTTCACTGCAACCAGAGATCTGTTCAGAAGTTGGACACAGAAGTTGGTGTGTGTAAAGCGGCCCTATAAGTCCTTAGCATTTTGAATTGTCCTGGACTACAAAGAGATTTATAGGCAACATCCCTGATAGAAAACGTCCTGACATCCAAGCTGAAATCCATCTGGCTAGAGGGACACGTGATCACTTTGTAAGGGGATCTACGGTGCTGCCACCCTCATCCAGGAGGATACTGTGACCTTGTAAGAATTTGTCAATGTGTATATTTGTTAATTTCTAGTGTTTAATATGGCCAGTGCCTTAGTGACAGGTTCCCTGGGCTCTTGGGCTAGCTAGGGTTAATTGTGATTAGGTGTTTTGTACACCGACTTAAAGGGGTGGATTTAAGGGAAGCAAAAGAAGCTTGCAGAGAAGAGAATCTCTGAAGAAGAATGGAGAGAAGTGACAGGCTTCGTGAGTAGGAGCCTCAAGAATCTCATTTGGCCAGACATTCGGGTCAGACTCAGGCCTGGATATGCAGCAATCCCAGAAAGATGAGGACCGGGCAGTGACTTACAAGTGACTCCGCCTCACAGGAGTTCAGAGTTCCTGTGTGGCATCCAACGTCTACTGGCGGTTACTCAAAGATTCCTCTCGGTTGCCAAAGTTAAATTTTTTAGAGAGTGGGCCAATAGATGTGTAGCAGAGGAGTGTTGTTATGTTTGCCATTCCAATAGTTTACACTAAATCCTTGAGGTTCGGATGGAGTGGATAAGAAAAGACTGTTTAATTCTGCATAAGCACTAGGATGCTGACAGAGGGGATGAGAGACTTGAGTGTATCTTCAGAGGTCCAAGTGCCAGGGAAGCAGTCCGCTGTTAAACTAACTGTGCTGATGAAACCCGATTCACGGGTAAAGGTCTTGTCCGCAATGGATAACAATTCCTGGTTGTTTAAAGCCTCAAGTAAAGTTCCTTTGTTGACAAGAAAGCCTGAAGTGTCTCTGTATTCATACAAGAAAGGGAGTTGTAACTCAAAATGTTTCTATGTTGGGTAGGCGGCTGGGACATTGACTGCTAATCCAGCACTGCGCAGAATCTGAGGTTCGACCTTGTGCAACTACTAAGGCCCAGCACTTTCCTCCTAACAACTTTGCAAACATGGCACGGATCAAAGAAAAGATTAGGTAGTATCTGTTCTTCCTTGATTATCCCAGGGCTTTTCAATTTGATGAGCTTGATACATTTTGGAAAACAGTGAATAAGGTATGAGTGCTGGCGCACCTAATTAGGCTACCAAGCCCATTCTTCAACAATCAAGAAGCTAAGGTGCAATCCAATTATGGAGATACAAAATAGTTCAAGAACAAAAAAAAATGCACAAGACAAGGATGTGTGTAGAGATGAGCAAACTTTATCTGAATATGTTCACCAATTTCAAATTCAGCACAAACATTGCAGCTTTGGTTTGTGATCGAAAAACAAGCAACTTATTAAAAGAAAAATTCAGCTAACAATGCTTTGTGCGGTAAAGAAGTTTGAAATTTAAAAATGGCTCTAAAACTTTCATTGGGGCCAAAATGATCACCGGAAGTCTCGGTGGCAGAGAACATCCCTAACCTAAGGGTAGATGTTGTTCCCAGCCATCTGGTCTACCAGTTTATTTCAACCTGTAGAATGTAATGGAGGTTAAAAACTATGTTTTTAAGCTTCCTGGAGTTAGCAGGTGTTGGGACACCTGCTGGCTATGAATTTTTGGAACAGTTCAAAATTTGGCAGCAGCTGTGAAATCCAGGAACCTTATAATCTCCTTTAAACATCACTTTAAGAGAGCTTTTATTTTTTTAATTATTGTTACATTTTTATAATATTTTTTATTTATTTATTTATTTATTTTTTGTTTTACAGAGCAAACCTTTCTTTTTGCAGAAGTTCAGCAGCATGCGAGGCCTCCTCTTCTACATTTATCTGCTAGCAATTCAGATACAAAATAGCATATGTGCATTATATGCTTCACATACAGTATATACTCGTATATAAGCCGACACGTGTATAAGCCGACCCCCCTACTTTTGCCCCCAAAACCTGGGAAAACCTATTGACTCATGTATAAGCCGAGGGTGGACCCCAGCACAGGTATACAGCCCCCAGCAGTGTGGTATACAGGCCCCCCCAGTGGTATACAGGCCTCCCCAGTGGTAGTATACAGCAGCCTCCCCAGTGGTAGTATACAGGCCCCAGCAGTGGTATATACAGGGCCTCAGCAGTGGTATATACAGGGCCCCAGCAGTGGTGGTATATACAGGGCCCCAGCAGTGGTGGTATATACAGGGCCCCAGCAGTGGTGGTATATACAGGGCCCCAGCAGTGGTGGTATATACAGAGCCCCAGCAGTGGTGGTATATACATGGCCCCAGTGTGTATTCATGCCAGCTGGTGGTAATACAGGCCCAGCAGTGGTGGTATATACAGGGCCCCAGCAGTGGTGGTATATACAGGGCCCCAGCAGTGGTGGTATATACAGGGCCCCAGCAGTGGTAGTATATACAGGGCCCCAGCAGTGGTAGTATATACAGGGCCCCAGCAGTGGTAGTATATACAGGGCCCCAGCAGTGGTAGTATATACAGGGCTCCAGCAGTGGTATATACAGGGCCCCAGCAGTGGTAGTATATACAGGGCCCCAGCAGTGGTAGTATATACAGGGCCCCAGCAGTGGTATATGTCCCCCAGGCTGCAGCACACATTAAAATAGCAAACTTCTCATACATCACCTTTCCGGCGACCCCTGGCTGGCAGTGCCGCTCCTCCGGTCCCGGCTTCTTCCTGCTTGTGCCGGCTTCTATTCCTGTGGCCGACGCAGCAGATGACGTCATCGGCTGCGCCCGGTCAGATGACACCGGCACAAGCAGGAAGAAGCCGGGACCGAAGGAGCAGGCGCTGCCAGCCAGGGGTCGCCGGAAAGGTGATGTATGAAAAGTTTGTTATTTTAATGAGTGCCGCAGCCTGGGGGACACATACTAAGGAGGGGGCGGGTTGTAGATCACTGCAGGGGGGCCAGTGTAGTGCAATATGCACCGCTCCCCCCGCCGCTGATGGACGGGGGGATGCCGTGCATATTATTACACTAATGAGGCAGCCCCACGTGACCTCCTGCGGTCACTGGGGCCCCCCCGCCTCCTCCAGCCCCCGGTTACAGCCCCCCCCCAAGCATATACCGAGTGACTCGAGTATAAGCCTAGGGGGGCACTTTTCAGCACAAAAATTGTGCTGAAAAACTCGGCTTATACTCGAGTATATACGGTACATGGTCTTATAGTTCAGTCATGAAACACCATAATATGGATATTGCATCTTGAAAATGTGCAATCCCTTTATTTCATTTTATTCCATATGTTTAGGATACAGATATTTGGCATCTGCACAAGTGTTATTATAGCATTCATCTTGGAAATGTCTGTGCATTGCTCACTAGTCTTATTCAACATCCCAGATTTTCTTTTTCTTATTTCTCCTCCAAATATGCCAGGTTTCAATTATCATTCCCCCAACCACAAGCCCGTGTGTTACTTATGGCATGGGGAATGGGATTTCTAAATCAGGTGCCTTCAGCAGCCCACCTCATTGTGTCGTTAATGAGGAGCTAGGCAACAAGATTGGGCAAACAATGGGCACTGGAGAAAGCAGGACCGTAAGCAAAGGAAAGACGCTTCACCACGGAGAACCAGCTCCATCTTGGGATTACCATACAATGCAGCTACACTGCTCTAATGGAGGAAGGAGGAAGCTGGTGGCTCACTCCTCTGCCATATATTCACCACTCTTTTGAGGAACCTATAAGCGGTGAACTTGAGACACCAGGGGGAAGGTTTGCTGCAAGATATGGTCTGATGAAGGGTGTCTTTTCAAGATTCAGTGCCAACTTGCTAGACCATTGTTGGCTATGGATAATTAAAGACTGATAAAGCTATATCATGTAGGGAAATACATTGGTACTGTGTTTGTTTGAATTAGGTGATGTTTCAGAAAAAGTAATCAGATGGTGGTAATGCTTTCCTTGTAGCATATATAAATAAAGATTATTATTATAGTACTAGATGGTGGCCCGATTCTAACGCATCGGTATTTTAGAATACCTTGTACACAGGAGTGAACTGCGTCACACTATGACTGACAGCCTTGTAAACATGAGTGAACTGCGTCACACTATGACTGACAGCCTTATAAACAGCAGAGAAGTGCGTCACACTATGAGCGGCAGTTCAAATTGCGTGCCAATATACCATGCCATGCTCTGCTTATTGGTCACTGCCAGCCTCGATGGACAATCAGTGCACTTGGTGCGTGTTTTAAAACACGCTTTGCTGATTGGTCGCCGCGGGCGGCAGCGACCAATCAGCATAGCGGAGCATGGCTTGGCAGGGGTTTTGAAACACGCACCGCTGATTGGTCGCCCCTGAGAGCGGGATTCATATCTCTCGCCAAGCCGTGCTGCTTCTCTGATGGCTCGCCGCGGACCTCTCTGCGGCAGTAGATGAGCCGCAGCTACTGTCGGATCTCCCGACGATAGCCGCAGCCGGACGTATGTATCCTGGCGATAGCTGACACCGAAGCGTCGCCGTCGCCAGGTTTCAGCTTGCCACGAGTTTTGAATGTGCGCGGCTGTTTTTCATATGCTTCGCTCATTGGTTGCTGCAGCTGGCGGTGACCAATGAGCGCTGGCGCATGATTTTCTGGACAGGCAGACAAAATTAGGTAATTTTATAGTAGATTACCTACAGCAGTGTCGGTGTGTAGCAGTGCCGGTGTGTAGCAGTGTCGGTGTGTAGCAGTGTCCGTGTGTAGCAGTGTCCGTCGTGTAGCAGTGTCCGTGTGTAGCAGTGTCCGTGTGCAGCAGTATCAGTGTTGTGCGGCGGTGTCGGTGTGTGTCGGTGGCGGTGTACAGCAGTGTTAGTGTGCAGCAGTGTCGGTGTACAGAAGTATATGTGTTGTGCGGCGATGGCGGTGTCTGTGTTCGGCGGTGTCTATGTTTGGCGGTGTTGGTGTTCGGGGGTATCAGTATACAGCAGTGTGGGTGTAAAGCAGTATCAGTGTTGTCGGTGTGCGGCGGTGTCGGTGTCGCCGGGTGAGACTAATCAGCAGGGGCAGAATGGAGCAGGACAGGATGGAGCGAGGGGGCAGGATGGAGCCAGCAGTGCCTGTGTGAAGCAGTGTCGGTGTGTGACGGTGTCAGTGTTGTGCGGCGGTGTAGGTGTGCGGCAGTGTCGGTGTGAAGCGGTGTCTGCGGTGCGCAGCGGTGTCAGTATTGTGTGGCGGTGTCTGTGTGCGGCGGTGTCGGTGTTCAGTGGCTGGGCGCGACTAATCAGTGGGGGCAGAATGGAGTGCGGCAGGATGGAGCCATGGGGGGTAGGATGGAGCCGGGGGGCAGGATGGAGCTGGGGGAAGCAGGATGGAGCCGGGGGGGGGGCAGGATGGAGTCGGGGGAGCAGAATGGTTGGGGGGGCAGGATGAGCCGGCAGGGCAGGATGGTGGTGGGGTGGCAGGATGGAGGCAGAGGGCAGGATGGAGGCAGGGGGCAGGATGGAGGCAGGGGGCAGGATGGAGGCTGGGGGCAGGATGGGTCAGGGGGGCAGGATGGTGGTGGGGGGCAGGATGGTGGCAGGGGGTAGGATGGAGCTGGGGGGACAGAAAGGTAGTAGGGGGGCAGGATGGAGGTGGGGGGGCCAGGATGGATGCAAGAGGGGCAGGATGGAGCTGGGGGGGCAGGATGGATGCGGGGGGCAGGATGGAGCTGGGGGAGTGGGATGGATGCGGGGGGCAGGATGGTGGCGAGGGGGCAGGATGGAGGTGGGGGGGCCAGGATGAAGCCTGGGAGCAGGATGGAGCCGGGGGGGCAGGATGGATGCAAGGTTGCAGGATGGAGGCGGGGTGGTAGGATGGAGGCGGGGCGGCCGGATGGAGTCCGGGGGGGCAGGATGGAGCTGGGGGGCAGGATGGAGCTGGGGGGGCAGGATGGAACCAGGGGGGCAGGATGGATGCGGGGGTGCAGGATCCCCCTCGCCCCACTCTGTTCTTATCCGTCTTCTCCAGCTACAGAGTCAACTCTGTACAGTGGTCATGTGACAGGGCGGGCTGTGTGACGTCACATCAGCCCACCCTTTTACATGACCGTTGTACAGAGTGCGACTCTGTAGCTGGCTGGAGAAGATGGGTGAGAACAGCGGGAGGCGAAGGGAACGGCGGGTATCGGTGCCGGGGGTCGCCGCGGCCAGATGCATGTATCCTTTTGATAACGACGCCTATGCGGTGCCAATTTTGAATGCGCGCGGCTTTTTGCACACACTGCGCTCAATGGTTGCCGCGGCTGGCGGCTACCAATGAGCGCTGGAGCGCGATTTAGGCGACAGACACGATTAGGCAATTATATAGTAGATTATTACTTGGAAGCCAACAGTGATATAGGAATAGTGCTGTGTAGGCTCACATTTTGCACTTTTTACAGCACGGGTGCACAAACATATTGGTTCCAAGGTCTACATTGTCAGATCGAGCCAATCCGATTACCAAAGTGTTACCTTCTGAGAGATTACTGCATAGTAAGTATGTAAGTATATTTCCTAAATGTCTAATAGGTGCTGGTTCCATTTACAGGGCTTCCATCTATGAAGAAAAAAGGGGTAACCTTCTCATGGGATTTCAGTCCAGAAAGGAAGAGACCACACATTCAGCTCTCTACTTTGTAGGACATACTAGACACTGATGCAGTTGAGTCTCTTCCCATCCCATAAGCTGCAATAAATACCAAATCAGTTATGCATGGTTACTTTTCACCTAATCTACTCTTTTACATGCTACATGAGTCAGGGCTCAGCCATTCTGACAAAATGTGGATGGCTTAGAAATACCTCACAGCACACCGTAATTACCCAACTTTACGGTGCTAGACACCAATATTCTTAAGAATGGCGTGGAAAATACATGTTTACAGATGCTATGTAGATGGTTGAGAGCCATACAAAAGGATATTGAAGTCTGCATGTGACTTGCATGTAAAAGATTATGAGCCCCTGATTATTGCAGAATCAGTGTTATGCACCCCTGCCACTTGCAGAATCAGTTCTTAGCCAGTAATTCCAGATCAGTTGCCATCTTGCAATCTTTACGTTGACCAGCTCCAACATTTATTTTTTGTCTTCAGTCTGTAGGCAATGCTAGCATTGGAGAAAATGTTGTGACTAGTGATGAGCAGCACTAAAATGCTCAGGTGCTTGATGCTCGGGTCGAGCATCTCGAGATGCTCGGGGTGCTCGACCGAGCACTGAGCCCAATGTAAGTCAATTAGAACAGGCTCTGCCAACAGACTTCTAGCTATAAAACGAGTGTTTTGGGAAAGGGCAGGAGGGTGGGCTTTTTCAAATCATCGCAGCATACAACACCTTGCTGTGGCCCCTCAGAGGGACCTAACAATCATCTGCTCTCTGTGAGGTGCCAGCTCACTGTGTGCACTGAAGGGAGCTGTGTATTTGTGTCAGACGATAATTATTAGTGAAGAGACCGAAACATCTCGGCGGTATTCGGTGCTCGCCGAGCATCCTGAGTACCGGGATACTCGTGCGAGTAACGAGTAGCACCGAGCATGCTCGTTCATCACTATTTGTGACCAATAGCTCTTGGAAATAAAGACACTGTTCAGCCAGAGTTGCTATTGTTGCAGACACCTTTGAGGCCACCAAATCAGGCTGTCCAGCAGCTCAACCAGTGTAATTAGCTCCCTGCTGTTGTTTATTGAGCAAAACTACACCCTACTTAAGTAGGCAGCTTATACTTATGACCATGGTTTGTTTCTCCTGCATTAACATGCTACTAATTGGCTTATTTCTACATGTTGCTGACTCCAGACTGAACTAGTACCTAAACTCTCTGGTTTTGACTCTGCTATTCAACTTTCCTCTGCCAGCTTGTTTCACTGGACAGCGGCTACTCTGTGGACTCAACCTAGGGTTTTTTGTTGTAAGTCCAGATCCTTATAGAGAAGTTAAAGGGTGAAGGCTAAATTACCATTGTAACCTGCTAAGCAGAGTGTTGTGCAAACTGACTGTCCGTGGAAGCCCTATTAAGAGCTGTCAGGATCGTCCACGAACAGTTCACATTTACACTAAACATGAGTGAAAATGCTTTTAAAATCCTGATGATAGATATAAGAAGAACATCCATGTTAGTTAGTTTTTTTATGGTATTGTTACTGTTACTACGGTATGTGTATTTTAAATGACACATTAGTAAAAATTAGGTTTCAAGTAGAGGTTCAGAGATAGGCAACATTATTTGATATACTATAAGGTAACATCACACAAACTATAAGCAGATTGCACAGAGGATAATGTGCTGTATTGTGTTAACCCTATTTCCTTGTGCATTTTTAATATAGACCAGAAGTGAAGGTATGGTATCTGGAATACAGCAAAGGTGACGTGGGTTCAGCTAAGTCATCTAGTGAAGCGAGCTGCTGAAATCAATACATACTGCTCAGTCCAAATCATGTATTAATGAAACAAAATACAGGACAGCGATGCGATAAGTACAAAGGTCTGTGAAGAAATAATGGATATCCTAGTAGGTTTAATTAAAAGCAGACTGAATCATGAATGTGTCGAATTCCTATAAGGAGCATACACGTCCTTGTCTAGAGCCAGACATTAACGTAAAGATTTACACAATATGGGAATTGTAGAGCTCCTGTTGCTTCTGAAAAATCATTCACATTGTTGGAAATATATATTTTCATTACTCCAACATATCTCTAAACTACAATAGTATTTACCATGAGAATTTTACAAGCATGAATGATAACTCTTTTGCCCATTAGAGAAGATTTCCATTTTTAATAAAAAAGATATAAGAATTTTTCGCTAACAGCAGGAAAAATATTTGTCTTGTACACAATGATATAGTCCCAGTATGTCCTGTCCTGGTGGGAATTGAGGTTTTCGGATAGCTGGATAACTACAAGTTGAAGACCACTGAGTAGTCTATGGGAAGCTTAGGTACAGTAGTATTCAAAATAATAGCAGTCCAATTTGACTAACCAGATTATTCATTTTTTTGGTATAAAATATATTACCATGTCAAACAATTTACCAGTTAGTGCAATAGATTGTTAGAAAATCAACAGGCTCAGCATTCATGATCTGCATGTTTTTGAGTTAGTGTATTTGAATAATTAACTTGAAGGGGGTGTGTTCAACAAAATAGCAGTGTGGAGTTCAATTAGTGAGGTCAATCATTCAATGAAGAAATAGTGTGAATCAGGTGGCCCTTATTTGAAGGGTGAAGCCAGAACACGTTGTACATGCATTTTTAATTTTATGTATATTGGGTAAGACCCAATTGCGCTATTTTATTCATAACGAAATAGCCGCAAAGTCTCACTGTAAAAATACATGCACTGAAGCAGATACAATTTGTGAAAGAACATATCAACTGGCCTAAAGAGAAAAGAGAAACATTTTGTGGACTGATGAAAGTAAAATTGTTCTTTTTGTGTCCAAGAGCTACAGACAGTCAGATGACCCCCAAACTCCGAATTTAAGTCACAATACACTCTGAAGACAGAGAAGCATGGTGGTGCTAGCATCAATATAGGGGCATGTTTCTCTTACAATGGTGGCAGGACCTATTTACCATATACCACGGATCATGGACCAAAGTTTGCATATATCAACATACTTGAAGAGATCATGTTGCTTTACATTGAAAATAAAATGCCCTTGAAGTGGGTGTTTCAACAAGACAACGACCCTAAACACAACTAAGCAAGCATAATCTTGATTCCATTTCAACAAAATTGGGTTATGGAGCGGCCAACCCAATCACTGGACCTTACTCGGATAAAACACTTGTAGGGTGGCTTCAAAATTCCTTTTCTTATGCAACACCAACAAATGCAAATTAATTGTGGGATGTAATCAAAGCATCCTGGGCTGGAATAACAATTTACATGTACCAGACATTGGGTGACTCTAAGCAGCATACATGTTAGGCAATTCTAAAAAAAACTGTGGTAATACAACTAAATATTAGGTTAATGATTCACAGGAATACTAAAAAAGTACATATTTTGAGTTTGTAAAAACATGCAGACACTGTTATTTTTTGAACAGCTCAATGTTCATTCTTTTTATATTTTCTGTAAAGTAGTTAAAATTACATACATTTCTCTTTATGATTTAATTTAGAAAACAGTGTGTAGTGTTTCCAATGCATGGAAATAAAAACTATTATAAAGATTTTGAGCTTAAAGCGAACCTGTCACCCCCCACCAGGCATGTAAACCTAAAATATCCGCCTTGTGCAGCACTAAGGCTGCATTCTGACAATGTGGCTATAGTATATATGTTACCTTTATTGTATGAAATAAACACTTAGATCAAATCTGTGACAAACCTGAAGTAAGACCGAGAGGCGGGCTTTTCCAGCGTCTCCCTCCAGCCCCTCTGTTGTCAGTCATCTCTCCTTGCTACTGTGGCGCCCCTGCGGGTATGCGCCACAGAGTGGTATTGCATTTAATATCTATATGTAATATAGTAGGTTCCACAGGTGGGGCGGAGCTTAGGATAGAGCAGAGTGACAGTTGAGAATTTACCTCAGACGGCGCTGGGAAGGCAGACAGAGTGGTCAGGCCTGGCAGCCCAGCTGAGTGGAGGGTACCCCATCTTTATGTGTTAAAGTGGAAATGGTTTCTGTTATTCTTCCTGCCGCAGCTCAAAGGACTTAACATCATCAACATCAACAGCAGAGGGGTAAGAACTGCACCACATTTCCATCACTGTCCTCCCTCAACGTCTCACCACCATAGCTGCCCTGAGGTAAAGCTCCACCTGTGGGGAGCTGTACCACACACTGCTGCCCCCTCCATCACCTCAGCGGCCGGCTGGCAGCGTCGGCACCACCTTACCGGACTCTACAGGTGGCGTCACGTTCCCCTGTAAATAACCCCTTTCACCCCCACCGTTTACCATCAACACCTGGTATAGTTGTTCGCCAGGGCACGGCACCGGGGATACCGACCATCCGTGACATCCCACACAGAAGCCCCGGTGACCGAGTACCTCATGCACCCCAGCTCTGGTTGAAACAAATCATTCTGCGCTGCCTCCTCCTCGTCTTTTTCTCTTCAAATCCTGCGCCTGCGTGGTGTGCCTGCCCCGCATTGTGTTATTCAGTATTCACATTGCGGGGCGGCCAATCCAGCGCGTGCGCAATTATCATGGCTTGTCCTGTCCCCACCTCCCACTGTCTCTCTCCTCCCCACCGCAAAATGCCAGGTCCTCAAATCCAAAGTGAAAGTGAGGACCCGGCACGGAGGAGAGAGGTAGAAAGCACCGGATCTCTGCCGGGTGCCGGGTCCTCACTTTCACTTTGGATTTGAGGACCTGGCATTTTGCGGTGGCGCACAATGTAGCAAGGAGGGATGACTGACAACAGAGGGGCTGGTGGGAGACACTGGAAAAGCCCGCCTCCCGGTCCTACTTCAGGTTTGTCACAGATTTGATCTAAGTGTTTATTTCATACAATAAAGGTAACATATATACTATAGCCACATTGTCAGAATGCAGCCTTAGTGCTGCACAAGGTGGATATTTTAGGTTTACATGCCTGGGGGGGGGGTGACAGGTTCGCTTTAACTCATGTTTTTGAACACTCTGCTATTATTTTATACACAACTCTAGATGATTTGTACTCGATACACATTTTATTTGTTTAATTGGTTTGGTAATGAAACATACTTTTCTCTTTACAGCGTTCCATGCATAAAAAGATGTTAACATATTGACAAAGGGGTAAATTCTGTAGTCTAATGTCAGGTCTGGCGGTTTGAATGTTGTGGCTGTCGTGTGCTGAGGCAGGTTTTCGGTGGTCAGGGGTCATAATCCTGCACACGAGTGAGTCACTCTCATTTCTTGGCATACTCTTACTACCCGTCAGGTCACCTGTCCCCCCTCACTGGCCATGAGGGGTAGGGAGTCAGTTCTGGACAGATGCTTGCATTGCCCTTGTATTGTGCTTTTTGAGACATACTGTAATGTGTGATAGTGCCGGGAGGTGGGACACCATTTCTCAAGGTGATTATGATGTGCAAAGGTCCCAGAACGCTGGGTCACATAGTGTCAGCTGTTGTCAGGAGATAATAACCATAAAACCTCAAGAAAGGAGTGCTGCAGTTTCTTTTTGGTGTGTATAACTTGGCAAATGAAGCATTGCCCTAACTGATTTTTGCACCCTGCCGAAGTGATTGTGCTGCTCCATTTTTTCTGTGTATATGTATGTATGTATACATGCATGTATGCGTCACATGACACGGCAGCTCACGTCATTGACATGCACATATACACACACACACCATTATACAGACACACTATACACATGCATCATACACATATAAAAACACACATCATACACATATAAACACACACACACTATAAACATACATCATACACACAAACACACACAGTATACACATACACACCACACACACAATACACATACATCTTACACATATAAACACGCACTATGCACATACATGCATCATACATGTATAAATACACACTATACACATACATCATACACACACTATACACATACACACATCAGACTGCCACTCCCCTGCACCATCAGCCTCATCCCTGCACCATCAGCCTCACCCCCTGCACCATCAGCCTCAACCCCTGCACCATCAGCCTCAACCCCCTCATCATCAACTTCCCCCCTGCACCATCAACATCACACCCCATACCATCAGCCTCCCCTCCGCACCGTGTTACCGCTGGCCGCTCTCAGGATGCCGAAGGACCTGGGTGATGTCATGGGGTCATGTGACGCAAGGGGTCACATGATCTTGCTGGTTTACCAGGATCCAATAATGGCCAGCGGTAACACTGTGCCGGGGGAGGAGGCTGATTGTGCAGGGGGAAAGGCTGATGGTGCAGGGGGAGACTGATGATGCGAGGGAGGCTGATTATGCAGGGTTGAGGCTGATGGTGTGGGGGAGGCTGATGGTGCAGGGGGATGCTGGTGAGGTGGAGGGATGGATCGGCAAGGTAGAGGGACAAATCGCCGAAGGGGTGAGGAGGGAGACCAAGCAGCATATAGAGCAGGCAGTTCCAGCGCTAGTGGCCGCCATATCGGAATACCCATCACTTGGGTATTCCAATATGGCGATCGGCGTACTTCCGGTCGGCGTGGTGGATTGTGGGATTCGGAGATGTCTGGACAGAAGTGGATGACGGACAATTTAAGGAAATTATAGATTATATTACTGTAATGTATTGGTCTTGGAGAGTACAGTTTATTCCCACAATAGATAGATGAAAGTATTCAGTCATGCACATGTCAGTTCAATTACCTTACAGGGAGGCAAAAAACTTCATGGTTGCACAGTCTTACATGAGGCAATGAGCGTAGTGATGGGCGAGTCCTAAATTATTCGGAATCGCTTGAGCCCGGGACTCGCTACTCGTTGTGAGTCTAGCGAATCCAATGTTAATGAATGGGGAAGCGAGTAATAGCGAGTAATGTGCGATTTACAAATTGCAGATGTGTCTCGGAAGCTTCAGGCTCTATCTGCTAGGACTTGTTACTCTGCGAGTTTCCCAGCGTTTACTCGCACAGTAACCAGCCCAATGCAAATCAATGGCAATCCTAGTTTTGTCAGAGACTCTGACAAAACTAGGATTGCCATTGACTTGCATTGGACTCGCTACTGTGCCAGTGATAGCAGGGAAACTCGCAGAGCAAGAGCTGTCTGCTCTGTGCAGCTCCAGGGTCCTAGAGCCCGCCCGCTGCCTGATGTAGCAGAGCTGAGATTGTTCTCAGTCTGCTCATTCCCTGTGCATAGACATCTATATCTATGCACAGGGGATGTAGCAGAGAGGACATCGCATTTTGGACTACGTCGGACGGAAGAGGACTTTTTTAATTAAAGATGGAGTCCCTAATGGCTTTTTTTTTTTATTTCTAATAAAAAATTTTCTCTGTGTTGTGTTGTGTTTTTTTTTAACCCTTTATTGGAGATTCTTAGTGGCTGGGTCAAACAAGAGCCTGACATTAAGAATCTCGGGCTTAATACCAGCGTGTATAACAAAGCTGGTATTAACCCCTTTATTACCCAGCGTGCCACCGCCACCAGGGCCGCTGGAAGAGCGGGGTTCAGCGCCAGAGGATGGCGCTTCAATGAACGCGCCATCTTCTGGGGCAGCTGCGGGCTGCAATTTGCAGCGGGAGTTGCCCAGAAAGCTTGGGCCTCCCTGCGCTGCGGATTCCAGCCCCCAGCTGCTTAGCTGTACCTGACTAGACATAGAAATTGCGCGGAGCCCCAAGCATTTTTTTTTAATTATTTCATGAAATTCATGAAATAATAAAAAAAAAGGGCTCGCCTATATTCTTGTGTCCGGCCAGGTACAAATAGGCACCTGGGGGTTGGGGGCAGCCCGCCGCTGCCTGCTGGATCCGGCTGGTTCCAGAAATACGGCGAAGCCTACGTCATTTTTTTTTCTGAAAAATCAATAAAACAATAGTAAAAAAGGACTGCATCTTTATTAACCCCTCGCCCATGGTCCAGGGGTTAATAAAGATGCAGTCCCTTTTATTTACATTGTTTTATGGATTTGTCAGAAAAAAATTTGACGTGGGCTTCGCCGTATTTCTGGAACCAGCCGGATCCAGCAGGCAGCGACGGGCTGCCCCCAACCCCTAGGTGCCTATTTGTACCTGGCCATTCACAAGAATATATGGGAGCCCTTTTTTTTTATTATTTTATGAAATAATAAAAAAAAATGCGTGGGGCTCCGCGCAATTTCTATGTCTAGCCAGGTACAGCTAAGCAGCTGGGGGCTGGAATCCGCAGCGCAGGGAGGCCCAAGCTTTCTGGGCACCCCCCGCTGCAAATTGCAGCCCGCAGCCGCCCCAGAAGATGGCGCGTTTATTGAAGCGCTATTCTCTGGCGCTGAACCCCGCTCTTCCAGCGGCCCTGGTGGCGGTGGCACTCTGGGTAATAAAGGGGTTAATACCACCTTTGTTATACAAGCTGGTATTAAGCCCGGGATTCTTAATGTCAGGCGAGGTTTGACCCAGCCACTAAGAATCTCCAATAAAGGGTTAAAAAAACACCACACAGAGAAAATGTTTTATTAGAAATAAAAAAAAAAAGCCATTAGGGACTCCATCTTTAATTAAAAAAATCCTCTTCTGTCCGACGTAGTCCAAAACGCGATGTCCTCTCTGCTACATCCCCTGTGCATAGATATAGATGTCTATGCACAGGGAATGAGCAGACTGAGAACAATCTCAGCTCTGCTACATCAGGCAGCAGGCGGGCTCTAGGACCCTGGAGCTGCACAGAGCAGACAGCTCTTACTCTGCGAGTTTCCCTGCTATCACTGGCACAGTAGCGAGTCCAATGCAAGACAATGGCAATTGCCATTGATTTGCATTGGACTCGTTACTGTGCGAGAAACGCTGGGAAACTCGCAGAGTACCGAGTCCTGCGAGTCCCTTACTACTCACAGAGTAACGAGTCCTAGCGAGTAGATTCGCCCATCCCTAAATGAGCGTATTCGTTTGAACAGCCTCACATGAGTCACCATTAGTGGACAATTACAACAGTGGATTTCACTTGCTACAATCATGCCACACCTGAGTCAATATTCTGACATTTGTGATGATCTTTGGCAATCTCCTCAGCAGCACTCCCTTTACTTTTTAACAGCCTTTTGTGCACTTTCTCATCAGCTCAGCATACGCTTACTGTGTAGTGATGACCGTAACCATCCCATAGATACCTTTATTTGGCAGCAATATGTTGCAGTTGCTTTTTCTGGAACTTTTCCAGCAGCTACCATATAGCGCACTCCCTCACTTTTAGGAACAAGTCCCCAAGCATGGCCCTCCTCTTCACATTATGGTATCAACTTTTGGACTTCTCTGGATTGTCTACTATTTACTACTCTTGGGTTGCTCATGCCTCGTCTACCTGTTACATGTACTCTTTACTATAAGAAAAAAAATTCAGTGTACTCCCCTCAGTAGTATACATGGCACTCTATCATAAAGTTGATTGGTCTCTTTCACCTTGGATAAACAACAGGAACTGCAGCTGCATTATGCTCATTTGTGAAACTTACTAGCCCTTAGGATGGTTTACCTTAATATTAAGTGATACTCACCACTACTTGCTAGCTAACTAGGGTGCAGGCATTTCTCTCAGTGCTGCACAGCATTCTCTGTGCTAGTTTAATCTAACCACAAGTCGTAAAAAAAGAAAAAGAAAAAACTTCCTTTTGAGCTTTCAGCAATCTTATAGGGGGACATGAGTGCTCCAAAGGCGCCAACACTCTATTGACCATTAATCAATCAACGCAGTGCACTTTAAGGAAAGTGCAAAACACTCATTCTTACCAACGATATCTCAACCGCTAGCCATCGACAACCTGAAATACACATTTCTTGACCTAAAAGATTTTTGTTATTGAAGAAATAAGAATTTCTAATAGGAAGGTATGTTCAGATGCCATACCCTATGCTGCATTACAGAGGTATTATCTCTGAGGGGTACGAGACAAGCACTGAACAGTTCCATAATACAAGAGAAAAAGATACAAATTCTATTTTTTTTTTTCTACAGTTCTCTGATTAGTGATATTTGCTTATGTAAAAATGAATTTTATAATACTTTGTTACCTAGAGGGATATATAATAAAGAAGACCGCTCCCTATCTACAAAGTGTTATACAAGATCAGCCATTACACTGGGCGGATCAGAAGTACCTGCTGCACCATAACCTTCTTAGGGACATAAGTTTTGTTATCTATTATCTGCTCTAAACTATTCGTACCCACACAGCCTGCTCCAGTATCCCATTTTATAAGTATGAATTTTATTATTCTCCCCTAAACTAATTAATTTAAATATTTGTATTGTAGAATGGCTTAATCCTTTAGAGTTGTAATGTTAATCACTACTCAAAGACAGGATAGTAAAGAGGTCCGGGGTCAGTACCAAGAGGGCTCATAATAGAAAGCGGGAAAAGACTAAAGCGTAGTCAGGTCACAGTTTGATTTCGGAGTATCAGAAAGGAAATGGATCAGGACAAAGGGGTGAGTCAAACTGGTGGTTAGAGGAAAATTCTAGGTCATCAACAGAGATCAAAATGCAACTCAGAGCAAACACACACCACTTGAGCAAAGCTACAATTGGCAATGGCCTGGTCATTGTCAGAGTGCTAAATAGCCATGTTATTGTCGAGAACAATTACACCTTGAAGAGATCCTGCAGACACAGACCCATAGGGTGGCTGAGATGTCATTCACAATACTTATATCTCTGCCTCAGGTTGAACAACTGTCATTCACAATCCTGACACCTCAGCAAACCCTCGATCCTATAGAGCGGCAGAGCTGCCCTTCACAGCATTCATCTGACACTGTGAGTGGTGGAATCGTGACAAGAGTAATATTTGATGTGTCTGTGTAGGTTATGCCATGGATTACATTTTTGTTTTAAATATTGAGGACTTTATTTTGTGGTTCTCTTGTCATCTATGGAGATTATTATGGTTTGCCACAGATATTGCAGTTGATCTTACAGTCATTAGGATCAGTGTTCTGAAACCTGAGCATAATAATGTTAAGAGATCTATAAGTATGGTCTGAGCTTCCTATAACAAGATGCATTACAGTATCCTACACTGAGCAATGCTTCCAGAAAAAAAATTCTGACATATGGCTTGTGCACTCAGATTTGTAATGTGTCTACATGGAAAATCCATCTTCTAATGAATGGTTCCTGAGATACAGCAAGTAATTTCAGGGCAGATCTGACTTTGCTAATGGAAGCATCAATACATCAAGGGGCCTGCATCCTGTTGCATCTGATCTACTGTATATACATTGAATTGGAGCTGTTTAATTCTATTGCTAGCTGTGTATTTAAGCTGAGAAATCCATACAAAAGAAAAGACATTCACAGAGCATGATAAACAGTAATCAATGATCTTTCTCCTTGCAGAATCTTCCGTGGTTTCATCACTGCGGTTTCATCACTGCTGTGTATGTATATATATATATATAATAATGTAAACTCTGCATCTACATATTTATTGGGATGGAAATGTTGCCTTAGGCTAGGGTCACACATAAGCCGTGGATCTGTTATTGGCATCAGTTTTTCAGCTTTTTTTTCTAAGGCTATGGTCACACTTGCGTTTGAAATTTCAAATCCTGATTTTTAAAAGCTCAAAACCACATCGGGAAAGGCTCCTCATGGTACATATAGGCACCATCCGTTAACAGATGCGTTTTTGCTGGTGTTTTTGGGGAAAAAATGACTAAGTCCAAAAAACGCAGAGCTGCAGAGGAGGGTCAAGATGCACCCTAAAAAAACGTATCAGTTATTGAGAACAAGGGAAAAAACTAATGGCCATGTGTGACCCTAGCCTTAGTTCTGCAATGAGAATCTGATTTAGTTATGTAATAGATACCCAAGGGTAGGACTGACGTAGAAAGTGTAGCTATCACAGCTGTGTCTTTTAAAGCACTACTCCAGCGTGGGTTTTTTTCATCGCTGAAGAGGCGCTTTAAATGTAAGGCCCTGGTCATATACTCACCTTTCGATGTCTTCACCTGTTACCAACTCCACATTAGTCTCGCGGTGCCATCTTGTGTCCATAACTTGTCACTGACCAGAAGTCAGAAGTTACATCACAAGAGCTCAAGGCATATCCATGAGAGCCATAGGCCAGGGTCACACATGCCAATCCGCTTTTTTAAGCCCTTAGAAAACCGGATCCGTTTTATTTAGGGTGCCAATAGTGTCCCCTGAGGTCCTGGACATTTTTTGGATTTTTTTTTGGACTTAGTCATTTTTTCATCAAAAACGCATATGCCTTAAAGGGAACCTGTCACCTGGATCTAAGCCCCTACACTATCACTACCTGTCCCTGCACCTTCCTAGCTGCTCCCTATCTATCCCTCTCTGAGCTAAATCCGCCCTATAAAACTGCAGAAAAATAACTTATAACTTACAGCAGTCCCTGAGGCTGGGTACTGAGAAGGCAGCCCAGGCTCCATTCTGCCCTCCTCGATGCAGCAGCACACGCCCCGCTGGGCGGCGTTATTCTTTCTTCATCGCCGCCTCCTCCATTTGGAATCTCCCACCCACTTTACACTGTAAGGTAGCAGTTAGGATCAGCACGACAGAAGGCAGTGACTCAGGTATTTACTCACACAGCACACAGTTCAGGTATTCACAGACCTCCAGATTCCAATGTAACAGGTCAGACTAACCCCCCGACCAGAATATACCCGAGGTATAAACTGGGCTAGCCCAGAATATACCCCCCTGGACCAGAATATACCCTTGGTATATTCTGGCCTAGCCCAAACTATACCCCGGGGTATAAACAGGCCTAGGTCAGATTATAACTCTCCGTATACCACAGCAGCTGTAGATCAGGGCCCAAAGCCGTGCACAGGGCCCCAAGCAATGCATGAGGGCCCGAGGCAGCACAAGGTGGCCCCAGGCAGCAGAAAGTGGCCCTACACAACATACAGGGGCCCCAGGCAGTGCTAGGGGCCCCAGGCAGTGCACAGGGCCCCAGGCAGCACAATGTGGCCCCAGGCAACATACAGGGGCCCATGCAGTACCAGGGGCCCCAGGCTACACACAGGATCCCAGGCTACACACAGGGGCCCCATGCAGCATACAAGGGCCCCAGGCAGTGCACAGGGCCCCAGGCAGTGCACAGGGCCCCAGGCAGCACAAAGTGGCCCCAGGCAACATACAGGGGCCCCAGGCAGTACCAGGGGCCCCAGGCTACACACAGGATCCCAGGCTACACACAAGGGCTCCATGCAGCATACAAGGGCCCCAGGCAGCACACAGGGGCCCCAGGCAGCACAAAGTGACCACAGGCAATATACTGGGGCCCCAGGCAGTGGGCCACCCGGGGCCACTTTGTGCTGCCTGGGGCCCCTGTGTGCTGCCTCTGGCCCCCATGCGCTGCCTGGGACCCCTTTGTACTGCCTGGGGCCCTTGTATGCTGCATGGGGCCCCTGTATGTAGCCTGGGACCCTGTGTGTAGCGTGGGGCCCCTAGTACTGCCTGGGGCCCCTGTATGTTGCCTGGGGCCACTTTGTGCTGCCTGGGGCCTTGTGCACTGCCTGGGGCCTGTGCACTGCCTGGGGCCCCGTGCACTGCCTGGGACCCCGTGCACTGCCTGGGGCCCCGTGCACTGCCTGGGGCCCCGTGCACTGCCTGGGGTCCTTGTATGCTGCATGGGGCCCCTGTGTGTAGCCTGGGATCCTGTGTGTAGCTTGTGGCCCCTAGTACTGCCTGGGGCCCCTGTATGTTGTCTGGGGCCTCTTTGTGCTGCTTGGGGCCACTTTGTGCTGCCTGGGGCCCTGTGCACTGCCTGGGGCCCCTAGCACTGCCTGGGGCCCTAGCACTGCCTGGGGCCCTAGCACTGCCTGAGGCCCCTGTATGTTGCGTAGGGCCACTTTCTGCTGCCTGGGGCCACTTTGTGCTGCCTCGGGCCCCCATGTGTTGCTTGGAGCCCTGATCTACAGCTGCTGTGGTATACGGAGGGGTATAATCTGGCCTAGGCCACTTTAACCCCGAGTATATTCTGGTCGGGGGGTTAGTCTGGCCTGTTACACCGGGGCACAGCCGAGTAGAACCTCATACAATCCCAGCAGCTCCTGCTGCTGTCCTGACACACTCCACCCCCTCCCCACAGCCCAGGGCAGCACATATCATCTCCTATTCACCCGCACACCTGGGGGTCAGTGATTTCAATCAGCACTTAGCTCCAGTAGCAGCTCACCCTGTGTGTGCTGCTACCAAGCAGAAGATACAATCTCCCATATGCTGTATCTCAGTCAGGGGACACATCGAGGTCGCATCACCACAACATGATAGGTGTAAAGCACAGATTCCAAATGGAGGAGGTGGCGATGAAGAAAGAATAATGCCGCCCAGTGGGGCGTGTGCTGCTGCATGGAGGAGGGGCAGAATGGAGCCTGGCTCCGCCTTCTCAGTCCCCAGCCTTGGGGACTTCTGTAAGTTATAAGTTATTTTTCTGCAGTTTTATAGGGCGGATTTAGCTCAGAGAGGGATAGATAGGGAGCAGCTAGGAAGGTGCAGGGACAGGTAGTGATAGTGTAGGGGCTTAGATCCAGGTGACAGGTTCCCTTTAACACATGCGTTTCCCATAAGGCCCCATGTTAATAAAAAGCACGTGTTTTTTTTACTGCACCCAAAAACACTGCTAGCAGCGCTTTTTGGGATGCTGTACAATAACGCATGCATTTTTGAAAAATGCAGTGACACTTAATTGCACCATGTGTTAACACATATCCGTTTGTGGACTTAGAAAAAAAATGACAAAAGTGATCCCAAAAACGGATCCAAGGCAAAAACGGCTGCCATGTGTTTTTTTTGGCTTTTTTTGGACTTAGTCATTTTTTCACCAAAAACGCACATACGTTAATGCATGGTGCCTATATGTAACATGCATTAACGCATGTGTCTCCCATAGGGCCCCATGTTAAAAAAACGCACACATTTTTGGACTTTGAAAAAAAAAATGACCAATATGATCCCAAAAATGTATTTAAGCCAAAAACGGACGGTATGTGTGTCCCTGGCCATATATATATATATATATATATATATATATATATATATATATATATATATATATATTGATTTTTGACCTCCAGCGCACTCCATGACATGCTAGAGTGACTGACAGTTGGCAAATCCTTACAGACCAGCTGGAGAAAAAGGTGAAGCTGCCGGAAGGTATCAGACAGGGGTCATGGGACATAGATTTAAAGTAGCAGTGAAATTGTCGTGCCCACAAGGATCTGGGTACTCAGGTCTTGGGTGGTCGGATGTAGGGATGTCACGGGTGGTCGGTGCCCAAGCCTGTGCAGGGATAAAAGTTTATAGAAGTCGTGACGCCACCTGTATATCCGGTGATGGCACTGGCGCTGCTGCAGACCTCCGGGGGGATGGATGACAGCAAGGTATTGTAGCTCCCTACAGGTAGAGCAGGGTCCCCCGGGCATGTAAAGGTATGGTGGTGGAATAAGGCAGCAGTCTCTGCTGTGAGACTGGAATGTCACAGTCAACCAGGAAGAAACACATACACTTGCTTGCTCTGCATGGGTTCTTTACTCCAGTTACCTTCAGCTTGTACACAGTTCACAGGTGTTACGGCTCGGGTAGTGAACCAGGTGTCATAGGAGGAAGCAAAGTCTCTCTGAGGCTCGAGTGATGTTCCTTCTTCCTAGCGCTGCCCTGCACGAATCCCGCTTGCACCCCAAACAGAAGGTGAAGTGCCTCTGTAGCCGTGGATATGGAGGACCCTACAGAGTCTGCACACAACATCCATAAAATAGGCCACCTTAGTACAGGGGACCATATATTCAGTAGGTCCCAGGGGGTGGAGCCTAGAGGAACGGGAAGACGTGAGTGACAGTTAGGAGACTAGTCAGTCAGGCGGTGTAAAGACCGCAGAGAAGATGGACACAGGGGACCCTGCGACCGTGACAGGAGGGCACCTCTTAGGAGAGGGGTGACCCGGACAGAGAAGGGGGCCACTCCAGGACTGGTCGGAGCCAGCTGGAGACCCAGGTCATCACCGGTACACCGGAACCAAGGTGGTTAGTTAATGGTTTACCCCTAACCGCAGACCAGCAGGCTGTGGGCCCGTGGAAGGATAGCACCCATCAAGCAGTCCAACATCAGTCCATAGCAGGGTTCACGATGCGGAGAAGTAAAGAGACTTTAGGCAAAAGACCCCGAGGACAAGAGACTAGACTCACGAGTGGGAGTACAGAAGGCCATCAGGACACAGAAGGGAAAAGGACCAGGAGTGCCATTTAAAGACACCTCTGACAGACTCTGGAAAAGCCTCCAAAATCCGTGGCTATGGCCCCCGGTGAACCCAGACTGTACCGTGTACCGATTTCATCTGGTGCAAGTAAATAACTGTTTGAGCTGATCTGGTGTACTGTCTCCTTTCATCCGCCACCTGGAGGGCCTCTACGGCACCACAGAGATGAGGACTACTACTCCCCTCATCCACCCCACTGCCCTGAGGTAAAGCTCCGCCTGTGGGGAGCTGTACTACCAAAGCTGCCTTTCCATCACCTCAGGGGCCAGCCGCAGCGCTGGTAACCCTATTACCAGGTATCATAGGTGGTGTCACGTTACAAATCCATCCCCATCATCATCACCCCCATCTGCCATTGAGGGTCCAGGGTACGGAACTGGGAACCAACCAGCCGTGATCCCCACTGAAGTAACCACCTGTCCCGGTATCCGAGTACCTGCCTACCCTGTCAACTGACTCACTTACTACCATGCCTGTTGGGTGATATGAGATACCCTACTCTCTCTAAGGGGGCTCAACCTGGTTTGGTGCTTCTGGTGGGGACTGCACGTATGTAGGGTGGATCGTGCTCCTATGAAGCTGTCGATCATACCGGTATTTGCGGCTCAGGGATGGACCTCTGCACTGCTTTGGAGCCGGTACCCTGCTTTGGACTGGGCCAGGGTGTTCAGTCACCCTCTTCCCCTCTCGGTCTGGGCTGCCTTCCTTCACAGGTACCCTCCCTCTTAGCTCCTGCTCCTTTTCTTTCCACAGACTTTCTGCCTCTCTGCTTCCCGCTCACACTGCTCTAGCCTGAAACTCCTCCCATCGGGACTGGGTCTCTCAGCAAAGGATTTAACCCTATAGTCCCTTGCTCTAAGTGTGTGAATGCAGATTGAGATCCTCAGACCTACATTACCTCCCCCCATAACACGAATACTGCACTGTCTGTCTTGGGTGCAGTACCCCTCTGTAGCGCACTGACTAGTGGGGCGCTACACTATAAAAAAAACACTGCAGTGTTACTTTAACCCCTTCACCTCGAGCCTGTTTTCACCTTCATGACCGGGACATTGTTTCCAATTCTGACCAGTATCACCTTTTGATGTAATAACTCTGGAACATTTCAACTGATCTCAGTGATTCTGAGATTATTTTTTCATGATATATTGTACTTCATGTTAGTGGTAAATTTAGGACAATATTTTTTAGCGTTTTGTAAAAATATCAGAAATTTGGCAAAAATTTTGAACATTTTGCAATTTGAAAAATTTGAATTTTTATGCCCTTAAACCAGAGAGTAATGTCACACAAAATAGTTATTAAATGACATTTCCCACATGTCTACTTTACATCAGCACAATTTTTAATTTTTTGGGGGGTTAGAAAGTTAGAAGGGTTCAAAGTTCATCAGCAATTTCTAATTAGTCCAACAAAATTTTCACATTTTCAGACCACATCGTATTTGAAGTGACTTTGAGAGGTCTATGTGACAGACAATATCCCAAAGTGACACCATTATAAAAACGGCATCCCTCAGACTGCTCAAAACCACATTCAAGAAGTTTATTAACCCTTCAGGCGTTCACAGGAACTAAAACAATGTGGAAGGAGAAAAATGGAAATGTTACTTTTTTTCCTCAAAAATGTTCTTTTAGCCTCAAATTTCACATTTTCCCAAGGGTAACAGGAGAAAATGAATCTGAAAATTTGTTGTGCAATTTATCTTAACTGATATCCCATATATAGTGGAAAATCACTGTTTGGGCACACTTGAGTGACCGGATCTCATAGGGGGGGGAAAAATGTCAGAATCTTGTTAGTCTGGACCCCACAAAATGATTCCCCTTTCCAGATATTGAGATAGCCAAAATTTGAGCTCGATAAAACGACGTTAACCCGTGCCGCTGTCGCTCAAAGTTTGAAAAAATCCAAATTTTTGGCCAAAAAGCAGACATATGGAGCCATAACTCCAGAACGGTAAATAATAACAACACGCTTAATATCTCAAAAGAAAGCTAATGTTGTTCTTCAAAATTTATATTTTATACATAATTGTTACTTTAAGTCAAACTGAGTTACAACAGCTTTTAGCCCCAAGAACGTGACCTGGTACCACTAGGAGCATACTTCGTATATTTTGTTATTAAGTGATAAATTTTGGGGTTTTTTTGGTATATTTTTGAGTTTAAAGTAGAAATATAATAAAAAAAAACAAGTAATACTGATAAGTCTAATCACATTTTTATTTTAAAATATAAAAATGAGGTATATAATACATACAAAACAGACACAGAAAAGATACAGACGTAGTACCTAGATGAGTTGATAATTTTACATAGTTATCTAATGTATTCTAGAGCTTTTGTTAAAGTAGTTTTTGAAACGTCAGAATATAATGCTCGGCATTTGCTTACAACTTGCAGGACATATTGCTTTTGTTCTTCATCTTTTGTCAGAAGATCGTTAAAGTCGGTTATTAATTTAACATCACGCTCAGCCATATCATTAACTACTTTTAATGTTTTGACAATTTTCAATCCTTCTTGGAAGTCATTATTTTGAGGCCTGGTGTTTGGATTTTGTCTTAGGAAATCTGTTTTTATATTAAATCGGTCAAAGAATGTAAACGTTTCTTTGGTAAGTAAATCACATTTTCTCCATGAAATTTTCTTTGTGCTAAAAAATTTCTATTTTCAAAAGGTTAACATAAAATTTCCAATACAATTTGTTGTGCAATTTCTCTTGAGTACACCAATACTTCTTAAGTGGTTGAAAACTACTTTTGTGATACAATGCAAGGTTCAAATGTTTAAAAGGGAAAGGGCGCCATATTGGATTTCAGAATCCTGGACAAAGTGCCTCAGTGTCCGCGCTGCTGCTCCGAGACCAAAGACACACTCCTCAGGAAGGAGCTTGGGAGGAGGCTCCGAAACGCGTCGGAAAATAAAGGCTATCGCTGATCCAGACATCCCTGTGTCTGTGTGTCTTTGGTCTCGGAGCAGCAGCGCGGACACTGAGGCACTTTGTCCAGGATTCGGTATTACAACCACGGTCACCGTTGGGAGTGCGGTCCCTGCAGCAGCTGCCTGTACGCTATTCTACCAGTTGTGGGTTTCACAACTGACAAAGGTGAGCAATTCCACATCGATAAGCGAAAGTGTATCATTGAGATAAGATCCTATTGCGCATTCTTTCGTTCACATATTGGATTTCAGATTTAGATGGATTGCTTTGGGGATGCGATGTTGCATTGGCAGAGTCATTTAGGTGCCAAAATATCAGAAATTACCCCCCATCAGTGACCCCATTTTACAAACTGCTCCCCTCAATTAATTTATCTAGGGGTGCAGTGATCATAATGACACTACAGGTGTGTCATAAAATTGTACACTATTAGGCAGTGAAAACAAAATAATTACATTGTCGCTTTAACCCCAGATTTCCATTTAGGGGGTTAACCTGACCCCTAAAAATCACCCCCCAGCCTATCAATACCTGTCCCTGCACCTTCATAATGGTATTCTACCTTTCTCTTTGTGTCCTCAATGTGTATTGTGAAAGTTTAAAAAAGTGCTTTTCATACTTACAGAACTGCGGCTTGTGTTCCCCTGAGAAGTCACAAAGGGCGTACCCTGTGCATGATTTTCGCCGCCTCCGCCGCTTGTATTCACGCCCCAATGGGTGTGATAATGCTTCTCAATCATCCTCGCCCTCCTCCATGGGCAGATTAGCCAGCATAACGCTAATTGCGTCATATCAGACTCGGATGATGTCGGTACATCCTTTGGGTGTATCGACAGCCCTCACGATGCGCATTGCGCATGCGCGAGATTTGCTTTACGGCAGCTCATCACAGATCACAGATGATGCTAGTGTGACCCTAGCCTAGCCCTGCAAAATGCTGACTGGGTGTAAGTTACAAACTGTCAGCATGTTGCAGCCTAGATACACATATACATTATACGAAAAGCCTGAACAATCCCTTTACTAAACTTAGCACATCTTTTCAGTGGTCAAGAACTAGAGTTGCATTTCTGACAGAAAAACATGTTGTGGAATGTGATGTGTGAATGAGGCATGGGTGCAGTCATGCACCTTCGTGACTACTCTCCAACTCCACCCATTTTAGTGGATCTGACAAAAACTGGTGCTCAAAGAAATTGCAGCATTTCAAAGCCGTCCATATCAGCTTAAAAGCTTTGATATGTTGCTTCCATAGGCTAGAGTCACATTTGGAAGGCTCATTGTGATTACCGCATCCAGATCCGGATGTGGTAATCGCATGAGCCTTCAGACACATTTTTTGTTCAGAATGTGTCTTTAAACCCGTATCCAGTAACCGGATTGCTCAGAATGTGCTGCCACAGGGATGAACAAAGAGTTAATGTTAGTAATAGATGTGGGCAGCATGTCTGTTATTCACCTTATATACTCATATCTATTTTTTTTATTGTGCAATTGCTAAGAGGATGTATTAGTTACTCCTCACTGAGGTGGCTCCTCACTGTGGAGGAGATACAGTACGTAATGTTCGTACTGTATGAGCCACTATCCAGGGTCCTGAAAGCATTAGGTCTATGGAGGTGCGCTGCCCATAGACCTAATGTTAATGCTTTCAGGACCCTGGATAGCGGCAGATACAGTACTCAGAATTATGTACTGTATCTCCTCCACAGCGAGGAGCCGCTGGGTTTTATTAAAAAAATAGTAAATGCCGACAATAGCCGGCAATACTGTAATTGCACATATTAACCCTTCACATGCCTAACTATGTGGACAGCATGTCTCTAGGGAGGGTAGGCACTCCCTACATATTGCCCACATCTATTATTAACATTAACCCTTTGTTCATCCCTGAACAAAGAATCCGGCAACCGGAATGCACATTCTGAGCAATCAGGTTACCGGATGGGCTCCCATAGGAGCCATTTATAGCAGCCCTACTGTGTTTTACAAATCGCTCCGAAAAACGCTGCCTACATGATTTTCACGCAGGCAGCGAAATCAGAATGCGGTAACCGGATTGCAAATAGTGCAATCCAGTTTTTGTATTGCAGCCTATGGGCTGCGGATCCGGATCCGGTTTTGAGCATTTTTAATGCTCAAATCCAGATCTGCATAAAAAAAAAAAAAAAAAAAACACTAATCTGACCTTAGCCATAGTCTACTAAAAGACTAAGAGTGGGGCTTAAAGAACCAGTCTCTTTGTTGCGGTTTATTTCATCACTATAGTTTTATTTTTAAGTGGACTGCTCATCCCTACTGTTAAAAATGGATCAGGCAAAACGTTTTCCAAGAACTTCAAAGCTCATATCCAATTCTTTTAATGCATCCCATACATTATAGATGTTTATATAAACTGATATCTATTAGTTTGCAAGGGGATCATCTTTTTTTCTGACAGTGTGTCATATGGAAAGCAGCGCACTGTCGCTGTCCTAGATTGATAGAACTTCCAGGGATTATGTGACCCTGCAGCATGTCCAGGTGATGTTTGTATCCCGCTGGATGCGGCTCTGGGCTGTCTCACATTGACAGCTCATGGCTGTTCTCTCCTTTTAACTGTAGGTGTTTTTTGTCTGATTATATCCTTATTAGGAAGTTTGCTTTGTGCAGTTGGGTTTTCTTATATACCTTCTATACACTTGCAAAAACCTGTGGACAAATATCTGTGTGGGAAATTAACCCTTCTTCCTACAGGCAACAAGCTTTTATTGGGGTTTTATGATCTGCGATAATGGAGAGAAACTGCACGAAGAACACGATTCTGCATACAACAGGCGAGAGGGAAATAATATTTCTCTTTTCACGGCAGGGCCAGGATATTTTAGCAGACAATGAGGCTTTTTATACATGTGGCCTGCTCATATTAATAGCTTCTTAAAAAAGACTTAGAATTAGGCAAAAATAAGTCATTCTATTTCAGTTTTTGTTTCCCAATATATTGAACTATTCAAAGCAAGAAATGTACTGTGCGGTATAGGAGCAGAATAATACATTCTTCATTATCTGGTTCTGGACTTCAGCCAGCACAGGGAATTCTATTCAGTATGTTTAAAGAACATTTACCCCTTAAAATGTGTGCTATGTGAAGTGTTTCTATATTCTATTCATATATTTTTAGGTTACTATACTTTGGTCTAATAGATCTTGGATTTCCAAATGCAGACAATGACTAATGGCAGTCATTACTGTAACTATAGCCATTGTGAACCCACTCTCAAAAGATATTGTGAATGTCATGTAAATCTGTGTTGTTATGCAGAGTTCATCATAACGAAGCAATCTCAAGAATTTTTTTATTCCCGTAAACCCGTCTAAATGTGTAAGTGCAGTAAAATACTTATAGATCGCCATATCTCCTGGTTTCCAATGCCGCTCTGGTCTTCTTCTCACTCACGTGACTTCTATTCTGACTTGTCAGATCAGATCACCCTGGGCTACAAGTGTCAACAGAAAAGGGTTTTACAATGTAAGACTGTGGGGTGTCAGAACAAGGCTTCATATGCTTATATTGTAAAAGCAACTTCCGACTCTGCCATGTGTGATCTAGTAAGTCAGAATAGAAGTCACGTGTGTGAAAAGAAGACCAGAGGAGCAGTGCTGGAAACCAGGGAAGACGCCAATCGGTGAGTGACTTACTCATAGTTCATTAAATGCGCCAGGTTTAAAGGGAACCTGTCAGCTTATTTTGCCACCAAACCTATTACTAACTGTCCCTACACCTTCCTAATACATCCTAACCATCCCTGTCTAAGCCAAAACTGTCCTTTAATGGTTGTGCAAAATGACATTGTCACTTACATTTTTGCGTGCTAATGATTCCTCTTGACTACTGTATGTAGTCACACTTGGCTCCTTTTACCCCCTTGATGCTGGTATCACACCCCACTGGGCATCATAATAGAGTTCCCAGGCATGCTCCCGACTCTTAAGTTCAAATGTCTTACTTCTGTGTGTAATACAGCAGCGTAATTTCCGCAGTTGCACATTGTGAATACTTTCAAGGTGCACTGAGTAGCTTTATAATGCTCAGTGTGCATGCTCAGGAGGCCTCATTGACGGCTCGCTGTTATGCAAGAATATACATAGTGGGAGGAGTAGGACTAAGCAACAGCACGTGTGAAAAAGACTTGGGTATACTAATAGATCACAGACTGAACAACAGTGTGATGCATCAGCAAAAATGGCAAACACAGTTCTGGGATGTATTAACAGAAGTTTACAGTCTCAATCACGTGAAGTAATTATTACCCTCTACTCCTCATCTGGAATACTGTTTCCAGTTCTGGGCATCATATTTTAAAAAAGACATCAACAAACTGGAGCAAATTCAGAGAAGAGCGACAGAATGGTGACCAGTCTGCAAACCGTGTCCTATGATGAATGGTTACAGGATTTGGGAATGTTTTGCTTGAAAAAAGAGAGGACAGAGAAGACTTAATAGCTGTCTATAGATATCTCAAGTGCTGTCACACTGTAGTGGTATCACTTTTTTCTCATTTGCACAAGGAAACACTAGAAGCAATGGGATAAAACTGAATGGGAGGAGAGACAGATTAGATATTAGAAAAATCTTTTTAAGAGTGAGGATGGTCAATGAGTTTTGCTGAACTTTGATGAGTATGCACAGCCAAGCCCCGTCCACTTCAGCTCCTCCCAGCTCCCTAATTTCAGCAGAATGACTTCAAACTGGAATAAAAACTTAAAAAGTTGAAATCTTTTTAAGCAGTTCTGCATTGCATCAAAATTTTGCAACTATTCAAAGTGTTCTATTGCCACATAAACACTTTGATATATCAGCCTGTTGAATCCAGAACCAGCTTATAAAATACCTATTTTAATACTGAACCAATTAACATGAGTTTATTTGAAAATATATTTGAAGATTAAGTACACTAGCCTCACCAGGTGTATGAGATCTATTCAAGCACATGCACATTTGATTTTGTTTTTTATTAAGCTTTAGATATCTTCAATTTCTGTGAATACTGAATATTTACACTGTATATACTAACATTTAAACTGGTTGTCCTTTTGAGCATAAGTTATTATGCATTCATGAGACAGTTGATAACTTGGCTGGGATGGGTCCAAGCACCACAAGAAACCATGTCGGTTGGCAGAATGGAGCATTTTTTATCCCCATTTGAATACAGCAGCGGTTTGCATGCCAGACCACCACTCCAACCCTTCATTTTCTACGGACTGCTGGAAAAAGCCAAATGCAGCGCTCAGCAATCCATAAGGAACAGGCGCACAACAGCTTCATTCTAATAGGAAAAAAATTCAAACTCTGAAGTTCAGTGTAGGTCCCAGCTATCAGGCTGTTATCAATCTACACGTTATCATCCAACACAGAGGTCTCAAGCTTCAGGCTTCGAGGGCCGCACACAGTTCATGTTTTCAGGATTTCCTTAGCATTTGCCAGTTGGTAATTTAATCTCATGCATTGGTGATGATTCCTACAGTCAAATACGAAGGAAATCCTGAAGCATGAACTATGTGCAGCCCTCAAGGCCTAAAGCTTGAGACTAATGATCTAACCTGTGTCTACGTGATAACTTATATTCACCAGAAAACCCCTTCTAGAAACTAAAGAATTCAGTAATTAGTAATAACTAAATAACACCTGGACTTACATGCTATGGGATGTACATGTATATGATTGTTCTGTACATAAATAGGATTGTTCTGTTTAATTAAAACCTGACTTTTTATCCAATATCTTTTTGTCTCTACAGTCATCCTTGTGGTGGTGTTTGGAATTTGTTGGGCGCCCTTCCACACTGAACGACTGATGTGGAGCTTCATTGATTATTGGTCAGAAGAAATGCATCAGATGTTTAGCATTGTCCATGTCATCTCCGGGGTGTTATTTTATCTCAGTTCAGCAGTCAACCCAATCTTATACAATCTACTTTCCACACGTTTCCGGGAGATGTTCAAGGAGGTCATGTGTCATGGCAGGAAAAAGAGGCTAGGTTCTCGAAGATCATCCCCTAGTGTTACAAGGGTCACCACACGAAGTACGGTGTGTGAGCATGTACCAGGAAATGGACTTCCTGTTTCCGATGTTGACGAATTTGACGTTTATGTGGAGTGTGAAAATGTGTCCAAAAATCAGTCATCTTTCTCATAAACCCTTCTAATCTCTGCGGCTGTCAGTGACTCTTCATACATGAATCTCTTTATACAGCAAGCTCTAGCCGTATTGCACTTTCAGAATATCAACAATAACGTAAACTCTTTCCGTCAGTTCAATACCCAGGTGATAAATGAGTCAAAAAAAAGTTGTGCATTACCTTAGGCCAAATAAATATTGTCTGTGCGATAACAGCACTGAGCAAATAATCCTCCATAGTCCTCGGAGTATCACAAGGCAATTTATACCTGATTGTTGATGTTATATATAGCAAATTGGTGGAAAAGAGATGCGGAATTTATTACCTTTTCTCTACTGCTCTCAGTCCTGTGCTCTATAAAATGTCAGTAGCAGTAGAAAAAAGCTGTGTTGCATATTCCACAAGCCGGAGAGTTACTGATCTGTTCATTGCAGATTCTCAGCCAGACAATAACATTTGAGGGGCCTGTGCTGACTAACTTACTATAATATGTACAGTAAATAAGGAGCATTGGTGTGCAAGATAAATTCAATTTCCCTTTATTACGTACATGGCAGGTTTACCACCCACTAATGTTGGCATGTACCTGTCTTGTCTGAGGCAGCATTAATTAACCTGCAAAGAGTTCCACATTATAATTGGCAGTGATCTGTAGGACTGCACAGAAGTGAATATAACAACTTGGCCTGCGTTCTTCCTTCCTATTTATATTTATTGCAGCAAATTCATGTCATTCAGTATCATTTTATTGGCGTATAGATGTAAATTTAGAGTACTGCTTGTTGCTCTTTTTATATAAGGATACAGTAAATGGTAAATAAAAAAAAAAATCAAAGAGAATTTCGTCTCCAGTTTTTGCCACTTTATATGAGAGCAGCATAATATCAATACAGAGACCCTGATTCTAGGGATGTGTCACTTTCTGGGCTGCTTGCTGTACACCTGATTTTCCTAAATGGTCGGTGCAAATGACAGTCAGTGTTACATCACCGTTAGAGTATACATCGAATTTTATTGAAGACACCTCCCAATGATAACAGTATAATCTTCAAAATTTAAAAAAACTCTAAAGGTATCGTCACACGCAACAATATTGCTAGGCAATTTCACTGGCAATTTGCTGGTTGCAGTGAATCATGAACACATTGTTCCATTTGTACACAGCAACAAAATAGAACAATGTGTCCAAGATTTCACTGCAACCATCAAATTGCCAGTGAAATTGCCTACCAATATTGCTGCGTGTGACAGTATCTTTAATGCACTGTTCCAAATTATTAGGCACAGTAGAGTTTCTAAACATTTGATATGTTTGAAAGAACTGAAAATGCTCATTTGTTGAATTTGCAGCATTAGGAGGTCACATTCACTGAAATAAAAAGCTATTTAACTGCAAAACATTATAACAGGCCAAGTTACATGTTAACATAGTAACCCTTCTTTGATATCACCTTCACAATTCTTGCATCCATTGAACTTGTGAGTTTCTGGAGAGTTTCTGACTTGTATTTCTTTGCATGATGTCAGAATAGCCTCCCAGAGCTGCTGTTTTGATGTGAACTGTCTCCCACCATCATAGATCTTTTACTTGATTATAATCCAAAGGTTCTCTATAGGATTGAGGTCAGGGGAGATGGTGGCCACACCATGAGTTTATCTCCTTTTATGCCCATAGCAGCCAATGGCACAAGGTTTCTTTGCAGCATGAATAGTGTATTGTCATGCATGAAGATGATTTTTTCTCTGAAGGCACGTTTCTGCTTTTTGCACCATGGAAGAAAGTTCTCAGTCAGAAACTCTATATACATTGCAGAGGTCATTTTTACACCCTTTTAGGAACCTTAAAGGGGCCTATCAGCTGTTTCCCCATGATTCCTGCCCAAAACATGACTCATCTACCTTCTTGCTGACGTCACAGCCGTTGGTGTGGAACTACTATTTCATCCATCTGGACCATCCAGGATTGCTTGGCACTCATCAGTAAACAAGACTGTTTGAAAATTAGTCTTCATGTATGTCTGGGCCCACTGTAACCGTTTCTGCTTGTGAGCACTGTTTAAGGGTGGCCGAATAGTAGGTTTATGCACCACAGCAAGCCTTTGAAGGATCCTACACCTTGAGGTTTGAGGGACTCCGGAGCACCAGCAGCTTCAAATATCTATTTGTTGGTTTGTAAGGCCTTTTTAGTAGCTGCTCTCTTAATGAATTTAATAATGAAATCCGATGAATTTGCCTGGCAGGAACCTTCCTCATTCTGCCTTTATCTGCACAAACACATCTGTGCTTAGAATCAGCCACAAATCTCTTCACAATAGATGATCACGCTTAAGTTTTCGTGAAATATCTAATGTTTTCACCCCTTGTCCAAGGCATTGCACTATTTGGTGCTTTTGAGCAGCAGAGAGATTCTTTTTTTTATTCCCAAGTTGCTTGAAAACTGTGGCCTGCGTAATATTGTGGAACATCCAATTTTACGTTTATTGGGCTCACCTGCCAAACTAATATCACAGGTATCTGAGATTGATTTCAGTGATCCAAAGAACCCTGAGACACAATACCATAATGGGTTTCATTGAAAAAAAACAAACAAAAAAAAACCCTATGACACTTAAAACCAATTTGCATAATAATTTGGAACATGGTGTACTTTCTGTCACGCGAGTCACTACCATAACATAAACAAAGTAAGTGCAGCATCTTGACAAAACCCGAGATGACACAATCACTACTTGGATAGTGGCAAAAGAGTGGTCAGACAATCTGGGGTCAGTTCCGGGAATTCGCAGTACAAAGGAAGAAGCCAGAGACTTGGTCCAAAACATGAGCTGAAGTCAGGTATACCAGGAGGATGATGCAGTATCAGGCAAAAAGGAAAAAGCGTAAGCAGGTCACAGGCAAGGGGTCAGAAAATGAAACAAAAACTATGGTCAGAACAGGTCAGATGGCAAAGCTAGGAAGCACCAGAGCCCACACAGCACATGCAAGTGTACGATTGACACCAAACAGAGAAAACAGAATACGTAAATAGACTAATCACTGTGAAGTAGAAACACCTGTGATTTCACCACACCAGACCCAGCATGAAAATTTACACAGAAAAAACAGACTGACAGCTCAACACACCCAGAAACCAGGCGTAGCAATATATAACAAACACAAGGCATAGCAGTTTGGAGATCATGACAGTTTCACAGTTTTATCAGCAGGAGATTATCACTATAACACTTGTAATCCTGCTGCTATCTAGTCCTACATATTCATAAACTCTGTATAACCCACCCCCTCGACCGATTGGCAGCTTTCTCTTATGCACAGTGACACAGGAAGTTGCCAATCAGTGATGTGGGCAGGGTTACACAGAGCCCAACATTAAGAGAACTAATAAATCTGCAGCAGATAAAACAGTAAATTCAAAACTGCCCATGCATCCAGGTAAGTGATACATCACTAGAAATAGGGTCTCTGCCCCTACATTATGCTGCACTTAGATGGGGTAACAAAAATGTGGTGATAAATTCCCTTTAAAGGGATAGTCCATTTGAAAAGAAAAAGTCTCCTATCACACAGAAGTATCCCTTACCTGCACGATCTTTGTGTTTTTTCTATATTTGTTATTACAGTAAATTTCTACTTATTGCAGTTAGTCGCTGTTATCATTACAACATATTTTCTTTAACCAGTAAACATGAGACTCCACCACCTTAAGATAATTGCGCTTAGCTCTGCCTGAGGGTAGGAAAGGTTCATACAGTCTATGGAAATTGCTCTCATGGGAAAGCACTAAATAAGGTACTAATACAAGGCCTTGCTAAAATGTCCAAGCATGATGCGATGACTGGAGCAATAGAGAAGTGACCGCGTTCCGATGCTAAATATTATGTGTGAGAGTCAATGATGACAATAAGCTAAGTGAAATGAGAATTATGACTATCCCTATCCCCGTGGAGTAGAAGGAACACATAATTGAACATGCTTGTATTTATTCTTCTGTCTGTGATTACTTTTGTGGACACAAGTGAGAATTGTTTTATATGTGATCTTACTGTAACTGTAAAAAATAACACTAATTACCATCTACAGTAGTAAATTCATTTTTTTCACATCTGGTGTCCGATAGAAATGTACAAAATTCCTGGAGCCAGACGGAGTTCCGATGGAATCTGAGTGCAAATGATGCAAACGGTTCCAGGAGACAGTGTCATACTAGTAATTTACTGCAAGACATTATTCTAGGCTAGTGCATCTATTCTCATAATTATTGGAGACACTTTTATCCATGCACAGTGACTTGAGTAGATGATTTATTGCCAATTTCATTTAACTCTCTGTATTAAATGTGATAAATTAAAATGGAGAACACTCCCCCCTGTCTGTCAGACCACAGACTGTCAAAGAAATAATACTTAAATGTGTGTATTTCCATGTAATGTATGTACTGTATATAATGTCGACATATATTTAAAGTCCTGTATTTGTATATATAAATATATAAAGGTGATTCTTTAATTTATGTTAAAAAACAGCAACAAAAAATGGAAAAAAATAGATAAAATAACTACCTGTTATTCAAATAAAGATAAAATACTACAAACTAGTTTCCAACATTCATTTACCCTTTTTAAGTGTTCTTATATATATATTGCTTTTTGGTAATTAAAGGGAAAGTAATAAAAACAATGTGGCCTCTCAATATAGTTATGAAAGTTCAAATTTTTCGTATTTTAGAAAGAGACTGTATTCAAATTAAGTTATTCCAATAATAATTCCTACAAAGAAAACGAAGTCACTATCCTAAATTAACATACAGTTTTGAAAATAAATCAGAAAAATGTTATTAAAGAAAGAATATAAAAAACATAACATAAAAATTGTATGGCATAATGGTGTAAAACACTCACCAGGAGTTGATAGAAAAGGTATATACAACCGCTGGCAAAAATAATGGAATCACCTGGCTCGGAGGATGTTCATTCAGTTGTTTAATGTTGTAGAAAAAAAGCAAATCACAGACATGGCACAAAAGTAAAGTCATTTCAAATGGCAACTCTCTGCCTTGAGGAAACACTAAAAATCATGAAAAAAAAATGTGCTAGCCAGTAATGGTTACTTTTGTAGACCAAGCAGGGGGAAACATTATGGAATCACTCAATTCTGAGGAACAAATTATGGAATCATGACAAACAAACACACAAAAGAACACTCAAATACATTACTAGTATTTTGTTTCACCACCTCTGGCTTTTATAATGGCTTGCAGTCTCTGAGGCATGGACTTAATGAGTGACAACCAGTACTCATTATCAATCTGGCTCCAACTTTCTGATTGCTGTTGCCAGATCAGCTTTACAGGTGGAGCCTTGTCATGGACCATTTTCTTCAACTTCCACCAAAGATTTTCAATTGGATTGAGATCCGGACCATTTGCAGGTCATGACATTGACCTTGTGTGTCTTCTTTCAAGAAATGTTTTCACAGTTTTTGCTCTATGGCAGGATGCATTATCATCTTGATAAATGATTTCATCATCCCCAAACATCCTTTCAATTGATGGGTTAAGAAAGTGTCCAAAATATCTATGTAAACTTGGGCATTTTTTGAAGATGTAATGGCAGCCATCTCCCCAGTGCCTTTACCTGACATGCAGCCCCATATCATCAATGACTGTGGAAATGTACATGTTCTCTTCAGGCAGTCATCTTTATAAATCTCATTGGAACGACACCAAACAAAAGTTCCAGCATCATCACCTTGCATAATGCAGATTCACGATTCATCACTGAATATGACTTTCATCCAGTTTTCCACAGTCCACGATTGCTTTTCCTTTGCTTTTGTTTTTTTCTGTTTAGGTGTTAATGTTGGTGTCACGCTTGGGAGGTAAGGGAATCAGGTAACAGGTAGGTGAATTGGGCAAAAGGGGGTCAGGAGAACCTAATCTGACCCTGATGCTGTGGTCTCTGGCTCGCCCTGATCTCGGAGGTACCTCTGATGGTGAGGAGTTCCGAGCCGCCACCCTGTACCCTAGAACTCCTGATTAGCCTTAGGCTGAGGGCCCCTACCTCCACCCACGGGTCAGGAATCACAGCTTCTGCCAAGGAAAGACTTTAGCCCAGCAGCTAAGCATCAGCACAGCTCAGCACCAAGACCTAGAGCACATAGCTATCAGAAGCACCTGACAGAGGAGAGGGAATACTATTTAAAGCCAGGGGGAGGGGATTCCAGGTGAGTCACACATTAACTCCTGAACCAGCAATTGAACATAATAGTGACTGCAGTTCTGCAGCACATCACAGGAGGCAAGGACCTTCACAACCATCAACCACGCAGCACATAAAGACAAACCACATACAAAGCAGCATCCAACAATGTCAGCGCCATCTAAGCGCGTGACAGTTGGCTTTTATTTAGCTTTTCTGAATGTAAATCCCATTTCCTTTAGGTGGTTTCTTACAGTTCGGTCACAGACATTGACTCCAATTTCCTCTCATTAGTTCCTCATTTGTTTTGTTGTGCATTACCTGTTTTGGAGACATATTGCTTTAAGTTTCCGGTCTTGACGCTTTGATGTCTTCCTTGGTCTACCAGTATGTTTCCCTTTAACAACCTTCCCATGTTGTTTGTATTTGGACTAGATTTTAGACACAGCTGACTGTGAACAGCCAACATCTTTTGCAACATTGTGTGATGATTTACCCTCTTTTAAGCGTTTGATAATCCTCTCCTTTGTTTCAATTGACATCTGTCGTGATGGAGCCATGATTCATGTCAGTCCACTTGGTGCAACAGCTCTCCAAGGTGTGATCATTCCTTTTTAGATGCAGACTAACGAGCAGATTTTATTTGATGCAGGTGTTAATTTTGGTAATGAAAATTTACAGGGTGATTCCATAATTTTTTCCTCAGAATTGAGTGATTCCATATTTTTTACCCCTGCTTGGTCTACAAAAGTAACCGTTACTGGCTAGCACATTTTTTTTTCAAGATTTCTTTTAGTGTTTCTTCAAGGCAGAGAGTGGCCATTTGAAATGACTTTAGTTTTGTGCCATGTCTGTGATCTGCTTTTTTTCTACAAGACTAAACAACTGAATGGACATCCTCCGAGCCCGGTGATTCCATAATTTTTGCCAGGGGTTGTACAAGTAAGGAGTGGGAAGCCAGAAACCAGAACAATACTATACAATAAGAGAAGTGAAATGTTCACTCACTTGTAAGCTCCTTTCCGATCCTCCTTCTTCTCAGCATGGATTGCAGCAGGCAGCTGCCATTACGCACAACAGAGAGAAGAGGCTCCTACGGTGCTGTTAAAATTTCCATTTATTGAAGAAAAAAAAGTAGTAAAAGTTTGCACGTACAAAAAGTCAAGTCACACCATGTAGGTCATAGTATTTTTAAAAGCAATCCTTTCCAGATGTGGTTCTGCAAAGACCCATTCTAGATGTTCCATATCTTTATTCTTCGGATCACTAATGGTATGACTATTGGGATGCCCAGTGATTAAAGTTGCATTGATCTCATTCCCATTTTGCTCCAACACATCAACCCTAAGGGCCGCTTTACACGTCGCAATATCACAACGCAACATCGATAAAAAGTCACGTGGTGTGGCCGTTGCAGTTGATATCGTTTGTGCATTGTGTCATGTAAATGGGCAATGCGATGAGAAAACTAACTACGATATTGTAAGAAGATTGTGCAAGCCCTTCAACCATACGATATTGTATAGGCGATGTGGCAGGATCGTGCTGTGTGACAGCACAACTACGATTTGGAGCGCAACTTCCCCTATTCAATCCAATGCTAAATGGTTGTTCCCTGGGTTGCTCATACCCAGCGCAAAGAACGGACGTAGACCATTGTAGTTGCGTTGCCTTCCGATATCTCTCTGTGTGACATCTACTGTGCGATCTTGGACAAGTGCCAAGAACGTGCGCGCTCCCGTGAGATCGTATGCAATATCGGAACGATATTGCGACATGTAAAGTGACCCTAAGAACTGACTGATCACTTACCGCTTAAAAAAACTGTCAGGTTCCCTATGGGGTCCAACCCATCAGTATTCACATTTGTATAACTAAATTCCCTGCCTAACCAGCCTTGTCTAATGTTATTCACTTAACTGAATTAAAAAAATATATTTTTAACCTCTACTTTCCATATGCTAATTAGACTTTTGATTAGTCGATAGGGCATTAGTTTTACCAGATTAGCTGGCCCTCTTTCCTTGTTATCACACCCCTGTAGGTATAATAACATGATTTCCATGATCCTGGGCATGCGCACGGCTTAGTTTACTCACATTGAGCCTCTGAATCCGAGTGCAAGCATCACAGCTTCAGAGAGATGCACTGCGCACGATCTGAAGACCAACTTCTGCTCTCCTGTTCATGGGCAGTGAGCCTCTCTGAACCTGTGATGCTTACACCCAGCTTCAGAGGCTTAAGGTGAGTGAACAAGACCACACACATAAGCAAAATTTCCAGGTGCTGATGGTGACGTTGGCTCATGGAAATCATGTTATCATGTCAACAGGGGCGTGATAGCATGTAAAGAGGGCCGACTAGTGTGAGGAACTAATGTGTCATCGACTAATCAAAACTCTAATTGGCATAGGAAATACAGAGGTTATAAATCCTTTTTAAAAAAATTGAGTTAAATGAATAACATTATACAGGGTTGGTTACGCAAGGGATTTAGTTATATAGCTATGATTTTTTCTCGGTTGAAGGTCAGAGAGGACCTGACAGGTTCCTTTTAATATATTTCACACTTGATAGGTGCCAAACAAAATCAATTTTCATCTGTCCTTTTAATTAAGTATTCCTTTTTTGGGGTTGTACCAATTATGAATATTGGTATGGAGTCATTTGATTTCTATTTACACCATTGTACATTATTGCATATAAAGATGTTCTGACTTGCATTTTTTATTGTTTATGTAGAAAAAAGCCCAGGTTTAGATTCCGCGCAGACCACCAAGCAGGAAGGGTATGTTTGATGTCCATTTATTGAGCCAACGCGTTTCACAGCAGGACCTGCTGCTTCCTCAGGGCAAAACCTGTCCTGAGGAAGCAGCAGGTCCTGCTGTGAAACGCGTTAGCTCAATAAACGGACATCAAACATACCCTTCCTGCTTGGTGGTCTGCGAAGAATCTAAACCTGGGCTTTTTTCTACATAAACAGATTTCTCCCTCACCAGGTGTCTGCAGCGACCAGGATAACAAGGCTCTTGCAGTTTGTTGTGACTCACACAACCCAAGAAGGTGAGTCACACTAATCGGGGGGCATTGAATTATCATCATAGATAAGACCCTATGTGCGCTCCCTTCTCTCTTTATTTTTTATTGTTGTTCTCCCAATCACAAAACTCAATCCCCTCCCGAAGGTGACATTTGATCTATGATGATATCATGACATAAGACACTTATTATCTAGTATGAGTTTGTGACTTAATGTCATGTGGACATTATGTAGCACAAGTGAGTATGCAGCATACTCTGTAGATACACGAAACTGTTGGGCAAAATAGTAAAATGTCTATTAGACAATAAACCATATAGACATGCTTTATTCCCCCATCATAATTCAACACATGTGCCTGTGATGAACAAGCTTGACAAATATCTGTTCATGGGTGTATCACTGTTGAGGAGAAAAAAGAACACTAACTGCAAGGAAGGTGTCACCTCTTTCTCAATGTAAAGATTTCATGTCCTTACAGAAACCAATCAGATTTATGCTTCAATTTTCTGATAACACTGAAAATGAATTGCTTTTGGGAATAACTGTTCACCCTTTCTCTTGCACAGTTTTTGAATAACCTTTCCTTGTTGTCAGATTTAAAATAATTCTTACAACCAACTGAGCTTCGATAGTTACTACAAGGAGGAATTGATATATAGTTGGTCTTGAATATTTCTAGCATGCAAAAATAAATCCAGTTGCTATTTGATAAGGGCACATGCAAAATTTTAGCAGAAAAAGACATTTTAAAATTGTGATTCAGAAAAGTTAACTTAGGCTAGGGTCACATTTAAAACATGAATTGCATTCACTGCATCCGGATCCGGATGTGGTGAACACAATGCCGGTCACACACATTTTCCTCCGAAAATGTGTGCTGAATACCGCACTGCAGTAACCGGCTGGCTCAGGATGTGTAATCCTGAGCCATCCGGCAACTGCATAGTTTGCGGATCCCGGCTATTGCCGGGATCAGCAAACTGTAGTATGTGTAGAAAAGAGTTAAATGTACAAAGTAAAGGAATGTTTGAGGTCTCTAGGGGGGGCTTAGACCCCCCTAGAGACCGGCCGCCCACTCCGGTGGGCTTGTACTACAATATCCCACATGGCACGGGCTCCTCGGAGCTCCGTGCAAGTCCCTCAAACCCCCCCCCCCGTATCACTATACAGGGTGGCTGCACCCCTCTTGTATACTAATTCCTGTATGTGTGCAAAAAGATGTATTAAAGTATAGTTAGCAGCTCATATTTACTTGTTCTTGTCGGCAGTGGTGTAGGAAATCCATGGGCGGGGCTGTTTGCTGCAGCCTCCGCCCCCTCATTCCTTATGGCCGCCCCCTCTGTGCTTCATCCAGTGATGTGAGGGCGGCCGCATCATGAAAGGGGCGGGGCTAATGGTGTGACCCTAGCCTAAGTTAACTTTTCTGAATCACAATTTTAAAATGTCTTTTTCTGCTAAAATTTTGCATGTGCCCTTATCAAATAGCAACTGGATATTGTAGTACAAGCCCACCGGAGTGGGCGGCCGGTCTCTAGGGGGGTCTAAGCCCCACCTAGAGACCTCAAACATTCCTTTACTTTGTACATTTAACTCTTTTCTACACATACTACAGTTTGCTGATCCTGGCAATAGCCGGGATCCGCAAACTATGCAGTTGCCGGATGGCTCAGGATTACACATCCCGAGCCATCCGGCAACTGCAGTGCGGTACAGGGAAACGCTGCGAAAACTGCTGCCTGCATGATTTTTAATGCAGGCAGCAGTGCCGGATACGGCCACCGGATGGCTTGTGAAGCCATCCGGTGTTTTGCATTGGCTCCTATGAGGAGCGTTTCCTGGTCCGGTTTTGAGCTTTTTGAAAGCTCAAAACCGGATCAGGATTTTAAAAGAAAAACGCATATGTGACCCTGGCCTATGTTACAAGAAGATTGGAGCTTCAGCAACAACTTTCCACTTTCACTAGGTTTTGCTGAATAATACTCCTGCCCACAAGTCTCATATTGCCCTAAAAAACTCAATAAAATTGGCTATGAATTTGTCGATCATCCACAATATTGTTCTAATTTGGCCACATCTGATTGTTATCTCTTTCCGAAACTCAAAAATTCATTAAAAGGATGAAACTATAAGAACAAACAAGATGGTAATTCATGTTGTGGAGTCGTGGTGTTGAGTTTTTGTTGTTGCACATTTTCATTTTTTTCATTTTTTTGGTGCTATGTTTCTGTCTCTTTTTGCTGTCATCTTCTATATAAACTTCCTTCTTTTTGATACGTATGTTTTTGTGCGTTTCTGCAGCTGAAATGCACTAAAACACCTGCAATTTTTCACCTACAAATTTTCCGCATATAAAACAATTCTATGGGAAAAATCTATACATAAAACTCAGCGTATCCATATGAGAAATTGATGTTGCAGATTTCAAAACTGCACCGCAATCACTTTACACAACCTTAAAAAACACAAAGTGAGCAAGAGATTTCTATAAACCCAGGGGGGATATCTCATTGGTGCAGCCAGTAGCCCAAGACATAAGGGGCCACCTCCAAAACAGCATGCAGTGACTGTAATAAACAGAATTATTGTACTGCAAAGGGCCCATGTACTGTTTTTTCACAGGGGCCCTTTTCGGTTCACCCGAACCTATAAAAGAAGGAGATACCAAAAATTGAAAAACCAACCAATTATATACACTACCGTTCAAAAGTTTGGGTCACTTAGAAATTTCCTTATTTTTGAAAGAAAAGCCCATTTTTTTTTCAATGAAGCTAACATTAAATGAATCAGAAATACACTCTATACATTGTTAATGTGGTAAATGACTATTCTAGCTGCAAACATCTAGTTTTTAATGCAATATCTACAGTACATAGGTGTATAGAGGCCCATTTCCAACAACCAGCACTCTAGTTTTTTAACGGTACATTGTGTTTGCTAACTGTGTAAGAAGGCTAATGGATGTTTAGAAAACCCTAGAAAGCCTTTGCACAAGTATATTAGCACAGCTGAAAATGGTTTGGCTGATTAGCTATAAAATTGACCTTCCTTTGAGCTAGTTGAGAATTTGTAGCATTACATTTGTTTGTTCTCTGAAACTCTCAAAATGGCCAGAAAAAGAGAACTTTCATGTAAAACTGGACAGTCTATTCTTGTTCTTAGAAATGAAGGCCATTCCATGCGAGAGATTGCTGAGAAACTGAAGATTTCCTACAATGGTGTGTACTACTCCCTTCAGAAGAGAACACAAACAGGCTAGAGTAGAAAGAAAAGTGAGAGGCACGGCTGCACAACTGAGCAACAAGACAAGTACATTAGAGTCTCTTGTTTGAGAAATCAACACCTCACAGCATCTCAACTCGCAGCTTCATTAAACAGTACCCACAAAACGCCAGTGTCAACATCTACATTGAAGAGGCTACAGGGATGCTGGCCTTCAGGGCAGAGTAGCAAAAAAAAGCCATATCTGTGACTGGCTAATAAAAGGAAAAGATTAATATGGGCAAAAGAACATAGACATTGGACAGAGGAAGATTGGAAAAAAGTTTTATCGACAGGCAAATCAAAGTTTGAGGTGTTTGGCTCACACAGAAGAACATTTGTGAGACAGAGAACAACTGAAAAGGGATTTTGAATAAGGAAGGCTATCACTCCATTTTGCAACGCCATGCCATATTCTGTGGACAGCACTTGATTAGAGCCAGTTTCATCCTACAACACGACAATGACCCAAAGCACACCTCCAAATTATGCATGAACTATTTAGGGAAGAAGCAGGCAGCTGGTATTCTATCTGTAATGGAGTGGCCAGCACAGTCACCAGAAATTAACCCCATTGAGCTGTTGTGGGAGTAGCTTGAACGTATGGTACACAAAAAGTGCCCATCAAGCCAATCCAACTTGTGGGAGGGGCTTCAGGAAGCATCGGTTAAAACGTCTCAAGATTACCTCAGCAAATTAACAGCTAGAATGGCAAAGGTCTGCAATGCTATAATTGCTGCAAAGGGAGCATTCTTTGACGAAAGCAAAGTTTGAAGGAGAGAATTACTATTTCAAATAAAAATCATTATTTCTAACCCTGTCAATGTCTGGACTATATTTTCTATTCATTTTGCAACTCGTTTGATAAATAAAAGTATGAGGGCCACTTTACTCACACCAACTTATCTGTCCAACTTCTGACCAACTTACTGGTTGCAGTGAAATCATGGACACATTGTTCCATTTGTACACAGCCACAAAATGGAGCAATGTGTCCATGATTTCACTGCAACCAGTAAGTTGGTCAGAAGTTGGACAGATAAGTTGGTGTGTGTAAAGTGGCCCTTAGCGTTCATAGAAAACACAAAATTGTCTTGGTGACCCCAAACTTTTGAACGGTAGTGTATCTGAATATATTAGCTCCTATAGGGAGCTAATGCGCATGCGTGCGACTCCCACAGACATCGCGAGATGACGCTTCGGACCTGTAGCCATGGTAACTGTAAACCAGAACTGGCACAGGCGCAGTATGTACTTCCTAAACGCTGATAAACAACACGAGGCAGCAAGGGATAATGGCGATGCACAGTGAGTAGATGATCTGCTGTTTAGCAGAAATTATATTAATTAATTATAACATATGCATTGGAATTCGCTATTAGAGAAGTTTTTGAGCTTTAAAAGAAACAGAAAAGCAGAGAAAGGTAGAAAAAAGTAAAACTATTAAACACTTATAGACACAAAGTAAATTATACTATGACACAAGCAATGTAAATCACTATTTTATTGTAATAGCACAGTATAAGGAAGATTGATATCACAATTAATGTAATCAAGTAGACTGTACAAAAGGCTGAGGTGTAGAGCATGTGATTGCTTGACAAAGGGCGTGTGTGCCCGATACGTGGCTATCTCCTGTCCATCTGTCAATCTGAAGCCAGAATAAAGGACTACTAAAAACTGAATACACCAAGGAGTGCTGCAGTGAACTTTTTGACACGTGTATATATATATATATATATATATATATATACATGTATATAGTATATAAAGTTGAGTGTATGTGTGTATGTAGCAAGCCTCGCTGTCACGGTGTAGGGAATAATAATAAGGGAATGGCAGTGAAGGGCAGGGTGACTAGGGAAGATTAGTCTGACTCTAGTCTAGGAACCCTGAATGGCCCTGATCCCGAAGGTATCTCTGATGGTGAGAAGGTTTGGGCCTCCAGCCTCTCCCTGACCTCCTCCAACAGCCCTGCGCTATTTCCCCCTCACCTCCTCCACAGAACCGGGATACAGCAACTCCAAAGGACCTCAGCCACACAAACACACAGAACTGCACAGCACGGCTTCCAGGCATAGAGTGAAACTCTATCAGCAACACCACCTGGTGCAAGGAGAGGCTACTTAAAGGCTAGGGGGAATGGAGTTCAGGTGAGTCACACATTAACCCCTCAACCAGCAGTTGAACCTAATAGTGAATGCAGTTCTGTTGCACAACACAGGAGGCATGGACCTTCACAACTATCAACTATTCAGCTCTTAAAGACAAGCACATACACAGCAGCATCCAGCAATGTCAGCGCCATTTAAGCACGTGACACCCGCCCACTCCACATGACCATGCCCACTTCATGTGACCATAGCCACTTAACATGACCACACCCACTCCACATGACCACACCCATTCCACATGATCACACCCACTTTGCATGGCCATGCCCACTCCACATAGCCACACTTGCTTTATATAGCCCCACCCCACTCCACATATCATGCCCATACAATAGAATGTAGAATGTTAGCTTAAAAAATTCCATGTCATGTCACGGTCTGATCATTCTGATCTTATGACTCATAAGAAAAAGAATGTGACTGGATGATTATTGTCACACGCTAAGACAAAAGTTGTATTTTGCCTTAATGAGCAAGATACAGAAATGAAGAAAGGGAGGCAAATTCAGAATGGTTCAGAAATGGAAGAAAGGGAGGCAAGAGCTGCTTCCTCAAGAGCCATGGAAGAAGGAGGTAAGAGTTACAGAAATGAATGAATGTATGTATGTATGTCAACTAATGGAATTTGCACCGTTTTATCTACAATCACAAAATTCAGTGACTGAATGTATGTATGTATGTCAATTAAAGGATTTCGTACAATTGCATATCTACAATCACATAATTTTGCATACATTCCCCATTTGAATCAGGTTTGTAGGGGATTGTGGATTTGGGGGGGGGGTTTGGAGGGGTGCGGGTTAAGGGGTGTGAGGGGGCATGTTTTAGGGAGGTGAGGGTGCAGGTTTGGGGAGGGTGCGGAGGTGGCAAGTTTGGGATGGGAGAAGTATCGGAGTGGGGGCAGGTGGTGGCTATGGATGAGTTTTCTCTCCATGGTTTCTGTGACTCTGTGGATTCTGCATCTCCATGAAGCCCAATCCCACAGGACATGTCTCTGTCTTTCTGATGTCTGTGCTGCTCGGCTCACTCTGGCCTATTAACTCCTTCCTCCTCTTTTCCTCTACATGTGCTATCTGTCACCTGATCTGCATGCTTCCCACCCACTTTCCTGTAAACCCACCACCCCTTGCTCGCCTAGAGTTCCGGGCTCCGGGTTGGGTGCCGCCTCTATGGGTGTGTGTGTGTCCGTAAGGGTGTTTGGTGCACAAACTGTCTATATTCCTGCCTGGCTGCAGTTCCCTATGTGGCCACCCTGGTCGCAGGGGCGCCACATATATTTTTTACATATTTATTCACTGAATTCTATTTATTAAGGGCACGTTACACACACAGATAATCGTGCAGAGATTGTTTGCAGATCTCTGGTTGCAGTGAAATCATGGACAATTGTTACATTTTGTGGCCATGTACAAATGTAACATTGTGTCCATGATTTCACTGCAACCAGAGATCTGCGCACAATATCTGCACAATTATCTGTGTGTGGACGTGCCCTTTAAACTCTGTTGATAATATATTATATTGGTGCAATTTTCATATATAATTTTACCAATAAATGCAATTGTACATTCATAAAATGTATTATTTTTGTCCACAGTAGCCTGCCCCTCTTTTATTTTACCTTTCTGATTTTAATGTGTGCATGTCTTGTGTTTCATGTTGCTTTTTATCTTTATTTCTCAATAAAATAATTTCGTTCTACCTTACTATTGATTTTCTTCCTTCTGGATATAATTGGTTGAGGTTACCTTTTCTGTCTTTGTCCATCACTGTATAAACCCCATCTACTTTGCCAGAACTAAAAAATGTAGCTTCAAAAACTCACAAAAAACTACTTACTGTAATAAGTTCTAGTCTAGTCCAACTATCCAGTAATAGCCCCTTGTATATGACACTATTGTGCTAGACATACGTCTGCAGTAATACCTTTAGTGAAGCAAGGCTTCATTCATTATTTAATGCTCTTTGTTCTGCATTAAACATTGTGGTAAAATCGCAATTTACAAGTATAAATGAAAAAATAGAAAATAAAAAAAAGTCAGATAAAGATCACAGACCAAAGTCGGCAAAAATATGAACAGAAAAAAAAAACAATTGACAAAAAACCCATGGGGATATAATGGCAGGCTGAATATCTGTCTCCATAATAAATGAACACAAAAGCCACCGCTGGAAAAGCAAACCCAATAAGTTATTATAATATAATTGAAATTCCCTTAATAAGTGTGAACAGGAGATATTACTAGAAAGTGCTCGCTGGTTCAGCAATTCCATTTTATTCATTAAAGCAGAAATCTCCAGCAGAGCATAATTTAATTAACTGTTCATCACAGTGGAGGCTACATTCAAGAACTGGCATGGTCACTGGGATATAATTCTGACAATATCATGTGTTTATGGAGAAAGAGTGACATATCAGGTCATGAACTGTTTTTTTTTTATCTAATCACCTCCGAGTGATACTGTTTGTATGGCTGTGTTTTTGAACTTAGGACACTCCAAATGTCCTCCATTTAAGGCAGAGACACAGTATGCGAGATGCATGAGAGATACTCGCATGACTCACCTGGAACGGCCCCTGCTTTTCTGAATGGAAGCGTAGCGCTGCATAGAAACACAAGCAACTGACGCGCTCCGGTTCAGAGAGACAGGGGCTCTAACATACATGCATCATAGTGTTTCTCTGCCCTTAAGGTGCCGTCACAGTTTGCGACGACGCTGTAGATGTTGGTGGCGACTGGAGGGGCGCGCATGTTTTTGGCGCCCTGCCAGCGTCGCCATCCCCCATTTACATGGGGCGACACCTCCAGCGCTGCGCCGGCGATCTGACAGGCGGCATCGCCGCTGGGGTTTTGAGAAACCCCAGCAGCGATGCTGGACAATGGGAGCCTATGGCTCCCATCGCCTGTCAGCTCGCCGGCGGCTGGTTACATGAGGCAACGTAGGGGCGATGTCGCCGCCGGTAGGCCACGCCCCTACGTCGCCTATGTAATCGGCGGCGATGTCGCCTAGTGTGACGGGGCCTTTAGACGCTTTTGCACAAACTGATATGTTTGCAATATACACTAGCCCAAGGTTGATTATTCTGTACTGCACTGCATGGAGAGAGATGGAATGCCAATGATATTCAATCCTCCTCTATAACATCTAGTGTAGTACTGTGCTATATAACAGATCCATGCAGAAGGCTTTGAATAAATAATTGACTTTTATGAAAGGGTAGCTGTCATTGATACATTTTTTTCATAAATAAATGGAAATATGAAAATATGAAACTTTGTAATATACCCTATTACAGGAATCTGCTTCTTTTTTCTCCTGAATGATCTCTCATTCTCAATTCTCAGGTAAATTCTGACTTCAGTGAACACAGAAGGGGCCGGAGAGCTGAATAGATGGGAGGTCCACATGACTGGGATTGGTCCATGAAGGAGGGCACCTTTTGAAAATAAAGAAGGGGATAGTAGGATATGGGAAGGGGGAGGAGAGAAGGGGGAGATAGTGGGAGATACGTATAAAAGGGATGGCGGGAAAGAGGGGACATCAAAGGGATCTTTACAAAAGGTTCAGTGACCCACCCACCCGTCCCAGTTTGGTTGGGGCATTACAAATTGGTGGGGGTGGGGTGGCTTTGTTTTCAACAGGTGTGTTTGGGAGGAGCAGCTTTACCGTCACAGTGGTGGGAGGAAGGGGGTCCTTGAAGTTGGTGTAATTGGTTTGGGTGAGAAGTTAGTGTACAGTTCCCCCTTGATGGAAGTAATAGGGTGATCTGGCATTTTGGCTCTGGATGAGGGTGGACCCCAGGAGCCTGGTGCTTGCCACTAGAAGTGGCTTTGTACCCCTGAAGCTGGGTAGCATGGCTGGGGGGTAACGGCTTTGTTTAAAATGAAGTTATGTGCCAGATCTTTTAGCTTCAAGGACCTCCCTCCTTATTGAGTAAAATAAGTTAATGGTTTATGTTTGTTTGTTTGCTTAAATAAATGGCCACTGTAGCCATATTATTAAACTGATAAAAGTCTTGTGTGAGTTATTTGGGGAGAACGGTAAAGGGAAGGTGAAAGAGGGGGTGCAAGGTCGGGTTAGAGAGAACAGAGGCTGAATGAGTTGGACCATATCCTGTCATGATTTTCCCATTGCTCAGCTAGGTGATGACAATTGGTGCTCATACATTTCAATGGAACCTACAGAACATGCACCCCCATTTCTGCTTCTCCATAAAAGTTTAAATGCACAATCAGTTCTCTCCTATCTGGGTAACAGAAAATTTTATCTTCACTGAACACAGATTTTACAGATTGCATTAACAAACTGAAAATTAATGATGAGTCCAGGTGGAGAAAGAAGATATCTCTGATAATACAAGTGCATCTCAATATATTAGAATTTTATCAAAATGTACCGTATATACTCATGTATAAGCCGAGTTTTTCAGCCCAAAAATTGGGCTGAAAAGTCACCCCCTCGGCTTATACACGGGTCAATATGGTAATTTTATGGTGGGGAGGCTGGAGGAGGTGGGGGGAGGCTGCTGACTGAGCAGCCCGTCACGTGGGGCCGCTCATTAGATATGCACAGCTCCCCCGCCCATCACAGCGGCAGGGGGAGCCGTGCATACAGCCCCCCAGTGTATACAGGCAGCCCCCCAGTGGCACTAGCCCCCCATCATGTGAAGAGCCCCCCACACTTTGCAGAGCCCCCACGCTGCATTATCTTACCATCCAGGGTCTTCTGCACCGCAGGTCCTGCAGTCATCATCGCGTGCTGTGTTCAGGTCTCACGTGACCCGGCGCGATGACGTCATTCCGGGTCACATGAGACCGGGAACACAGCGCGCGAGGATGGACTGGAGGACCCGCGGTGAAGAAGACCCTGGATGGTAAGATAATGCAGCGGGGGGCTCTGCAAAGTGTGGGGGGCTCTTCACATGATGGGGGGGCGAGTGCCACTGGCGCCTGCTGTATTCCCCTGGGGGCCTGCTTACACCCCTGGGGGCCTGCTGTATACCCCTGGGGGCCTGCTGTATACCCTGGGGGCCATCTGTATATCCCTGGGGGCCTGCTGTATACCACACTGCTGGGGCCTGCTGTATACCCCACTGCTGGGGCCTGCTGTATACCCACTGCTGGGGCTTGCTGTATACCCCACTGCTGGGGCCTGCTGTATACCCCACTGCTGGGGCCTGCTGTATACCCACTGCTGGGGCCTGCTGTATACCCACTGCTGGGGCCTGCTGTATACCCCACTGCTGGAGCCTGCTGTATACCCACTGCTGGGGCCTGCTGTATACCCACTGCTGGGGCCTGCTGTATACCCCACTGCTGGGGCCTGCTGTATACCCCTGGGGGCCTGCTGTATACCATACTGCTGGGGCCTGCTGTATACCATACTGCTGGGGCCTGCTGTATACCATACTGCTGGGGCCTGCTGTAGACCATACTGCTGGGGCCTGCTGTATATCACTGGGGGGGCCTGTATACCTTACTGCTGGGGGTTGTATACCTGTGCTGGAGTCCACCCTCGGCTTATACGCGAGTCAATAACTTTTCCCAGTTTTTGGGGGCAAAAGTAGGGGGGTCGGCTTATACACGGGACACGAGTATATACGATAAATTTATTTCAGTAATTCAATACATAAAGTGAAATGCATATATTATATAGTAATTTCAAAGAGTGATCTATTTCAAGTGTTTATTTCTGTAAATGTTGATGATTATGGTTTACAGCCAATGAAAACCCAATAATTATTATCTCAGAAAATTAAAATATTGCCGTATTTTTCGGACTATAAAATGCACTTTTTGGGGGAAAGTGGGGGTGCATTTTATAGTCTGAATATACAGACTGTGGGGCTGTGCTGGGGGAGCAGCGGCTCTGGAGTGAGCTGAGAGGAAGCCAGAGTAGGCTGGCGCTGGCTGCAGAGACAGCAGTAAGTCACGTGTCCCCACTCATTAGACCCATTTAATATGCGCTGCATCCCACTATCCATCACCTCTCAGCACTAAAGCTGGTGCTGAGACATGGGCAGGGGGAGGGCGCAAATATTAATATAGTCTAAGTATACACTCCCCATCACTGTATGTGGTCCCTCATGCTGCAGTACACAGAAAAATAATAAACACTGCAACTTACCTCTCCTGCGCTCCCCTCCATCTCTTCCTGCCTGCCGCACTTCGTGTCTCAAGTCCTGTGTCCCCTAGGCATTCAATCATGTGATCAGGGTGAGCAGTGATGTTGTCACTGTGCAAAGCTGGTCACATGATTGGATGCCCTTTCTAGGATGGGGACATATTTTATGGATGGAGACCTTACCCCCATAAGTGTCCGCAGCAGATCCCCCCCATAAGACTGCATTATATTCACATTGTTTGCTTTATTTTTTATTTTCCTCTTCTAAGATCTGGGTGCGTCTTATAGTCCAAAAATACGGTATATAAAACCAACTGAAAAAGTGATTTTCAACTCATAAATGTTGGCCTACTGAAAAGTATATGCAGTAAATGCACTCAATTTGTGGTCGAGGCTCCTTTTGCAAGAATTACTACATCAATGTGGTGTGGCGCATGGAGGCGATCAGCCTGTGACACTGCTGAGGTGTTATGGAAGCCCAGGTTGCTTTGATATCAGCCTTCAGCTCCTCTGCATTGTTGGGTCTGGTGTATCTCATCTTCCTCTTGACAATACCCCATAGATTCTCTATGGGGCTTAGGTCAGGTAAGTTTCCTGGCCAGTCAAGCACAGTGATACTGTGGTTATTAAACCAGATATTTGTACTTTTGGCAGTGTGGACAGGTGCCAAGTCCTGCTGGAAAATGAAATCTTAATATCCAAAAAGCTTGTTGGCAGAGGGAAGCATGAAGTGCTCTACAATTTCCTGGTAGATGTCAGCGCTGACTTTGGTCTTGATAAACCCCAGTGGAGCTACACCAGCAGATAACATGGCTCCCCAAACCATCTCCGATTGTGGAGACTTCACACTAGACCCCAAGCAGCTTGGATTGTGGCTTCTCTAGTTTTCATCCAGACTCTGGGACCTTAATTTCCAAATGAAATGCAAAATTTACTTTCATCTGAACACAACACCTTGGTCCACTGAACAACAGTCCAGTTCTTTTTCTCCTTGGCCCAGGTAAAACACTTCTAGCCTTGTCTATTGGTCATGAGTGGCACAAGCAATGTGTCAGTTGTAGCCCATGTCCTGGCTGTCGCTGTGTGTGGTGGCTCTTGAAGCACTGACTCTAGCAGCAGTCCACTTCTTATGAATCTCCCCAAATTTTTCATTGGCCTTTTCTTAACAATCCTTTCAAGGCTGTGGTTATCCCAGTCGCTTGAGCACCTTTTTCTACCACACATTTTCCTTCCACTTAACTTTCCGATAATATTCTTGGATACAGCACTACAGCCAGCTTCTTTAGAAATGACCTTTTGTGGCTTACTCTCCTTGTGAAGTGTGTCAATGACTTGCTTCTGGACATGTGTCAAGTCAGCAGTCTTCCCCATGATTGTGTAGCCTGCTGAACCAGACTAAGGGACCATTTTAAACGCTTAGTAAGTTTTTGCAGGTGTTTGGTGTTAATTATTCAAATTTTCTGAGATAATGACCTTTGGGTTTTCAATGGCTGTAAGCCATAATTATCAACATTAACATAAATTATCACTTGAAATAGATCACTCTGTTTGTATTGACTCTCTAATATATGTGTTTCACTTTATGTATTGAATTACTGGAATAAATTCATTTGTTGATGATATTCTAATTTATTGAGATGCACTAGTATATACTCCAGAGCTGAATATTTTCATGTGTACTATTGAATCATGAAAGAAAAATGAAAAAGATGGTTAGTGGCTACTCTTTAAATTAGTGAATGAATTTAGCGCATCTTTCAACATGCGTCACTGCAAGAAATATACTTTAGTGAAAGATTAGAGTACAGTTCTATTATAATAGTGCTACTTTTTTGGGATAAATTTATGATGACTTTGTTGACATGACTGGACCTCACCCCACTTGTCTAATCTCTCCTCTCATTTTTCAAAAAATAGGCGAAGCTTGCCGGGTCTGCTATAAAAAAAACTACCAAGAATAGATGCGGGTTTGAGCAATATAAATAAACTAGATGGCGGCCCGATTCTAAAGAATCGGGTATTCTAGCCTATGGTTAGCAGGGTATACGGGGGCTCAGTGGTTAGCAGGCTATACAGCGGCTCAGTGGTTAGCAGAGTATACGGAGGCTGAGTGGCTCCTAGTCTGCTTCAGGGCAGAGTGCAGTGGTCAGGGGCAGAGTGGAGTGGTCAGGGGCAGAGTGCAGTGGTCAGGCGCAGAGTGCAGTGGTCAGGAGCACAGTGCAGTGGTCAGGGGCAGAGTGTATTGGTCAGGGGCAGAGTTTATTGGTCAGGGGCAGTGTGCAGAGATCGGGCCAGAGTGCAGTGGTCGGGGCAGAGTGCAGTGGTCGGGGTAGAGTGCAGTGGTCGGGGTAGAGTGCAGTGGTCAGGGGCAGAGTGCAGTGGTCAGGGGCCCAATGCAATTGCATCGGGAGCACGGTGAAATGAATTGTATGTATACAGGCGGGTCAGTGGGTAGCAGAGTATACAGGGGGCTCTGAGGGTAGCAGATTATACAGGCAGCTCTGTGGGTAGCAGAGTATAGAGGCGGCTCTGTGGGTAGCAGAGTATAGAGGGCGGCTGTGTGGGTAGCAGAGTATACAGGTGGCTCTGTGGGTAGCAAAGTATAGAGGTGGCTCTGTGGATAGCAGAGTATGATGTGGCGGGAGGCTGGAGGGGTGAGGACAGGTGGCGCTGGAGGGGTGAGGAGAGGTGAGGCAGGAGGGGTGAGGAGAGATGCGGCTGGAGGGGTGAGGAGAGGTGCAGATAGAAGGGTGAGGAGAGGTGCGGTTAGAAGGGTGAGGAGAGGTGCGGTTGGAGGGTTGAGGAGAGGTGCGGATAGAAGGGTGAGGAGAGGTGCGGATAGAAGGGTGAGGAGAGGTGCGGATGGAGGGGTGAGGAGAGGTGCGGCTTGAGGGGTGAGGAGAGAGGAGGCTGGAGGGGTGAGGAGAGAGGAGGCTGGAGCGGCGACATCACCGTTCCGCACACCTCTCCTCCTCCAGGCTGCACACCTCTCTCCCTCCAGGCTGCACACCAGCTGGCTCCGTATCCCCGGGGCCACTTGGCCTCCTGCTCGGCGTCCGGCACAGGGCTGACCCCCGGAGCCTCGGCCCAGTCCAGGAGCGGAGGCCAGTCCGTGCGGCCGCCATTCCGCTGAGAGCCGTCAGCAGCCTCGGGCGCCGGAAGTGAGGGGCAGGAGCCTGTAACTGTGAAACCGTCCGGAGCGAGCGCGAGGCACCCCGGAGACGACCGGCATTAACATTATGCAGCGGGGGGGCAGGATGGGGGCGGCGGGGGGGCAGGATGGAGCTGGTGTGTGTGGGGGCAGGATGGAGCGGGCAGGGGGGTAGGATGGAGGTGGCGGGGCAGGATGGAGCTAGCGGGGCGGGATGGTGGAGGGGGAGCAGGATGGAGTGAGCAGGGCAGGATAGAGCCCACGGGGGGGCAGGATGGAGCTGGCGGGGGGGGCAGGATGGAGGCGACGGGGGGGGCAGGTTGGAGGTGGCGGGGGGCAGGATGGAGCTGGTGTGGGGGGGGCAGGATGGAGCAGCGCGGGGGGGTAGGATGGAGCGGGCAGGCGGGGCAGGATGGAGCCGGCGGGGGGGGGGCAGGATGGAGTCGGCGGGGGCGGGGGGCAGGATGGAGCCGGCGGGGGGGGGGAAGGATGGCACTGGTGTGGGAGGGCAGGATGGAGCCGGCAGGGGGAAGGGTGGAGGTGGGGGGGTGGCAGGATGCTGCTGGTGGGGGGGGGCAGGTTGGATGCGAGGGGGGGGGCAGGATGGAGCCGGCCGGAGGGAGGTGGAATGGAGCCGAGGGGGGGAAATGGGATGGAGCCAGTGTGGGGGGGGGCGGATGGAGCTGGCGGGGGGGCAGGATGGTGGTGGTAGGGGGAGGGTCAGGATGGATGCGAGGATACACACCCGTGTGCCGGCTCGCAGGACCTGTCGTTGCCTGGGAAACCGATCAGCTGATCGGTTTCCCAGGCAACCACAGGTCCTCAAGCCATGGAGGTAGAAGACGTAGATGGAGCGCGCCGGCGGACGGGTGAGTATCCTCTATGAGGCTGTTTTTATTTTTAGTAGAACCAAGCAGCGGGGGAGCTGCGGGGGGGCCGCATGAGCCGCGGGGGGCCAGGAGGAGCCGCGGGGGGGCCGCAGGAGCGGGGGAGCCGCGGGGGGGCAGGAAAAGCCACGGGAGGGGCCGCAGGAGCGGGGGAGCCGCGGGGGGGCAGGAAAATCCGCGGGGGGCTTCAGGAGCGGGGGAGCCGCGGGGGGGGCAGGAAAAGCGGCGGGGGGCCGTAGGGGGGCAGGAAAAGACGCGGGGGGGCCTCAGGAGCGGGGGAGCCGCGGCGCTCCTGCGCCCACCGCTCAAGGGTCTGGTTGGCGCCGTTTTGACAGCAGCTCGCGGTGGGCGCTAAAGCGCCACTGCTCGTCGCCATCTTGGATCACCCTCAGCGGGTGTAGTGCCCAAGCCACTTCCGTCGTGTGACGTCATTTTTGTCCCTTGAAGACGGAAGTGGCTTCGGCTTTTATATATTAGATTAGCAGAAATTCGAAGCATTAATTTTTTAATGATAATAAAGTGTTTTTTGGTTAAGTCTCTTAGAAAGGTTATTTATTCCACTTTTTTTCCCAGGTTTGAAGTGATATTTTGAGGATAATGATTTTAAATATATATATATAGGAATGGGGATCGGGAAAATTCTATGTTGGTACTTAACTCCATTTAAATTAAATAAAGCTTTTCATCACAGTCTCCTCAATGCTGGAGAGGCTGTAATCAAACATCTGACATAAAGCATTTTTTGTGAATGTCCTCTACTAAAACCCTTAGGCTGGGCTTCCACCAGCGTATGGCATCCAATGCGTGACCACCAGATGCGATATACTAATGACCCTTGGCTCCTGCTCTGCTGCGAGTTACTAATGACCCTTGGCTTCTGCTCTGCTGTGAGTTACTAATGATCCTTGGCTCTTGCTCTGCTGCGAGTATGAGCCGAGTGTCATTATGCTGTGATTCCATCCTGCGATGTGATCACAGCTTTGGAGGAAAGGGAGATAATAATCTCTCCATCTCCTCCACTGTCGGGCTCGATGAATATCGCAATGCAGTTGGGTGACATCTGACTGCATTGCGATGTTTCACACACACACCCAGAAACTGGTATGGGTGTGTCTGATCTGTGACTCGCTGCCAAGCGCTGCATGCTGTGATTTTTTTCCTCGGCAAGATTTTGGCTGAGGAAAAAAACGCAGATAGACATTAGCTCATTGTTTTACAACGGTTCAAGTGTAATCTGATGTTTTATCGGATTGCACTCGTCCATTTAAAACACAAGTGAACACAAGGCTTTATGGAAAGATATCTGTTCTCTCTTATTAAAAATTACATCTCTTAACATTAATCTCACCTTTCAACTGTTTTATTATGTATAGGTTTAAAAGAATTTCTAGTTAATTATAGACATAATTTTCCCTATACTTATAGTTGATAAACACCTTATTGCAATTAAGTGGAAGCAAACTTTGCCTCCTTTAGTTTCAGAGATACCGGTAGTAGAGAGCATTTCAACTCATCAATTATATACTTACTAATCCCACAATGCACCACTCTGGAGCCGCGCCATATTACCATACCCAAGTGATGGGTGTGCTAATATGGCACAGGCTGGTGGCGGGACTGACAACAGAAGCCTATGCTGTACATACCACCGCAAACCCCTACACCATCCCAAGAAACCCCCCCGCCGCAGATTCTGACCTGACGGGGCCTGCAGTGAGGTCACAGTCATGAGACTGATCAAGTAACATCACCACAGGTCCTGTAAGCAGCACAGAGCAGCCAGGTATTCTCACTGCTCAGCCCGCACTCATTCAGCCTGCACTCACTCCTTCCCACCCTGCACTCACACTCCCCCTCAGTCTGCACTCACTGACCCCCTTCAGCTCGCACTCACCTTCCCTCAGCCCGCACTTACTCACTCCATACCACCCTCAGCCCACATGCAATCACCCCCCCAGCCTGCATTCACCCCCTCAGCCCACACTCACTCACCCTTCCTCAGCTCACACTCACTCACCCCTCCTTAGCTTGCACTCACCCCCTCAGCCTGCACTCACTCTCCCTACTCAGTCTGTGCTCACTCGCCCCCCTCAGTTTGCACTCACCTCCCTCTGCTTGCACTCACTCACTCCCCCTAGCCAGCACTCATCGCCTCAGTGCCCACTCACTCACCCCCCCTCAGCCTGCACTCACCCTCCCTCAGACCACACTCACTTACCCCCTCAGTGCTCACTTAGCCCTCTCAGGCTGCGCTCATCCCCCTCAGCCTGCACTCACCCCTCAGTGCCCACTCACTTACACCCCCTCAGCCCACACTCACCATCCAGCCTGCACTCACTTAACCCCTCAGCGCCCATTTACACCCTTCAGTCTGCACTCCCCCATCTCAGCTCACACTCACTCACCCCTCTCAACTTGCACTCACTCACCCCTCATCACCTGCACTAACTCACTGCCTCAGCATGCACTCACTACGCTCAGTCTTCACTCACCCCCGAGATGCACTAACTCACCCCCTCAACTGCACTCACCCCCTCACTCACACTCAGTCACCCCCTTAACTTGCACTAACTCACCCCCTCAAACCTAAACTCACTTACCCCCTCAGCCCTTCTCACTCACCCCCTGAGCCTACACTCATACTCACCCCCCTACAGCTTGCACTCCCTCACCCTCCCTCAGCTCGCACTCACTCATACTCCCTAAGGAAGGTGAAAAGTGCTCTGGTCCATTGAATCTGAAGACACCGAAGATTCAGAGTAAATGGGGTAAAGGGGAAGATGGTGGGGGAGAGTATAATAGCATGAAAATTGAGGGGCGGGGAGTGGGATGGCCAGTAATGGAGAAAGCGGAAGGGAGTGTGATGGTCAGTAATGGGGAAAGTGGGGGGAGTGTGATGGTCAGCAATGGGGACAGAGGGTGGGGAGTGTGATGGTCAGCAATGGGAAAAGTGCAGGGAGTGTGATGGTCAGCAATGGGGAAAGTGGGTGGAGTATGATGGTCAGCAATAGGGACAGAGGGAGGGGAGTGTGATGGTCGGCAATGGGGAAAGAAGGAGGGGAGTGTGATGGTCAGCAATGGGGAAAGAAGGAGGAGAGTGTGATGGTCAGCAATGGAGACATAGGGAGGGGAGTGTGAAGGTCAGCAATGGGGAAAAAGGGAGGGGAGTGTGATGTCAGCAATGTGGAAAGAGGGAGAGGAGTGTGATGGTCTGCAATGGGGAAAGTGGTGGGAGTGTGATGTCAGTAATGGCGAAAGGTGGGAGTGTGATGTCAGTAATGGGGAAAGTGATAGTCAGCGATGGGGAAAGAGGAAGGGCAGTATGATGGTCAACAATGGGGAAAGAGGGAGGGGAGTGTGATGGTCAGGAAACGGAAAAGGGGAGAGTGTGATGGTCTGCAAAAAGAAGGGGCGAGAGTGTGATGGTCTGCAAACGAAATGGGGAACGTAATATTCTGCAAAAAGAAGTGGGGAAAGTGTGATAGTCTGCAAATTAAGGGGGATGATGGTCTGCGAACGGAAGGTGGGAGAATGTGATGGTCTGCAAACAGATGTGGGGTGGGAGAGTATGATGGCCTATAAACAGTGGCGGGGGGAAAGTGTATCAAGTGCAGCAAAAGGAGGAGAGAATTTGAGAACACAGAATGGAGAACAAGGGGGTGATAGGTGCAGACACAATATGGGGAGCAGGGGGAAGAGAGTATGAAGAGCCATGGGATAAATTTAAGTACGCAGTATAGGGATATGTGTAGACACAATATGAGTAGTTAGGGAAAATAGGTGTGGAATCAGCATGAGGAGCTAGGGGGCCTGGGTTCTGACAAAGTATGAGAAGTGAGGGTGAATGGGTGCAGACACAGTATGAGGAGATGGGATGTGTGCAGACATAGTATGGAAGCAAGGGAAGGTGGGAGAATGTGATGGTCTGCAAACAGATGGGGGGTGGGAGAGTATGATGGTCTATAAACAGTGGCGAGGGGAAAATGTATCAAGTGTGGCAAAAGGAGCAGAGAATTTAAGAACATAGAATGGAGAACAAGGGGGTGATAGGTGCAGACACAATATGGGAAGCAGGGGTAAGAGAGTTTGAAGAGCCATGGGATAAATTTGAGTACACAGTATAGGGATATGTGCAGACACAATATGAGTAGTTAGGGGAAATGGGTGTGGAAACAGCATGAGGAGCTAGGGGGCCTGGGTTCTGTTAAAGTATGAGAAGTGAGGGTGAATGGGTGCAGACAAAGTATGAGGAGAGAGAGGGATGTGTGCAGACATAGTATGGAATCAAGGGGGTGATGAGTATGAAGGTAGTGAGGAGTAGAGATGAGCGGAAAATTTGCTTTGAATTCGGCAGTTCGAGGTTATGTTCGTTAACACTTCGCTCACCAAAAGCGTAACTGGATTTTCACACTAATACTGTTATTCAATATTAATATACAGTTTCAGTGTATAGTGGGTGTAGGATAGATCTTCGCTGAAATGCCGGTCTCCATTTTTTTTCTCTTTCCCGCATTTACAGTGGGGTGGTGCAGTCTGTCAGCCTATCAGCACACACACATAGCAAAGTGCATTTTTTGCATACAAGCAAGGTCATGTGTCATTGGCTGTGTATGCCACATGTCCTTTCTTATAAGACCCAGCTATTTTCCCCGTCTCCACCATTTCCTCACTGCTGCAGCTCTGTTTCAGATGACACCGCTGCTGCTGTGGGCGCTATACAGTATTACAGTTTCAGTTAGTCAGCCAGATAGCGAGCGAATTTCAAGTTCGATAGAGAGATAGGTTTAGGGAGTAGGGAGTAGTTTTAATATCAGCCCTTTTGAGGGCTATTTCAGAGATGTAGGGACTAGTTGTAATATCAGCCCTTTTGAGGGCTACTGGGCTAGTTCATAGAAGTAGGGACAAGTTGTAATAGCCCTTTTGATGACTTGTTAAGAGAAGTAGGGACTAGTTGTAATATCAGCCCTTTTAAGGGCTAGGTTAGAGCTGTTCATAGCACTTTTTGCCAGGCACGTCGGTGCCAGTGCTGTCAAGTGTTTTTCACAGAATCTGGCCAAATCTAGCTCAGCCAATCCTTTTGGGCTAGTAGTGTAGTACTGCTGTGAAGAAAGCTACACCACCTGTCTTTAGTAGCCAATTTTTACTGCATCTAGCCCAGGCAATCCTTTTGGGCTAGTAGCAGTGTCTGGTAGTCAGCGGTGTAGTCCACCTGTGAAGCAAGCTACACCGCCTGTCTATCTAATAACAATTTTTTATTGCATCTAGCCCAGGCAATCCTTTTTTGCTAGTAGCAGTGTCTGGTAGTCAGCGGTATAGCCCACATGTGAAGCAAGCTACACCATCTGTGTATCTAATAATATTTTACTGCATCTAGCCCAGGCAATTCTTTTTCGGCTTGCAGCAGTGTCTGCTAGTCCGCAGTGTAGCCCTCTTGTGTAGCAAGTTGCACCACCTGTCTATGTAATAACAATTTTTTACTTCATCTAGCCTAGGCAATCCTTTTGGGCTAGTAGCAGTGTCTCGTAGTCAGTGGTGTAGCCCACCTGTGAAGCAAGCTACACCACCTGCAGATCTAATTACAATTTTTAACTGCATCTAGCCCAGGCAATCCTTTTGGGCTAGTAGCAGTGTCTCGTAGTCAGTGGTGTAGCCCACCTGTGAAGCAAGCTACACCGCCTGTCTATCTAATAACAATTTTTTACTGCATCTAGAACAGGCAATCCTTTTGAGCTATACAGTGTCTGGTAGTCAGCGAGTAGCCCAGCTGTGAAGCAAGCTACACAGCTGTGTATCTAATAACAATTATTTACTGCATCTAATCCAGGCAATCCTTTTGGGCTAGATGCAGTGTCTGGTAGTCAGTGGAGTAGCCCAGCTGTGAAGCAAGGTACACCACCTGTGTATCTAATAACAACTATTTACTGCATCTAGCCCAGGCAATCCTTTTGGGCTAGTAGCAATGTCTGGTAGTCAGTGGAGCAGTCCACCTTTGAAGCAAGCTACACCGCCTGCAGATCTAATTACAATTTTTAACTGCATCTAGCCCAGGCAATCCTTTTGGGCTAGTAGCAGTGTCTGGTAGTCAGTGGAGTAGCCCAGCTGTGAAGCAAGCTACACCGCCTGTGTATCTAATAACAATTATTCACTGCATCTAACCCAGGCAATCATTTTGGGCTAGTAGCAGTGTCTGGTAGTCAGTGCAGTAGCCCACCTGTGAAGAAAGCTAAACTGCCTGTAGATCTAATTACAATTTTTAACTGCATCTAACCCAGGTAATCCTTTTGGGATAGTAACAGTGTCTGGTAGTCAGTGGAGTAGCCCACCTGTGAAGCAAGCTACACCGCCTGTGTATCTAATAACAATTATTTACTGCATCTAACCCAGGCAATCCTTTTGGGATAGTAGCAGTGTCTGGTAGTCAGTGGAGTAGCCCACCTGTGAAGCAAGCTAAACCGCCTGTGTATCTAATGACAACTATTTACTGCATCTAACCCAGGTAATCCTTTTGGGATAGTAGCAATGTCTGGTAGTCAGTGGAGTAGCCCACCTGTGAAGAAAGCTAAACTGCCTGTGTATCTAATAACAATTATTTACTGCATATAACCCACGCAATCCTTTTGGGATAGTAGCAGTGTCTGGTAGTCAGTGGAGTAGCCCACCTGTGAAGCAAGCTAAACCGCCTGTGTATCTAATGACAATTATTCACTGCATCTAACCCAGGCAATCCTTTTGGGATAGTAACAGTGTCTGGTAGTCAGTGGAGTAGCCCACCTGTGAAGAAAGCTAAACTGCCTGTGTATCTAATAACAATTATTTACTGCATATAACCCAGGTAATCCTTTTGGGATAGTAACAGTGTCTGGTAGTCAGTGGAGTAGCCCACCTGTGAAGAAAGCTAAACTGCCTGTGTATCTAATGACAACTATTTACTGCATATAACCCAGGCAATCCTTTTGGGATAGTAGCAGTGTCTGGTAGTCAATTGAGTAGCCCACCTGTGAAGAAAGCTAAACTGCCTGTGTATCTAATGACAACTATTTACTGCATATAACCCAGGTAATCCTTTTGGGATAGTAGCAGTGTCTGGTAGTCAATTGAGTAGCCCACCTGTGAAGAAAGCTAAACTGCCTGTAGATCTAATTACAATTTTTAACTGCATCTAGCCCAGGCAATCCTTTGGGCCTAGTAGCAGTGTCTGGTAGTCAGTGGAGTAGCCCACCTGTGAAGCAAGCTACACCGCCTGTGTATCTAATAACAATTATTTACTGCATCTAACCCAAGTAATCCTTCTGGGCTAGTGCCACAGTTTGGCCACTCACCTCTGCTCGGTTTCCATCCATAGTTTTTTGTGCCAACAGAGTTGCCAATTAGTTAACCTCCAAAATGAGTGGCAAAAGGCCTGCTGCTGGTGGAAAGGGAAATAGGCGTGTTGGAAAGGGAAAAAAAGTTTGTGTCTGTGGGGTAGGTGGTAAAGCAACAGTAACATCTGCTGAAGGGAAACTAAGATGTCTACTTATTTTCATGGACAATCTGATATGATCCTTTCTTATGGACATGACCATCACTATCAATTGCAGATGAGGCACAAAAAGAGCAGGTGCTTGAATAGATATCAAGCGCTCCATCAAGTGGACTCTCCTCCTCCTCAACTTCAACATCACAAATACTCCAGTCCTCAGAGGTGTCACCCCAATCGCACTTGCTTCCTCACAGCTCTCAAGTTTCAAGCCGCCCGTCTGAGTATGGGGTAAGACAGATGGCTGAGTATGCAGAGCTGTTCACTCATACTATAGCCTGGGAATCAGAGGTCTGCTCCAAAGCTTCTGTGAGTCCAGTTGAGGAAATGATCTGAGCTGATGCCCAGGAGCTTTGTGAGTCGAATCCAGGCCCATATGAAGAAGGTTCTGAGCATAATGTAGACCCTCATTCCCAAACTGTAACTCCTGTTGGTGGAGACAATGAGGAAGATGCTGATGAGACACCTTATTGGAACAACAACTTGACTTTTTGGCCAGGGCAGGAAGAGGTTAGCTCTGAGGACGACGGGTGTGATGACGAGCTTGGAGACCCAACTTACTGTCAACCCACAGTCAGCCAGTAAATGAGGTCAGCAGAGGAGGTGGAGGAGGATGCTAGTGACAACAAGGTTAGGTTGCGCCTTCCTGAACAGAGATGGAGTACTGGAAGCACGTCAACAACTGCATCCTCAACCACAACTCTGCCTCTGAGCAGAAGTCATGGTGGCTCTTCAGGTCGCATGGGCTCTAAACCTTACCTAGCCTGGGCCTTTTTTGAGATCGCAAAGGATGACCCAACTCACGGATTCTGTAAGATTTGTCACTAAAATCTAATTAGAGGCCAAAAAATCAATAGTTTGAGTACTTCATGCATGAACCGTCACATGGATATGACGCATAAGTCGCAGTGGGACGCTCACTGCGCTACAATGCGACCTAGCGGGCCAGGCCAACCACCGTCTGCCCCATCAAGTGCATCCGTGTTTTCTTGATCCTCTGTGACTGTGGGGACAGCAGTCACACATGCTTTTGGACGCAGACCTTCCACCTCTTTACCCGCAACAGCCAGTGTGATTGACAGGTCATCAGTTCTTTTGGAAGTGGAAAGACCTGCTGGTGTTGAGCGCTCCCCGACATCGAGAGCCTGCACCTCTCTCACACACCAGCAGTTTGCCGGGGACACCCTACTCAACCCCGTCCCAGCCCAGCAGCCAGCCTTTGGTCCCTCAGATGTGGACAAGTAAAAGACCATTTCCTCCTAGCCATGACAAAGCTAAGAGGTTGAATTTCACCATCTGCAAGCTGATGGCTACATAAATGCTGCCTTTCAGGATTTTCGAGACCTTATGTCCGTTGCACAGTGCCCCGGTACCAGATGCCCAGTCGCCACTACTTCTCAAAGCAAGCTGTGCCTGCGCTACACCAGCATGTCACACACAACATCACTGCTTCCTTGAGAAACTCTGTGTGAAAGGGTGCATTTCACCACAGACACTTGGACGAGTATGCATGGACAGGGGCATTACATGTCGCTGACTGGCCACTGGGTAACTATGGTGACAGCAAGAGAATGGGCTGCTGTACAAGTCTTGCCGTCCCCACAAGTGCGTCAATCCTCTGTAGGTATAAGTTCCTCCACTGCTTCTGCCTCCTCAACCTCGTCTCGGTCCTCCACCTGCACCAAAAGCCTGCCTGGTAATGCCACCTACATTGTAACTGCGCAGAGGGAATCCTGCACACCTCCTTACTATGCTGGCAGCAGGGCTCAATGGCATCAGGTGGTTTTTACATTGAAATGTCTGAGAAATGTGAGTCACACAGCTGAGGAGTTGTGGTCAGCTGTGGAGACCGAGTTTCATCAATGCTTGTCTCCACTCAACCTGCAGTAAGGGAAGGCCGTGTGCGACAATGCTGCAAACCTGCGTGCGGCCCTTCACCAGGGCAATGTGACACACGTGCCTTGTATGGCTCATGTCTTGAACCTGGTTGTCCAGCAATTTTTAGCCCACTATCCGAGCCTAGATGGGCTTCTGCAGAGGACACGATCGCTGTGTGCTCAGTTCCGCCGTTCGCATCCTGCAGCTCAATGACTTGCATCTCTACAGCAGTCGTTCGGCTTGCCAGTTCACCGACTCAAATGCGATGTGCCGACACGATGGAATTCAACTCTGAACATGTTGGCAGCACCCTATGAGCCCTGGTGCAATACGCTATGACGTATAGCCTGGGCCAACGAAATCCAGAGGTTGGGCAAATCACGCTGCTGGAGTGGTCTCAGATCAAGGACCTATGCACCCTCCTGCACAGTTTTGAAATGGCGACGAAGATGTTTAGTGCTGACAATGCCATTATCAGCATGACTAGTCCGGTCATCTACATGCTGCAGCACACTTTAAATAGTATTCGGACTCAGGTGGTGGGCCAAGAGGAGAAGTACAGGAGGAGAAGGGATAACAAGATCTTCAAAGTCCAGACGGTCAGCAGCAACAAGACGGCAGGCATGGGAGGGTGTGGGAGAGGGATTAACGAGGGCACGTGGTAGCAGCCAAACTGTTGAGGAAGGTGCAGGAGCCGAGGAAGAAATGGAGGACGAACTGGCGATATGCATGGAAGACTCAGCAGATGAGGGAGACCTTGATAACATTTCTGTTGTGCGAGGTTGGGGGGAGAGGGCCGAGGAAGAAAGCATGATTCTTACCTCGCCGCCACCAACACAACAAGGCCTTGGCCCTCCTGGATGCGCAAGACACATGAGTGCCTTCTTGCTGCACTACCTGCAACATGACCCTCGGATTGTCATAATTTGAAGTAATGCTGACTACTGGGATGCCACACTCTTAGATCCCCAGTACAAGAGAAAATTTGGCGACATACTTCCTGCCATAGAAAGGGATGCATGCATGCGGGAATATCAGCAGAAGCTGTTACAGAATCTTAGGCCTGATTTTCCACAAAACACCAGTGGTGCACATAGTGATTCTCTCAGTTCTAATTTGCCAACCTTGGGACTGTTGAGTCATCACTCAAACCGTAACAGTAACACCGTATCTGGTGGTAACAGCAATTTTGTGGAATCGTTTCACCAATTTTTTAGACCATCCTTTGCAAGGCCAGAATAGACAAGAAGTCTCACACATAGTCAACGCCTAGAGAGGGTGGTACAGGAGTATCTCCAAGTGAACATTGATGCCATGACTGTGGAACTGGACCCTTGCTCATTTTGGGCTTCCAATCTGGAAAAATAACCTGAGCTCGCCACTCACGCCTTGGAGATCTTGTCGTGCCCCGCAGCCAGCGTTCTCTCTTAACATGTCTTCAGCACTGCTGGTGGTGTGCTGACAGATAAGAGCACACGGGTGTCCAGTGACAATGTAGACAGACTAACATTCATCAAGATGAACAAGTCATGGATCCGCAAGGACTTTTCTACCCCTGTGTCATCCTGGGGAGACTAAAGGGTTGTGGATTTTTGAATGTGCTGCATTAAAGTCACCATTTTAAGCTTGCAACTGTGGGGCAATTGATGCCACTTAAGTGGTGTCTGTGCCCAAATTTTGGAAATAATGGAGACTCTTGTTGGAGTCTCCTTGCTGTGTTTTACATGATTTTGGAAGGGCATGACATGCCTATATCTGTGCCTCCTCCTCCTTTTGCTCCTCCACCTCTTTACTTTTCGCATGACTATAATTACTTGTCACTTTTCCATGTGTTTGTTGTGTCTTCTGAGTAGTTTGTCAGCTTTTGGACACCTTCAAAGGTGTTTCCTTTGTGTTTTCTATGAGTTAGTGTTTGCCTGTGATTGTTTTCAATGGTGTTCGACAGTGTTCGATGAACATTCGAACAATCAAATCGAATTTGAACACTAGGGTGATGGCTCATCTCTAGTGAGGAGGAAGTGTGGGATGGGCAAAATTTAAGGTGAAACATAATAGAGATTGGGTAGTGTAGGGGTAGAGGCAGGATGGATGCAGACATGGCTGAGTAGTGTGTGTGTGGAGGGGGTATGTAGAGGGGGTTGCATGGGGTGATAACGTGAGGCCAAAACAAGGATGCAACAGTATGGCAAGGAGGGGGAGTGTGATGAAATGTACAGATTAAACTCTGGACAGTATAGGGCAGTGATGGCGAACTCCAGGCCTCGAGTGCCACCAACAGTACATGTTTTCAGGATTTCCTCAGCATTGCACAGAGGTTGGAATCATCACCAGTGCAGGTGATTATATTATCACCTGTGCAATGTAAGGAAATCCTGAAAACCTGCACTGTTGGTGGCACTCGAGGCCTGGAGTTCGCCATCACTGGTATAGGGGGACACAGTGGGGAGAGCATGTGGAGGGGCAGTGTGTGTGTCATTTTGTGCAGGAAAAAAAGGGAAGAGCTATTATTTGTTTAGGAGCGCAGTGTAGGGCAGATATTTTTATTCAGGCTGCATTATCACAACACTCTTTTTAAGGGTTCCATGTCGGGATGTGGTGCAGAAAAGTTGAGAAGATGGAAGTCTGCAAAGATGTGAAAAGTCATCATGGCGTCGGGACAAGATGAAGAAAAGAAAAAGACAACCTCGATCAAAAACAAGGTCAAAGGAGTTGACCTAAATTTGTATAAATAGTCTGCAGTCACTCTACATGTCGCTCTGTGACTGCAGACTTGTGAATTCTCACAGTGCGCACACAGGATTGGCTGGTGGTGGCGGTGAGAGTGGAAGGTCACAAAACCACAAGCATGAGATTTACATACATGCAGTCACGTGCCTAATAGACATGTGAGGGTTGAACAATGAAAATGAATTGAGTGAGGCTGGACACGTCTAGTCAGAATGTAACCAGAAATATATAAATCACATACTCTTGCTCACATAACCGCCCAAGCTTGCCATTGACACAGGAGAATCTTGAAAGTGTGCAGTGTGCATACTGTGAGAATTCAGAGGTCTGCAGTCATCTAGATGGACTGGAGACTTTCATCTCAAACCTGGCTGAGCCCTTTAATTGTAACATTAAGCACTGTAGCCCAATCCTAAAAGCGTGTAATATACTCTCCGTCAGGATTCAGCTCTTGCTGGTTCCAGCTTTCATCACATGGTCAATCCACTCAAATGCAACTTTCATACTTATGGTCCTGTGACAGCTTTTCTTCCTGCCTCTGTTTTCAATGAACATTGAGAGGATTAGTAAGAGAAGCTCGTCAGCACCTGACTGTAAGTGTGACATCACATAAGAATGATTGGTGACATGATGACTACTCAGATCACTTTGGGGGGAAGGAGTGGAGTGCAGAAGCAAAGTTTTTCAAGACAGAGCCTGGGTGAAAGTGGGGCTGAGTTGGGACCTGGGCAGAGTCTCAGGGGGGCCCCAAAATTTTTCCAGTGAGGGCCCCTGAAATTCCTAGCGGCAGCCCTTGTTGGGAGGACTTGCATGGGCACACAAGAAGGCAGTTTCTGTTTGTTAGGGGGTTGGAGAGCAGTTTATGAAGGAGAAGGAAGTATTGCTGGGTAGAAAAGGCCACATGTGAGGAGTGTATTTAGCTACTGAATATCTAAAGGATTAATAATTTACAGAACAAGTTCTACTGTAACTGACTACTTAACCAGCTGAAGTGCAGAGATTAAATGAGAAGTAACAAGAATGTTCTCTTCCGCTATCAGTGAGTACTGTCGTAGCATAAACAAAGCTGAAGGAGGAGTAATTACCCTAGGCAGCTATAAGGAGTGGACTTCAAAAAGACAACATGTAAACCCAGTGGCGTAACTTCAGTCCCAGGGGCCCCGGTGCGAAAGCTCCAATGGGGCCCCCAATTATTGCAAATCTTTAGTAGTATTAGTCATTTTCTATAGGCCAAAGGGACGTTTGGGGCCCCCCTAGGCTGCAGGGCCCGGGTGCGATCGCAACCCCTGCACCTTTTGTAGTTACGCCCCAGTGTAAACCAATTTTGATGGTTTAGAGATATTCTCTCTTGACCAGGAAGGGGTGTTCATTGCTGTGGAGAATAAAGTCTGAAGGTCAGACCCAGGAATCCTGGGAAGTAGCTGCACTCTTGACCTGTAACATTATCATTAATATGCCGTATGAAACAAGAACTAAGAATAAGCCTCTGCTTTATTTAGAAGAAATGCATAAGATGTATTGTTTAACACTGTTATCAAGTGTTGAAACCCTGTTTCCTAGTTTAAGGCCCCATCTCACATAATGATATCATTAGAGAGATCGTTGTAACTGTGACGTTACAACGATCTTTCCGGCTATGTCGTTCTGTGTGACACTTTGCAGCGATCAGGCCCCTGCTGTGAGGTCGCTGATCGTTGCAAAGTGCTGCGGATCATTTTTTGATCGTTGGTTTCCCGCTGGTCAGCACGCATCGCTGCTTGTGACCGCGAGAAACCAGCGATCAGTGACCTCACTGGCTGGTAACCATGGTAAACAGCAGGTATCCAGGCAGCACGCGCTGCCTGGATACCCGCTGTTTATCATAGTTACCAGCGGTCTCCCTGCTTAGCTCTGCCTTTAAGGCAGCGCTGAGCAGGGAGGACGCTGACATCTCCTTCAGCGATGTGGAGGTGGCTCCCAGGTCCCTGATCGCTGGGGAGATCTGTCTGTTTGACAGCTCCCCAGCGATCAGGTAACGACGCTCCAGCGATCCCGGCAGGTCGTTATGACTCACCGTGGCCGGGTCTTCACGTCGCAGGCATTGCTTCTCCTGTCACGGTTCCGCGCCTGCGGCTGTGGGGCCCAGTGGTCCAGATCAATAGGGGTTGGCTGAACAGATAAAGGGTTAATACTTATTGTCGTGACGCCACCTGCGGGAATTCCGGTGATTTCACCGGCGCTGCTTAGGCCTCCGGGGGATGTACGGCAGCAAGATGGGACGCTCCCCACAGGATGAGCGGGAGTCCCCGGGGCCAGGAGCTGCACTTGGTGGTGTGTGGCAGCTCGGTGATTCTTAGCATGTGGAGTTAAACAGTTCTGAAGAAGCACAGACACCAGTATTCTCTGTAACGGGTCTTTTACTGTAACCAGGCAGATGATACAGGGTATACAGTTAACGGGTAACGGACAGGATGGTCCCAGCAATGACCGGTGTTGTTTCAGAGCTCCGCGGTATTCCTCCGTTCCTATTCTGTGCTATTTGCCGATGTCGCCTTAGGGTGCCAGGTCAGGGTACTTGGGAGACTTCTATTTGGAATCCTAGCCGGGATATCTACAGCTGGGCCTGTATCCCAATGGTAGGTCCCTGCTGGCAAGACAACTTGGATGGCAGCGGTGGTGAGATGCCCCTTAGGGAGCGGTTCTTCACCCTGGTTTGTGGAGCTGCGGTGAACGACTTGCTCGCCTCGAAAACCAGTGATTCGGTGGTTATGGGCACGGGTATAATTGGACCCGTTTGGTAGTGCCCGTGTTCCGGTATGTGTCACCGCTTGATAGTGCCCTGCCGGTAAGCTGGATTTCAGGGCTGCATGGGACTGTGCAGAGCCCTGCTCCTTCTTCCTTCCTCTCCAGCCACGTTCTTCCTTCTCCTCCTAACTTCCCCCCCACACTACTCCTGACACTCCTCCCACCAGGACCTGATTGGCCCTCTACCTCTAGTGTGTTGTGTGTGGTTTGGAGCTCTGAGGTTAGCCATGTCATTACTGAGGCAGAGAATATTGCATCTGCAGTATGGGATGCAATACCCTCCTGTAACGCACTCGTTGCGAGGCGCCACACTCCCCCTTGGGAAATTACACTTGTCCCAAGTGTCATGAAACCCCAACTACACAGAGAAATTAGCATTTTTATTATAACATAGAAAATAAACATTTTCATTAACAACAGTTACGATTGCTTGTTTTTCTTCCCCTAAGGGAGGCGCATTTACTTAGAACGTTACGAAACATTTTTATTTAACTAAACCGGTACTATTGGGGACCTGGCAGGCAGGGTTACTGTTCATTTGCAATGTCTAGAGTTGCTGCCGGACCGCTGTACTAGCAGGAAGTTAACAGAAAGTGTCCATGACAAAGTCAATAAAGGTTATTCAAAACAAAGTTATTTAAACGGGGTTAATCTTTCTTACGGGTGTAAGACACATCTGCGAACCCGGAGAGCGTACCACCCTGATAGCCGGCATGACGCTCGTAGGTGATGGCCTCTCCCCGGTATAAATCGCGGTCGGGGTGTCCTTTAGGGAGGTGAGACTCTACATCCCGGTGGCCCACAAAAATCTCTTCGTACACCCCCTCCTCCCGGGCAAAACCCCACCGTTGACCAGATTAAACGAGGTCACAGTATCTGTTTTCCGGAATTCTTCCGGTAACGGGAGTTGGCAGCGAGCCTCAGCACGGGCCCGCAGGTTAGCTTGTTCTTGGGCCCACCATTCAGCTTGGCGGCAGCAACGTATAGCATCGTCGGACGGTCGGGCAGCACGGACGTAGTCCCAGCGACTGGTGGTGCTGTAACGAGCTAAGAGTTGGTCGTAGCTCTGCACCGGCATGCGGACACGGTGATCGGGAGCAGATGCCGCGGCGGCACCAGACCACTGTACCCGAGCCGCTTGCAGCAGCTCGGCGGGAGTTCCCGCTTCATCCTCCTCCTCGGAACTCGGAACCGGTGTGGCTGGAGTCCTCAGGCTTGCTGGGGCTCTCGTTGTCTTCTTGCTGTATGGCCTCGACGACCACATTGGGTTCCTCGGCTGGTTGGGATTGTTGATCGGGATCCTCCTGTTGGTTGGGGTTTGGAATGGCGGGCTCTCCTCCATCTCATCATGCGGGGCTTCTAGGCTGCCCACCTCCTCAGCTTCTGCTTCGTCCTCCACCGCACCCGGTACTGGTGGTGCGTCTGCTCCGGTAACCGGGTAGGCCTCGGTAGGTTCAGGGCCAGTCTCCGGTTCTGGAGTGGGACAGGTAGTAAGTTTTTTTTTTAGTCCATGGGTGGGCTGAAGTCCTTGGCCCGTCCCCTTGGTTGTTTCCAGCAATCGGGGCGGACAAGGACTTTGGCGCCTCTGCCATGATCCTCCCACGAAGAGGGGCGGAGGCAAACCCCTGGGCCAGCACATTGTGGTACACATGGCGGGATCCGCCATATTGGTCGCCATCTTGACCCAGTGGTAAAAAGGCGGGAAAAGTTTGTTTTGGTCGAACAAAGTCCTTTTTGGTATAATAAAAGTTCTTTAAGCACACAATACCCGTTGGGAAACGGGTCTGCTCGTATCCTGTTCGTGACGCCAAATTCTGACTCACCGTGGCCGGGTCTTCACGTCGCAGGCGATGCTTCTCCTGTCACAATTCCGTGCCTGCGGCTGTGGGGCCCGGTGGTCCAGATCAATAGGGGTTGGCTGAACAGAAAAGGGGTTAATACTAATTGTCGTGATGCCACCTGTGGGAATTCCGGTGATTTCACCGGCGCTGCTTGGGCCTCCGGGGATGTACGGCAGCAAGATGGGACGCTCCCACAGGATGAGCGGGAGTCCCCGGGGCCAGGAGCTGCACTTGGTGGTGTGAGGCAGCTCGGTGATTCTTAGCATGCGGAGTTAAACAGTTCTGAAGAAGCACAGACCCCTAGTATTCTCTGTAACGGGTCTTTTACTGTAACCAGGCAGATGATACAGGGTATACAGTTAACGGGTAACGGACAGGTGGTCCCAGCAATGACCGGTGTTGTTTCAGAGCTCCGCGGTATTCCTCCGTTCCTATTCTGTGCTATTTGCCCATGTCGCCTTAGGGTGCCAGGTCAGGGTACTTGGGAGACTTCTATTTGGAATCCTAGCCGGGATATCTACAGCTGGTCCTGTATCCCAATGGTAGGTCCCTGCTGGCAAGACAACTTGGATGGCGGCAGTGGTGAGATGCCCCCTAGGGAGCGGTTATTCACCCTGGTTTGCGGAGCTGCGGTGAATGACTTGCTCGCCTCGGAACCAGTGATCCGGTGGTTATGGGCACGGGTATAATTGGACCCGTTTGGTAGTGCCCGTGTTTTGGTATGGGTCACCGCTTTATGGTGCCCTGCCGGTAAGCTGGATTTCAGGGCTGCACCGGACTGTGCAGAGCCCTGCTCCTTCTTCCTTTCTCTCCAGCCACGTTCTTCCTTCTCCTCCTAACTTCCCCCCCACACTGCTCCTGACACTCCTCCCACCAGGACCTGATTGGCCCTCTACCTCTAGTGTGTTGTGTGTGGTTTGGAACTCTGAGGTTAGTCATGTCATTACTGAGGCAGAGAATATTGCATCTGCAGTATGGGATGCAATACCCTCCTGTGACGCACTCGTTGTGGGGCGCCACAGTTATCGCTGTCGGGATCACTGGAGTGATCGTTATGTGTGACTGGGCCTTTAGTCATTATTCCAGAACAGATCTTTTAAGTTTTTGAAACAGATTCTAGTCTCACTGATTTGTTTATTTTTAGGGTCACCATATCACCATATCACTTGTGGCGCGAAAACGGGTAAGCAGCTAATCTTCACACACACTCGGGGGTATGGCAAACAGATGTTTACAGACAACAAAGCAAACCTCACTGGCATGGGTCCTTTACAGCATCACAGTGAAACTATACAGTTTAGATAGTCTCTCAAACATTTTAATAGTAAAAATATTGCACAAATATACAGTGGTATACAATCATTTTTTTAACAGCTTCACATGACACAGTTTTCTATTTGGATGTACAGTTGTGGCCAAAAGTATTGACACCTCTGCAATTCTGTCAGATAATACTCAGTTTCTTCCTGAAAATGACTGCAATCACAAATTCTTTGGTATTATTATCTTCATTTAATTTGTCTTCAATGAAAAAACACAAAAAGAATTGTCCTAAAGCCAAATTGGATATAATTCCACACCAAACATATAAAAGGGGGTGGACAAAAGTATTGGCACTGTTAGAAAAATCATGTGATGCTTCTCTAGTTTGTGTAATTAACAGCACCTGTAACTTACCTGTAGCACCTAACAGGTGTTGGCAATAACTAAATCACACTTGCAGCCAGTTGACATGGATTAAAATTGACTCAACCTCTGTCCTGTGTCCTTGTGTGTACCACATTGAGCATGGAGAAAAGAAAGAAGACCAAAGAACTGTCTGAGGACTTGAGAAACCAAATTGTGAGGAAGCATGAGCAATCTCAAGGCTACAAGTCCATCTCCAAAGACCTGAATGTTCCTGTGTCTACCATGCGCAGTGTCATCAAGAATTTAAAGCCCATGGCACTGTGGCTAACCACCCTAGATGTGGACGTAAAAGAAAATTGACAAGAGATTTCAACGCAAGATTGTGCGGATGGTGGATAAAGAACCTCGACTAACATCCAAACAAGTTCAAGCTGCCTTGCAGTCCGAGGGTACAACAGTGTCAACCCGTACTATCCGTCGGCGTCTGAATGAAAAGGGACTGTATGGTAGGATACCCAGGAAGACCCCACTTCTTACCCCGAGACATAAAAAAGCCAGGCTGAAGTTTGCCAAAACTTACTTGAGAAAGCCTAAAACATTTTGGAAGATTGTTCTCTGGTCAGATGAGACAAAAGTAGAGCTTTTTGGGCAAAGGCATCAACATAGAGTTTACAGGAGAAAAAAAAGAGGCATTCAAAGAAAAGAACACGGTCCCTACAGTCAAACATGGTGGAGGTTCCCTGATGTTTTGGGGTTGCTTTGCTGCCTCTGGCACTGGACTGCTTGACCGTGTGCATGGCATTATGAAGTCTGAAGACTACCAACAAATTTTGCAGCATAATGTAGGGCCCAGTGTGAGAAAGCTGGGTCTCCCTCAGAGGTCATGGGTCTTCCAGCAGGACAATGACCCAAAACACACTTCAAAAAGCACTAGAAAATGGTTTGAGAGAAAGCACTGGAGACTTCTAAGGTGGCCAGCAATGAGTCCAGACCTGAATCTATAGAACACCTGTGGAGAGATCTAAAAATGGCAGTTTGGAGAAGGCACCCTTCAAATATCAGGGACCTGGAACAGTTTGCCAAAGAAGAACGGTCTAAAATTCCAGCAGAGCATTGTAAGAAACTCATGATGGTTACCGGAAGCGGTTGATCGCAGTTATTTTGGCTAAAGGTTGTGCAGCCAAGTATTAGGCTGAGGGTGCCAATACTTTTCTCTGGCCCATTTTTGGAGTTTTGTGTGAAATGATCAATGTTTTGCTTTTTGCTTCATTCTCTTTTGTGTTTTTTCATTTAAGACAAATTAAATGAAGATAATAATACCAAAGAATTTGTGATTGCAATCATTTTCAGGAAGAAACTGAGTATTATCTGACAGAATTGCAGGGGTGTCAATACTTTTGGCCACAACTGTAAGATGGGTGTTAAAAGAAACATGTCACCATGAAAATACTGTATATATTGTTTTTTAATATTCTAATCCTCTGCTCTTTCCGGGATTTGGTGTCTATTGTGTGGTCTAATCAGTGATTGACAGCTTCCTTTGTATGAGTGTGCCTGCAGAAGTAACTGTTAATCACTAATAGAACCACCACTGAACCAAAATTCCCCCCGAAAGCAGAGGTGTAAAGGATTAAAAAACAGGTTGTATTAAATCCTTACTCACAAAACTATGCAACAATCTGCTTTGCTCCTCTTCTCTGTAAACATTGTGCTTGCAGACTAGACTGCATTTTCATGTTGATAGGTTCCCTTTAATGAAAAGTAGAAATATAGGAGGACAGTACTTCCAGGATCTGCACTGCTTATCCGATAGGAAAGGACTTGACACGATTTAGCGTGCTAACGATGGCTTTTTATTACATCCTACGAGTTTCGGAGTCAAATCCTGACTCCATCCTCAGGGAGCCTACATGGTACTATGTTGTTTCCCAGAGGAAGGAGGCGGGAACTCCGAGGTTTTCAGGTGGATGAGGATGCTATAATGGTCACTTGTGATGTTGAATCACTGTATGGCCACAATGATGACCTTCGAGCAACGTGGTTCTTTCTTGATATGTCGGATCTGTCTAGCGACATTGCTTCTCTCCTCATGGAGCTCCTTGAGTTCACCCTAACTCACAATTTTTTTGTCTTCAATGCTTCTTTCTACCTGCAGCTCCAGGGCACAGCTATGGGGGCGGCCTTTTTGCCCTCATATGCTAATTTGTTCCAGGTGCTGTGAGAGAGGAACCTGTTCCTGTAGGATCAAAGGTCGTCAGTGGACCGCGTCCATCTCTGGGCACAGTACATTGACCAATTTTTTTGATTTTGCAGGGAGTCGAAGGTGACTTACATTCTTTTATGAAGACACTAAATAACAATGAGTTAAATATTAAAATCACATATCAAATTTACAAGTATAGGGCTGAATTCCTGGATGTCTCTGTGAGAAGGGATGATGGCGGCGCTCTACAGACCGACATCTACAGGAAGCTAACATCTTCAAAGGAGTTGCTCCATGTCACCCCGTCCCATCTCCCGTATATATGGTCAGATCTGTACCAGTTGGACAATTCCTTAGACATAAAAGGATTTGTTCCTTGGAAGCAGATTTCACGACTCGTGCGGAAGAATTTAAAACCAGATTCTATGAACGCTGCTACAGCCGACATTCTATGACATATGCGTTTAATAGGGCAAGATATATCTCCAGGAACGAACTTCTTTATGGCAGGGGCAGATAGACATGTGATGGACACGTTAGGTCACGTCATGAACACTTGAAAAAAATGCGGGCATGCCTGGATAAGTCATGACCCATTTTACTAACGGATCCAACACTTGCAAAAATCATAGTGCAATGTCCGATGATTGCTATTAGGTGATCTAGAAACCTGTGTGACCATCTCGTGTCTAGTCATTACATCAGTGGTGGTAGAATGACCTTTCTTGATACCGTCTTTCCCCGAAAGTAAGACCCTGTCTTATATTTTTTTGGGGGCCAAAAGTGGCCCCCTGTCTTACTTTCGGGGGGGTCTTATATTGGCAGCCCCAGCCACTCCAGCCTCCCATCCACACACACCCACCCACCCTACACTTACAAACACATACACATACACACACACGCACACACTTACAAACACATACACACACACACTTACAAATACACACACACACACACACACACACTTACAAACACACATACACTTACACACAAACATACACTTATAAACACACACACACACACACACACTCACACATACACATACACACTGCTTCTTACCAGCTCCCCTCGCCTTCAGTGTGGCTCCTTGCTGTCCCCCGGTGTGTCCAGGCTCCTCCAGTGTCCTGCAGCTGCAGCCGCGCTGGTGCAGATAGGGTTAATCACAGCCTAACATGCTGTGTGCCCTTGCTGAATTCTGCCCAGCCTGACATCACAACAGCCCGGCTCGAGCTCTGATTGGCTCCCAGGAACCAGTGGGCGCGGCCAGATGACGAGCCCATGACGTCATCTGGCGGCGCCCACTGCTTCCTGGGAGCCAATCAGAGCTGGAGCCGGGCTGCTGTGACACAGCATGTTCGGCTGTGATTAACCCCGTCTGCTCCAGTGCGGCTGCAGCTGCAGGACACTGGAGGAGCCTGGACACACAGGGGGACAGGTACTGGCCTTATATTCCCCAGCGCCCCCCCCAGGCGGCCTTACTTTCGGGGGGGGCCTTATATTAACAGACCCCCCCGTTCCCCCTACCCTGCCTTACTTTCAGGGGGTCTTACTTTCGGGGAAACACGGTACGATTCGCAAGAAAGTGGGATGCTCCCCATGTGGGAGATGCATAGCTTGTCCAAATATTGAGAGGGCAAGACTTTTGTTGACGCCACTAGGACAAGAACATTTAACATTAGAAAGAAAATTGCATGTACTACGACTGCAGTCATCTACTACACCACGTGCCCCTGCCGAAAGATTTATGTTGGGTTAACCACGAGAGCCCTAAAGGTATGGGTCCGGGAACATGTCTTAGCTATTAATGCAGCTAAAGAATGTCTGGATATATCACTTTTAAAAACTTTACTCAGACATTTTTGGGAGCATCATGATTCCTGTGGTAACCTTTTGAAAGTAAGAGGGATTGACACTCTTGAACTTGGGGTCCATTGTGGTCCGGTTGCCTGTAGATTGGGAATGTTAGAGACAAGAAGGATTTGGACACTTGGGTCCCTTCAGTCCAATGGGCTTAATGAGAATATCAGTTTCGTTCCATTCTTGTGATCAGCCTTCTAGGCTGTAATTTCTGACTGTGATCCTAATCAGGTTCTTTTATTTTATGGTTTTAATTTAGGCTGCCGATACATTGGATCTACATTTGCAAACCCCACACATCTGAATTATATGATGACTGAGGAATTTTGCTATGAGGGATCAATGCATACCCTACCTCATCTATACATTTATATAAGACTAATATGTATGCCACAGCAATATTACAATTTAGATTAGTATGATCCACATATCTGTATCTTCTATTAGAGTGTATGTGATTGTATATATTAAACTTATATATGCAACAGAGTTTTATGTAATCAAATATGGTTAAAATTATATGCATGTACATTCTATAACCCTTTTTGTCGATATATTTGACTTATTTGTTGCATACCATACTTTAAAGGGAACCAACCACCTCAGATGACGACTATAAGCAGTTAATACATGTCCCTGCACCCTACCTACACCGTTCCAGCTATGTTTTTGCTAAGAATATTGATAAATGCAAACCGAAAGAACACATTTATAAACTTACATTCCTGCGTACTTGAGGGCGTCTCCCTCGGGCTCTCGTACTAGAGGGCTGTGTCTCCAGCAGCTTGACTGGCTTCTCCAGCCCTCCCTCTTACTTTGCAGGACGTCACATGAAGGGACGGGAGCTGCCTTGCGTGCCCGCCCACTGATACAAAGTGAGAGGGCGTGATGTTATGTATCAGTGGGCGGGCACGCAAGGCAGCTCCCGTCCCTTCATGTGACGTCCTGCAAAGTAAGAGGGAGGGCTGGAGAAGCCAGTCAAGCTGCTGGAGACACAGCCCTCTAGTACGAGAGCCCGAGGGAGACGCCCTCAAGTACGCAGGAATGTAAGTTTATAAAGTGTTTCTTTCGGTTTGCATTTATCAATATTCTTAGCAAAAACATAGCTGGAACGGTGTAGGTAGGGTGCAGGGACATGTATTAACTGCTTATAGTCGTCATCTGAGGTGGTTGGTTCCCTTTAAGTGTTATGGCAGGGATGCTATTTGGTCTTCTTGCATTGTGTGGGACAAGAAAGAGTTAATTCAGTGGCTGACCTTGAGCCTGGAGGGCCCTGGTGCTGCAGCTGCTGGGGAGGAGCGGGGAGAGGGGGGTGTTAGTGGATGTCGGCGGCTTGCTAGCAGATGTCGGCGAGGAGCGGGTGCTGTAGGTGATGCGGCTCCTACCTGCGCCGAGCCGCGCATTGCAGTCCTGGGAGCCGAGACGGCAGAGGAGAGGGGTGGCGGGATCAGCTAAGGGAACCAGGAAGCTTCCCTCAGTTAACCTCCTCTCCTCTGACACAGGGTCATGGGGGTCGTCTGGAGGCCCTCCTGCAAGCTTGAGGGGCCCCCTAGCCGGTCGGGTCCACCCTTGAGTTAATTTGTGTTCAGTAGAACTTCGTGGCCTGAGGCGCTGCCGCATCCTGATGCCTCTATGGTGATGATGACATTGGGGCGGCTGCCGCGTCTCATTCATCGGGTCCAGTCATGTGGTTTTCCTCGTGAGCAGGCTGACAATAACGTGTCAGTGGCTCCGCCTCCTCATTTCTGGGAGAGAGGTGATGCGACAGAGGATGCCCAGACCCGGACCCCCAATTGGCCATCCAGCCTTATTAACGTGCACTCATCCCCCAGAATGTTGCCCTCTGATGAAGGACAAGCCGAAACTGCCATAGGGATCGGCGGCACCAGATTTGAGCTCTGAGCACCCATCAATCTAGGTAACATTTGTGCAATGTGCTAATTCTGAGGAGAGAAAAAAAAACATATTTGGCCTCTTACAAATATCCATTGCATTTAGCAGAATGCTGTTTGCCACTCTTAGGGATAACCCATGTCTCCCAACACCGATGCTCAATCTCCTACAACCCTGGCACGGGGGCGATTGTAGTGGCTGTTTGCCACTCTTAGTTTATTGCATTTTTTATCTTTCTGCAGTTTGAGGCTGGGCCCTCTAGGGGACGTCAGTCACTTGTGTAGCATATTTTTGGGTGTGGAACAGCCCGCCTTCTTTAACAGCTGGGTGTCATTAATAGGGTGTGCTCTGACACTATGTTTCACATTGCCTGGAGTGGCTGCCACCCTGGGGTGACCTCGTGTCCAGTAATACCACCAGTTTCCTCTTTGTGGCATGGATGGACGCAGATGCTACAATCGCGCCCATGCCAGGGTTGTAGGAGATTGAGCATCGGTGTTGGGAGACATGGGTTATCCCCTAAGAGTGGCAAACAGCATTCAGATAAATGCAATGGATATTTGTAAGTGGCCAAATATGTTTTTTTTCTCTTCTCTGATAATTATGTAACCTATTGGGTGAATTCTTAATGTGCTAATTCTGGCATGCCAACTGCCTGAGTGTGGGATAGGTACCTCTATGTATTCATACTGCACAATACTGCATGCATGCCTTGCAATAGATGCACTTTAATGATCTGTAACATCTGTGCATATTACTTGTATAATACTGGTGGTTCTATTCCGATCTTCCTCTGTGTATGCATTTATCATTGTGTTATACTCTAAATGGATCCACTGAATATGTTAACACAAGGATAAAATATATCTGGATTTCATAATTGTATATGTGAATGATATATTTGTGTTTTGTTTGGTCTAATATCCCAGCCATGGTGTAGTTGTGTGCTTCTGCCATTATATTTGTAGCTCTCTGGATGCTAGCCTGCCACACTGTGCTGCCAATCTTGTATGTGTAAACCTGTCCCCCTCTTTCTATAATAAAATGCACCTTGCTTTTTCACGTTTAATATAGACATCTGGTGGTGAGTTTTGTTTATGTTATACGGTGCTTGATGGTGGGTTTACACGCCACGATATCGTTTCGATATCGCAACTCAATGGCGCGGGAGCGCGCAATTAGTGCACGTTTCACCCGCATCGCATTGCCTGTTTAGACGCTGCGATATCGTAATACAACGTCCGTGCGATGTCTCCGCCTCCCAATCCAGGATCGCATAGTTAACATGGGAGTGAATGGGTGACGTATCAAATCGCATCGTAATTGGGTGTTTACACAGCACGATCTGGCTTCAATCGCTATGCAATATCGGGGCATTGAATAGCACGCTCATTCGATCCCCGATATCGCATTGACATCGTTCCTGCATCGCATTGGACGTTCACACCATACAACGCAGGCACGATATCGGGTCCAACGATTGAACCACGTGACTTTTGATTGAAATTGTACTGCGATATCGCGACGTGTAAACCCGCCATTAGGCGCGACTTGTCTTGTTCATGGATCGATGTCTCTTAACAAAATTGTTGAATAAGGACATCTCAGATGAAGTTCATTAACTATTTTAAAAACTTGAAGCTCAATTCATGTTAAATTGAAAACAATGACATGTTGTAATATACATCTTGATTCATTCTTCTTCCTGACCTCCCAACTATTGCAGTAATGTAAATATTCCTTACTTTATTGCTCGGTCTGGGGTTGCTATGGCAGCATCAACAAATCAACTTTGTTCACATTCTGTGGATATAGCAAAGCATCATTATTTTTCATTTAAAGTAAGTATATAAAGCTACATTTTTACAAGTAGCATTCCCATTTAACCCCTTTATTCCGGGGATATTTAAATTTTTCGTTTTTATTTTCCCTCCCTGGCTTCCAAGAGCCATAACTTTTTTATTTTTTAGTCAATATAAGACATGAGGGCTTGTTCTTTTGTGGGAAGAGTTGTACTTTTGAATGACATCATTTATTTTACCATATAGTGTACAGGAAAATGGGGAAAAAAATTCCAATTGTGGTGAAATTGCAAAAAAAGTGCTATTACATATTAGTTTTTTATTTTTTTATTCACCATGTTGACTATATGGTAAAACTGACATGACGGTATGAAGCCTCGTTTTGGTACCAGTTCATAGATACCAAACATGTATACTTTTACTGGTATCTAAGTGGTGAAAAAATTCAGAAGTCCTTAAAAAAAGGAATTGCATTTTTCCGCTATTTTCCATGACCCGTAACGTTCAAATTTTTTGGGATGTGGGGCTGTGTGATGGCTTATTTTTTGCGTCTTGAGCTGACATTTCTAATAATATTTTTGGGTAGATGCACTGTTTTAATTGCCTGTTATTTCATTTTATTGCAATGTTGCAGCAACCAAAAAAGCATAATCTTTGCATTTGTTTTGTTTTTCCATTATGCAGTTTACAGATCTGATTAATTGATTTTATATTTTGATAGTTTGGCCATTTCTGAACATGGTGATACCAAATATGTGTATTTTTTACTTTTTTTTAAGTTTTATTTTCAAAGGGGCAAAAGAAGGGGTGATTTGAACTTTTATGGGTTTTTGTTCATATTTTTAACATTTTTTTTACATATTTTATTTATTTTACACTGCCCCTTATGTGCTTCTGCACATCTATGAACAGAAGAAATTATCACTTTCTGTGGATCCCAGGGCTCACCGGGCATCCACAGGAAGTGGTTCATGACAGCATTCAGGGACCTTTTAAAATTGTTGTGTGTAAATTGCTTATAATGAATTTTATATTTCATATTTTAATATTATATTTAATTATTATTTAATTATTATTCAATTTTAGTCCATATTTTATTTTCTTTATTTATTACATCACAAAAGTTAATTTATGTATTTCATATAATAAGTGACACATTTGTAATAATTAATGTTTTGAGGCTAAAAGATAGAGTATTATATGTTTATTATGTATTTGTGTGGAGTGCCTATTATAGGGTTAATCATGTTAATTTTGGTAAATTCATGGTCCAATCATTGTGAAACCAACCCCTATAAATGTCACTTCCTTTGTATTATCCTCTGTACCACCTGATGAAAACATGTTATCTGTTCAAACACATTGTGGCATACTGAGGATCAGTAAAGGTCTGTTTTATTATATAAACCTTTGTTAATATCATATTCCTACCTTAGCGCTCCATAGATCGCCTTTACAATTCATCCCATATGTCTACTCCCTGTGAGGGACAAGCGTCAGGAGCAGCTGGATAATCTAATCTAAACAAAGCGAAAGGACCTTGTGTTGTCTAGTAACCGGATGCCAGCTTAAGGACCTGTGATGACGAAGTTCTGGTTTCCCAGTCATGTGACCGCATCCGGAGAAGTGGCGAAGCTGGCTGCGGTATGATTACATAACAACATAGAGCAACAACAGGTTCTGCTCCCCCTACCAATACATTAACTGGGGTTGTGCAGAGGTGCACAACCCCATTAGATAAGTGGCCATAGACCCTTTTATCCAAAACACATACCAGTATAACAGTACCTTCACATGCACATCCTGTCTTTCCTTGCTCAGTTCACATCTGAGGCAGCCAATGTGTAGGAGATGCAGTCAGATACTGTCATGTACCCACTTCTCAGCATGTGATTTGCAGTGTGTCTGCAAGGTTTCATTTCTCTCCTCTCACCCAATCTAACTCAACCCCTGTTCTACGCTAGAAATTGAGCATACTCCAACACAGTTCACCCCCCCCAGCTACGCAACGCGCTGCCACCACTCCTCAGACACATAGGGTAAGGAGTCCCTGAAATAAACTACTGTTTGACAATTAGATTACACACTCTAAGGCTATTGATTCTTTTGGAGCATACAAGGATCAAACTTATTAAGGTTTTAAGCTTTAATATAAAAGTTACAATTATTACAATGAAAAAATATAAAAGATAAAAAATAAAAAGGACATACAGATATGCAAGACAGTTATAAAATAAATGGGAGAAAATTACAGAAATACCTAACTTCCAGTCTACTGTTATTCTGTATCCTTGGGGGAAGAAAAGATGAAATACGGATCACAATCATCGTCATCTGATCCACAATCTGTAAACAAGCTTTTTTTTTTATATTTGCATGGCTCTTTACAGGTTAATCTTGGGTTGAATTTTCCAGAACAGCCAGTAATCTTAATTTTCTAATTCCAGGTTAAGAGAAAAAATCAGAATCCGGCTCAACAGGAATGGGAAGCATTTTTAGGAAGACCTCCTGGGGTCTCAGATCTTGTGAACAGGATGAAAACAGGGTATGACCTTTCGTGTAGGGATGAAGCCAGTGAACAAATGTTGATTAACTGTGTCATACATTCCCTGCAAATACATATTTTTTTTCTCTACAAACACTAATCGCATGTTGTGTCATGCCCAATGGCTTTCGTGTAGGCAGTGTGTAGTGTTGTGCTCAGTCACTAAAGCCACATCCACACACTCAGTATTTGGTCAGTATTATACATCAGTAATTGTAAACCAAAGCAAGGAATGGAACACTGAGAGAAAAAGTATAATAGATACACGTGCACCACTTTTACATTTATCACCCACCCACTCCTAGTCTTGGCTTACAAATACTGATGTAAAATACTGACCAAATACTGAACTTGTGATCGTAGCTTAACACACCAACAAATAAAAAGAGAAGCCTTTGGGGCTGCAAAAAAAATAATAATAAAGAAATAAAAAAAATTCAATTTTGTATTAAAAATAATTGATTCTATAATAAATATCATTAATAAAAAAATGCAACACATTCATTTTGAAGTCAAAACAGGAATGAAGAACAAACCATTTAAGGCTGTGTTCACACTGGGCGTTTTTGGGCTGTTTTTGCTCATCAGTTTTTGTAGCCAAAACCAGGAGTAGAGCAATCAGAGGAAAAGTCTAATAGAAACACGTCACCACTTCTGGATTTAATCACCCACTGCTGGTTTTGGCTACAAAAACTGTTGAGCAAAAACAGCCCAAAAACGCCCAGTGTGAACACAGCCTTATATTTCATTTAAATATTCTTGTGTCATGTGGCCATATAATTTAGAATAATTTTTATCTTGGAGAATGTGGACCAAATTGACTGATACAACTAATCAAACACATATTTACATACCATTAATTACATAGATGATTTTTAGCTTCAAAAACCATATCACATCTGTTTCTAAGATTAAAATAATACGGACATTCTGGTTTTCATTTAGTCTTTTGTGTAATTTGGGTCAAAATGTCTACAGTTTTAGTAGTTAAAAAAAAACCACTGAAAGTCTGCTATTTGGCATATTAGTGACTTACATCTATTACAGGCCTTACTCACCTTTTAGAGGACGTTAGCAGAAGGAATTTTTGTTGCTGTTTTTCAATAGTTCTCCACTTCATACATTTTAATTTTGTTCTGAAAATGCCACAGAAAGGTCAAACAAAGTACAACAAACACAATTTCAGGATAATTCAATTCCAATGCTTTCTGATCAATCAGACTTTCTTAAGCAGGAGAACCATGTATAATAGAACTGCCACAACATTGAATACACGTGTAACTGTAATACAATCTCCTAATACAGTCATGAGTGAAAGTATTGGCACCTTGAAATTGTTCCAGAAAATTAAGTAATTCTCCCAGAAAATTATTGCAATTACACATGTTTTGTTATACGTTTGTATGTGTATTGGAACAACACAAAAAAACAACAGAGAGAAAAAGGAAAATTGGACATTTCACACAAAACAAAGCTACCATATATACTCGCGTATAAGCCGAGTTTTTCAGCCCAAAAATTGGGCTGAAAAGTGCCCCCCTCGGCTTATACGTGAGTCAATACGGCCCCTCAAAGTTTTGCGCCCCCACCTCCCTTTCTGGGCCCCCCCGCATGCAGCGCTGCGCATATACATTACCGGTCTAGCAGCTGTCACCCTCCGGTGGCGGATCGCGGCTCCCGGCTCCGGGCTCCATCTTCCTCGCTGTCTTCCTGCTTGTCAGGTGACCGGCCGCGCTCGCGATGACGTCATCGCGATGAGCCCCGGTCACAAACCAGGAAGACAGCGAGGAAGATGGAGCCCGGAGCCGGGAGCCGCGATCCGCCATCGGAGGGTGACAGCTGCTAGACCGGTAATGTATATGCACAGCGCTGCATGCGGGGGGGCCCAGAAAGGGAGGTGGGGGCGCAAAACTTTGAGGGGGGCCCTGCTGGGGCCCTGTATACTACCACTGGGGCTGTATACTACCACTGGGGCTGTATACTACCACTGGGGCTGAATATACCACTGGGCTGCTGTATACTACCACTGGGGCTGTATATACTACCACTGGGGCTGTATACTACCACTGGGGCTGTATACTACCACTGGGGCTGTATATACTACCACTGGGGCTGTATACTACCACTGGGGCTGTATATACTACCACTGGGGCTGTATATACTACTACTGGGGCTGCTGTATACTACCTTTGGGGCTGTATATACTACCACTAGGGCTGTATACTACCACTGGGGCTGTATACTACCACTGGGGCTGAATATACCACTGGGGCTGCTGTATACTACCACTGGGGCTGTATATACTACCACTGGGGCTGTATACTACCACTGGGGCTGTATACTACTACTGGGGCTGCTGTATACTACCACTGGGGCTGTATATACTACCACTGGGGCTGTATACTACCACTGGGGCTGTATACTACTACTGGGGCTGCTGTATACTACCACTGGGGCTGTATATACTACCACTGGGGCTGTATATACTACCACTGGGGCTGTATACTACCACTGGGGCTGTATACTACTACTGGGGCTGAATATACCACTGGGGCTGCTGTATACTACCACTGGGGCTGTATACTACTACTGGGGCTGAATATACCACTGGGGCTGCTGTATACTACCACTGGGGCTGTATACTACCACTGGGGCTGTATACTACTACTGGGGCTGCTGTATACTACCACTGGGGCTGTATATACTACCACTGGGGCTGTATATACTACCACTGGGGCTGTATACTACCACTGGGGCTGTATACTACTACTGGGGCTGAATATACCACTGGGGCTGCTGTATACTACCACTGGGGCTGTATACTACTACTGGGGCTGAATATACCACTGGGGCTGCTGTATACTACCACTGGGGCTGTATACTACCACTGGGGCTGTATACTACTACTGGGGCTGTATGTATACTACCACTGGGACTGTATATACCACTGGGGCTGTATACTACCACTGGGGCTGTATACTACTACTGGGGCTGTATGTATACTACCACTGGGGCTGAATATACCACTGGGGCTGCTGTATACTACCACTGGGGCTGTATACTACCACTGGGGCTGTATATACTACTGGGGCTGCGTGTATACTACCACTGGGGCTGTATATACTACTGGGGCTGCGTGTATACTACCACTGGGGCTGTATATACTACTGGGGCTGCGTGTATACTACCACTGGGGCTGCTGCTGTATACTACCACTGGGGCTGCTGTATATACCTCTGGGGCTGCTGTATACTACCACTGGGGCTGCTGCTGTATATACCACTGGGGCTGCTGCTGTAACACTGCTGGGGCCTGTATATACCACTGGGGAGGCTGCTGTATACCACACTGCTGGGGTCTGTATACCTGTGCTGGGGTCCACCCTCGGCTTATACACGAGTCAATAGATTTTCCCAGGTTTTGGGGGCAAAAGTAGGGGGGTCGGCTTATACACGGGTCGGCTTATACACGAGTATATACGGTAAGTTTCTGCTACCCTGGGACAAGCTTAGCACTGCTCAAGTCCACAGGATGTCTTCCTCAGTACTGCTCTGTACTGAGCTGACTAACTCCGCCCCAGACCAGAATTTATAGGGGAGCTGCCCTAAACCTGGGTTTAGCGCTCCCCCTTCAGGCCTGGAGGCAGAAAGGTGTTGTGTGCTGGGCTCACCTGATGTGGATACCCTTCATTGCTTTCAAGTATGACACTACCCCCCAAAGTCGGCAATGACATTGTGACATCCGGACTCTGGGGTGCCACAGAATTGGAACCCTGGAAGGGTTCGAGATTCCTGCCATACCAGTGATAGACTGTTCATCAGGAGTAAAGGGTCACAGCTTAGCTACAGGCAGCCAGGACCAGCAGACAGAGGCGCAGAATCAGCCAGGTGAGGAGAACCTTACCTTGCTTCCAGGCTACCCGGATTTCCTACTATCGACTGTGGACAATACCCTGACGTCTGCTACCTCAGTAAAGGTAAAGGAAACAACCCCTGCGTGTCTGTTGGTTATTCAGCGCTTTGAGTCCTGCACACCAACGGCCTACCACTGCCATAGACCAAACGGTTGCCCTGGGGAACTGCTCCACCTGTGGGGAGCGATACCACCACTGCTGCCCATTCATCATCCCCGAAGGTCCCGTACAGCAGCATTGGTCCCAATAGCCGGCTACCACAGGTGGCGTCATGACACCTATGCCCTAAATCCTTTTCCCCAGAATTTTTGGAAACTGATTCCCAGGGTCACAGAAGCCGGGTCTCAACCCTGTGACTCCCCCAGCAGGACATTTAGCCCAGTTCCGAGTACTCCACGGCCCTGGGGCGGGACACACACAGCTCTGCTTACATGCACATGCAGACACACACAGCTCTGCTATATTCCCAATACATGCACACTACACACACAGCTCTACTACATAAACATACAGATGCACACACTCAGCTCTGCTACATGCACATACAAACACACACAGCTCTGCTACATGGACAACACATGCACATAAAAACACACACATACAAACAGCTCTTTTACATGGACATTGCATGCACATACAGAGACACACACACATACACACACACTTTATACGTTACCACATCGGTGCAGAACAGGAGAGGAGCCACTGTTAGCTGCAGGAGGATGCATAACTTGAGCAGCAGCAGCACCTTCAAGGACTTTAATTTCAGCCATGTGATCAGTCATATGACTGGAACTGGAAGGTCCTTCAGCCTCCATGTAGCTCCCGCTAAGCTTCTTCTCCTGCTGTGTACTGATCACCTAGATCAGTGCAGAGAGGGAGAGAGGGTAGCTGTCTGTGAGCGGTCTACTCACTGACAGTGAGTGGGCCGTTTCTCTTCTTCAGGGCCTTGACATCTGCCCGGGTATGCTGGGTGCTGGCACTGGGCCTGCTGGGCCCTATCTGGTGTTCTAAGAGGAAGCTGTCTCTGTTTCTTCACTTGAGCCCCTTCCACTCTGGGCTACTCCCAAAAATTAACTCTTTCTCTGATGTCTGGTAAAATAAAATTTGGCACTAATAGCATATGTCACAATACACATTACAAGATCATAACAGTACTCATTTCTTCAAGGGGGAATGTGGGCAGTATGTCCATCTCTTTACACATACTTCCAATCACATTCCAACTGGACTGTATATGACATTACACAATACACTTGCATTGAGCGAGGCAGCACCCATCTAGTCAGAAGAACATGACTACATGAATGCAAATTTCATAGTTGTGTTCACATGCTCTCCGCTCCTGACACCGGCACTAGAGAATCTTCGCATTGCATGTGATGTGGCGATTCACAAGTCTGCAGTTACTTAGGTAGACAACTCCTTTAAGCAATGCAAACTAAATGCATCATATAATACACATATAACAGTATAAATATTACAAGCAAATTGTGGGAACAGAATATTCACTTATCTGACATCTAAAGTATAGCATCAAATAAAGCTGATAGCTATACTGACTCGTCCACACACATAAACGTTTGGTTCTACCATGAGTTCATGTGTTTTTTATGTAAGTAAAAGAGTAAACTGCTGCCAGAAACTCCGTCTTCTGAATAACAAAAAAGTCAGGTGATTGAATTCAAACAGACAATCCCATATGTCTCCCAACATCATGTGTTGGGATAGAGTTGGAAGACCCCTATAAGTAATAATGTTAACGAATTCTGCAATTATCAAGTTGCAGTGAACCGATCTCTTGCAACTACAGGTAATTCAAAATTTTAATACCTGACTTGAGATTCATCAGTAGAGATGAGCGGTGTTCGAATCGAATTGTTCACCAATCTCAAATCCGAGCTGTTTTTGGCAATGTTCAAGTCGTTTGTCAAATTAGAACAATTTGCTCCAAATTCGGCAGATCGAGGTCATGTTCCATTTCAGTTAGATTTCAGTTCCGCAAGGTATATACATACATTGCAGAACTGAAATGAAGTAAAATCAAGGGTTAAAAATAAAAAAAATCGATACTCACCTCTCTAATCCATCCAGCACTGTCTACCTGTCGGAGATGTGATCTCGGCAGCGTTTCCCGGTGAAATGACTAGTTCTCGCGATAACTCATCATGTGACCGGAAACCGCTGCCGAGATTATGACGTCACCGCAGGTCCTACAGGCCCTCACTGGTAGTGAGGACCTGTAGGACCTGCGGTGACATCATAATCACGGCAACGGTTTCCGCTCACATGACGAGTTATCGCAAGAACTCGTAATTTCACCAGGAAACGCTGCCGGGATCATATCTCCAACAGGTAGGCAGTGCTGGAAGCGTCGCTGAATGGATTAGAAAGGTGAGTATCGATTTTTTTTTTATTTTTAACCCTTGATTTTACTTCATTTCAGTTCTGCAATGTATGTATATACATTGCGGAACTAAAATTGACCACCACACTAGTGTTTTAGTGTGTTCGAGGGTGTTCGATGAACATTCAACGAACACACCGTCCATTCGACGAATCGAATCGAACTAGAACACTAGGGTGGTGGCTCAACACTATTCATCAGTACTGGCTTCTTCTTTAGCATTAATATAGCAAAATCATTAAAAATATTGTAACAAAAACCAAGCTTGGGGGTTCCTTTTCAAGAGCAGATAATCATGTTACCTTTACAATATGTGATCCTAACTCACGGTTAACAAACGTTGCTAGACAAAAGCTTACACAGGATGAAAATTGTGAATGTAATGGTTGAATGCTGATCATTACATTACAGTCCCTGACAAAAGTTATGTCGCTTATCCATGTAAATAAAAGCTTATAACCTGACATTAAATTCATCCATTGGTTGTATAAATTACTCTTTTGAAAGCTGAAACCCTCCCGAATGTGGTTTAGGTTCAGAAAATAAATTGGCATCAATGCTGAAATATTGATCATTTAATGAACACAGAATGGTCAGATTTTGGTAAGACAAAAGTATTGTCACCTGGTCATATAATGCACCCAATCCTAGTTTACATCCTTACACTGTGCTCCGTAAATGTTCGGTTAATTAGTGGGTGTGTATAAAAAGAAACCCAGTCCCCCAGACCTCACTTAGACTGCAACTTAAGCTCTGACAACATGCCAAAAATCCACCCTGCGACCAAAGCCTTGATTATCAAGAGACTGAAGATCATATCCACTGCAGAGGTGGCTGGCACCTTTAATGTGTCTCAGCGTCAAGTACAAAGAATTAAAGAAAGATTTGAAGAGACTGCAGATGTGTTTTACAAGCCCAGGTCCGGAAGACCCTGCAGACAACTGCTCAGGAGGAATGTTTGTTGGTTAGAAAATCCAAAGCAAGCCCCTCTTCCACTGCAGCAGAACTCCAACAGGTCTGGTCACCTCAAGTGCTTGTGTCAACTAGAACAGTTTTTAGGATTCTGTCTCGAAATGGCCTCCATGGTGGAGTCAGTGCCCAGAAGCCAGCACTAAACAAAAGTCAAATAAAAAACCGTGTGGCATTTGCAAAGTCCCACAGCCTGCTAAACAGATGGACGCTGGAAAAGTGGCAGAAGGTGGATTTCTCTGATGAATCTTCAGTAGAATTACACCACAGCCGCTGCAAATACTGCAGGAGACCTACTGGAGCCCGTATGGATCCAAATTTGGTGGTGGAAAGATCATGGTCTGGAGTTACATTCAGTATGGGGGTGTGCAAAACATTTGCAAGGTGGAAGGCAATATCAAGAAGTATTAGCTACCTCTTACATTCCAAATCATAAAAGTGGTCAAATTCTGTAGCAGGATAGTGCTCCATCTCATACATCCATCTCTACAACGAAGCTCCTCCAGGCAAAAAAGATCAAGGTGCTCAAGGACTGGCCAGCCTAGTCACCAGAAATGAACATCATTGAGCATTGAGGTAGGATGAAAGAGATAGCTTGGAAGACAAAACCAAAAAATCTAGATGAATTCTAGGAGGCATGTATGACAGCATTCTTGCTATTCCTGATGACTTCATTAATAAATTGCATGATTCATTTTGAACCGCAGGGATGCAGTCCTTCAAGCTCATGGAAGTTACACAAAATATTAAATATGACTCTAATAGCACCTCAACTTTATTCACCAATGTTATGCAACATATATTTGTATTTTAAGTTAATTATTTGTTTGAATATCACATTACTTTCTGTGGGCGACAAAACTTTTGTCTTGCCAAAATCAGACCATTCTGTGTTCATTAAATGATCAATATTTCAGCATAGATGCCAATTTATTTTCTTAACCTAAACCACATTTGGGAGGGTTTCAGCTTTCAAAAGCATAATTTATAAAACTATGTAAAGTTATAAGGGCCCAGCGCATATCTTCCTAAAATCAATGGCTATGTTATCTCTATTGATTGATTCACACTACTTTGTTTTTCTTATCAAATGGTTTATTAAAGTATTAAAAATTCATAATTAAATTCATATAAAAAAATCATAAAAAATATACTATTTCTCTTTGTACTTAACAATCCACTCTTGGAAATTAATTTATATTCTTAGTCCGGTATTTCTTCTTATATATTTTTTGGACACCACTCTTTATGATGAACTGTCTTCTTCAATTAGTAACAGGAATCCTAAAAATGATATATTAAGTTACCAGTTGCTTTTTCTCTGGTTACCAGCAACTGGTAACTTAATATATCATTTTTAGGATTCCTCTTCCTAATTGAAGAACACAGTTCATTATAAAGAGTAGTGTCCAAAAAAATATATAAGAAGAAATACCGGACTAAGAATATAAATTAATTTCCAAGAGTGGATTGTTATGTACTGAGAGAAATAGTATATTTTTTATGAATTTTTTTTTAATTTTATTATGTATTTTTAATACTTTAATAAACCATTTGATAAGAAAAACAAAGTAGTGTGAATCAATCAATAGAGATAACACATAGCATTGATTTTAGGAAGATATGCGCTGGGCCCTTATAACTTTCCATAGTAATAATATACAAAAAAAGAGGGGGGTTAACACGATACTCCCCTGAGAGCCTTCGAGCTGCAACACCACAGTAGTGATACTTACAAGACTTATTCGGTGTATAACCTATTGTTTTTAATTTATAAAACCATTGGATGAATTTAACGTCAGGTTATAAGCCTTTTATTTACATAACATGAATAAGCAACATAACTTTTGTCAGGGACTGTACAACATTGAACTGTTTCACACACAAATATTACAAAGTGTATTTGTGTCAACATTCATATTCAGTAGTGTAGCTATCGGGGGGAAGGGGGTGAGAGGGGCCAATTGCCTCAGTCCTCTCAATCATCGGGGCCCACCCAGAGCTACTGCCAACTGTTATGTATATTTGCATGTGCAGCGCTCCAGTATAGTTAAACTTTGTGATAGAGGAAGGAGACACAATCCCCCTGCATTGCCGCTCTCTGTTCTGTTGCCCAGTTTACAAATAGCAGGATGATAGCGCACACAAAGGACATCAGAGTCCCAGCATGGTGTTATCATTGCGCAGCACCAAGACTCTGATGTCCTGTGCATGTGATGCTCTGCCCGTGCTGGACCCATCAGGATCTTGGAGCCTTGATTAGGTGAGTATCTGATGTTTTCTACTTTAGTTAATGCAGAACTGGGAATATATATCAGGATGGTCTCAGGACATATATACTAGAATTGAGTCATATATACCACGATCAGCCCTAGGATGAGGACATATATACCAGGATGGGGACATATACACAAGGTTGGGGACATATATACTTGTAAGAGGCCTGGGATGTGGACATTAGTACAGGATAGAGGACATTACTATATACTAAAGGGAAAGGGTGAGCAACACATGTCTTTATAGGATTTAGAAGGCTACAATGGCCAATACATCTAACCAACCTGCAGGGAGGTGGGAATGTGGAGGGGTGGATCTAAATTGTTCACAGGAGCTCATCAAATTCTAGTTACGCTGCTTTTGTAGGGGGCCATTATATTGTGTGGGGTGCCTTTATACAGTGTGAAAGCTAAGTGGGGGCTGTCATAAATTCTGGGGACTAATTTGGGAGCTATTACACAGTTTGCAGGTGACTACCTTGGGGGGGCTATTGTGAGGACCATTAAAAAGTGTGTCAGCTGCTGTAGTATCTGGTATACAGTGTGGGGGCAATGATACACTGTAGGGGCCATTCTTTTGTTGGAAGTTGTGGACCCATCATACTGTGTATAGGGGAGGTGTAGGCACATTATACTGTGTACTAAATCCAGGTGGTTATTATTATTATTTATTATAACACCATTTATTCCACAGCGCTTTACATTTGAAAAGGGGCATGCATAGACAAGAACAATAAATATGAGAAATACAAGGCACACATAAGTACAGAAGGAGAATAGATCCTGCCCGCGAGGGTTCACAGTCTACATGTGACGTCCATCTCTCGCTACGAGGCTGAGCTGCCTGGTAAGACAGCACCCTGGGAAAACCCCGAGACCCTTTACCCCTATACAGGGATATGAAATTACAGTGGAGAAAATAAGGTAGCTGCCCATGATGAGCAGTGGACCAGATCAGGAAGATCGCCAGAAGGGAATATTAAATAGGACCCAAAAGCATAGTCATGAGTCAGGGTCAAAACCAGAAGGGCAGCAAGGTACAAAATCGTCAGACTATAGAAGGGTCAAAAATCCAGGCAAAAGGTCAGAGTCAAAATACAAACATACACTAGATCACTGGGGAAACCAAGACTATATCTTGCGGCCTGCAGGACAGGCTCAAAGGTATTTGAAAGGAGCGGTTTCCTATCATAGGCTGGAGCTCACAGCCTGATGATCTAATCCAACCACCCCTAGAACCAGGCCAGATGGTGAAGCATGACTGGTACCAACCACCCTACTTCTGATAGAAGAGCGATGCCTGCGCCTACCGAAAGCCTCTGCAGGAACTTCTTTTCTGGTACCAGCATAACCTACAGGAGAAACATGGCGATGTCTAGCGACAGAGGCAGGAGTCAAAGGATCAAGTCCATATGAAGACCTGGCCCTCCTATCACTGTCACACCAGCCAAAGGAACCCGGCACCTCCCAGCGGCTGGGCAGGAACACCAGCCACAGTCCAACGGCGACGTGACACTACAAGGGTTGGGTGAGGATACATTAGGTAAGGATAGAGCTGGTCTTGTGGCAATTTGGTAGGCTGAGGATCATTGTAGGTTGTAGACTTGTCGTAAGAGGTGGGTATTCAGGTACTTTTGAAGGATTCCACAGTGGTCGAAAGTCTGATGTGTTGCGGCAAAGAATTCCACGGTATGGGGGAAGCACGGGAGAAATCTTGTATGCAGCTGTGAGAATAAGAGATAAGAGGGCAGGAGAGAAGGAGATCTTGAGAGGTTAATCATGGTTGGTTCACTTTAAGAGATGTAGAGCGAAATGTCCTACCCAGTGTCAAAAAACTTGGTTTGACTCAAAGATTATTGGTCCTCCTGTAAGACAATGACACGAAGTACACATTCAAAAGTGCACAGGAATGATTGAAAAAGAAAAAAGAAACTATTTTTAAATGATCAGAAATGAGTCCTGACCTAAATCCCATTGAAAATCTTTGGGGTGAGCTGAAATCTGCCATTGGGAAAAAAAACCCTAAAAAACATTCAAGAGCTTGAACAAACTGCAAAGGAAGAGTGGGAGAAAATACCAGTTGAGAAGTGCAAGAAGCTTATAGATGGCTACAAGAAACATTTGAAGGCTGTTATCAATGTTAAAGGGTGTGAAACCAAATATTAATGAGGGGTGACTTTATCGCTGCACATACTGTTTATTCTGTTTCTTCTTTGAAATTGCAACATGTAAATTTGCAAACAATGTTTTCTTGTTGTATTACTTTGGACCACTAATGAAAAAATCCTATGCTCACTTTACCCCTAGATGAATTCTTTGAGAGGTATAGTTTGCAAAATGGGGTCCTTTGTTGGGCATTTTGCTGATTTAGCATGTCAGGGGCTCATTTTCACCACGTATGTGGCATCGGTGTACGCAAGAGAAATTTCATAACAAATTGTCTGGTCTATTTTCTTCTGTTACCGTTGAGAAAAAAAATTGGGGATAAATCAACATTTGCACAACAAATATGTCTTTTCTGATTTCCACAAATTAACCTAATAAAATGCTGTGAGGCACCTGTAGGTTTAAATTGCAAACCACACATTTAAATAAATATCTTAAGGAGTGCAGTTTTCAAAACAGGGTCACTTGTGGGGAGTTTTCACAGTTTAGACACATCAGGGGCTCTGCAAACACAACATGGCGTCCTCTAGCCATTCCAGATGATTTTGCACTCCAAAAGTCAAATTTTGCTCCTTCCATTCTGAGCCTTGCCATGCATACAAACAGCAATTTTTAATCACATATAGGGTAAAATTGTGGTATGAGAAATTGCAAACAAATTGTATGGTCTATTTTACCTCCTAGTCAAACGCGACATGGTTCCTGCAATCCATTTCAGCCAATTTTGCACTTCAAAAGTCAACTGGTCCTCCTTCCCATCCAAGCCCTTGCAGGCACCCAAATAATAGCTTTCCACCATATATTGGGTATTGGCGTACTGAGAATAAAAATGTAATTTTCATTTTTTTCTTCCACATTATCTAATTCTTGTGAAGCACCTAAAGGGGTTCATAAACCTCTTGAATGGGCTTTTGAGCACTTTGAGGAATGCAGTCTTTAAAATTGTTTGACTTTTTGCCATTTTCAGTCACATAGGCCTCTCAAAGTTTCTTCAAATGTGATGTGGACCCTAAAAAAATTGTCTTTTGTAAATTTTGTTGGAAAAATGACAAAAATCGCTGATGAACTTTTAACTCTTCTATGTTCATAATTTATTTGTGTTATGTTTCAAAAATGATTCTTATATAAAATAGAAATGTGGCAAGTGTTATTTATCAACTTTTTGTGTGCTGTATTTATCTTGTTTAAGGGAATAAAAATAAAAAAAATAAAAAAAATGACACTTTACTACTAACATATGGTTCTCAAAAAAAACATTCTCAGAATAACTTATGGTAGATATGTTAAAGCGTAATTGGCGTTTAAATTTTTATTCAATAGTAATGTAGAGCAAGTGAATATAATCAATGCACATATACATTATTAATTAAATCAGGAAGAAAAAGGTTAATAAAACTTCCACAAGATGTCCTCAGCAGGTTGTGTGTGAATCTTATTCTCAGTCACCTCCACATTCAGGGGGCGTGGCCTAGCTGCTTTCACAATACAGATAAGATACTGTTAAATTACCTCATGCTGTCACCATGCTGAGGTCAAACAGCTGCTGGGAGATCTTATCTGACTTTTCTTCATATGGCCTCTGCTCTGTGCTCTGTGATAACACCCAGCAGATCCATGTGAACAGTGAAGTCAGATAATATCTCTCAGCAGCTGCTTGAGCTCAGCATGGTACTTGCATGAGGTAATTCGACAGTATCTTTTCTGTATTGTGAACGCAGCTAGGCCATGCCCCCTTAATACGGAGGTGAGGAGAATTAGCTTCACAGACAGCCTGCTGAGGACATCTTTTGTAAGGTTTTTTTAATGCTTTCCCTCCTGATTTCATTAATAAAGTTTATGTGAAACTTAATTATATTCACCTGCTCTACATTACTATTAAATAAATATTTAACCAACACTTTAAACATTTCAGAGTTATTACCCTGTTATGACAATAAATAGAATTTTCTGTGTCTCTGATTCTGTATAAATGTTTTGATTTAGAGGTAGCTGTATAGAAGCTCTTATCAGATTGTTCTGAACGTCTTGTACGACTTCAAGGCTAGTGTAAGCTAACTAACACACAGAGTAAAATGTATATTCAGCATAAAATGACGCAATTATCTAGTCACATCCCTTTGCACATCCCTTTAAGGATAAGTATTAAAACTGCTAGCTTTTCCTTTAATAAAGGTCTTTGTCATTAAGCTCCACATTGACAACGTCTCAGCGTGGGTTCTTTCCGGTGACGTGCACGCACCTATAGACAAAGCATTCAATTTGGCGGCAGACAATTAAGACGACAGCCTCACCCGAAAGGTGTGGGGGGCATCCATTACAACCCCACAAATTGACACTGGTCAAAATTGTAAAATTTGGCCTGGCCAGGAAGGTGAAAACAAGCTAGGGGGTGAAGGGGTTATGTCAGTGGTGTAACGTGAAGCTCATGGGCCCCCAAAATATCGCAATCCTTTAATAGCTTTAGTCTTTTGGGGATTAGGCTCCAGGAGCAGAGTGCAATTGCAACCCCTGCACCTTTTGTAGTTATGCCCCTGGGTTATATGATTGAAGAGATCTGGGTGCAAGCCAGGTAGTGTTAAGGTAGGTTTAAATGGGGTTGAAATGGCTTGATTCATGACAAAAACGTAGTAGGAGTTTATGTTAACAGGGAAAGAGTTATGGCTACCATTTCTTTAATTGGATTGTGTCTAAAACAATAAAATAAGTGACATCTGTCACTGTGAGTACTGAAGAACTCATGAAAAAATATAAAAAATATCAAGCTTTTTCACATATATGAATGACTTAGAAATAATAGCAGTTAATTAAAAGTCCATCAATTCCTAAAATTTATAGAAAAGAAATGTGTTTTATTATTTATTACAAAGGCCAATTAATGTGGATGACTTCATTTTTTATAATCTAAAAATGCAATAAGGGATTGTTCTTTCTTTTTTTTTTCTTAACTGATGTGATCATTTGTATTCAGAAAAAAAGTAACATTGATAGAACACCTTAAGTCGTATTAAAATGGCTATTCTCCTCTATTGGTTTTCAAAATGCCTCTACACTCTCCAGTCAGTCAATATGTTTGTTTTTTTATTAGTTTATAAATTAAAACTAAGGTTAGGAAGGGCAGTCTGTTCCATCAGGCTTACTAATCTTACTTTGGGGTTGGGAGTCAACGGGGCCAGAGTGAAAACACTTCACATATTACATTAGAGAAAAAAATAATAATTTGGACCCCAGATCAGCAATGGCTGCCACTCAAAAGGGTCCTGACACTGTCCAACTTCATTACACTTCGTGCACTGCTGTATACTAAGGGTACCGTTACACGCTGCAACATTGCATGCAATTTCACTGGCAATTTGCTGGTTGAGGTGAAATCATGGACACATTGTTCCATTTGTACATGGCCACAAAATAGAACAATGTGTCCATGATTTCATTGCAACCAGCAAATTACCAGTGAAATTGCATGGAACGTTGCGACGTGTAACGGTACCCTAAGTCATATACTAATGTTCAATAACAGCATGAAGAAAAAAGCCTGCTATTTATTGAATTACTCAAAGATAAAGTAAAATAAACATTCTTTATTAAGCCAATTCCAAAAGATTTTTAAAAACATAAAAAAATGAAAAATGTTAGTGAAGGCACAGCCACACAGGAACATCTCTTTAACACTTAAAAATCAAGCCACTATACAATGTGACCAGCTATACTTTTGAATACTGAAATTCTACTATGATGCTGAAACCAATTTGTATACAAACACAGGCGTACATAGAAATTATGGGGCCCCATAGCAACATTTCTAATATGTCCCCCAAAAAACAAAATAATAATAATATTTATTTGGGTCACAAAAGGAGCTTATGGGTACCGTTACATGTCGCAACATTGCATGCAATTTCACTTGCAATTTGCTGGTTGCAGTGAAATCATGGACACATTGTTCTATTTTGTTGCCACGTACAAATAGAACAATGTGTCCATGATTTCACTGCAACCAGTAAATTGCAAGTGAAATTGCATGCAATGTTGCGACGTGTAACGGTACCTTATCTCACAATTTTGCAGCCCTTACAAAATGGCTTTGCTCCTATTGAAGCCTCTACATTCCCCTTTCAATTGCAGCCATAAAATGTGATGCCAACAAAAGTGCCCCCAATCACAGTATGCTATCCCACAGTGAATGTCTCCACAGTACCCTCCACACATGGCATGATGACTCTACTATACCCCACTCAATTACCTTGGCAAAGTATGGGAACCCCAGCACAGTATAATGCCCAACTGTGGCCCCCACGCAATCATTCATGCAGTATAATGAGCCTACATACAGTATAATGGCCCCTACTATCACTCCACATAATATAATGTCCCCTACACAGTATGTTGGACCCCACACATACCTTCACATTGTATAGTTGTTTGCACACAGTATAATGGGTCCCACAGTGCCTTTTATAAAGCATAAAGGCTCCCTTATAGCCCTTGAAATATTATAATACCCTCCATAAAGCCCTTCAAATATTATAATAGCCCCACATAGCTTTCCATATAGTAATGGGCCACACATAGTCCTCCATTGTATAATGCACACCTTATAGTTCTTCATATAGTACAATGGGCTCCAAATTGCCTTCCATATAGAATAATGCTTCCGTATAGTCCTCTATATATTATAGTGCAATCCCATAGTCCTCCATATAATATAATTCAGCCTCCATAGTTCTCCATAAATTATAATGTAGTCTCCACAGTACTACATATAATATAATGAAGCCTACACATAATATAATACAGCTTCCATATAGAATAATGCAGCCTCCATAGTCCTCCATATAATATGATGCAGCCTCCATAGTCCTCCATGTAACATAATGCAGCCTCAGACCATGATGAATACACATTAAAAAGTGTTGAAACGCATAGTCTGTAAGGGGAACCTCTCTATATGGATTAACTGCAACCAGTGTGGAGATGTGATCCTTTTTACCACTTACAATAAAAGTTACATTTTAAACGAAAAGAAGCACCACCTGGATTCAATGCTGGACCTTGTTCACATTTGTCACAGGAACTTCTCCAACCCTTGCCTTCTCCATGCAGTGGAATCCGAAGGTCGGTGTGAATTGTCACAAACTCCAGAAATAACGGTAAGTTGGCTTTATTTACCTGTTTTATTGATAATGCAGCCTCTATATAATATAATGCAGCTTCTATAGTCCTCAATATAGTATAATATTGCCTCTATAATCCTTTATATAGTATAATGCAGCCTCCTTAGTCCTCCATATAGCATAATGTAGCCTCTATAATCCTCCATATAGCCTAATGTAGCCCCTATAATCCTTCATATAACCCATTGCATCCTCTATAATCCTCCATATAGCATAATGCATCCTCTTTAGTCGTCAATATAGCATAATGTTGTCTCAATAATCCTTCATATAGCATAATGCAGTTTCTATAATCCTCCATATAGCATAATGTAGCCTCTATAATCCTCTATATAGAATAATGCAGCCTCTATAATCCTCCATATACCATCATCTAAATCTTGTCCTCCATATATCATATTGCAGCCTCTATAGTCCTGTACTCTACATAGCATAATGTAGCTATGCTATAATGACATATTATTGTGTGTGGGAGGAACTGTGGAAGCATCATACTGCGTGTGTGGGAAAATCAGACGGTGTGTAAAACAGTGAGGAAAAGGTTAGAAGAGCTCAGTGTGTCATAGTGTGTGTGAGGGAAGGCATTGTCAGGGTCATCATACTGTATTTGGGAACAGTGGGGCATCAAATAATTTAGGGAAACTGTGGGGGGTATGATACTGTGGGGACCATCATACTGTATGTGGAACTGTGGGGCATCATACAATCTATGGGAGCTATGGGGGTATGATACTGTGTGGGAACTGTTGGCTGGATTACACTGTGTGTGGGGAGCTGTGGGGCATGAGACTGTATGCAGGTGTATGTACTGTGGGGTTTCATAATGTTTGTGAAACAATGTGTTCTGGGTGCATCATATGGGCTTTAACAGGAGCAATATTTCAGTGTTGTGACAGTTGTGTTCAAAAGTTTATGTGGCACCCTGGTTGGGGCACCACAGAACTCTTGGTACACAAATGGAATTTACACAGCAAGCAGAACTCACCACTAACAATACCATTAGGACACCCCTTTTCACCCCAGGCCTCTAGGGGGAGCTCCATTGGTTACCTTAAGCCAGTCCCCCTATAAATACGGGTCCTGGAGGGGGAAACAGCAGAGTGTGCAGATGCTAGGAGAGCTGCAAAACTTAGAACTGTGAGAGCTCACCTGGTACTGGAGCCACATTAGGCCCACACCAGCACACCCAGTAAGGTGAGAGACCCTTGCAACTGGGGTCATGGGACAGGAGGAGAATACCTCACTGGGACAGAAGAGTCACCCTAACTCTCCCCTAACAATCCGGTTACTGGAACCGAGCTGCAGGAACTACTACGCAGACTGCAGAGAAACCAGCATTACAACCAGAAAGTTTAGCTCCCTGTTCACCTGAAGCACCACCAGATGAGAGCCCAGGAAGAAAGGAAGAATTCCCTTACTCCCTTATATAGTACCCTCAGTGCAACTAACTCAGGTAGACCACGTCTCCTAAGACGTACAACCCGGTCCGGCAGGATTCCACAAGGGGGCGTCACGACAAGTAAGAATTAACCCCTATCCGTTCAAGACCCCTCTTTTTGAACTGACCACTGGGCCGCACAGCCTCAGGCGCGGAACTGTGACGGGAGAAGCAATGCCCGAGACGTGAAGACCCGGCTACTGTGAGTCAGAATTTGGCGTCACGAACTGGATATGAGCAGGTCCGTTTCCCAACGGGTATTGTGTGCTATTTAATGACTGTGATTATGGAACTGTACATTTGAACCGCCATTGCTGCGCAGAAGGCGAGAAAAGAAGGGGCGTTACTGTGCAAAGGGCGCGAAGATAGGCCTAGCCCCATACTCTGACGAGTTCCGCCGAACGCAACAGGAACAGGAAACTCCCGTGGTGCCTCACTCCTCACCGCGAGGCCGATGACTTCCGCTGAGATCGAAAGGACTGGCCGCGCTTAACTAAGGGGGAGCGAGGATGAGTAGTCCGGATTCCAACAACGCGGTACCCCCGCAAGTAAACCAACCGGTTGTTCCACTGGGGCCACCAAACGTACCCCCGGTCGGTCCACCACCCAACAGCATCATGCCCCAGCAACCCGCTCCGATAATGCCGATATCTCTGCCGTTTGCCCCGAATGCGGCCTGGTTACCAAAGTACAGCGGTAAACCCGGTACCCTGGAAATGTTCCAAAGGAAGATATGCCAAGTGCTGGATATGTACGCTATGACCGGTAAGCAGAGAGCTTCAGTTATAATGGGACAATTAACAGATGCAGCAGAGCTGGAGACCCGTCACTGGTCTATAGAAGCTCAGGAGTCTGTGGAGCAGATATTTGCTAAATTAAACCGGGTTTTTGAACATCATACCGAGGCAGAGTTAAGACTCTTGTTTCATCACTGCAAACAAGGGGCACAGGAAAGTGTCCTGGATTATTCACTGCGCTTACAGGAAGCACTGAGACAGTTAAAACAAGTCGACCCTTACAGTATTAAAGATGAAAACAAAGCGTTAATTGGACAATTTGTTCTGGGACTTAGACTACCTGGTGATAAGAAACAGGCAAGCTGGTGGGCCCTGCAAAACCCTGGCGCAGAGTTTGACACATTAAGAGACTTAACAGTGCGGGGACAGCAGTTCCCTACAGTGCCCGATCTAACCCCACAGCCGCAGTATATTTACCCCCCCTCCGTGCCGGCAGCAGCATCTCTAGTCCCTACGGTTCAGTCCAGTGCACAGACTATAACACCTGACCGGTTTGAACAACTGTGTGCCAATGTACAGCAGCTGATGAAGGACATGGCCAAGCTCCGAGGTGAAAGAAGACCCAAGACAGAAGCAAAGTCATTGGACAAGATCCAGCTCGCTGACAGCCTAGACGACGTCCCGTGGATGAAGAAGAAGACACAGCCGCCGCGAGGAAAACCTTCAGCTCGTTACACCCCTGATGGACATTGCATCTGTCAAAAGAGCGACTGCGACAAAGAAGGACGCACCTACCACTCTAGTCCTTTAAATGAGCAACCCCTGGGCGAGAAGGGCCAACCCCAGGAGTAAACTGTCCAGGCCCAACCAACTGGGAGTACAAGTACGTGGGAGACCGTCCGTACTTGTCAATCATCATCGATGGCACCGATACCACCGCGTTGATAGACACTGGATCCCAGGTGACAACCATCCCGAGTATCCTTTACAAGCGGTTCTGGCCAGATGTTAAGCTGGAATCCCCACACCCTGATCTGAACATTGAGGCAACTAATGGTTTGCTAGTTACAGTAGAGGGACAATGGGAAGCTACAGTAAAGGTGGGGAGGGTGCAGCTGAAGAACCAGGGTATCATAGTGGTTTAGGACAAACCATACGAGAGGGATCCACATATAATACTGGGTACTAATGTCATGGTTAAATATCTCGATGAAGTGTTGTTTTTACTCCAACAGAGTGCTGATGCTGGTAAACCAAGAGAAAGGAGAGCTATCCAAAGAGAGATCCGAGCTCTGGTATATCAACAGCAGGTAAAAATGTCAAATGGTGAAATTGGCAGTGTACGGGTAACAGATCCCATTCCAATTGTGGTACCACCCAGAAGTGAAATGATGATCTGGTGTCGAGCAGCCATAGGCCTCAGAGGGCAGGACTACCAAGCTGTAGTAGAACCTGTAAAGTCTGATAGTAGTCCTACGCTCTTGACAGCCAGAGGGTTGGTTGATGTGAGAAAAGGGAGAGTCCCCGTACGCATATTAAATTATGGTGATGACGAAGTCAGACTGCCAAGGAATTCCACCGTTGCAAAATTATACCAGGTTGAAAACAATGCTATACTTGATGTAAAATCCTCTTCCCAAACAGTAACTGACGAACCCCCTCACTCCAAAGATCAGCTAGAGAAGTGGTGTCAGGAGCTCAGTGTAGGAACTGACAACACACCCTCTCATCAGAAAAATGGAGTATACCGGGTAGTTCGGGAGTAAGAGCAAGTGTTCAGCAAACATCCACTTGACTTTGGGAGGAATAAAGGAGTACAACACCATATCCCCACAGGCAATCATGCACCTATCAAAGAGAGATACAGGCCTACACCACCCACACACTACCAAAAAGCAAAAGAGATGCTTCAGGACATGAAAAATGCAGGGGTCATTAGGGATAGCTGTAGTCCCTGGGCAGCACCACTGGTCCTGGTTAAAAAGAAAGATGGTAGTATAAGAATGTGCGTACACTACAGACAAATCAACAAAGTCACACACAAGGATGCATACCCGTTTACCGCGCATAGAGGAGTCACTAGCTGCACTTAAGTCTGCCAACTACTTCTCCACATTAGATCTTACTAGTGGGTACTGGCAGGTCTCCATTGCAGAGGAGGATCGTGAGAAGACAGCCTTCACGACCCCTATGGGGCTCTGCGAGTTCAACAGTATGCAATTCGGGTTGTGCAATGCCCCAGGAACATTTCAGAGACTAATGGAGTGTTGTTTGGGTCACAAGAACTTTGAGACTGTGCTGTTATACCTTGATGATGTCATTGTATACTACCAGACCTATGAAGACCACCTGCAACACCTGAGTGAAGTGTTTGAGTTGCTGTCCAAGTACGGTATGAAGCTGAAGCCGTCCAAGTGTCACCTGCTGAAACCCAAGGTCCAGTACCTAGGACATGTGGTTAGTGCCGAAGGTGTAGCACCTGACCCGGACAAGGTAACCGTCATCAAAGACTGGCCAGTGCCAACCACTCACAAAGAGGTACGTCAATTCTTAGGACTGGTCGGGTACTACCGACGATTCATCAAAGGCTATACCAAAATAGCAGCACCCATGCAAGATCTCTTAGTAGGTCAATCCAAAAACAGCAAGATCAGGGGACCCCCGTTCCACTGGGGACCAGAACAGGAACAATCCTTCCAAAAGCTAAAAGATGCTTTAACAGAAGAAGAAATCCTGACCTATCCTGATTACAATCTCCCATTTTTACTGTACACTGATGCAAGCAATGAAGGCCTAGGAGCCGTCCTAGCTCAACGCCAGCAGGGAAAGGAAAAGGTGATAGCCTACGCCAGCAGGAAGCTCCGTCCCACGGAAAGGAACCCAGAAAACTACAGCTCGTTCAAACTGGAGATCCTGGCCCTGGTCTGGGCAATCACAGAGCGTTTCAAGCATTACCTGGCGTCCGCCCCGTTCACAGCTTTCACTGACAACAATCCTCTAACACATTTAGAGACTGCAAAGCTGGGAGCCCTAGAGCAGAGTTGGGTAGCAAGACTCTCAAACTATGACTTCACTGTGAAGTACAGGGCAGGTCACAAAAACGGCAACGCTGATGCCCTGTCCAGAATGCCTAACCTTCCTGAAGAAGGAGAAGACATAGATGACCTGGAGGAGATAGAACTACCTGCTTTCCACCGTACGGGTACGGCAATGTGTCATCAGGCGAGCCAGAGACATGTAGAGAGGACCATGAACCCTTTACCTCACTATGACTGGAAAGAGGTTCACGCAAATGATCCAGATGTCAGCTTGGTCAGAGAGCTGATAACTCAAGAACATGCCAGTATGGACCCTGATGCCTCACAAAATGCCAAACGCCTATGGAAAGAGAAGGGGAAGTTGTTTGTCTACCAAGGTAAACTATGCAAAAGGTATCTGAACCCCAGAACACACAAACATATCTGGCAGATAGTGGTTCCAAAAACTGAAATCCAGATGATCCTTGAAGCCTACCATGACTATGCAGGATACTTTGGCTGGAAGAAGCAGGAAAGACTCCTGAAAGATTGTTTCTACTGGGTCGGTATGCGAGGCTCAATTGATAAATGGTGTAAAAACTGTAGACCATGTCATCTTCGAAGGAAAGACCATCTGACTCAGAAAGCTCCGCTACAGCCAATTGTTACCAAGAAACCCCTTGAAATAGTTGCTCTCGACCACGTAAAGTTAATCCCAAGCCGCACCGGTTACACTTACGCACTCACCATAGTTGATCACTATTCAAGGTTCCTGGTAGTAGTTCCAGTTAAAGACTTAACTGCAGAGGTAGCGGCCAAAGCATTCCAGAGTTACTTCTGTCGCCCCCATGGGTATCCAGACCAAGTCTTGACTGACCAAGGGCCAGCCTTCGAATCAGCTCTGTTTCAAGAATTTCTAGGACTATATGGGTGAAAGAAGATCAGGACCACACCATAGCATCCTCAGACAAACGGTTTATGTGAGAAAATGAACCACATTGTAATTGACATGCTCAAAACCTCACCCCTCGAAGAGAGAAATCAATGGCCTGAAAAACTTCCAGACCTTGTGGACATCTACAACCACATACCTGTTAGTTCAACTAACTACACACCTGCTTACTTGATGTGAGCAAGACCAGGTAAATTACCAGTTGATTTACAGATGAGAACCATCGAACCAACACCAGATTCCTCTGATGAAGATTGGATAAACCAACGCCAAGAACAGTACAAGATAGTACAGGAGAGTATTGAAAGAAACTTGAACATAAGCAGAAGCAAGCAAGAGCACGACTTTAACAAGCATGCCTCAGCAGAACCCTTAACAACAGGTGAACTCGTTCTAAAAAGAAAGAGAAAAAACAACAAATTAGATGACAATTGGGAATCAGAACCCTACACAATTATGCCATCACAGTATGACAACTCCAAAACTTGCGTTATCAGCAAAGACAAAGGAAGCACCTTTACAACTGTATCAAGAGACCATCTGAAGAAATGTCCAACACAGTTAATACCACAAGCAACCAGTTACCCAGCAGTAACTACAATAGAAAAACCACAAGAAAATCTCGTCCATACAGAAATTAGGGACTTACCAGCCGACTGGCCACAATGCAATGGTGCATTCATCATACCAGTTATTTCATTCTACCAGCCTGTAGAAAATCAAGAACCAATACCAATTCAACCAGTTCAACCAGTTCAACAAGAACCAATTCAAGTGCAAGAGATGCAGCCTGTTATCTTGGAACCTGAAATTCCTGTAATCGGTGAACCTGCTAGTCTCACAGTAAGACAAAGAATTCCTACACAATTGCCTACAGAGGATAGTCCAGTAGACAGACTACGTACATATTATGGAATTACAGAAACACGTAGGAGCAACAGACCAACATCCATTTTGTACACTACACCAACAGCTTTTGAAACACCCACACTACGCAGATCCACACGTAGTACATTAGGACAACCCCCAAGCAAATATGGAGAATGGGTTTAAAATGTAGTAGAACCATATTACCTGTTAAACACTGTAAATAGTACCCGTGTTCAAAAACTGTAAAAAGTAGTGTACAGAAGGGTGGAGGAACTGGGCTCTGTCCCAAGTAAATTAAGTTGGGAACAGAAAGTGCCTGGGTAGGGTAAGAAGGTTAGACCCGGCCTCCTAAGCAGAGACACCCATAGGGAATGTATAAAGTTTGAAATGTATACCCGTGTATGTGTTTAAGCCATCAGAGACTTTACTGCTGGACTTTACCCTTTTTCCCGTCTTATAAATTTGGACAATTGTCACAGGACTTGTGTGACCAAAACTTACTTTTTCCAGCCTGCGGCAAATAGACTAGTGCCGTATGGACTGCTTTTCACCTTTTTACCTATTTTTCCACTTTTCCCTTTTCTTTTCAGTGATTTTTGTATTTTTCAGTAAGCCTTTGTAAGTACCGGTTATTGAATGTATATAAAATGTTTAGTGTCAAGTTGTAAAAGAAAACTTTTTGCTTAGTCCGGGAGAACTGAAGTTAACTAAGGGGGAATGTGGCACCCTGGCACCCTGGTTGGGGCACCACAGAACTCTTGGTACACAAATGGAATGTACACAGCAAGCAGAACTCACCAATAACAACACCTTTAGGACAACCCTTTTCACCCCAGGCCTCTAGGGGGAGCTCCACTGGTTACCTTAAGCCAGTTCCCCCTATAAATACGGTCCTGGAGGGAGAAACAGCAGAGTGTACAGACGCTAGGAGAGCTGCAGGGAGTGCCCAGTCACTTAGAACTGTGAGAGCTCACCTGGTACTGGAGCCACACTAGGGCCATACCAGCACACCCAGAAAGGTGAGAGACCTTTGCAACTGGGGTCATAGGACAGGAGGAGAATACCTCACTGGGACAGAAGAGTCACCCTAACTCTCCTCTAACAATCCGGTTACTGGAACCAAGCTGCAAGAACTACTACGCAGACTGCAGACAAACCAGCATTACAACCAGGAAGTTTAGCTCCCTGTTCACCTGAAGTACCACCAGATGAGAGCCCAGGAAGAAAGGAAGAATTCCCTTACTCCCTTATATAGTGCCCTCAGTGCAACTAACTCAGGTAGACCACGTCTCCTAAGACATGCAACCCGTCCGGCAGGATTCCACATCCCCCCAACCTCACCAGAACAGCATCAAAGGAAGCCTACACCACTGCTTGCTGTGGAAACTCCAGGAGTGTCAACCTCATCACCCGATTCGAGTGTACCTGTTATCAACAGTAAAGGTACCAAAAGACTTTACGTGTCTGAGCATCATTCCTGGACTAATATTCAGCATTACTGAGCTGCCATACTCCATCAGGTGCAGCTCCTGGCCCCGGGACTCCTGCTCAACCTGTGGGGAGCGTCCCATCTAGCTGCCGTACAATCCCCAGAGGCCCAAGCAGCGCCGGTGAAATCACCGGATACCCGCAGGTGGCGTCACGACAAGTAAGAATTAACCCCTATCCGTTCAAGTCCCCTCTTTTTGATCTGACCACCGGGCCCCACAGCCTCAGGCGCGGAACCGTGACGGGAGAAGCAACGCCCGAGGCGTGAAGACCCGGCTACGGTGAGTCATTTACATACAGATTTTTTGCTTTCTTGGCCTTTTTCAGAGAATATGAATGATAACAGAAAAAACTAACCATGATTAGTGATTGGGTGAAGCCATTTATTGTCAAACTACTGGTTTTCTCTTTTCAAATTATAATGCCACCAAAAATATCCAAAGGACCCTGTGACCTGTTTGCTTGTAATCAGTGTGTGCATAAAAGCTGAGTGAGTTTCTAGGATCCAGATAGACTCTTGCATTTTTCATCCACCCACTGACGTTTCTGGATTGTGAGTCATGGGAAAGCAAAAGAATTGTTAATGGATCTATGAAAAAGATAGTTGAATTGTACAAAAAAGGAAAAGGATACAAAAAGATATGCAAGGAAATGATATTGCCAGTTAGCAGTGTTCAAACTGTGATTAACAAATGGAAAATCAGGGGCTCTGTAAAAACCAAACCACAAACAGGTAGACCAAGAAAAATTTCGGCCACAACTGGTAGGAAAATTGTTCAGGATGCAAAGTGAAACCCACAAATAACATCAGCTGAAATAAAGGACTCACTGAAAACTAGAGGTGTGGCTGTTTCAAAATGCACAATAAGGAGGCACTTGAAGAAAAATGGGCTGATTGACCAGAAGAAAGCCATTACTGGACAAATGCCACAAAGTATCTTGCCTACAATACGTCAAACAGCGCAGAGACAATCCTCCAAACTTCTGGAACAAGGTAATTTGGAGTGATGAGATGAAAATTGAACTTTATGGTCACAAGCATAAACGTTACATTTGGAGAGGTGTCAACAATGTTTATTATGAAAGGAACACCATTCCTACTGTAAAGCACGAATGTGGATTGCTGATAATGTGGGGATGTGAGAGCTATAGAGGCACAGGAAACTTAGTCAAAGTTGAAGAAAGATGAATGCAGCACGTTTTCAGCACATACTAGAGGCAAATTGGCACTCAAAAGCCGGAAGCTGCGCATGGGATGTACTTGAACGTTCCAACATGACAATGATCCAAAACACAAGGCCAAGTCAATCTGTCATTGGCTACAGCAGAACAAAGTGAAGGTTCTAGACTGGCCATCTCAGTCTCCTGACCTCAATATCATTGAGCCACTCTGGGGAGAACTCAAGTGCACAGTTCATGCAAGAAAGCCAAGGAATTTATAGGAACTGGACGCTGAGAAAACAAAACATCTCATCCACAACTACCCCAAAAGACTTCAAGCGGTCATTGATCTTAGAGAGGGCAATACACGGTATTAACAACTGGGGTATGTGAACTTTTCAACAGGCACATTTAGATTTTTTGGGTTGTCATTGGCTAGGGTCACATTTGCGTTTTGTCTTTCAAATCCTGATCCAGTTTTGAGCTTTTAAAAAGCTCAAAACCGCATCAGGAAACGCTCCTCATAGGACCCCATTATAACAACCGGATTGCTTTACATGCAATTCGGTTACCGCATCCGGCTCTGCAGCCTGCGTGAAAAATCATGCAGGCTGCAGTTTTCGGAGCAGTTCTAGCCTCTGCAATGCAGTAACCGGTTGCATGTTGGATGCAGTGAACGCAATTTCATTAACAAATGTGACCCTAGCCATTATGATTGAAAAAGTAAAAACACAGTAGTTTGACAATAAATGGCTTCACCCAATCACTAACCATGAGTGGAAAAAAGGTTTTGTGTTATCATTCATATTCTCTGAAAAAAGGCCAAGAAAGCAAAATATCTGTTGGGATATATAAACTTTTGAGCAGAAGTGTACATATAAGGGACTAGGCCTGGTTAGTGAAGGGGCTTAGCATTAAAAAGAAACACACTGTGTATTTTTTATCTTTCTTCCCTGTTTTTCAAAGTTGGAAAATATGGAATATAAAAAGGTTTCAGACATCTGCTATATACAATATATAGTAAGTGCCCAAAAAGGAAAGTGGCAAATGTATCTATTCCAACAAAGACTTATTTACAGATTATCTATTTGTCCCTTGTGGTCCTCTTTAAGCCAGTTATACTCTTTTATTAATTCGGAGGTACAAGACTTAACTATGTGACAAGTGCTTCTGTCACATAAACTAAGAAATGAGAACACAGGCTGCAGACACATTACCAGAACCCAATAAAGTGTCTGATTTGCAATGTAATCAGCATTCTGTTTATGTTGCCTTTTGGTTCTCAGCTGTTCATACAGCGGGTTATACAGACCCACAAGGAGTAGAGAAAAACAACTGGCGCTCAAATGAATGACCTTATTATCGTATGGAGCTCAGTGCACAATTACGCAGCTAATGCTTATTATTTATTCTTCGAAAACCCTTTAACAATAGTGTTATAACAGTATAAAATAATGTATTTATTTTGCCAAAAAACATGAATTATTAATTCACACTATTTCCCTTATCAAGTACAATTGGGTTTCAGATGTTGTGTTTTGATCACATTTTAATCACTTTCAGAACTGTTGTGAAAAAAATGCCTGTTCTCTTCAATTCACTCTGATAATAAGTCTTAACTTTTATACAGTTTTATGTACAGCACCATGGAATTAATGATGCTACATAAATCCACTATATAATTGCACTATTGCGTCTTTCTTTCTGTAACGGAAATCCCGCGTTGCTGATTTGTCACAGCCGTCTGGGCGCAACCAATCAGCGACGCGGGACACAGAAACAGACAGAATGACCCGAACTCACGTAAACATGCAGCGCCCACGGGTAGATGGCAGGCTCGGCAGCCCCCCCGACGCTCCCGGCACCTAAGCCACATCTTGCCGCTTCTTCACCTCTTCACTCTTCGCTTCTTCACTGTGATTCACCAGAGGCTGCAGGACCTGCGGTGATGTCAAAGTCATGTGATTAGTCACATGACCATCACATCCCCAGAGCTCCGGTATTTACAATGGAGCTAATTCACTGCAGCGAGGCAAAGTGCAGAGGTGGGAGCAGAAAGGAAACACAGGGGGACAGAGAAAGGGGGGACAGAGAAATCAAGGGGACTGCGGCAGAAAAGAGTGCATGGGGCAGAGACAGGGGGCAGAAAGAAAACACTGGGGGCACAGACAGGGAGCAGAAAGAGACCAATGGGGTGGGGGGGCAGAAAAGAGAGCACGGGGGAACAGACAAGGGGCAGAAAGAGAGCACTAGGGGGGAAGAGACAGGGCATAAAGAGAGCACTGGGGGCAAAGATGGGGCACAAAGAAAGCACCGTGGGCAGAAAGAGACCACTGGGGGGCAGAGACGGGCAGAAACACCACCGCACACTGACACCGCTGCACAACCACACCGCTGCACACCCACACCACCGCACAACGGCACCGTCCATGACCAATCGGTGACAGGCGCAGTCGGGCCATGAATTGGTGCGGGATTTGAACCACGCTTTGCTGATTGGTCGCGCACGGCCGGCCGCGACCAATCTGCGATATTGGTGCGGGATTTAAACCCAGCTTTGCATTGCATTATTCTTAAATCTTCATAAATAAACTACATACATATTCTAGAATGCCCGAGCGTTAGAATCGGGCCACCATCTAGTAAATAATAATAATACAGTTTTATGTTGTACAGTATATGGTTTTACTGAGCAATAAATTCAGCAGAGGTGTAAATATAATGCTAAATACAGATTTTGCAGATTTTGCACAGCAAAAACCAAAGGAGAGTTTTGCATCATGTGTATGTGGGTTGTCCGAACCTCCTTCACATACATTGTACTGTACTTTAATTTTAAAATACACAGGTTATCTGTTCCAGGTCTTCCATGGCACTATGAATCTCTAAGCATTCTAATCAGTTCCTTAGATAATCGGTAGCTGTTGTACTAACATGCCAGGTGTCCTCAGACAGTTCAATTCAGCCAGCACTGACTTTTAGTAAAGACCGGGAGAAACAGAGCTGATTTCTTCTAAAATCTTGTATTAAGTACAATGCAGTGGCAGGTGAAAAAAATAATCCTTACCGGGAAGTATACATGTGATACAGACAATAGCTGCAGCAAACTGAATACTGGTGAAGTAAGGAGGTGTCATTGACACATGACCAACTACAGGAGAGGCCTAGGGACAAATTTCAGAGAACAGATATGTGCCTAGCAACAGCAATGCATAACATAGATAGATATAAATTGTATCCATTCTTGGGACACAACATAATCCCTTGTGTGTACACATAGGTAAAACATAAACAATCTTCATGCTGAGTTTGGTAGCCATGTGGCCCCATCTTTGCCACTTGACAAACCAGAAAGGTATGTTGTGAAGACATAACTTGTCTCAATCCAAGTCGGGGTTTACTGTTCTTAATTTTAGCCAGACTATTGACCTTTTGCTTGTTATCTCAAATCTGCTAATTCATTGTTTCTTGCCAGTTGGCTCAGAGCCAAATTGTTCAAGGTTGTGTATTGTTAATGTTATTATCTCACCCCCTCACACCCTCTGTCATAGACTCAGTCATCACTGTGAAGTATTGCTTGCTTAGGGGACCCGAATGACTCGCTTGGCACCGGAACAGATGCAACCTGTCGTGCTTAACAGTAACAGAAAGTCCACCAGTTTATTAAATACATCATAAACCGGTTATAATGCACGATTCACAGGACATATCACATATCAACAGAACATTATAGACATCCCAGTCTGTTCTAATGCCAGCTATGCCCGCCTGGCATGTACATCTAGACACATATTTACATAGAACCTTATACACAGAACCCATCATGTTTACAGAGTTCATTATACACAGAATCTCACATGCTTACAGAATTCACTTTACACAGAACCCAACATATTTACAGGGATCATTATACACATAACCCAACATACCAAACAGTATTTACATCAGAACCACATACATCACAGTATTACATCTGATAACATACATAACAGTATTCACATTTGTCAACAGAATCTTTATGACATTACAGTCGGTCCCAAAGGCGGTAATGCCCGCCCGGCACTTAAGACAATCCCAGTCTCAGTCCATGGTATGTATACATACAGTCCACCCTACAGGACCCCAGCCTGTTACAGGGCACATACTTATACAGTCCACCATACAGATTACTTGGACTTCAGCCTGTTACAGGTCACATACTTGGTTTAAGCTCCCTGAGCTACAGGGCAATGAAGGCATCCTCAAAGTCTCCTCACCATGTGATATCAGGTCGCTAGCCACCTCGAAGCTTTATAATCCCAGACAGGCCTCCAGGACCACGGCTGCACCAACACATCCAGAGCGAGCACCCTCCAGGTTCTGCCAGGATACCCAAACACACAGGAGCTCCACAAACCACTGCGACTGCCCACAGGCTCACACTCAACACAGAGGAACAGACATCTTCCCACTCAGAGGGACAGACTTCCCTCCACGTCCCAGAGGGACGGGCTTCCTCTGACTCACATTCTCTCTCACTGTATCACATCACAGCACTAGGCAGCTTAATATACTGCCTTACACACCCACACCTAGGACTCTGTGAACAATCAAAACCTCTCACACAGACCTGAGTGCAGTTAACCCTATGTGTACCGCTCTAGGCCAATGTGATGTATACCGGCTATATACTATACCGCCAGTCATACCTCACATCACTCAGAGGAGAATTATGCAGATATCAGATTGATATGCCAAGCAATAAGAGCCCAGCCTTATTCCACCAAACCTGGAAGACCACAATGCCCTGAGTTGAGTGCTTGGGATATATAAGGGGGACCTTATTCATTCATAGGGAGACATATGCTTTGTGACCTCAGTGTAGGGACTTCGGCCCCGACTAGAGGACCACCTGAAATGTATTATATTCTGTAGGAGATCAGCCTAGGATTCTAGGATTCAGCTGACATATCAGTGAGTATTTAAGGGGGATTCCCAGGTTGGGACACCTGGCTACAGACTTTGCTATGCTTGGTTAGCTTCCTACACTTGCATAAATTCCTCTCTTGGTGGGTGCCCGCTGTAAGCGGGGTGCTGCTGGATTGGAGCAGGTGGCCTGGAAGCCCTGCGGCATGAGCATTCAAATACCTGGGGAGCCAGTGAAAGAGTGAGACTCTGTTACCTGTTACTTTTGTGTTTGCTTAATTATGTGATATTTGCCTTTTATTGTTGGGGCTACAATAAAGCCTTACCATTGTGTGGTTCCCTAACCTGTGTTGTCTGAGTAGTGTTCCGCCCACAGTTACGGAGTTTAGGCGTTCAGTTGGGATGAGCCCTGGTCCATGCGGTCTTTCTAAAGGCGGCTGGGCCAGCAGACAACAGCACCCACTGACCCCCATGTCTCTACATATGTGGTTATATTTTGGGGCTGATTAAGGGTAGATAGGACCCAAGCAGTTAAGAGTACATAAGCCACCAGCATACAAACTACCATGTAACATGTCCCATATGTTTTTAGGAGTTCATGTGATGAACACACGGGTTCTCTGGTGCACATTTCCAGATACAGTGAGACAGAGGAAGAAGGGCAACAATTTTTTCACCCATGAACAGCCCTATGCATAACAATAGAGGATACAATGCAATAGGGGATGGTGATATATATATAACAAGAGAGGATGATATGTAATATAGTGTGATAATATACATAACAAGAGAGGATGCTATGTAATAAGGGATGGCACTATACATAGCAAAAGGGTTTTCTATCTAATAAGGGACAACGTTATAAATAAAAGAGAGAATGATATGTAATAAAAAATGAAAGCTCTATAGATAACAAGGGGGGGATGCTTTGTAATAATGGATACATGATACATAAGAAGAGGGAATGCTATGTAATAAATGGCAGCACTATACATAAAAAGAGAAGGTATATATAAGGATTTATTATAGGACACATGTATACATAACAAGAGGTGCCTCTATATAAAAAGGGACACTTCTATTTATACAAACGGGGATGCTATATAATAAGGGACAACACTATACATAACAAGAGGGAATGTTATGTAAAAAGGACAGTTCTTTAAATAACAAGATGGGATGCTATGTACTAAAGGACAGAGCTATATGTGGCGCCCTTGCGTTCAGGAGGCCACAAAGGGAACTGCAGCCAGGCAGGTAGGACGAAAGTTGAACACCAACACCCTCACAGCCCACACAACCCACGTACAGTAGAGTGCAGCACCCAAACCGGAGCCTAGGAACTCTAAGCAGGCGAGGGGTGGTGGGTTTAGAGCAGTGGGTGGGCACACACGTAGTCAGGAGACAGGAGGTAGAAATAGAGAAGGGGGAGGAGAAAGGAGTCAGTAGGCCAAGGTAGGCTGAGATGAAAAGACTGAGATCACACGTCATGGCACAGTGGGGTGTAAGGAGCGCAGAATCTGAACAGAGCCAGTGCGAGCCGCAGAGAGAAAGCACGTCCGAAGCCAGCACCCCAGGAGTGTGAGAGGAGAGAGGGACGGTGATACCGGGCCCTAGAACTACAGCCGAGATGACCAGACTGCAGGCGGAGTAGTCCTCCTATGATACTTGAAGACACAGTAGAGAGAGCCTGGTAGAGCCTCACACGGGAGGACTGCTGGAGGCTAGGCTGAAGTAGAGTGTTGGCTCTAGAGGGGACCGTAGCTTCACCCGGCATCCCCAGACAACCGACGGGGGACCTCAACTACACGTTAGGGTCCCTACCCCAAAAGACAGGCCACTCAGTGGTGACCCGGAGGGCTCACAGGAGTCCGAGCCACCGCCATACTGTCCGGAGTCATGCACACCAAGTGAACTAAGAGAGAGAGAGTCAACAACCTGGGAAGAACACAGAGACAGAGTGAGGGGTCACAGAGAGGAAAGACCTGGCTGCAGAGAGTAAAGGGAACCCGGAGGGGAAAGTGTGCCCGTGTAGCGGAACTGAACTGTAAGAACTGTACTGAGCTGTAAACTGAACTTGAGAACTTGAGAAGTAAACACGGTGAACCCTGAACACGACTCCCTTGTATGTCTCTGCCTGAACACGACTCCTTCCATACAGGTTCGCAGCAGATCTTCACCTGGAGAGCCACAGCTTGCAGGCTCCATCGCTGAAGGAGGATTCCAGCAGCATCTGCACAGTAAGTGTACTGCACTCAGCACCAGGCCTGCACACTACACAATAGACTTTAACCATTACTGCCCCGGGGAATACAGTTCTGCCCACGGGAACTATTCCATCTCCGCTGCCATTACATCATCCCCGGAGGTTCTGAGGCAGCGGTGGCCCCAATACTGGCCACACACAGTGGGTGGCGTCATGACTGACATTTCCCCTGTAAATACCCCCTATTCCATTGTCAAGCCAGGGACACGGTCCGGACTAGAACCACCCGTGACTTCCCCAGCAGCAGACCCGGTCCGGTACCGAGTACCCTCGTCCCAGTGGGCTCGACAAACACATGACAAGAGAAAATGTTATGTAATACGTTTCAGCACTAATTATAAAGAGAGAGGACAGTACATACAAAGGTCCAACACAATATATCATAGGATTATAGGGAAGTGTCACAATTCCTCCTCTCAGTGAGCTCTCAGTTGGATGAGTAACAACTCATTTGTCAAACTTGGAGCTGGGGTGTGTTGAGCTGTCAGTGATTTTCGTTACAGCTCAATTGTCCACTCTCACACTGAGAGGTGCTGAGTTTCTGCAGGTGTTCCTTGTAATTGTCTAGCAATTTAGCCAAGCGGAATTTACCAGAGCACTGTCAGTGGTGCTTTGACCCCAGTTGCCTGTGCACTGTTGATTGATCTTTGCTACCAGGCCTCTGACCTCATTTGACCATCCTTATGCCTTGTCCCTTTATGGTTATACACTACTCTCCAGGTATTCTGACTCCAGACTGTGACCTGACTATACCTCTGTCTATCCCCTCAATCTTGACGTGCTCGCCTGGTACCTGACCCCATAACATTTGACTGTTCTGCCTCATGATTTGTGTGTGTAGTGACTAGAGTCACGTTTTTCCTCTCCACCAGTATTGAATCTTTTCATATACTATGCAATCAAGTGATGAATCTGATGCAGGTGGTGAAGGATCTGGCCAGAGAGCAACTAGATACAGAACAGTCCCAGTTGCAGGGTTAGTTATCTAGTGCATTGGATGTCTCTCTGAGTCCTCCGCTAGCAGCAGCTTTACTTCTATATCTTCTGATGTGCAATTGGTCTCATCCAAACCAGAAATTGCCCTTTCTGACAAACTTTCTGAGGAAAAAGTTCAGATTTAGGTGTTCAGGGAGAGCTGTAAGCTACGTTTTGCTCTGCAACCCCAGCCTTCAAGGAATGAGTCCCAGCAGGTTAGAATAATCATGTCCTGCTACAAGCGATTACTTAGCCTTGAACATTTTTTTTGCCCCCACAAGCCCCAAAGATTATGAACCTGACACAGTCGGGCTTCATTGCTGTGGGTTATAATATTGAGTTTCAGCAGTGGCCCATGGAAATTTTCTGAAATGATGCAGTCTCTTAGGTGGCATAGTCACAATGGCCTAATCCACAGGACACAAATAACTGAGGTCAAAGCACCACTAACAGAATGCTAAGGGCCACTTTACACACACCAACTTATCTGTCCAACTTCTGACCAACTTGCTGGTTGCAGTGAAATCATGGACACATTGCTCCATTTGTACACAGCCAAAAAATGGAGCAATGTGTCCATGATTTCACTGCAACCAGCAAGTTGGTCAGAAGTTGGACAGATAAGTTGGTGTGTGTAAAATGGCCATAAGACTGGCATGCTCTGGGAAAACCTGCTCAGTTAAATAGCATGGCAATTAACAAAAATAGTGAACATCTGCAGAAACCTAGCATCCTCCAGTATGAGATTGGATGACTGAGTGGTCACTCACAACACTGACAACTCAGCCGGCTCAAGCTCAAAGTTGGACATCTCAACTGTCACTCACACAACTGACAGCTCATCACGCCCTGATCACTGAGTAACATGGAATTTCTTTTAGAAACAAGGATATTACTCCAATCTTTCTGCAAGTAATGTTGCATATACATTGAAAGGCAAATGTGACCGAGAGTACTTGAGATAATCTTTCAGGGTGAACAGGCTGCCAATCACCCGATGAACAAGTAGAAGGCTAGGGTCACACTTGCACCATTGCAGCGCTAAAAGATAGCGTTTTTCACAATTCCAAATTGCGAAAAACGCTAGCGTTAACACTTTCATAGGCTCCCATGCAAAAATTGCATTGTCAAAATGCAACACTTTTGACGCTGTGCATCTTTGCAAAAGCACAAAAAAGTGGTAAGCAGTGTTTTGGGGACGTTTGAAAAACGCATGCGTTTTTTAACATGGGAGTCTATAGAAAATGCCTGCGTTAACACATGGTACATATATTATTATTATTATTATTATTTATTCATATAGCGCCATTAGATTCCATGGTGCTTTATATGCGGAAAGGGCAGATGAGGACAAGTACAATAAATGTGCACAATCAGGTCATACAGGTACATGAGGGGAGAAGATCCTGTCCGCGAGGGCTCACTGTCTAAGAGGGGTGAGTATGGATACAGTAGGATGGATAAGGGCCGGTAGTGAGGCGGTGCGGTGGTCCGGGCCTTATTGCAGGTTGTAGGCTTGACGAAAGAGGTGGGTCTTCAGGCTTCTTTTGAAGGTTCCCAGGGTAGGGGAGTGTCTGATGTGTTGGAGCAGAGAGTTCCAGAGTATAGAGGAGGCACGGAAGAAGTCTTGTATGCAGTTGTGGGACTAGGAGATGAAAGGGGAGTGGAGAAGGAGTTATTGGGAGTAAAGATGAGCCACCACCCTAGTGTTTGAATTCGATTTGGTTCGCCAAATTGGGCGTTTTTTCGTCGAATGTTCATCGAATGTTCGTCGAACACAGTTGAATCCCATTGAAAACAATGGCAGGCCAACACAAACACATACAAGCACATAGAAAACACCTTCTAAAGTGTCCAAAAGATGACAAACTACTCAGAAGATACAACAAACATATGGAAAAGTGAAAAGTACATATAAAAATGCGAAAAGAAAAGAGATAGATGAGTAAAAAGGGAGGAGACACAGATATAGGCATAATCCATACAAAGAAGAAATGAGCGGCACTCACCGGAACACAGATCTTCAGTTTATTGATCCAGCTGGGTTACAGGCTCAACATGGTGAGGGGAGGGAGTGTGGAGTGCAGACGACGGGCACCGTTTCGCGGCGGGATGCCGCCTCTTCCGGTCAGGTCTCGGCGTGTGATGTTGGATCCACGTCCTAAATAGGAGGGGAACCTGTATGTCTACGCCTATTAAGTGAGGTAAGTGCTCATATTAAAAACTAAATTAGGCAGAGAAACAAAAAACTGTGACTTACGTTATATCTTATACATCAAGAAAGGATTGATAGATTCAGACTGGATACATTTCTTAGCACTTTATACAGGTGTACATAATAACAGCAAGTACAATAACTATGAATAATACAAGTCACACACAGGTACCTGATCGTGTCTTCAAGGGATGGGTGGGGATACACTAGGAGAGGGTAGAGCTGGTCATGCAGCAGTATAGTGGACTGAGCATTACTTATTGAAACATATTGCAATTAGGGATGAGTGAGTATAATTGCAATTATTTGGTACTCAGAGAGTAATGTGGTACTCGCGGTACTCGAAACATGGTAAGTATTTCACTACTCACCTCGCAATATTCACATCTCCTGCCCAGCATTAGCCAATCACAGTAATGCCACAGCCTTCTTGGTTGTGGCATTACTATGATTGGCTGGCCACCTAGCATCATACATAAGTCATAGCCTATGACTCATAGACTCTATATAAGCCCTGCTGCTGACATTTTCTGCACATTGCATGCAGAACACAGCTAGTGTAGGGAGATTGTGAGCAGCTGATAGGTAGAGTTGTGCTTGTGCAAATCGTACAGAAATCCTCTGTAAAACCCAAAAGCTCTTGCTTGTGAGAGCTACCAATATTGTAGTACTAGGTGACTGTAGTGCAAGGAGACAGGCAGGAGCGTTACAGTACCACATAGTACAGTCAGCAATATTTCAGCTCTTCTCAGAGGTCAGGGAGTAGTGACAGCTTTCCCAGCTATTTTTGGGGTCACATTTATCTCTGCAGGCCAATGTTTTTGCCATTGCATTGCTGTATTCACACCAAATAGCACACACAGTACTGCACAACTGATACACAGCTAGCACCGCTGTCTCGTGTGGTGACTGTCACACGTAATATATCGCCTTAAACCTCAGGGCACTTTTTTTGGTGCCATTGCGGTGCTGTGTGCAAAACACAAAGCAGAACTAGGCTGTAGTGCTAACTTCCACAAAGCACTAACTGCTCCTTGTTCCCCAATGTCTGCATCTGAACATCTGCAGCTATGTTAGAAAAACCCCAAATTCCTAAAAAGGCTGTTGTGAAGGGACAGGGACACGGACGTAGATATGGGCATGGGGTTGATAGTGGTGCCCAACAAGGCACAGAGTCTGGGAGACAGAAGAAAGTTGATGCATTTATGTTTCTGGCGAAATTTCCCGGTCTGGAACGTAAATGGGTCTGGAAGCCAGAAGAGCAAGAGCAGATACTGTCTTGGATGCCTGATAAGGCCTCCACAAGATTTTCTAGCAGCACCCAATCGTCCATGACCACACAGTCTCCTAGCATAGTTTCTGCAGTGCCCAATGTGCAGGCATAGCCATAGTGTCTCCAAAAATTAGCCCAAAGTGGTGTACCATGGTTGATGAAGGAAGCAGGCCTCAAGGGCCAAGCAATTATAAAGCTACGACTACTAGCACAGTAGTTGCAGTGCCCAATGTCCAGGCATAGCCATAGTGTCTCCATAAAGTAGCCCAAAAGGCTGTATTATGGTCGATGAAGGAAGGCGGATCTGATTACATGCCCTGAAGAAGTGGCCAGGAGGCCACGAAACGCGTCGGCAATTTGTGTGTTCCGTGTGTCAATAAAGTGTGTCTTTCCTATCCTGGATCTCCTTGTGGCTGAGCGCGGATAAATCACTATCTTTTTCTCCTTTGCAACGCTGTTTCTTCTACAGGATCTGCAACGGCCAGGCTCTTCATGTTGGTTGTGACAGATCACAACCTCATCAGGTGAGTGGACCATCATAGTTATTGTGCTGGTGTCCCTCGGTTTACCGCCTTAGTGCGCTCCCCTTTCTCTTCTTTTTTACTGGAATACATTAACTCTTTATAGATTCCTCTAATGTATGTGTAACCTTTGTGCAATCATGAACCTAACTAGCGCTGCTTGATAGTGGGTATGTATACTAGTATAAAGAAAAAGAAACCTAACACTGGGCAGTACCTAAATATAGTTTTTGGTGTGTTATGCATATGTGTATGGCCTTGTTCACACATACCTGCGTTTTTGGCATTCTCTGCGTTTTTAGCTGTTTATAAAAAACGCAGATGCGTTAATGCATGGTACACTTAAGTGTAGCTGCGTTTTTTTTGCAACTCATGCATTTTTTTTCACCATTCCAAAAAACACTGCATGCAGCGTTTTTTGGGTGATGTAAAAAAATGCATAGGTTGTTTAAAAAAGCATGCGTTTTTTTAACATGGGGCCCTATGGGAAATGCATGCGTTAACGCATGGCACATATAGGCACCTGCGTTAACGCATATGCGTTTTTAATGAAAAAAATGACTACTGTATATACTCGAGTATAAGCCGACCCGAGTATAAGCCAAGGCCCCTAATTTTACCCTCCAAAACTAGGGAAATTTATTGACTCGAGTATAAACCTAGGGTGAAAAATGGAGCAGACCCCCATCCTGTTATATAGCCCCCATCCCGGTATATAGCGCCCCCCCATCAGTGGTATACAGGACCCCAGCAGTAGTATACAGACCCCCAGCAGTAGTATACAGGCCCCCAGCAGTAGTATACAGGCCCCCAGCAGTAGTATACAGGCCCCCAGCAGTGGTATATAGGGCCCCAGCAGTGGTATACAGGCTCCCTCCTTAGTATACAGGCCCCCAGCAGTGGTATACAGGGCCTCAGCAGTGGTATACAGGCCCCCTCCTTAGTATACAGGCCCCCAGCAGTGGTATACAGGGCCCCAGCAGTGGTATACAGGTCCCCTCCTTGGTATACAGGCCCCCAGCAGTGGTATACAGGGCCCCAGCAGTGGTATACAGGCCCCCTCCTTAGTATATAGGCCCCCAGAAGTGGTATACAGGCCCCTTTCTTTGTATACATGGCCCCAGCAGTGGTATACAGGCCCCCTCCTTGGTATACAGGGCCCCAGCAGTGGTATACAGGCCCCCTCCTTGGTATACAGGCCCCCAGCAGTGGTATACAGGGCCCTAGAAGTGGTATACAGGCCCCCTCATTAGTATTCAGGCCCCCAACAGTGGTATACAGGGCCCCAGCAGTGGTATACAGGCCCCCTCCTTGGTATACAGGCCCCCAGCAGAGGTATACAGGGCCCCAGCAGTGGTATACAAACCCCCTCCTTGGTATACAGGCCCCCAGCAGTGGTATACAGGGTCCCAACAGTGGTATACAGGCCCCCTCCTTAGTATACAGGGCCCCAGCAGCGGTATACAGGGCCCCCTGCAGCAGTATACACGCCCCCTGCAGTGATCTACAGACCCCCCTCCTTAGTATACAGGCCCCCTCCTTAGTATACAGGCCCCCTTCTTAGTATACAGGCCCCCTGCAGCGGTATACAGCCCTCCTCCTTAATATACAGGCCCCCTCCTTAGTATACAGGCCCCATGCAGCGGTATACAGGCCCCCTGCAGTGATCTACAGCCCCCCCTCCTTAGTATACAGGCCCCCTGCAGTAATATACAGCCCCCCCTCCTTAGTATCTGACCCCATACTGCGGCACACATTAAAATAACAAACATTTCATACATCACCTTTCCGGCGACCCCTTGCTGGCAGCACCGCTCTTCCGGTCCCTGCTTCTTCCTGCTTGTGTCGGCTTCTATTGCTGTGACCATCTTGCAGCAGATGATGTCATCTGCTGCACCGGTCACATGACACCGGCACAAGCAGGAAGAAGCAGGGACCAGAGGACGCGGCGGTGCCAGCAAGGGGTCGCCGGAAAGGTGATGTATGAAATGTTTGTTATTTTAATGTGTGCCGCAGCCTGGGGGTCAGATACTAAGGAGGGGGGGCTGTAGATCACTGATGGGGGGCCAGTGTAGTGCAATATGCACCGCCCCCCGACGCTGATGGACGGGGGGATGCAGTACATATTCATTACACTAATGAGGTGGCCCCACGTGACCGCCCGCTATCAGTGCAGCCCCCTCCTGCCTCCTCCAGCCCCGGTCACAGCCTTCCCCAAGCAAATACCCAGTGACTCGAGTATAAGCCGAGGTGGGCATTTTTCAGAACAAAAATTGTGCTGAAAAACTCGGCTTATACTCGGGTATATACGGTAAGTATAAAACTTCTCAAAAACCTTCAGAACCACAGGGGACACTATTTGGCAGCCTTAGAAAAACTGATCAGTTTTTCTAAGGGCTAAAAAACCACATTGGCATGTGTGAACAAGGCCTATGCTTAATACATAACCCTCATAATTGGTCTTTATTTTGGGCTTTATTTATATCTGAGTCCTCTGTCCTCTTTTATCTCTATCTCAGCACTTTATAGTTTGGGCCACACGGAATTTTTTTGCACCTTATGTTTTGTATTTTGGCACACTTTGTCTAACATGTTTGCATGTCTTTGAATTTAAGTTTATTCATATATGGCCTTGTTCACACATAACATCATTTTTGGCTTTCTCTGCATTTTTTAGCTGTTAAAAAAAAACGCACATGTGTTAACGCATGGTGCACTTAAGTGTAGCTGCGTTTTTTAACAACACATGCCATTTTTTTCACCATTCCAAAAAACACTGCATGCAGCGTTTTTGGGTGCTGTAAAAAAACGCATGCGTTTTTTCCATGGGGCCCTATGGGAAACGCATGCGTTACCGCATGGCACATATAGGCACTTGCGTTAACGCATATGCGTTTTTAATGAAATAATGACTAAGCCCAAAAACTTGCCAAAAACGTTCAGAACCACAGGGGACACTATTTGGCACACTTAGAAAAACTGATCAGTTTTTCTAAGGGCTAAAAAAACGCATTGGTATGTGTGAACAAGGCCTATCTTGGGTTGCTCACACTAGTGTTGAATTTCAACCTCCCTCACCCCTTTTTTGAGCATTGTACACATGTAATATGCATCCCATGTATTTAGCACTTTAGTACATGCTGGTTAACACACTCTTTATAATCACAGGCCCAAAGCCTTATTATTGGGCTTTTACTCTTGTAAACTTTTAAAATCTTTGCTTATCTGCTGTATGACTGATATCACTCTGTCTCTATTCCTCTTTATTCATTGACAGTGGGATTTGCTGCAATTTTAACCCCTTCCAGGGGGAATTAGGGAATCAGGAGGATATGTACACACTTGTTTTTCCTCTTCTGTGACAGAGAGTTGCTATTATTGTTTCAGTACACAAACAGTCCAATTGCTATATCTTTGTAATTATAAAATGTTATTGTTGTGGGGTTCATTGGTCGCATTAGGGATAAATGCATGGTATCTTGTCAATAATTTTAATATATGTTTTGTGTAGAATAATGTATTTAAGTGAGTTTGAAACAATATTTTGGCTGATAACTCTTTTCATCCATAAGTAATTTTTGACGTTTTGAGCCATATTGAATATCGGCCAAATTTTAGGTTAATATTCCTGCCCAGCAGATTGGGAAGGACGGATCACAGGCGACATGGCAGTGGTTTGACCCGCAGACACCGATTTGGTACCCTGGTGTTCCGCCCACCGACTAGGGTGCTTGGCTGCCATGTGTTTCCGCATACTGGTGGTGCTTTGGTTGCATTTGCCCTGGCCTCTGCTTGGCTTCGTATGGAAGATGCTACAGATGACAACATTTGGTTCAGAAGGACTATCTGAAAAAATTTCCAGAGAGCGGCTGAACGCACCTTTGCCTTGATTTGGGGCACAGAGGTATTGCTCTTGGCAGCAGTTGACACGCTTCACACTCTGCTCAAACCAGTAGCCCTTGGTGCCTTTGTTGGTGCTACGTATCCACCTTCTTCCTCTGTGCTGCTGTGCTGGCTATGCGTGCCCTCAGTCCAGGTCGCATCGGTGGTCTCATCATCGACCACCTCGTCGTCCATGTCATCCTCCTTCCATGTTGATATTGTCGGCTGGCCAGATGGAAACTGTGTGTCATCACAATCAGCTTTCACCTCTTCACCCAGTATATCACGTGGATGAAATTGGCTTTCTTCTAGCAGTGGGTTTTCAAATATTTGGCCATGAACAGATGATACCTCCTCACGTTCCTCTTCAATCTCGTGCGGTGAGAGGCCAGAGGCAACGAAAGGATATGGACCATACAGATCCTCGGAGTGGCCAAGGTTGGGGTCAAATGTTTCCTGTGACTACTAATGGGGTGGTGAACTAGGAACAGGTTGAGAATAGGATAACCCAGCGTGCTTTGTCCATACATGGGCTACTTTTTGGAGACACTATGGCTATGCCTGGACATTGGGCACTGCAACTACTGTGCTAGTAGTCCTAGGCTAATTTCATAATTATTTGGCCCTCGAGGCCTGCTTCCTTCATCAACCATGATACAGCCCCTTGTGCTAATTTTTGGAGACACTATGGCTATGCCTGGACATTGGGCACTGCAACTACTGTGCTAGTAGTCCTAGACTACTTTCATAATTATTTGGCCCTTGAGGCCTGCTTCCTTTATCAACCATGATACAGCCCCTTGTGCTAATTTTTGGAGACACTATGGCTATGCCTCGATATTGGGCACTGCAACTACTGTGGTAGTAGTCCTAGGCTAGCTTCATAATTGTTTGGCCCTTGAGGCCTGCTTCCTTTATCAACCATAATACAGCCCCTTGGGCTACTTTTTGGAGGCACTATGGCTATGCCTGCACATTGGGCACCGCAAGAACTATGCTAGTAGTCCTAGTAGTCCTAGCTTCATAATTGTTTGGTCCTTGAGGCCTGCTTCCTTCATCAACCATGATACAAACCTTGGGCTAATTTTTGGAGACAATATGCCTGAACATTGTGCAGTGGAACAACAATGCCAGTAGTCCAATCTTTATAATTGTGAAGCCCTTCTGATGATGATGATGATGATGATGGGTGGCTTCTTACTGCGTTAACCATCACACACCCTATAAGGCAGTTTGCTCTCTTTACACCACTTACATACTGAGCTGTCAGAAGATCTCCCACATCATAACTCACTCTTACGGCAATCATGCACCCATTTCAGCCTTTTCCTCAGCCCCACACTGCTTTTTTGGGTCCAGCAGACAATGACTCGCATTTCCTATTGACTAACAATGGACTCGCTCATCACACCAAAGTCCGAGTATTTGACTGCTTGTCCCTAATTGCCATATCTTTTTCCATCCTTCAAGAACAACCACTTTTAGAGCCTGGATACTGGATGAAGAGTAATGCTCATCTTGTCTTTTCAGAATTCCTCAGAGGTGTTTGATTGGGTTCAGATCAGGAGACATAATTGGCCACTTAATCACTTATACACTTTTTTCTTCTACAGAAATACAACGATAACATTAGATATGTAGTTTGGATCATTGTCATGTTGGGAAAAGTCCACATCTACCAAGGGCATGGAGTGGAGGAGGTTCCTGCCCTCTTACTCACTCCCTGGACCAGACACATGGACCACAAGACAGGAGTCACATACCAAACTAGCTTTAGTAGTCCAATAGGTAGACACCCTGGACTACAAGTAATCTTTCTACCAATCACGTGTAACTTTGGTGGCAAACCAAACAGGCATCAAAAAGGTGTTCCACTGCGGGCACACGTGCCTAAGTCCTGAATCAGCACAGGGCCTATAGAAGACTCATCCTGAAGAAAACCCAATGTAGGGTCGATACGTTTATTGATTGTCTTCACAAATGCAAATAAAAACCAGGAAAAAGATACCACCTCTCAAGTTTCTCCTTTTTGAGTGTGTCAGGGATATAACTTTTTCTATATTGGATATAAATTTCCCTCGAGCATCCAACCGGTGGTTGAGCTAGACTATATAGTCTATTACGCATAAGGACATCAACATATTTCACTGTAGGGTCCATTTTTGTACTCCTTATCTTTGTGACACAATACAATTTTGAAACCATGAGTTCCAAAATGTATATTTTGGTCTCATCATTTCAGATTATTCAGCTGTAGTAGTCTTCATATATTTCAGCAAGGGCCCTGGCAAATGATAGGCGGGCTATTTTGTGCAGGAGTTTTCAAAGAGGCATCCATCTTGGATAACACCCAGTCATGCCATTACTGTACAGTTTTTGTCATTTTATGTCATGGGAAACACTCACCCCAGTTTGGGTATTAATGTCTTTAGCTAACTGGAGTGAACTTTTTGTGAACAATTGCATCTCAGTTGCTTCATGGTCAATAATAAATAGTGGCGTGCAGAGCCAAATCACAAAGATTCAGTCACTGTCCAAATATTTTTGGACTTAACTGAATATACCCCAGTAACTAATCTGTTTTTGTACTTGCTGCTTGACATTCAGTACTGCAACTAAGACTGAGTTCACATTATGTTTGTGTCACACTGATCATGGTCACCTGGCTGTTCTAAAAATGGACAACATGAATAGGCTTCATGTTAAATTAAATTAAGTCCAGCTCACCATAACACTCTCTCATCCACATGGAGCACAGAATTCAGTCCTGCTTCAACCAGTCAAATGTAAAAATAAGCGTAAAAATCTGACTCTGAAACATGTGGAATTCTTTTTTCTTTTTGCTCAAGGTGCATTACAAAATTATAATCACATGATGTGTATGACCATCAGTCAACGCAATTTGAAAGCGTTTCGCATTCTTCCTTATGACTGGGGGTCACACACATCACGCAATTATCGTTTTGTAAAGCACCTTGAGCAAAAACAAAAAAGAATTCAATTTATCACAGCGGCGCATGGCATGCCAGCGGTGCAGGGATGATATGATGTCCGCATCCCTGTTCTAGATGGTGGAGCTCAAGACAGACATGAACACTATGTCAATGCAGTGCCAGAGCATTCGCGCAAGCACTAGCGGCCCAATACGTCTTGCTTAGCAAAGGGATTCCTTGGCTGCCACCCAAATATGCTCACAGTGATAAAGAGACAGTGACAAACTGATAGAAGAGAAAATTCCTGATACCCACATAGAAACTCCTGAAATGGCCACCACAGACAATGGTGAAGTGTCTTAAGGGACGGAATAGAAAGTGCAGCAAAGAGTAGTGATCTGCTAGTGTGTGTCTCAAGCTGCAGGAAACGATGATTAATCACAGCCTGGTCACTATAGGGCTCACAGAAAATGCCACAATCATAGTGAATGGAAGAAAGTAAATATATTTGGGACATAAGGAACAAAACACAAATTAATGAAGTTGTGAAGATGAAATAGCAAATATGCATAAAAGAATGGTGATTGAGAGCTGGGAGGAGGTAAATATTAAAAGATAAAGAGTGAAAAGAACATAAAAGGGTGGGGAGGAAAGGGTAGGTCAGAATGAAGAGTGGTTGAAATACAAGTGAGGGAGTGGAAATTCAATATCCCTAAGTCTGCTTTTGTGATACAGTAATAAACAAAAATGTCATATAGATAAACAGTGGCAAAAAGTATAGGGACAACTGAGAGGACATCCCCTCATTCTTGCCCTTCCAAAACCCACAGCTCCCCCAAGTGTACTTAAAGTGTAACCGCCGCTTACATTTTTATTTAATAGTAATATAGAGCAAATGAATATAATCAATTTTCAAATATACTTTATTAATGAAATCATGAAAGAAACACCTTTAAAGAAACTTACACAAGATGTCCTCAGTAGGCTGATTCTGAACCACACATATGCTGGTTGTTAGGCAGCTCCGTCTTCAGGGGCATGGCCTACATTGCATTCACAATACAGTTGATATGATTGTCAAGTTATGTCATGCTACCACCATGCTGATTTCATACAGTTGCTGTGAGATCTTATCTGACTACTCCATTCACATGGCTCTGCTCATTGTTATCACCATTTTAGTAGGTTCAAATGGTAGTGAAATCTCACTCTAGCATTAAGCCCCCATCACACTAAGCAAGATCACTGCTGAGTCACAAGTTTGGCGATGCAACAGCGACCTCACCAGCGATCTCGCTATGTTTGACACTTAGCAGCGACCAGCCCCTGCTGTGAGATCGCTAGTCGTGTCAGAGTCGCCTGGACCATTTTTTGATCGGTGGGGTCCAACTGGGCAGCATACATCGGTGTGTTTGACAGGGACAACAACCAATGACCTCAATACTACAGGTCTGTGAAACAGGGTCCCAACGACCTCCGTATCATTCCAGATCGTTGCTGCATCGCTGGTGAGATCTGACTGTTTGACATCTCATCAGCGACCACATAGCGACGCACCAGAGATCCCTACCAGGTCATATCGTTGTTGGGATTGCTGGTGCGTCGCCAAGTGTGACGGTACCCTTAGTCCATCAACAGAAGATCATTGAGGGGCCAAGATGATTCAAGGCCAAAGTTAAATCCTTATGATTCTTGAAATTTGAGATTAAGAAGAAAGAATATCCAAAAATGGAGAGACATAGAGAGCATATGTGAAGAAACTTGAAATGGGCTGATGTGTAAAAACATCAAGGAGACGTTCGGAAGAGAAATCTGGATATCTTCTTAGGAGTGTGGATAGCAGCTTCATCAAGGGGTATCGGAACTAATGATGTAAAAAATATTCAAGTTTAGAAACTGATATATAACATTAGTACCAACATACAGGTAAATCAGAGGTAGTAAATATTAAGACCACAGGATGCTGATATATAACACAGTTGATTAGGATAAAAAGATTAAAACAATAAAACACCCCTGACTCTTAGAGCAATGCATGAAAACCAAAGTGTTCATTCAAACCAGACGGTGCCACTGTGCCCAATGTATAAAATAATTCTTGCTAGAGCAGTACTCACATTACCACTTCAGGAGCCAAGTTGAATTTTGTCTATTGTCTTGACTTAAAGAAGTCTTGAGTTTGAGTTGTGGAAAGTCTTAAAGTATCTAGGCAGTATTTTTAGTAGCTCTCCTTTAATAAATGTTTGTCCTTTATCGATATCTCTAACATGTTCCCTTACACAAATACTGAGTTTACAGTTGTGGCCAAAAGTATTGACACCCTGCAATTCTGTCAGATAATACTCAGTTTCTTCCTGAAAATGATTGCAATCACAAATTCTTTGGTATTATTATCTTCATTTAATTTGCCTTCAATGAAAAAACACAAAAAAGAATTGTCCTAAAGCCAAATTGGATATAATTCCACACCAAACATAAAAAAGGGGGTGGACAAAAGTATTGGGACTGTTAGAAAAATCATGTGAAGCTTCTCTAATTTGTGTAATTAACAGCACCTGTAACTTACCTGTGGCACCTAACAGGTGTTGGCATTAACTAAATCACACTTGCAGCCAGTTGACTTGGATTAAATTTGACTCAACCTCTGTCCTGTGTCCTTGTGTCTACCACATTGAGCATGGAGAAAAGAAAGAAGACCAAAGAACTGTCTGAGGACTTGAGAAATCAAATGTGAGGAAGCATGAGCAATCTCAAGGCTACAAGTCCATCTTCTAAGACCTGAATGTTCCTGTGTCTACCGTGCGCAGTGTCATCAAGAAGTTTAAAGCCCATGGCACTGTGGCTAACCTCCCTAGATGTGGACATAAAAAAGCCAGGCTGGAGTTTGCCAAAACTTACCTGAGAAAGCCTAAAACGTTTTGGAAGAATGTTCTCTGGTCAGATGAGACAAAAGTAGAGCTTTTTGGGCAAAGGCATCAACATAGAGTTTACAGGAGAAAAAAAGAGGCATTCAAAGAAAAGAACACGGTCCCTACAGTCAAACATGGTGGAGGTTCCCTGATGTTTTGGGGTTGCTTTGCTGCCTCTGGCACTGGACTGCGTGACTGTGTGCATGGCATTATGAAGTCTGAAGACTACCAACAAATTTTGCAGCATAATGTAGAGCCCAGTGTGAGAAAGCTGGGTCTCCCTCAGAGGTCATGGGTCTTCCAGCAGGACAATGACCCAAAACACACTTCAAAAAGCACTAGAAAATGGTTTGAGAGAAAGCACTGAAGACTTCTAAGGTGGCCAGCAATGAGTCCAGACCTGAATCCCATAGAACACCTGTGGAGAGATCTAAAAATGGCAGTTTGGAGAAGGCACCCTTCAAATATCAGGGACCTGGAGCAGTTTGCCAAAGAAGAATGGTCTAAAATTCCAGCAGAGCATTGTAAGAGACTCATTGATGGTTACCGGAAGTGGTTGATCACAGTTATGTTAGCTAAAGGTTGTGCAGCCAAGTATTAGGCTGAGGGTGCCAATACTTTTGTCTGGCCCATTTTTGGAGTTTTGTGTGAAATGATAAATGTTTTGCTTTTTGCTTCATTCTCTTTTGTGTTTTTTTCATTGAAGACAAATTAAATGCAGATAATAATACCAAAGAATTTGTGATTGCAATCATTTTCAGGAAGAAACTGAGTATTATCTGACAGAATTGCAGTGGTGTCAATACTTTTGGCCACAAATGTATGTGTGGTGAGTCCCACGTAATATTTGCCACATGTGTAGTCAGCCTGGTAAATTACTCCCTCCGAGGAACACGTGAATTGAAGTCTAATAGTACATTATTTTGCACTCTTGGTCCCTTTAAAGGATTTGGATTTGGTCATGTTTGCACAGGCCCTACAAAGGCCACAGAGGTTGAATCCTACAACCTGACATTGAGTTTTAAGAATTTTTGTGCCACAATAGTGGCCATGAACAAACGTGTCCTTACGATTTTTGATTGTTATGCTGTCATAAGGTGATATTTAGAAAGGCAGTTGCTGAGAATTGGGTCAACAATTAAGGCGTGTCTCTTAAGTATGTCTGAGACATCCTGTCATTGACTGCTATAGGTGTTTATCAGTTCAACTTCCCCAATTGCTGTGTCTCATTTAGATATTTGATTAGGATATAGCAGTGAATTTCTTGCGAAGTTGGTAGCTCTTTTGTAGAGGTGGATGTTGGGGCTATAATATGCCAAGCAGTGGATGCTGCATCATGCTCCACAGTTCCTGCTATGATTCACCTATACTGGGCATTCTACTGATGAAGGTCCGAGTTAAAGCCTTAAATGGCTTGTATTTGTTAACCAGTACCATCAGCAAGAAAAACATCACTTTGAAAGCAAAGTGTGCAAAGTCCATTTGCAAAGGTTTATGGTCTGAGGAACATACTTGAGCACCTATTTTCTGAAGTGCCACACTACATTTACACTCTACAATTGTGGACTTAGCCTACAGTATAAATCTGGTATCTTTAACGTCACTATAGGCATTCACTTGTCAGAGATAGGAGGTCTGTTATTTTGGGCTCTACATGGCTGTTACGTGACTGTGGTATATTATTTGTATACCTGTTGTGAGGCACCGCCGGCATGGTCCACATGGCCGGGGCGCGTCACATGCAGGATCAAGGTATGATCCTGTGCACAGTGGCCGGTTTGACTGACAATGCTGTGTGAACCAACTGTGAACACAAGGTTTCATGTTACTAATGAGCGGCAGTGAGAGTGGGATGAGATCGAGGAGTCCCTAAGGAATAAGGGCTGAGTGCTGACGACCCGGAACACAGGGAGTTAACCTGAGCTGTGTGAAAGGCTGATTACCGGCAGCTAAGGGGGTGTGTCCATGTGGGAGTGGCTGGCACGATAAGAGGCAGCCAGCTGAGTGATTGAGATTCAGATTCAGAGATCCATTTTCAGCCAGACATGAAAGGATGTGGGCTGATTACCAGCCTGAGAGCTGAGCAGAGCCAGTCTGTGTGAGGGACTGGGAGTGCAAGTCCATGCCGCCATGTTGAGATGGTGAAGGGAGCATGCTAGCTCCATGCCGGTGCCAAGGTCCGTGGTCGTGTCCACACCTGGAGGGGAAGCCGTGGTTGACCCGTGGACGCTGGTCCGGGCGTGGTTCACCACACGTCCGGGAAGGGGCCCGTGGGGATGCCTGGTGGAACCTGTGACACAGGTAGCGAGACCCGGATCCGTGCCCGGTAAGAAAAGCAGTTCCTGAATGATTGTGTGAACTGTGCACCTTGTGTGTAAATCATGCTAGGCGAGTGTAGCCGCCGTTAGGTCCAGTGAAGGACCTGTTGAACCTTATAAGTACTGTATGGCTTTTTAAAAAGACCCAGCGAGTGAATGTAGCCCTTCGGGGCCGATGTATGAAGTGTGCCAGGCGGGCATAGACCGCCCTTGGGTCCGAGTCGGAGAACTCAGTTAAAGGACCTGATGAACCGGATTGTATGTAGCCCTTCGGGAGGCGATTGTATGTAGCCCTTCGGGAGGCGATTGAATGTAGCCCTTCGGGAGGCGATTTTATGTAGTGTGCCAGGCGGGCATAGACCGCCTTTGGGTCCGAGTCGGAGTACTCAGTTAAAGGACCTGATGAACCGGAATGTGTGTATGAGAGGTCAGAAGCAGGGGTTAGAAGGGCTCCCGTACTGGGTAACGTGTGGTTCACCTCACAGGTTACTAGGGTTTGCCAATCCCTGTTCTGAGCCCAGAGGAGCCACAGTCCATGGATGTGTATGATGGGCTGTGAGCGAGTGAAAGGACGTGTGTGGTCCATGGTGGCTTATAGGATGGATCACATATGGTATGTAAGAACCCGGTCAGGCTGGAGTCCTGATTCCGGGGTAGTATGAAGCTGGGGAAATAGAGCCAGGCGGCTGGTTCCGCCATTGGGACCCATAGGGCCTGTTGATATGGTACTTGATGTTAGATGTATGTGAAATGTATATAGGCCGGAGGCCGTAGCCACCACGGGAGCTGTTAGTAGAGCTCCAATGGGGACAGAGAGATGGTTACAGGTCCCGGGTTACTATAAGCGTTATGTGCAATATATGTATTATGTAATGTTATATGTAAATGTATGATGTGTTTATGTATGGTGTTTTTAATCAATGTGATATGTGTCAAACATGCTACCCGGGTTATGTTATTAATATGTGAAAAATAAACGGGTAGACATTGGTTAAACTTATAAACACGTGTTTGTTGTCGTTTTGCAAGCGGGTTCCCCGGTTGCTACCTCACACTGTGTAAATAAAAACCATCAGAATGTGCTTTTCTTTACAGGGGGTCACTGCAAACAAATGTGTACCTTCCAGAACACATTTCTTTAGGGTAGATTCCGATAGTGGATGGATATCAGTTATTTCATTGTTTTCTGCCGTATACTTTTGCATGTCATCTCTACTATTATCTACAAAAATCGTACATACCACTGATGTCAAACTTACCTGATATTTGTAAGAATCTACCTTCTTACCCTTTTTCACTATTGGAACCACATCAGCCTTCCTTCAATCTTACGGCACTTGAGAATCTAAGAAGAACTCCCACAATACGTGTGGATGAATTTAGGTGCATTATATGTTAACTTTTCTTGCTTGATTTATGACCCCTCGGCCTTCAAAGTTTTAAAAGTTTTTTTTTTCTTTATACATAGTATAGTCGTATTTAGCCATATTGTTTTCTTTTATTCCGGGACATTATGTTACTAGAAGGTACACACTTACTGCGGGATCCTTGTAATAGGTCTTTGGCTGGGGTCACACACACAGATATTTGTGCAGATATTGTTCACAGATCTCTGGTTGCAGTGAAATCATGGACAGATTGCTCCATTTGTACACAGCCACAAAATGGAACCATGTGTCCATGATTTCACTGCAACCAGAGATCTGTGAACAATATCTGCACAAATATCTGTGTGTGTGACGTGGCCCTTAAATATATCTGTCGGGCACATCTTTTTAGATTTGTCAATTTAATTTATCCATTGCAAAATAAATTATACTAATGGTACAAAGTATCACATACTCAATAATATTCATATAATTTTACACTTTGAGCATTTTACACTTAATTTTATCTTTAATATTATCTTTAACTTTGATGGAGAAAACTCAACAAATCAATACAAGATAATTTTATAGACTTGTACAGATAATGGGAAAGTTTTACTTAGCAGAGTGCTTCAAAATTCCTACACCTAAAGGGTGTACCGACGTCACCATGACCGGATGTGACGCAAATAGTGTCACACCGGCTATTACACCCATACAGCAGGGTGAGGAGGAGTAGGATTATTTATCATGCCCATCGGGGCATGATAATGAGCAGCTCAGGTGGGCTTAGGATCGCACAAGGAGCATCCTGTGCGACTTATTCAGGGAGAAGAAGTCGCAGAATTGTAAATGTGTAATGGTATCTTTGTCAATGTTACCCCACTCATTTTTTACAGAAAAGGACCGCTAGAAAGGATGTCCGAGGGTGCAGGGACAGGTATTCATAGGGTTGGGGGTGATTTGGAGGAGTCAGGTTCCCTTTAAGGTAAGAAAAAAGCAATGTCAAACTATCTCCAGGCTTGTGCCAAATTCACTATTCTTCATATTTGTAAATATTTCGTATAGTTTTTTTCTGTACTTACCAGTTTATGTGCAATTTCAGTATTACTGTTTTTTAATTGAAGTGAACCTGTCATCCCCTCTAGTGCTTTGCAAACTGAAAGCAGCACCTTCAGCAGCTTGTATGCTGCATTCTGTGAAGGTGTGTACAATGTCTCTACCCCCCTTGTACTCCATAAGGAAACACTTTCTAAAATTTCCCATCCTGTATTTAAATTGATAGTTAAGCGGTCCGATGGGTTTTATCTTTGCTTGCTTTCATCTCCGCTGGGCCAGTCTTCCCCACCCCCTCAATGTGTCTGCCGCCTCCTCTTCTGTGTGTGTCCCCGATCTTCGATGCCTGCGCATAATCCTCTGAATTCACACAGGTGCACACAGCTCAGCCGTTGTGCGGGGAACCCAGCTGTCATCATTGCGCCTGCGTGAAGTGCTGTATGCATAACATTGAACAGGGCAGGCTCTGGTGCCTGCACCTCATGCAGGCACAATGATGACAGCCGTGCTCCCCGCACACTGACTCAGCTGTATGCACCTGTAAGAATTCAGAGGATTATGGAAACGTGCCGAAGAGGAGGGGACACACACAGAAAAGGAGACGGCAGACACATAGAGGGGGTGGGGAGGACCGTTCAGTGGTACTGGAAGCAAGCAGAGATAAGACCCATCGGAGCACTTAACTATCAATTTAATTACTGGACGGGAAACTTTAGAAAGTGTTTCTTTCGGGGTACAGGGGGTGTAGAGACATTGTACACACCTTCACAGAATGCAGTATAGACACTGCTGAAGGTGCAGCTTTCAGTTTGGAAAGCACTAGGAAGGTGACAGGGTCTCTTTAATTATATATCTAAGCACAGATATTTTATACTTGTCTGTACTTTATTACATTTTCTAAAGGCTAACAATTTTCTAAGATCCCACCTTTGAATCACTATTTAATTATGAAATGTTGGCTGGCCTTTTATAACATTTGTATAAACTCAGCTGTGAAACCCACAGTGCCATAATTAGATTACTCTTATTACTTCATGTACAAGAAGCTAATGTGTTTACTTACAAAGAGTGAGTGCCAGCAATTTGCTTTACTGGATACATTTTCTTCTTTCTTCATAAGATTATCATTACGGGGACACTTTTTGGTACATTTTTTTTTATATTCACTTAAAAGAAAGTTATCATTAGAAAATGACTTATTATGTATATCAGATTTCAGGAAGCAAGACATATATTTGCAACAATAAACACTCAAATTCTATCTTTTCTATTGAAGCATCTAATAAGTATGTGCAAAAGTTATTACAAAGGAGGGAAGAGCAGGGTCAGCTAGGACATAGCCTATTGCCAATTGTGGATCCTGCGTGATCAGCTATATACAAGGGTGTTACCTGCAATTGTAATCCTTCATTTGCTGATAACTATTCCAGGAAGGTAAGAGGTATACATTTCAAGAGTACAAATATAATTTTTTTCTAAATAAAGTTAGTGATATGAGAAAAAATCCCTTCGACCAAGTTGTCCACATCCCATAATTACTGACTATCAAAGTGTTATTCTATAGTTATACAATGGTTAAGGCATGGCTATGATATAAAAAAAAACAATGGCATACAGGGATGGCCTTATCCTGCATGGCGATCTGTGCAAAATTGCCATTTGGTGCCTCCATCCAATTGATTTTTCACCCAGTTTCCTAGGCAGGAAACCAGTTTCCCAGGCAGGAAACCAGTTTCTTTTATATAGTAAGGCCGGCTTCACACTGCGGCACAATCCGGTCCGGGGCTGTCCGGGAGGACCCTGACAGCTGCGGACCGGATCAGCACACAGGACTGGAGGGCTATTATACCCTCCGGTCCAGTGTGCAGCGCACGCAGCTGCAGCCGCTGACAGGTCAGGACCGCGGCGCCCGCGGTCCTGACTTATCAGCAGCAGGAACTGCGTGCGCTGCACACCTGACCAGAGGGCATAATAGCCCCCCAGTCCTGTGTGCTGATCCGGTCCGCGGCTGTCAGGGTCCATCTGGACAGCCCCGGACCGGATCGTGCCGCAGTGTGAAGCCGGCCTTAGATAATGTATTTCTTCCCATTGTATTTTTTTCTGCCATGAATTGACCCCTGCCCCTACATGTATTGGTCTATAAGCTCCTCCATATATGTGGTGTGGAATCTGCAACTGAAATTCATCACATGTGAGCTTAAAGTGGTATTCTGCTTTCATACATTTCTGCTGAATCCATGAATATTATGCGATGAACAGTATTTGTGGATTTCATCGATGGGACCTACATTTATCTTGAGAATGAGGAACTTTGTGGAGAGGTAATAAAAAATTCCTATACAAATGAATGGGAATTCTGCCTAGCCTTTATCTGAGAGTGACACATATCAGAACCCATTAGTGGGTTCCGTATCATCTATACATTTCTGGAAAATCCTGTGGATATGCCATAAACGTAAAAGATTGGATTATCAGATGATGAATGATATAGCTGGCAACCCTGCTCTGCATGCACTCAGGGCCAAAAAGGCCGAAAAACAGACATTAACTCCTTTGCCCCCGGGCGATTTTCCATTTTGCTTTTTCGTTTTTCCCTCCCCTTCTTCCAACAGCCATAACGTTTTTATTTTTCTGACGATGTAGACATATGGGTGCTTGTTTTTTGCAGGATGAGTTGCACATTCAGAAGAAATTACCGTATATACTCGTGTATAGGCCGACCCGTGTATAAGCCGACCCCCCTACTTTTGCCCCAAAAATCTGGAAAAACCTATTGACTCGTGTATAAGCCGAGGGTGGACCTCAGCACAGGTATATAGCCCCCAGCAGTGTGGTATACAGGCCACCCCAGTGGTAGTACATAGGAGCCCCAGCAGCCCCAGTGGTAGTACATGGGAGCCCCAGCAGCCCCAGTGGTAGTACATAGGAGCCCCAGCAGCCCCAGTGGTAGTATATAGGAGCCCCAGCAGTATACAGGCAGCCCCAGCAGTATACAGGAAGCCCCAGCAGTATACAGGCAGCCCCAGCAGTATACAGGCAGCCCCAGCAGTATACAGGCAGCCCCAGCAGTATACAGGCAGCCCCAGCAGTATACAGGAAGCCCCAGCAGTATACAGGCAGCCCCAGCAGTATACAGGCAGCCCCAGCAGTATACAGGCAGCCCCAGCAGTATACAGGCAGCCCCAGCAGTATACAGGCAGCCCCAGCAGTATACAGGAAGCCCCAGCAGTATACAGGCAGCCCCAGCAGTATACAGGCAGCCCCAGCAGTGTATACAGCCCCAGTGGTAGTATATTGCAGCCCCCGCGGTAGTATACAGCAGCCCCCGTAATCCAGGGCCCCCCCAGCCTCTCTCCGGTCACCTGGAAAGGAAACTATACTTATCACTGTCCCGCTGTCCGTGCCCGCTCGCATCTGCCGACATCGCGCTCCTCCATCTTCATGCGGCGTCTTCCTGTTTCCTGTGCGCGTCGCAAGGAATGACGTCATTGCTGCGACGAGCACAGAAACAGGAAGACGCCGCATGAAGATGGAGGATCGCGATGTCGGCAGATGCGAGCGGGCGCGGACAGCGGACACTGATAAGTATAGTTTCCTTTCCAGGTGACCGGAGAGAGGCTGGGGGGGCCCTGGATTACGGGGGCTGCTGTATACCGATGTATACATCGGTATGTACCGATGTATACATCGGTATACAGCACTGACTCGCGTATAAGCCGAGGGGGGTACTTTTCAGCCCAATTTTTGGGCTGAAAAACTCGGCTTATACGCGAGTATATACGGTATATGTTTTACCATGTAGTGTAGAGGAAAATGGGGAAAAACTTATAGTGCAGTGGAATTACAAAAAAAGTGCAATTACACATTTGTTATTTATGGATCAGGCATTTCTGAAAGCAGCAATACCAAATATGTGTATTTCTTATTTTTTTTTAACAGTTTTATTTTCAATGGCACAAAAGGTGGGTGATTTGAAATTACCCCATGTAGCAAGAATAAAACACAAAAAATCATTAGAAACATATATTTTATTACAACGTATTCAAAAACAATATACCATTAAAAGTAGGTGTATACAATAATGAAGAAAGACTAGTGGGTACATAGGTTAAAAACAGAGTGATGTCTAAATTAATGCTTTTAAATCATAAAGCAGGGGTATAGTGAATGGCACAGATATACACAAATAACCACAATCAATACTGCAAAAAATAAAAAAAATATAAAATGCAACAACAATATGGGCAAGGTTAAGAGTGACAATTACAAGAGAGTCTCGCATTGCACTCGGATCAGTATCATTAAATGATACTGGTCCCATTACTGCGAGTTCCTCGCATTACATATGCATTGCGAGGGAAATGCGTGTTCAATCACAGCATGCTGCGATTGCACACGATTTCCCCATGCGAGTGGACAATGAAAGTCTATGGGTGCGATAAAATTTTGCACCCATACAGCACATGGTGCGATAGTCGCAGGCGTGTGCATTCAAAATCGCTTCAAACTGCTTGTAGCAGCATGGGTATGTACTGTATGCAAATTGTGTATAGTACCTTGGACAGCTCCTGAGTTCAGGAGACTGCTCCAATGTACTGTACGCAAATTGCGGACATTACTGCCGCCGGCATTTTCAGTATATTTCTAAAAGCCGACAATTGCCGACTTTGAGTTACACCTTCAATTAACCCATGCACAACCAGTGTGTGCTGTCAGCATGTGTCCAGGGAGTGTGGACACTCCCTGGACACATGCAGACACCACACAAACAGCAGGTTAACCCTGCAGACACCCGATTATTAGCCGCATCTGCAGCCTCTGTGCTTACATGCCGCACAGAGGCTGCAGATGGGAATAATATGCAGCAAAACCCCGGGATTTTTAACATTTTGACATCTGCTGTGTTTTTACTAATCATCTTGCACCACTGCTGTCACAGCGGTACAAGAAGATTGGTTACTGTACCGAGAAACCGGCTAATTCAAACTCTGCAGCTTTGATAGTCGCAGAGTTTAAATTCACTGGTAAATGCTGTCTGCGGTCCTGAAGTTTGTTTCAGGATCGCGAACAGCATCACACGCACATGCACGACACACGCACTCACGCAGCACATTCACATGCAAACAGCCATGCACACTCACCCACACGCACGACACTCACACCACACTCACACAAATCACGCTAAACACTTGCATCACTGTCATGCATTAAACACGCTCCGTGCTTGATGCATGACAGTGTGCCTTCAGCCTTAAAGTACATACTAAAGCTCACAATAGTAATGCAAAGTAAAATATAAAAAAAAAAAAAAGATCTCTGTTGTTAAAGGTGCCACACACAAGGAGTAAACCTAGATATTTCTAGATATCTAAGCAAATGTATCACACTTATACCATATGACCTATGACCCTCCAACCAGAAGGCTTTGGCTGGTAGTTCATAGGTCATATGGTATGTTATAAGTGTGATATATTTTGTATATAGTGATTTTGGTGCCCACGATGTCTCAATGGTTTTATATTAAGTTTATGGTGCTGATTAAGAATATGACTGCTATGTTGCCAGATTGTCTCTAGATTCTGAGATATTTAATAGTTAATTGATTAATTAATGCAACATGATTGAAAAGCATTCAGAATTGCAAGAATATTATTTTTGTTATAACTAGCAAGTAGTATAAAATCATGCAAAAAACAAAAAAATTTTAAATATCTATCAGTAACAGTAAAAGGTTATGCATGATTTGAATATGTAATACAATATAAATTACCGTATATACTCGTGTATAAGCCGAGTTTTTTCAGCACAAAAAATGTGCTGAAAAGTCCCCCCTCGGCTTATACACGAGTATATACGGGTACCCGGCTGTATACAGCCCCCCCCGTGGTATACCAGCCCCCCCTGTGGCAACCTGTAAAGGAAGCGATGATTATACTTATCGGGTCGCTGTCGCCGACGCCGCCGCTCTGTCACCGTCCGTCAACGCGCTCCTCCTCGTCTTCATGCTTCCTTCACCGTCGCACAGGAAATGACGTCATTTTCTGTGCGTCGGTGAAGGAAGCATGAAGACCAGGAGGAGCGCGGTGACGGACGGTGACAGAGCGGCAGCGTCGGCGTCGGCGACAGCGACCCGATAAGTATAATCATCGCTTCCTTTACAGGTTGCCACAGGGGGGGCCCGGTATACCAGGGGGGAGGGCTGTATACAGCCGGGTACCGCTGTATACAGCGGGGGCTGCTGTATACAGCGGGGGCTGCTGTATACCCCTCTGGGGCTGCTAAATACCCCTCTGGGGCTGCTGTATACAGCGGGGGCTGCTGTATACCCCTCTGGGGCTGCAATATACCCCTCTGGGGCTCCTGTATACCCCTCTGGGGCTGCTAAATACCCCTCTGGGGCTGCTGTATACCCCTCTGGGGCTGCTGTATACCCCTCTGGGGCTGCTATATACCCCTCTGGGGCTGCTGTATACCCCTCTGGGGCTGCTATATACCCCTCTGGGGCTGCTGTATACCCCTCTGGGGCTGCTAAATACCCCTCTGGGGCTGCTGTATACCCCTCTGGGGCTGCTGTATACCCCTCTGGGGCTGCTGTATACCCCTCTGGGGCTGCTGTATACCCCTCTGGGGCTGCTATATACCCCTCTGGGGAAGCTATATACGCCTCTGGGGCTGCTGTATACCCCTCTGGGGCTGCTGTATACCCCTCTGGGGCTGCTATATACCCCTCTGGGGCTGCTGTATACCCCTCTGGGGCTGCTGTATACCCCTCTGGGGCTGCTGTATACCCCTCTGGGGCTGCTATATACCCCTCTGGGGCTGCTGTATACCCCTCTGGGGCTGCTGTATACCCCTCTGGGGCTGCTATATACCCCTCTGGGGCTGCTGTATACCCCTCTGGGGCTGCTGTATACCCCTCTGGGGCTGCTGTATACCCCTCTGGGGCTGCTATATACCCCTCTGGGGCTGCTGTATACCCCTCTGGGGCTGCTGTATACCCTCTGGGGCTGCTATATACCCCTCTGGGGCTGCTATATACCCCTCTGGGGCTGCTATATACCCCTCTGGGGCTGCTGTATACCCCTCTGGGGCTGCTGTATACAGCTCTGGGGCTGCTGTATACAGCTCTGGGGCTGCTGTATAACCCTCTGGGGCTGCTGTATATACCACTGGGGAGGCTACTGTATACTACCACTGGGGAGGCTGCTGTATACTACCACTGGGGAGGCTGCTGTATACCACACTGCTGGGGGCTGTATACCTGTGCTGGGGTCCACCCTCGGCTTATACACGAGTCAATAGGTTTTCCCAGGTTTTGGGGCAAAAGTAGGGGGGTCGGCTTATACACGGGTCGGCTTATACACGAGTATATACGGTAGTTATTAATTGTTATTAATGTAAATGCTTAAAAAAACGCTGTTTATACAATTTCCTTTTTTTTGTATGTAATAAGAAAAATCATGTTCAAAACTCCAATAGTAGTCGGCCATCATATGTATGTCCCATCTTCCTTAAAATCTCTGTGATTACCTAAGTAGTTCTTCAAAACTGAGATAAAACTCCTCCAGGCCAAAGCCTCTGTGTGCATGTATGCATGTGGTAAAATTGGAATCGTTCATGAGTTTACAAATATGAGGACTATCAAAGGTTCCCAATTTTACTTTTTCCATGTTCAGTCCACGGAATGATCTACAAATGTACTTGAATTACCGACTTGTCCAAAGCCCTTACAAATTGCTTCATTCATCCTAGCTCAATCGGAAGCGGTGAGAGAATGATTTGATTCTTCTCCACCAGCGGCTTGTTGATGTGATTTGCTGTGCCAACAATCATTTTTTCTCTTGTATGCCATGACACTTTGCCATTGATCTTGCTCTGCCCTGCTATCCCAGAGGCACATTCAGCATGGGTTTTTTCATCCAGATTGCTGTCCAAACAAGAAGTTCACTATCTTCAGATTATCTTCATGATAACAGATTTTGTGTAATACAATTTTTACATTTTCATGTCCTTCTTTAAGCTTTGTTGAGTGAGCAGTGGGAAGAGACACATAATATACTTGTGCAAGAGGACACATTTCAAGCTTCTAATGGTGCTGTGTATAAAAAGCCAATAGTGTTATGGTTGATATTCCGTTGGCCCATTTGACATACAATTCCTGAGATATCACAGCAGTATACAAGTTCTTCCTTTTGGTTGAAATATTGAAATATTGGTAAAGTCTCTTTTCTTTTGTCTGATTGACTGTTATTTTAATTTCTGCCTTTTTAAGATTTTGTTCATTAATCTGGACTCTAAAAGTCCAGATGCTTGCTTGAACAGATTTAAGTCTCGAAATAGGTAATTGAGCTCTTTTGGTTTAACTGTTGAGGCCTTGAAGAGCTTCCCTCAAATTCACTTCCACTGCTACTACCTGCCATCCACTCCAATCCCTGCCTCTCTTAAGAGTCTGACAATGGATGATCTGGTAGTCTAGTAAACACTGGTATGGGAATGTAATTGCCATGTGGAATATGTTGTCTTATTGATTGCAAATCAGGATAATTGTACTGAGTTTTCTTGTAACGATTAAAACCTTTAATCTTTGCAACACAAAAAAAGTAACAATCGTCAGGGTGTTTTTTGGTTCTCTCCGTCCCATAGACGGGTTCATAGACTGGTCTGTGAATACAAACTCATTCATCTTTGACTTTGTTTGATCAGGGTTAAATCTATCAGAAGGATTTATGACCCATTACAACATCTAAAGAAAAATATTAAAATCTGAGATTTTTCTATCTACTGGCTTTCACTGTACAAACAACATAATTTACAACATCTGAGGAATGTTTTCCAGAGACAGTGAAGGCACCAGGTTTACATATAAATTAGGGCCATACAACCTTCACACCACTAAGCCTAATTAAGGATCATCTCAAGGTTCTCTTTGTTTGTTTATTTAAATGTCCATTTATTTAACTTGTATCTATTCTGGTTGGGTATATATTTCTTTTTCTTTAAATGATTTGTCATTCTATGCCTGATGAAAAGACCTGAGATTTCTGGAAAGTTTGCCTTGTAGCATCAATTATTTAATTTTTGCTAGCCATTAAAGGAAACCTGTTACCCCCTAGGCCTATTAACCTGAAAAAGCCACTTTCAGCAGCGCTTTGGCTGCATTTTGTGAAGATGGCTCTTATGTTTATAATCCCCAGGGACACCGAAAAATGTATTTGATAAGATATTAGTTTAGGTCCTGGAGGTATACCCTCCTCCCAGGACCTAAACATCTTGTTTCTGTTACCCCTCTCCTTGTACTGTAAGGAACAATCCTCCTGTTATCCTTCGGACTGGTGTTGGTGCATTCTATCAGATGTCGGGCATCTCCATCAGCTATGTCGAGAGCTGAGGTCACATGATATCACACAGGACCAGATCCTATTCTGCGTGGGCTTATGCTGCATACAGGCTGCGGGGCTGGGAAACTGGTGATGGGAAACTCCTCATCAGGTTCACAGCCCCGCAGTGTGCGTGCAGCATAAACCCACACAGGGTGGGGTCTGGGAGCTGCGTGTTATCACGTGACCTCAGCTCTCGGCATAGCTGATGGAAATGCCCGAGATATTTCTTCTTTGTTTTTGAACCATATACTCTCCACAGGTGAAGCAGAATCCATCAAGGTTATTGATACAGGCTTTTCTTGATGAAGTCATAATTTTTACATATACTTAGTAAAACAGAACTTTTAAGGTAGAAACCAAGAGTGGGTTTACAATCTTTTACTGTAGCCAATTCCTTTCCTCAGCAAATTCACTGTAGAATTCTGGCTTCAAAATGTTGTTTTTTAGCATTGTATGCCTACAAATTGAAATACAAAATAATTATATGAAATATTTAAATTTCATCAAGCACTGTTAAAAGTCAAAAGACAGACCAAAAGCTATTGCATTTGTTATCACACACAAGTTATATTGAGGAAATGAATGTCCGTTATCTAAAAAATTAGAACCAAATGAGCAAAACTAATGTGATTTCTTAATTCAGGCACCCTTCTAAAATCTAAAAAACTTTGGCATAAAACATGCATAATAATGAAAAAATACATATAGCAATGTTGATGTAATGTTCATAGCAGGCCTGCTCCAGACAGTAGACAGGAAAAGTTATGACCCAAAATTCATCTTCCCATCAGAGCAGTGTTGTGACATCAATTTACAGGTAAGTCCCTATCAGCATAAACAAAGGTGCACACAGATTAAAATCAAATACAAAATGATAAAACAACAATACTAATTGGAACAAAGGATATATAGGAAAAGGGGAAGGGACAAATGAATATCTCCATACATTGTGGACAAAATACAGTTCAATGGTGATCAATAATATCGGGTACTATGGATTGGAAGGTTAAGGACCTGGATGAATCCAAATTAAAGAAAAGGAACGAAGCTGAGGGACTCATTAAGACCTCTAGGAGACATCATATCAAGTGTCAGGATCCATTTAAGTTCCTGTTGAGCTAATGCTTTCTTGAGGTTGCCCCCTCTCGTACCCCCATGTATTTGATCAATGTCTCTTATTCTTAAAGTTTTGGCATTACAACCATGATGGTAATAAAAATGATGGGGTAATGTCTTTAAGGTGGCCACATCATCATCCTTGACCTTACTCGCAGCACCAATGTCTCTCACATGTTCTCTGACTCTAATCCTCAGTTCTCTCATGGTCAGCCCAACATAGATTTTGTTACAGCCGCATGTTGCATAATACACAACATGCGTTTTGTTGCATGAAATGTACTGTTTGATGGTAAAAATTCTCAGACCGTCACTTGAGGTAAAGTCAGAGCTGCAAGAGAGATTGGCGCATGGAGTGCAATCACCACATGGGAAAAACACTCTCCGAGAGGGCCCGACACGAAAATCCCTGATGTTTTGGGTACATAGTGGCTATGAATCAGAATGTCCTTCAAATTCTGATATCTCCGTGATGTCATGAGTGGATTTTCGGTAAGGACCCCCTCATGGTTGGTTCAGATAACAACACTGGCCAGTGTCTCTTTAGTGCTTGTCTCATAGCCTTTCATTGCTGATTATGGGTAGAGATGAAACCAATTTCCCCAAAAGTCCCTCTTTTTTCTTGGGAGGGAGGAGGAGATCATCACGTTTAGTGTGTCCGGCCCTATCAAATCCATGTTTTATCATTCTACGACTGTAGCCCCGCTGCCTAAACCTTCCACTTAAATCCATTGCTTATTTTTGAAAATTGGCCTCAGTGGAGCAGATTTGCTTCATGCTTAAAAATTGTCCAACCGGGATAGCCTTGATGGTAGACGGAACATGGGCAGACGATGCATGTAGCAATGCATTCACAGAGGTTTCTTTCCTGAAAATATCAGCCTGTAAAAGCTCATATCCGTCCACCTCAATTTTAATATCAAGAAAATCGATAGTTGTCCTGCTATATTTATGAGTGAGCTTAATATTTAACTAATTCCTGTTCAAAGAATCCATGAATGATCTAAGCTGATCCACAGTGCCCTGCCACACTATCAAAATATCGTTTATATAGCGCATCCAGCACTGCACATGGTCCACGGCAGCGCGACCCCGCCCGCAAACATACCCCGCTCCCAGTATCCCAGGGACAGGTTTGCGTACGAGGGCACGCAGGCCGCGCCCATGAAAAGAGAGCAGAGAGGAGGATACACACCCTTCCCCCCCTACTGATGTCCTGTACAGTAATGTGGTGTGAATTTGTGACATGAATATTTATCCTATTGAGAGTGGACAGCAGAGAATTGATCATTCACTGTAATTGACAGATGGAATGAATCTCCTTATTTGAAGTTTACAGAGGATAGGATGGAAATATAAATAAAAGAAATACATGAATAGAGAAAGCTTAGAGCCAGGAATTAGAAAATGATAGCAGTTACATATGGATTTTTGAACTGACAGATTCCCTTAAACAAGCCTTGCCATATGATTTGGGATAAAAAGCCAAACAGAAAGAAAATCGAGATTGTTTGGCTTTTTTCCTAAGTCATATGGCAAGGCTCATTAAAGGGAACCTGACCCCTCCAAATCAGTCCCCAGCCTCTAAAAACCTGTCCCTGCACCTTCCTATATGGTTTCAAGCTATCCCTCTCTTTCCCTTTAGAGATTCTGTAATGTGGAATAATCACATTTATTACCTGGAAATCTGCGGCTTCTGAATCCCCGAGGAGTCACTGTGGGTGTTCCCTCTGGCTCCTTATCACCGTCTCCACTGTTGTTTTCACGCCCCAATTGGCGTGAAAATGAATGTTGATGATCCTGTGTCGGATCGCTGGGCGGCTTAGCCGGAATGAGCAAATCGCGTCATTTCCGGTGCTGTGACAAGTCAGTGCAGGCACGTGTGCTCCAGCATCTAAAGATCCAGTCCAGGGTCTCGTTGAGCTGTGTCCACAAGTCTCTTAGTGTGGCCTCCCAAAATCGCATCATCGTCACTAGGGGACAGGAGTGAAGATGCACCCTGCTCCACGGTGCCAGGGCTGCCACTTCTTCCACCTTGCGGCTGGTTTTCGTAGCTACTTGCCACCATTTTCACAGACCGTGTACCACACCCATGCCTCGTCTTTATTGTCTCTCTACTGTCTCGCCCTTTCCTGCCACCTTTTTTAGTTTTCCGGCAGGGGCACTTTAATCTCTGGCCTGCCCCCTTTGTTTTCCGGTGGAATTTGGGATTGGGCATGCAGTTTCGTGCCTCTGACAAGGCCCTCCTACGATGAGGGGTCAAGGCATGCACCCGGGTCTGCACATGGTGTTTAGTCTCTCACCCCACCATCTTGGGGCCCAACAACAAAGTTTGGTTTAAACAAAGTTCCAGGCCACAGTACCCGGTTTTACCGGGCATGGGATCCTGTTGTGATGCCAGAAGCTGACCCGCTCCAGGGCCTTGGGGTACCCAGTTCCAGGGCGTTGATTACTGGGGAAGTCGCATGGCCTGTTGCCCGATTCCCGTGCCCTGGTGGTCGCTGAGAAAAGGGGAACAGTCAATAAAAAAATAAAAATAGTGATTCGTGATGCCACCTACGGTTCAGGTAATGTTACCGGCGCTGCGAGACAGACATCCGGGGTATGGTGGAGCAGCAAGATGGTTTCACCTACCGTAGGTGGATTGGGATCCCGGGAAATAGTGGATGTTGGGAGTTGTGGAACAGTCTTTTATTTACACAGAGACGCAGCTACACCAGGCCTTGTCACTGACCTTCTCATGCCGCCGTCGGCTGCTCCTCAGGCGCAGGCAAATAAAGTACAACACATGGGTCTTTAACTCTGGATGTGTTTACTGGTAGTTCTTCAAAAACACAGTCTTTTCGGGTCTGCCTGCCCTGACTAGTCACTGGAAATTAGGATGCTCACTTGGGACCCTCAGTGGAATGCCTGTTGTTCCTGTCCGGTCCCTTCCTGTCTCTCTCCTGTCTTCCTCAGTGCTCCAGCGTGCAGAGCCTGAAGCAAGCTCCCAGGATCCTTCTCTCTGAGCGACTCCTCTCCGAGTCCTTGGGACCCTATATGGTGCCTTTTTCTGAGTGCGCCGGGTGTTGGCCATGACTTCCTAAAGAAGCTTGGGCCTCCATTACGGCGGCTCGAGGGTGAACACCCTACGTTCTTGGTGGCGGTCCTCCATTCCGGACTGAACCCCTCCGGACGGTAGTCGTACCGGGTCCGGTCCACAACACCTGGTGCCCCTAAGGTCCCTTTCTGTCCTGACGGCTTCTTCACCATCGCCTACTCCTCATTCCCCTATGGAGCTTTCCACTCACCAATTAACTAACACTACTCCCACCCACATACTTTTCATACTACGGTCCCCTACCTAGGGTGCGTGTGGAAGCGTGCCATGATGGTCCTTTATGCAGCATCCCAATTCCTCAGCCACAGGAATACTACACACTCTTTTATGGGTGCAGTTTCCCTTCGTGACCACCGTGGGCGCCACACCTTCACTGTCTAGGTAAGACTGAAGTACTTTGATGCATGCAATTGAGCTTTGTCTTGCATAAAATTAATGGTTTTCTTGAAAGATGCAGACTTTTTCCTGGGCCACTGCTTGAATGATGTATCTTCTGAAAACTAGCAGTAGGTTTGAGAGTTGATTTTAAGTTCATTTTCTACACTGAAAAGGTCCAGCTTGCTCATCTTTAATAATACTAGCCCGGTCTACATCCACTACTGATCCATGGGCCAATTCATCTGAATGAGAAAAGGATTTCTTGTTTCCTTGGTCCATAAAACCTTTGAAAAATTTGTCTTTAAATATTTCTTGGCCCAATCGTGACATTCCAACTTATGTGCCTTGTTCAGTGATAGTCAGGTTTGCACCCACGCTTACATTGTCAATTCTATTAGTACTAAAATATTGCACTTCAACCCACCCAGGGAGGTGCACCTCTAGAATATGACAGCACTGTATGATAATGGATTCCTGGTTGCTTATTTGATTCCTTTCAAGTCTTTGTCAAAAGCATGTCCACTAGTAGGACAAACCCCTTCACCACCTCTGGTGGTGTACCCTTCCAGTAGTTCCAGTGCTCATGTTTTCAAGGTTCATTTCAGGTTGTGACGTAATGTGAGAGCTGTGCCCAATCACCGCCAACTTTCGTGTCCCACTTTCGGACGCAGAGGTTATCAACAGAAAGTGAGCGACCAGCCGGAGCTCTCACTTCCTTTTGATTAATCTTAAATGTCTCAAGGCAGGAACAGAGAAGCCAATGGTGATTGGGTGTGGGACAAATAACTTCATGTGAGCCTCGGAGAATGCGGATGTCAACATTGATGGAACTGGCACCAGCCCAGGAGTTGAGTATAAACTTTTTATTTTAATTAAGTTTGTAGAATGAGAAGGGGTTGTCCTTGTAGTGGACAATCCCTTTAATGTGTATTTTTTTCAGCATGCGTTTTGCGACCCTGCTGACTATTTGCACCAAACGTTTGATGATCCCACCCTGATATCAAGAGTACTGCACCCCTCTCTATAACCAGTAACAATTTTTGACTATTCAGTTTAAGATTTATTAGGGCCCTTTCACCACGCGTTTTTTTTAAATTTGCGGCAGATGCGGTGAAAAAACCGCATCTGCCGCAATTTCCGCATACCGCTGCACTTGCGGCGCGGTTGCGGTAAACGCCATGCAAAGTATAGGCGTACTTGCGGCAGGTGCGGCAAGTGCGGTTTTGCACTTGCGGCAGGTGCGGCCGCGAAAAAAAACGTGGCTGACCGCGGTTTTTTTCGCGGCCGCACCTGCCGCAAGTGCAAAACCGCACTTGCCGCACCTGCCGCACCTGCCGCAAGTACGCCTATACTTTGCATGGCGTTTACCGCAACCGCGCCACAAGTGCAGCCGGTATGCGGTAATTGCGGCAGATGTGGTTTTTTCACCGCATCTGCCGCAAATTTAAAAAACGCTGATGTGAAAGGGCCCTTATTTGGTTAATTTTGTTGGAGAAAAACAAGTTGATCAATAATTACACCACCTGATATGCTTCATTCAATTTTTCAAGTTTATAAAGCTTGGAGTTGGAATATATGTATAAAAATTATGATTTGGTCAAAATACTCACATACCTAAACATTCTTCACAAAAGCCCTATCCAAATGGAACAGGTGTAACTTGCAGAGTCAGCGTAGAGTTCTAAAGCAGCCTGTGCTGGATCTGAAGAAGAACCGAAAGGAGAGTAATCCACCCTTTTCTTATTTTAACAGCATCCAGGCCTTAAAAATATTTTCTATATTGGACAAACTGGATAATCTTTAACGATTAACATAACTTAAATGTGTTACTATAATTATACCCTCTAGCCTATTCTGACATAATGTGCTTACAGAGCTGCATGCTGGATTCTACAGCTTCCAAGGCAATTATATGTCACACATATGCTTTGCGCATGGACTGGAGATTGCCTGAAAGTATTCTCAAATGTAATTTTTATACTTGAAATATCACCATTCTGCAAGACTGTTTTCTGGCATGCTCTCCTACAAGCCTACATACCTCTAAGTTTACTGACCTACTCATTCCTGTCGTTTTCTACATCAACTATATCAAAATCTTATCCTCCATTATCTAAGCCTTATGTCCAGAATATTTCAAAAGTGACACCTATCATTTTTTCAACAGTTTATAGTTAAGACTTCGGCTGTTGGAATCTGCCCAAAAAAGCTTCAAAATTAAATAGGAATACTTGCTAATGGTTTACAAAATGCTTTTTTATCCGAGCATCTTTAAACGCGTGGGAAAAATTATTTGTGAGTCGACCATTAAATGATATTGCTACTACTGTAATTTTCGACATTCATATTTTTCAATGTATCGGGCCATGTCTGTGTGATCCTAACCCTAACAGCTTCAACGGCTGACTATTAAAATCTTGCATGTGTTTAAGAACTGGTAAGTAAAACAAGTAAAAGGCTTAAAATGATTCAGATGTTACAGAAAACCAAGATATTATATGGACGGTAAAACGATGATCAATAAGAATTTTTACAAAGAGGGCTGATATAAAGATTAGTACTGAGTTACTAGGAAACGGCTAACTACAAATTATACTGAATGTAAGAACACAAGATCACAGACAAAATTCACAACTCTAATGATGAGCAGAATTAACCTTAATTTGTCTCTAAAATGACGCCCACATAACTTCACCCTGTTCCACTTAATGAGGAAGTTGCGCCCATCAGTAGCTACTTTGTGTGGGCAGAAAAGTATCTGCAATGTAGGCAGGCAATGACATCTAAAAAGAGCATGGCACCTACGCTCTGCCATGGGGTCACTTTGTAACCGAGCTGTGATTGCAGGAATATGTTACAGTGAGCTATTTTTGATTACAATCTAGCACCAGCAACTTGACCACATGTTCTTATTGGCTGTGTTAGATTAGAAATAACATTGCCTTGAGAGCTATGTGTGTTTTTTTTATTAAAAATTATAATGAATATATATATTATAAATTATAATGAATATATCTGAATGAATATACCGTATATACTCGCGTATAAGCCGAGTTTTTCAGCCCAAAAATTGGGCTGAAAAGTCCCCCCCTCGGCTTATACGCGAGTCACTGTATACTGTATACAATGTATACAGTATACAGTGCCCCATCTATATACAGCCCCCCGCCGCAATCCTGTAAAGGAATAGGTTAGTATACTTATCCATCCGCTGCAGCTGCCCCGCCGCCATCGCGATTCAGCATCTTCCGACTTCCAGCGTCTCGCGTCTCCTTCCGATGGTCGCAGGCAATGACGTCATTGCCTGTGCGACCGGGGAGGAAACCGGAAGAAGACGCGAGACGCTGAAGTCGGAAGATGCTGAATCGCGATGGCGGCGGGGCAGCTGCAGCGGATGGATAAGTATACTAACCTATTCCTTTACAGGATTGCGGCGGGGGGCTGTATATAGATGAGGGGGCACTGTATATACCTCTGGGGCATATACGGTATATGTGGGACTGCTGTATACTACCACTGGGGCTATATTTACCTGTGGGGCTGCTGTATACTACAACTGGGGCTATATTTACCTGTGGGGCTGCTGTATACTACCACTGGGGCTGTATTTACCTGTGGGGCTGCTGTATACTACCACTGGGGCTGTATTTACCTGTGGGGCTGCTGTATACTACCACTGGGGCTGTATTTACCTGTGGGGCTGCTGTATACTACCACTGGGGCTGTATTTACCTGTGGGGCTGCTGTATACTACCACTGGGGCTGTATTTACCTGTGGGGCTGCTGTATAGTACCACTGGGGCTGTATTTACCTGTGGGGCTGCTGTATACTACCACTGGGGCTATATTTACCTGTGGGGCTGCTGTATACTACCACTGGGGCTGTATATACCTGTGGGGCTGCTGTATACTACACTGGGGCTGTATATACCTGTGGGGCTGCTGTATACTACCACTGGGGCTGTATAATACCTGTGGGGCTGCTGTATACTACCACTGGGGCTGTATATACCTGTGGGGCTGCTGTATACTACACTGGGGCTGTATATACCTGTGGGGCTGCTGTATACTACCACTGGGGCTGTATAATACCTGTGGGGCTGCTGTATACTACCACTGGGGCTGTATATACCTCTGGGGCTGCTGTATACCACACTGTTGAGGGCTGTATACCTGTGCTGGGGTCCACCCTCGGCTTATACACGAGTCAATAGGTTTTTCCAGATTTTTGGGGCAAAAGTAGGGGGGTCGGCTTATACACGGGTCGGCTTATACACGAGTATATACGGTATATAGAAATGTCTTGTTTGCTTTTTGTCAATGTAAGCTAGAAAAAAAAAGCAATATTTTTCTAATTTGATAAATCTTATAATATTATTATTATTATTATTATTATTAATAATAATAATAATAATAATAATAATAATACTAGCTCTGTGTTTACCCCTCAGCCTGTAATATATTTTCATTACAGATCACGTGCGGAATTCATGGAACAGACTCAGGACCTAAGCCCGCTCCATACAAGGCAGATGCTATGTTACACAGCTGGCATTGGCCAGTTCCAGCATTGATTAGAACTAGCTCCTATTACTGCTGTTTAAGCAGATAAATGCTATTGTCTTTAATTGCTTGCTAGTGAATGCATGCTCACACTACCACTGCTCCCCTCCTCCGTGTTGCAATCACAATCATAGGAAGCCAATTAGTTGCCATGGTCACATTGTATGATTTTTACATAATTAAATTGCATGAAAAAAGTATATGATCACCTCCCAACCAGCAAGAATTCTGTCACTCACAGACCAGTTAGTTTTTCTTTAAGAAACCCTCCTACTCATCACTCATTAGAGTATTAGTTGCATCTGTTTAAACTCTTTACCTGTATATAAGACACCTGTCCACACGTTCAATCACACTCCAACCTCTCCACCATGGCAAAGACCAAAAAGCTGTCTGAGGACACCTGCGACAAAATTGTATACCTGCACAAGGCTACGATGGGTAACAGAACAATGTGCAAGCATCTTGGTGAGAAGGCAACAACCATTGGAGCAATAATTAGTAAGTAGAAGAAACACAAGATGACTGTAAGTCTTCCTCGGTCTGAAGCGCCATGCAAGATTTCCCCTTACAATGTCCTTAAAGTGAACCTGTCATCCCTTTTCTGCTTTTTAAACTAAAAGTGCCACCTTCAGCAGCACCGTTGCTGCATTTTACAAAGGTGGCTATAATGCCCCTACCCCCTCTGTACACCTAAATAATTACTTTATAAACTTTCCCGCCCTTTATGTAAATTTTATATTTACAGGTCATGTAGGTCTTCATTCCGTCCGGTCTTCAACGCTTCTCTAGTCTTTCTCCACCTCTTCATTCTTGTGAGCTCCGCTCAGGTCCCAGTCTCGTTTTTGATGCTTGTGCAGATTCCTCCACCTGGCGTTGGGGCCCTGAGCTCTGCAGTACTGTGGGCAGAGCATCTGACTGCATTATGCGATCATACACTGAGGGTGCCAGATCCCACTCTGTTTTGTGTTCTACTTTATGCAGCAAAGCCTTGATTATCAAGAGGCTGAAGACCAGATCCACTGCAAAGGTGGCTGGCACCTTTAATGTGTCTCAGCGTCGAGTACAAAGAATTAAAAAAAGATTTAAAGAGACTGGAGATGTGTTTGACAAGCCCAGGTCCGGCAGACTCCACAAGTCAACTACTCAGGAGGAACGTTTGTTGGTTAGAAAATCCAAAGCAAGCCCCTCTTCCACTGCAGCAGAGCTTCAACAGACCTGGTCACCTCAAGTCCCTGTGTCAACTAGAACAGTTTGTAGGATTTTGTCTCGAAATGGCCTCCATGTTCGAATCAGTGCCCAGAGGCCAGCACTAAACACAAGGCAAATAAAAACCTGTGTGGCATTTGCAAAGTCCCACAGCCTGCTAAATAGATGGACGCTGAAAAAGTGGCAGAAGGTGGATTTCTCTGATGAATCTTCAGTAGAATTACAGCACAGCCGCCACAAATACTGCAGGAGACCTACTGGAGTCTGTATGAATCCAAAATACACCCAGAAAACAGTTAAATTTCGTGGAGGAAAGATTATGGTCTGGGTTTACATTCAGTATGGGGGTGTGCGAAACATTTGCAAGGTGGAAGGCAATATCAATAGCCTAAAATATCAAGCAGTCTTAACTTCCTCTTATATTCCAAATCAGAAAAGGGGTCAAATTCTGCAGCAGGATGGTGCTCCATCTCATACATCCATCTCTACAACAAAGTTCCTCCAGGCAAAAAAGATCAAGGTGCTCAAGGACTGGCCAGCCAAGTCTCCAGACATGAACATCATTGACAAAAACCAAAGAATCTAGATCAGTGATTCCCAAAGTGGTCCAGGTAGACCCCCAGGGGTCTACGGGAGACTCGATGGAGGTCTACGTTGGCGTGAAAAAAAAAGGGGGTTCACAAGTTGGAAGTGGGGTTCCATAAAAATTTATCTGATTTCGATAGCAAAGAACAAAAATGTGGGCTTGGCTTTTACTACCAATGTAGGCATTTTAAGGCTGGCTTCACACCACGGTGTGATCCTGTCCGGGGCTGTCCGGTGTAAACCAGGCAGCCTCGGACCGGTTTTTGGCCCCATAGTATCCTATGGGGCCGGATGGAGCCGGATGGCAGCTCTCTGACATCCGGTTTCATCTCTTCGGTGGAATACGGGAGAATTCGGATTATTCTCTCCGGACACAAAAATAATGCTTGCATAATTTTTTTGTCTGGGGAGAAAAATCTCCCCAATTTGCGGGATCCCGGATTCTCCTGGATTGTCCCAGATTCTAACATGGGAGCCTATGGGGCCGGATTGACCAGATACCGGCGGCTGAACGCAGCTGTTGTTTCAGGATCGCGGCTAGCTCCATGCTAGCCGTGGTCTTGAAAAATCAGCAGCGGCAGCTGCAATCACAGCCATCCGGCTGCACGCAGGACCGGAAGGCACATTTGGCCCTCCGGTTCTGTGTGCTGATCCAGTCGACTGTTACTTGTAAAAACTTCCATATTCAGTACAACGCATGCCGAGACTTGCAAAGCGCTGGCTGCCCGCAACTCTTGTTCAGACGTGCAAGGGGACGAAATACGACTTGTGCTGTGCTTTCAATCTTGCATGAACATGTTTGATTCTTCACCAATATAAATACGAATACCAAGGACAAATGTTACTCATTTGTTTCCGAAATTTTGAAAAGTGTAAGTGAATCGATGTCAGTGTTTGACAGTGCCAGAAAAAGTAAGTACCTGCTAGAGATGAGCCACCACCCTAGTGTTTGAATTCGATTCAATTCGTCGAATGGGGTGTGTGTTCGTCGAATGCTCGTCGAATGTTTATCGAACACTGTCGAATACCATTGAAAACAATGGCAGGCAAACACAAACTCGTACAAACACAGAGAAAACACATAGAAAACACCTTCTAAGGTGCCTAAAAGGTGACAAACTACTCAGAGGACACAACAAACACATGGAAAAGTGACAAGTACATATAAAAATTCAAAAATAAAAGAGCTGGATGAGTGAAAGGAGGAAGAGACACATATATAGGCATGTCATGCCCTTCTAAAATCATGTACAACACAGCAAGGGGACTCCAACAAGAGTCTCCATTTTTTCCAAAAATTTGGGCACAGACTCAACTTAAGTGGCATCAATTGCCACACAGTTGCAAACTTAAAATGGTTACTTTCATGAAGCACATTCAAAAATCCACAAGCCTTTAGTCTCCCCATGTTATCTGTAAGGGCCCCTTTACACGCGGCTACATTTGTAGCTTGTCACCAGGTAACTTACTGGTTGCAGTGAAATCATGGATACATGGTTCTATCTTGTTGCTGTGTACAAATGGAATCATGTATCCATGATTTCACTGCAACCAGTAAGTTACCTGGTGACAAGCTACAAATGTAGCCGTGTGTAAAGGTACCCTAAGATTTGTCACCAAAATCTAAGTAGAGGCCAAAAAAATCAATAGTTTGAGTACTTCATGCATGAACCATCACATGGATATGAAGCAAAATTCGCAGTGGGAAGCTCACTGTGCTACAATGCGGTCTAGCGGGGTGGGCCAACCACCGTCTAGCTCATCAAGTGCATCCGCATCCTCTTCATCTTTGTGACTGTGGGAACAGCAGTAACACATGCTTTTGGATGCAGACATTCCACCTCTTTACCCGCAACAACCAGTGTGATTGGCGGGTCATCAGTTCTTTTGGAAGTGGAAACACCTGCGAGTGTTGAGCACTGTCAGACATCGAGAGCACCACCTTTGGATGAAGGCAACATAATATCTCCGCCTGCACCTTCCTCACAGACCAGCCCTCACAGACCAGCAGTTTGCCTAGGACAACCTACTCAACCCTGTCTCAGCACAGCAGCCAGTTCTTGGTCCCTCAGATGTGGACAAGTAAAAGACCATTTCCTCCTAGCCATGATGAAGCTAAGAGGTTGAATTTCACCATCTGCAAGCTGTTTGCTACAGAAATGCTGCCTTTCTGCCTGGTGGACACAGAGGATTTTCGAGACCTTATGTCCATTGCAGTGCCCCAGTACCAGATGCCCAGTCGCCACTAATTCTCAAAGAAAGCTGTGCCTGCGCTACACCAGCATGTTGCACACAGCATCACCGCTTCCTTGAGAAACTCTGTGTGTGACAGGGTGCATTATACCACAGACACTTGGACGAGTAAGCATGGACAAGGGCGTTACATGTCGGTGACTGGGCACTGGGTAACTATGGTGACAACAGGAAAAGGGGCTGCTGTCCAAGTCTTGGCATCCCCATGAGTTGTGCGTCAATCCTCTGTATGTAGAAGTTCCTCCACTGCTTCTGCCTCCTCAATCTCGTCTCGGTCCTCCACCTGCACCCAAAGCCTGTCTGGTAATGCCACCCGTGTTCTAACTGCGCAGAAGGAATCCTGCACACCTCCTTACTATGCTGGCAACAGGGCTCAATGGCATCAGGCGGTGTTTACCTTGAAATGTCTGGGAAATGTGAGTCACACAGCTGAGGAGTTGTGGTCAGTTGTGGAGACAGAGTTTCAGCAATGGTTGTCTCCATTCAACCTGCAGCCAGGGAAGACCATGTGCAACAATGCTGGGTGCTGCCCTTTGCCGGGGCAATGTGACCCACGTGCCTTGTATGGCTCACGTCTTGAACCTGGTTGTCCAGAAATTTTAGCCCACTATCCCGGCCTAGATGGGCTTCTGCAGAGGGCACGATCGCTCTGTGCCCACTTCCGCCATTCACATCCCACAGCTCAACGACTTGCATCTCTACAGAAATGCGATGTGCTGACACGATGGAATTCAACTCTGCACATGTTGCAGCAACTATGGCAGCACCGACGAGCCCATGCGCAATACGTTATGACGTATAACCTGGGCCAACGAGATCCAGAGGTTGGGAAAATCACGCTGCTGGATTGGTCTCAGATCAAGGATCTATGCACCCTTCTGCACAGTTTTGAAATGGTGACGAAGATGTTTAGTGCTGATGATGCCATTATCAACATGACTATTCCGGTCATTTACATGCTGCAGCACACTTTAAACAGTATTCGGAGTCAGGTGGTGGGACAAGAGGAGGGGGAGGAAATACAGGAGGAGTCGTATGCAGAAGGGATAACATGATCTCCAAGGACAGTCGGCAACACCAAGGTGGCAGGAATGGGTGGGTTGGGGAGAAGGATTAACGAGGGCACATGGTAGCAGCCAAACTGTTGAGGAAGGTGCAGGAGCTGAGGAACAAATGGAGGACGAACTGGCGATGGGCATGGAAGACTCATCAGATGAGGGAGACCTTGATCACATTTCTGTTGTGCGAGGTCGGGGGAGAGGGCACAGGAAGGAAGCATGATTCTTACCTCGCCACCACCAACACAACAAGGACTTTGGCCTCCTGGATGTGCAAGACCCATGAGTGCCTTCTTGCTGCACTACCTGCAAAATGACCCTCGGATTGTCAGAATTCGAAGTAATGCCGACTACTGGGTTGCCACACTCTTAGATCACCGGTATAAGAGTAAATTTGGTTAAATAATTCCTGCCATAGAAAGGGATTCACGCATGCAGGAGTATCAGCAGAAGCTGTTACAGAATCTTAGATCTGCTTTTCCACAAAACACTAGTGGTGCACATAGTGAATCTCATAGTTCTAACTCGCCAACCGTGGGACTGTTGAGTCATCACTCAAACCGTAACAGTTACACCGTATCTGGTGGTAACAGCAATTTTGGGGAATTGTTTCACCAATTTTTTAGACCATCCTTTGCAAGGCCGGAGGAGACAAGAAGTCTGACACATAGTCAACAGCTAGAGAGGATGGTACAGGAGTATCTCCAAGTGAACATCGATGCCATGACTGTGGAACTGGACCCTTGCTCATTTTGGGCTTCCAATCTGGAAAAATGGCCTGAGCTCACCATTCACACCTTGGAGATCTTGTCGTGCCCGCAGCCAGCGTTCTCTCTGAACGTGTCTTCAGCACTGCTGGTGATGTGCTGACAGATAAGTGCACGCGGCTGTGTCCAGTGACAATATAAACAGACTAACGTTCATCAAGATGAACAAGTCATGGATCCACAAGGACTTTTCTACCCCTGTGTTATCCTGAGTTGGCTCATCCTTTGCGATCTCAAAAAAGGCCCAGGATAGTCAAGGCTTAGAGCCCATGTGACCTGAAGAAGAGCCACGACGACTTCTGCTCAGAAGCAGAGTTGTGGTTGAGGATGCAGTTTTTGTGCTTCCAGTACTCCGTCCCTGTCCAGGAAGGTGCAACCTAACCTCGTCATCACTAGCATCCTCCTCTGCTGCCCCTCATCGACTGTCTGACTGTGGGTTGACAGTAAGTGAGATCTCCATCCTCATCATCACCCTGTTTGCTCTCACACCGGTCGTCCTTAGAGCCAACTTCTTCCTGCCCTGACCAAAAGTCAAAATGTCGTTCCAATCAGGTATCTCAATCTCATCAGCATCTTCCTCATTGTCTCCACTAACAGGACTTACAGTTTGGGAATGAGGGTCTACATTATGCTTGCTCAGAACCTTCTTCATCTGGGCCTGGATCCGACTCTCAAAGCTTCTGGGCATCAGTGCAGATAATTTCCTTGTTTGGACTCACAGAAGCTTTGGAGCAGATTCCCAGGCTATAGTATGAGTGAACAGCTCTGCATACTCAACCATCTTATATATAAGTAAGGGACTGGCAGTCCCTTACTTATATATAATATTAGACTTTTTTGGACTGTGCACCCTTCCCCCGCCCTGTAGCTACACATGCCCCTCCATTTTGCTGTAGCCCTGGTCCTGGGACACACCATCCCAGCTGATTTTAACTGCATTCACAGGCTCATAAATACATCCAAGCAGTAGTACACAGCATAGAGTGTTAGCGTAGGACCCAGTAAGATGAGAGCACTTTGTCGTAGTTACCGGGCTCTTCCACAGTGGCGCCAATGTTGAAGCTAAGTCTCTCTTTTTCTTTTTTCCAGTGCAGTATTTACTGTGATCCTATTTCATATATCCCCTTTAGCTGTACATATAGCCCTGTGTTTCATTGTTATCCCCTAGTCATTAGCCATTAGCTTTTCCACATTCATATAATGTTTAGTGTTGCAGCAATCTCTCTTTTTGTACTCAACCATCTGTCTTACCCCATACTGGAGACTTGGGAGCTGTGAGGAAGCAAGTGCGAATGGGGTGACACCTCTAAAGACTGGTGTATTTGTGATGCTAAAGTTGAGGTGGAGGAGAGCCCACTTGATGAAGCGCTTGCTATCCGTTCAAGCGCCTGCTTATTTTATGCCTCATCTATAATTTGTAGCGATCGTCGTGTGACTCGTGTCCGGACGAAAGGGATAATATCAGATTGTCCACGAAAAGAAGTAGACATCTTACTTTGGCTGGAAGATGGTCTTCCGTCAGCAGATGTTACTGTTGCTTTACCCCCTACCTCACGGACACAAACGTTTGTTCCCTTTCCACCATGCCTATTCCCCTTTTCACCAGCAGCAAGCCTTTTGCCACTCATTTTGTATGTGAACAAATTGTCAACTCTGCAGTTGTTGGCAAAAAAAATTCAGATGGAAATCGAGCAGAGCTGAGTGGCCAAACAGTGCTACTAGGCCAAAACTATTACCTGGGCTAGGTGCAGTTAAAAATTAGTCTGAACTAGACAGGCGGTGTACTGTGTTTCACAAGTGGGCTTCACACCATTGTCTAAATGACACTGCTACTAGGCCCAAACTATTACCTGGGCTAGGTGCAGTTAAAAATTAGTCTGAACTAGACAGGCGGTGTAGTGTGTTTCATAATTGGGCTACACACCACTGCCTAAATGACACTGCTACTAGGCCCAAACTATTACCTGGGCTAGGTGCAGTTAAAAATTCGTCTGAACTAGACAAGCGGTGTAGTGTGCTTCACAAGTGGGCTACACACCACTGTCTAAATAACACTGCTACTAGGCCCAAACTATTACCTGGGCTAGGTGCAGTTAAAAATTAGTCTGAACTAGACAGGCGGTGTAGTGTGTTTCACAAGTGGGCTACACCACTGTCTAACTGACACTGCTACTAGCCCAAAAAAGTTGCCTGGACTAGCTGCAGTATAAAATTGGCTACTGGATAGACAGGCGATGTAGCTTACTTTACAGCTGGGCTACACCGCAGACTACCAGACACTGCTACTAGCCCAAAAAGATTGCCTGGACTAGCTGCAGTAAAAAATTGGCTACTGTATAGACAGACGGTGTAGCTTACTTTGAAGCTGGGCTACACCGCTGACTACCAGACACTGCTACTAGCTCAAAAAGATTGCCTGGACTAAAAATTGGCTACTGAATAGACAGGCGGTGTACTTACTTTACAGCTGGGCTACACTACCTGCCCTAAAGGATTGCCTGAGCTAGATTTGGCCTGATGCTGTGAAAAACACTTGCACAGCACTGGCACACACCTGCCTGGCAAAAACTGCTAGGAACTGCTGTAACCTAGCCCTCAAAAGGGCTGATATTATAACTAGTCCCTACTTCTATGAAGTAGCCCTCAAAAGGGCTGATATTTACAACTAATCCCTACTCCCTACTTGTCCGAAGTAGCCCTCAAAAGGACTGAGATTCTAACTAGTCCATACTCCCTAAACCTATCTGTCTATCTAACTTGAGATTCGCTCACTATCTATTTAACTAAAACTTTATAGCGCCCAAAGCAGCAGTAACAGTGCCTGACTGACACACAACTGCAGCACTGAGAAAATGGTGGCGATGTGGAAAATGGCCAGGTCTTATAGGGCAAGGACATGTGACATACACAGCCAATGACCCATGCCCTTGCTTATGTGCAAAAAATGCACTTTGCTGTGTGTGTGTGTGATTGGCTGACAGCCTGCACCACCCCACTGTATATGCAGTTGGGTGAAAAGAAAATAGAGATCTGCACTATTTCTGCAGCACTGATCTAAACCCCCCCCACACACACACACTATACACTGAATCTGGATATTAACATTCATTAACAGTATTGGGGTTCGGAATAGGGTTAAGCTTTTGGTGATCGAAGCGTTATCGAACATAACCTCGAACTGCCGAATTTGAAGCAAATTGTTCGCATTAGTCGAATGACTCGAACACCGCCCAAAACAGCTTGAATTTGAGAATGGCGAACATTTTGAATCGAACATCGCTCATCTCTAGTACCTGCCTATTTGTTATACGTACTTTTATTTTATATTGTAATCTAAATACATAATCACCAATTGGCTCTGTCACAGACTTCCAGCGCTTATGTCCCAATCCCACAATTCCAAGCGCCGACCGGAAGTCATTGATCTCTGAATTTGGCGATGGCTGCATTTCCCCCATCACCTCCGCTGCACATATCTTTGCAGCCCGATAACCCCCGCCGGGTTCCTGCACCCTGCAGTTCCCCCTGCCTGGTGCTCCCCGGTGCCCCCCAAACCCTGAAGATTAAACACAATCTGAATCTGGAGGAACACACAAGGGAACACAAAAGAGACAGCACAAACAAATGGGGGAAAGAGACAGCTTACAGCATTCAAGGGGGTGAGAAGGGCATGACATGCCTATACCAGTGTCTTGTCCTCCTTTTACTCCTGAACCTCTTTTTACTTCATGTAGAAAACTACTGCCACTTTTCCCCTTTAACTCATCCATTTGTCAATTCAAAGTCAGTTCCACTCACCTCTGAAATTTTAGGTGGATGTTAACCACCTTCTATTTTGAAGTGCTTTTGAAGAGTGTGCAGGCTGGCACAGGCCGTGTCCCGTGCACCCATACTGCACTATGAGACTATTTGTACTGTGGGTAGATTGTTGTCATTTTTCCTGGTGTTTGTTGTCTATTCTGAGTAATTTGGCAGGTTTGAAGGTGTTTTCTATGTGTTTGCTGTAGCCTGCCATTGATTCCAAGGAGGTTCGACGGTGTTCAACGAACATTCAAAGCACAATTCGTCGAACACACCCCAATTCGGCAAATCAAATCAAATTCGAACACTTCGGTGGTGGCTCATCACTAATCTCTAATTGCAATGCATTACAATTGCCAGTGTTACATTGACAAAATACCTTTTAAACCTTACTCCTGACATGGTCTAACATGACAACATAGGAGACCCGGAGGTCATTATTTCACTGAATGCCATGACTACTATCAACAGCTCGTGATTATGTCAATCTTGACTGTGACTGTGGGAGCTTGGCTATTACTTAAGCCGAGGTCCCAGCTGTTATTATAAAAGCACAACGTATGTGCCTGCAACATCGCCATGAAGAAACTGTACATCATTTTTGCGAGAACCCATTCCCGATCATGATGTACAGTTATGCCAAATGTTGTAGAGGGTTAAGTATATCAAAGACCCTAGATTCTGTAGAGTCACTGCTAGCATTACAATAGTTTCACAAACAAGACTATCCCTATATTCCTCTGCATGTCATTAGATTAGTAATAATGTCACTGCATCACTCTGCATGCCAAAGTCTTCAAAATGTTATGATATTATAAACTATTCTGAACCTCAATGCATAATTTATATTCTGCCCTTCTAATTGAAATGAAATTGCTAATTTATCAATTCAACTCAAGTTCCAGAATTTATAGCACTTATTTGTCTTTAATATGATACTAAATGAACACCAAGGGTATGTTCACATGTTGCATTTTTGAAAATTTTTTCCCACATTTCTTCAGCAAAAAATTGCTGAAAAATGTTACAGCAAAGTAAATAAGATTTCTGCAATCTCTTAATTTTTTTTCTGCCAAATTTATAGCAGTTTCTGCGCATGTGAATTCTTTCAGAGTCTTTGCAGTATTTTTCACCGTTTTTTTATGGAGCGTTTTTCCCACCAACACTCCATTGATAGTGACAGATTTTTCTACTGCAATTGCTGACTGCATGCACATACCTTAAAATTGATTTGGTTTTAAAGACATTTTCAATTGCAGAATTACAAATGTATTTGTGGCACCCCTGCGGGGGATTGCCACAGGATCCACCGGTGCAAGGAGGGAATTACACCTTGGTTCGCACAGCACACCACACCTTCCACCCCAGACCTGAAGGGGGAGCTTTACTGGCTGCCTTAAGTCAGTTCACCTTTAAAACATTCAGGCCTGAGGGGAGGCGTTTGTTAGTCTCAACAGTTAGTTCCAGTGAGGAGAGATAAGAGAGAGGAGACAGAGGAGCTGGTCGCTGGGAGAGATCCAGGCCAGGACCAGGGACCACTAACCACTGTGTCGCACCCTAGGGAAAGGGTCGGAGGCAAGTGGAGAAAGCAGGGAACTAAGAAAGGGAATCGGTTACTACAGCTCTTTAGTACACCCGGACAGCGGAGTCCGAAGCTGCCAGCATTTACTGTTACAGCAAACAACCGGAAGACTCAGGAGGAGTTCATCCCTGACAGAGTCAAAGTAAGAGACACTTAACTGACCAAGCATAGGACCAGGGGCCATAAGAGAAACAGGGACCCCGCAGAAGGACCTCATTGCCAGTTTAGGACAAAGCCCAGAGAGGGAGAAGAAGCGGTGGGTTCAGGCTCAGGCAGGACTCATCTCAAACCACAAAGCACAGAGACAGAGGAGGCCTCATTACTTTCTAAGGTGGAAGTCCCAAGTTGCACCGGGGACCTGGTTATTACTCTGGACTGCACTTATTACCTTGTCACCAGTAAAAGGTACCGAAACAACAATCACTGTGTGTCTGTGTGCCTGTCTAACCACCGCAATTCAACTCCTTGTCTGCAAAGACTTAACTACTTCTCCCCTCATCCATCCCTGCTGCCCTGAGGTAAATCTCCACCTGTGGGGAGCTGTACCACACTCTGCTGCACCCACCATCACCTCAGCGGCCAGCTGCAGCGCTGGTATACCCGTTACCAGGTACCATAGGTGGCGTCACATTAACCATCCCTTTATCCCCCACCATTCCCCGCCATTGAGGGTCCAGGGCACGAGATCGGGGATCGACCAGCCGTGATCCCCCATCAAAGCCGCCATAAGCCTCGGTAGCCGAGTACCCCATACCCTGTCGACCGCCTCATATTGATGGGCATTGCTTAAGCTCTTTAAAACACATGACATACTGGGTATGTCACGTGCTGGCTCTCTCCCTTTGATGTGAACTCTAGCGCTGAGCTCACATCATCCCCTCCACATCTCAGCTGATATCATCAGCTGAGATGTGTAGCTAACACCGCTGATCGGATCAGTGGATCAGTGTTCCTTTGAATTGTCCTGTCTTTTATTGACAGAGTGAACCAAAGCCTAGTGTCGGGAATTGCGCTGTTCCCCACCGTGATTGGAGATCCCGCAAAGTGATCATGGGATCTCAATCTATTACCTGGAGAACCCGGGTTACTATAATGACCCCAAAAGCTCTCTGGGATCACTTCCTATGGATGGATTGCGAGCGCCAGCATCCACAGACAGTAATCATTTGTGCTATGTAGAGGTGTACACGGTGGGCTATTTTATGGATGCACCTAAATAAAATGGGAATGGTTGGTGATATGAACTTCCTGTTGTGGCACATTAGTATATTGGAGGGGGAAAACTTGTCCAGATGAGGGGTAACCATGGCGGCCATATTGAAGTCGGCCATTTTGGATCAAACTTTATTTTTTGCAATGGGAAAAGGGTCATGAGACACATCAAACTCATTGAGAATTTCATAAGAAAAAGAATGGTGTGCTTGGTTTTAACATAACTTTATTCTTTCTTGAGTTATTTACAAGTTTATGACCACTTACAAAATGTGTTCAAAGTGCTGCCCATTGTGTTGGATTGTCAATGCAACCCTCTTCTCCCACTCTTGACACACTGATAGCAACACCGCAGAAGAAATGCTAACACAGGCTTCCGGTATTCATTGTTTCAGATGCTGCACGTCTTGTATCTTCACAGCATAAGCAATTGACTTCAGATGAGTGATGAGGCAAACTGAAATTTCTACAAGATTCAGATGTCTAGTGGCTTTGAGGTTTCCATTGATGAAGAATGGCCCCACTATTGTTGTACCCCATATATCACACTATACCATCAATTTTTGTGTTCCAACAGTCTTGTAGGGATCTATCCACTGTGGGTTAGTGTCAGACCAATAGCGGTGGTTTTATTTGTTAACTTCACCATTCACAAAAAAGTTTGCCTCATCACTCATCTGAAGGCAATTGTCTATGCTGTGAAAATACGAGATATGCAGCATCTGAAACAACGGATACTGGAAGCCTGTGCTAGCATTTCTTCTGCGGTGTTGCAATCAGTGTGTCAAGAGTGGGAGAAGAGGGTTGCGTTGACAATCCAACACAATGGACAGCACTTTGAACACATTTTATAAGTGGTCATAAACCTGTAAATTACATATGAAAGAATAAAGTTATGTTAAAACAAACACACCATTGTTTTTCTTATGAAATTCTAAATAAGTTTGATATGTCACATGACATGACCCTCTTCCCATTGAACAAAATAAAGTTGGATCCAAAATGGCTGACTTCAAAATGGCCACTATAGTCATCACCCAAATGGAAAAGTTTCCCCCTCCCATATACTAATGTGCCACAAACAGGAAGTTGATATCACCAATCATTCCCATTTTATTTAGGTACATAAATATAAATGGCCCACCCTGTACTATAGCTCACCTCCACATAACAGAACACTGTGTAGCACTGAGGCCCTCTTGGGACCAGTGTTAAATAAACAAAAAAATAAAAAACGTTTTTAAAAATATGAAAAAAACACAAAAGTTCAAATCACCCCCATTTTGCCTCATTCAAAATAAAACCTTATTAAAAAAAAATGAATAAAAATACACATATTAGGTATCGCTGCGTTCAGAAATGCCTGATCTATCAAGATATAAAATCAATTAATCAGATTGGTAAGCTCTGTAATCAAAAAAAAAGTCCAAGTGTTTTTTTGGTCACCGCAACATTGCAATAAAATGCAAAAACAGGCGATTAAAACAGCGTATCCACCCAAAATTTATATAATTAGAAATGTCAGCTCAAGCCACAAAAAATAAGCCATCACACACAACCCCAGATCCCCAAAAATGAGAACGCTACGAGTTGCAGAAAATGGCGACAAACTCAAAATTCTTTTTTTTTTAAAACTTCTGAATTTTTTTTCACCACTTAAATAACAGTAAACGTATATATGTTTGGTATTTACAAACTCGTACCTACCTGAGGCTCCATACTGATATGTCAGTTTTACCATATAGTGAACATGGTGAATAAAAAAAATAAAAAAAATGTATAATTGCACTTTTTTTGCAATTTCACCTCACTTTTAATTTTTTTCCCATTTTCCTGTACACTACATGGTAAAATTAATTATTTCATCTGAAAGTGCAACTCTTCCTGCAAAAAAATAAGCCCTATACATTGACGGAAAAATAAAAAAGTTATGGCTCTTGGAAGAAGTGGAGGGAAAAATGAAAAATGGAAAATCACCCGGGGATGTAGGGATTAAGGTTGTGTGCACACGATCAGTGTACGCAGCGTTTTGGACGCAGCATCTTGCCGCTGCGTCCAAAACGATGCGTAGTACAGTACTGGCATAGTCGAAAAAAGAGGGGGGGAGACAAGAGGCGCAATAGTGCCCTTATCACTAGACACTAATTCTAAAGTGGTGAGAAAGGAAGGGCCACTCACCTATACCAGTTGTGATACCCACAACTGGTTAGTAGACCTGGTAGGATAGATATCCTGATGGCTGCTGCTGGACTTCCACCGGTCTCCACACGTGGAGACGAAATCAGATGCTTTGGGGAAAGAAAGGTGTACCACAGTCCGCGCTGCCAAAGTGTTTAGCTTTAAAGAATGCAAGTAGACGATGTCCAAGTCAAACCGTCTTTTATTCTCCAACGCGTTTCAACGCCTTTCCTGGCGTCTTCATCGGGGATACCTCCACCCCACCACACAGCCCTTATTTATAACCACATCTATTATCATAATCAGTGGGTGTTCCTGGTCATGTGACATAAAAAACGTCATCAAGACAGGGAGGGTGCTACATTTTGGCGCAAAAAAACATAAAAGTCCTTATAAACACATAAAAGTGCAGCGACAATATCATTTGACAAATCTGAAAAATCCGTTTGATATAACCATGAAAAAACTTTTTGAAAAATCATGCGGAAAAGCTCCTAAAAGCTGCTCTGTACATATGCATAAAACAAGTAAAAAAATTAAAATAGCATCAACTGACTCCCCAAGGGATAGAACTCATGCTGTCAGAATGTTAATTAGTATAGGTGGATTGTCATTGTTCTTTGCTATCTGGGCTGACAAATGTGTGGTTTTCAGGTGCTATACTTGTCTAAAGCTGTGTTAAATAAGGTTCTCTTTGTTTTACAGAAGTAATCAAGACCACAAGGTCTGAAGAGACGACCAAGCAAAGGCATAATTTGGAGTATAAATTATTAGTTAAAAACTGTTGATAATTTTATTTATAAAATATATAAAAGATAAAATTTAAGGAATAAAGAACTAAAAAATATTTATCAATAAAGACTATAAAAAAATAATAAAAGAAAGGTAAAATTTAGTGTGAATGTTTTTATGGTTCAAATAATTTAATAAAACATTAAAAAACGCTAAAAACTCCTGATGTGTCCATTTCTTGTCCAGAATCTAGCACTGGCTGTTGTAAAAGGAGGGAATGACAATGAGAGGGGATCAGGAGAACACTTGCTCACATTTCCCTGGGTAGTGAAAACCCAAGTAAGAGAGCAGAATTATGAGTCTGGGCACACTGAGTTCTATCCCAACCAAGAGGGGAGCCAGAAATTGACAACTGGAATGCAGTAAGGCAAGGCTACATGTTACAAACAGCACATTCATATACAACATCATGTGGGCATATCGCCATTTTACTATTATATGATGTAGTGCCCATGACTATCCACAAGATGGCACCAGCCAGGATGTTGTCGTCATGGTGATGCAAGCGAGCGAGAAAGTTGGTACCTGACTGCAAGGGCTCTATTTGTCCGCCAGAAGGGGCGCTCAACAAGAGTATGTGATAGGAGAGGAGAGAATCTACAAATCCTGGAGGGGGAAAGGAGCTTCCGCTTGTTCCTAACTACTCCAACGAAGAACAGAAAGGTAGTACATATTTGAGCAGAGGGACAAATAAATATATGCACTAATTGTGATAGATATAATAAGAATTCCTTCATTCAGTAAATGATTGTGATATATACAAGTGAACAGTGACAAATGTTTCTAGAATGTGATAGCTTGTATTGTAAGTGATATTGATCAGTGAGATGGCCTCTATATTAATTAACAACTGGAATGTAGTAAGGCAAGGGTACATGATACAAACAGCATGTTCATATACCAAATCATGTAGGCATATAGCATTTTAACTATTATGTGATGTAATGCCCATGCCTGTCCACAAGATCGCATCAGCTGGGATGTTGCCGTCATGGTGATACAAGCGAGCGAGAAAGTTGGTACCTGACTGCAAGGGCTCTATTTCTCCACCACCAGGGGCACTCAGCCAGAGTATGTCATAGGAGAGGAGAGAATCTGCAAATCCTAGAAGAGAAGAGGGGCTTCCACTTGTTTTCAACAACTCCAAAGAAAAAACAGAGTGGTGATACATATTTGAACAAGGGGGTGAACGAATATATGTACTAAATGTAATAAATAAGACTTTCTTCATTCAGTGAATGATTGTGATATCTACAGGTGAATAGTGCCAAGTGTTTCTAGAATGTGCTAGCTTTTATTATAAGTGATATAGATCAGTGATATGGCCCCTATATTAATTCTGATACCAGATTAAGTCCCCGCTGCGTCCAAAACGATGCGTAGTACAGTACTAGCATAGTGGATGGGATTTCAAGAAATCCCATCCTCACTATGTGTAACCCGCCCGCAGCGTCTTTGGAGCTGTGATGCGGGTTGCTGCCAGTCGGAAGTGGCTCCCATCAGGTGAATGCAAGGAGAAGCCGCCCTGCACCCGCCACACAAAGTGAGTACAGGGCGGCTGCGGTCTACCTGCGGCCACCCACGGCTTCCCTCAGGTCCGGAGGACGCAGCTCCTCCAGACCGTGTGCACGCACCCTAAAAGGAATCTGTTAGCAGGTTTTTGCTATGCAATGTAAAAGCATCATGATGTAAAGGTAGAGACCCTTATGCCAGTCCTGTATGACTTAGGGCCCTTTCACATCTGCTTTATTTGAAATCGCGGCAGATGCGGTGAAAAAACCGCATCTGCCGTGATTGCCGCATAACCGCTGCACTTGCGGCGCGGTTGTGGTAATCCCCATAGAAAGTATAGGGGACTTGCGGCAGGTGCGGCAAGTGCGGTTTTGCACTTGCGGCAGGTGCGGCCGCGAAAAAAACCGCGGTCAGCCGCGTTTTTTTTCGCGGCCGCACCTGCCGCAAGTGCAAAAGCGCACTTGCCGCACCTGCCGCAAGTCCCCCTATACTTTCTATGGGGATTACCGCAACCGCGCCGCAAGTGCAGTGGTTATGCGGCAATCGCGGCAGATGCTGTTTTTTCACCGCATCCGCCGCGATTTCAAATAAACGCAGATGTGAAAGGGCCCTTACAGAACTACATAGTGTAGTTTGGATAGAATATCTGTTTTTTCTGTTGTAAATGTAACAGTGTTTAGAATGTTGAGCTGTGTATAACCTCACCCACACTCCTGATTGGCAGCTTCCCGTGCACACTTACATTGTCAACAAGCTGCCGATCAGTCATGGGAGCGGGATTACGCAGAGTGGTCTGATAGGGCTGCATATAACAATTAGGCAGTGACAATTTCCTGCAAATATCGCTGATTCAATTTAAACTACAGCATACAGTCCAATAAGTGACACATCCGTGGAATCAGGAAAGGTATGTAGATCCAGCAATAAGGCAAAACAACTAGTGATACCATAAAACTTAGCTTTCATATATTCATTAAAAACAGTGACTACAGGCATAAACAGGATACTAAGCACATAGCATCATAATGTTGCCAGACACAGATGTAAAAACCAATGTGTTACTGTAGAGGCTTAATCATGGTTTGAACAAATACTAGAAGTAAGGTGCTATATATATTATGGAAACAGGCTAAAAGACACCTCCCCAAAATGAGATGATACAATAATCCTTTTTAATCACTTGAAATAGGTGTTTCATCCTGTATGAAAAAATGTTTTATTAGGAACACAGGTTAAAGGTATGTGTAAAAAGGTATATTGAAAATGAAAAATGTTACTACTTGCCAAAAAAAATCTAAAAAAAGTGAGCGTAAAACATTCACAAGTGCATGTTTTTTTGTACTCATTGCTACTATTACTGGAAATACAGAATATCACTGATAAGGTTGAGTCATCATAAGTAAATTATATTAATCTGGAAAAACAGACAGGCCAGGCACCACTCAGAAAACCAACCAGTCACCCATTCCTGCTCATTCAGTATAAACTCCCCATGAGACAGCTGAACCACTGTGGTGCGTTTCAAAGTGGACCCGTGGACGTGCACATTGCACAAAACGTCAAGCCGTAGTCCAGCACTCTTAATCCTCTCCCTGCACTGATGTAACCCCGACTTCCAATAAAACCTGCACAAGAAGAACCGGTGAGTGTTGCTTCTCTATTTTGCTTATAAATTATATTAATACAATAAAATACCCCAGTAAAATTAGTCTTCCAAATATGTATATGATATTTAAAATATATATTTAGATGGAATATACCAGAGTATCAGATAAAAAAGATAAGGTGCATAGGAGTATATTCTGTGGTGATTATATGTTTAAATCCCAATAATGTACGTCTTCACAATGATGTACTTATTAGAGATAAGCAAACTTTCCCTGAACATGTTCATCAATTTCAAATTTGGCACAGATATTGCAAACTTTGTCCAGTATCAGAAGCCCTACCAATTTCACAAAAAATCAGCAAGCACGGCTTGGTTTGTTAACTGATCGGTTAAAAAAAAAAAAGCACTACTACATTTAAGTGATGCTTCTCTTCGAGCGGGCGGGACATGTATGATGAGGGGAGGGTGTGGGGAGAGGTTAGAGTGCATTTTGTTCCCCTTACTTTCTGTGTGGGTGTTCTGAGCCGGCAGCCAATCAGAATAAAACATCCACAAGTTGAAGACACAAGGGCTTGTGTCATTGGCTGGCTTGTTTTGTTGGCTGCCTAATTCACATGTCCCTTGGGATATTAGAAGCGGCCATTTGCCATCATTGCCATTTTCAGAGTATTACTGGTTAGGAGCAGTGCTGCTGCCACTCTGTACTGCTCTTTCCTGCTCCATCCATGCTACACAAAAAGATAGTTAGCTACTAGATCGCTTTTTAGATAGAATAGTAGGGTGAGAGGGTCCATCCGGACATAGGTATGTTTTGCTGAGAACATCTGTGATTACTAAATCTGTGTGCGTTGCCAAAGCTGTGGTTTTTGCATAGTGCAAGTGATTGTCAAATCTTTGTGTCCTCAAAGCTGTGATTGTAAAATTCTTTAGTTTTCCCTAAAAAGGCTTTTTTGGGACCTAAAATCAGTGATTGCAAAATCCTTTAGTTTCCCCTTAGAAAGCATGTTTTGCCCCAAAACAGTGATTGTCAAATCCTTCACTTTCCCCTAAAAAGCCATTTTTTTGCCTCTAAAAAGTTATTGTCAAATCTATAAGTTTGTAGTAAAATGGCATTGTTGCCTCAAAGCAGTGATTGCAAAATCTGTCAGTTTCCCCTAAAAAGGCTGTGTTTGGCCTATAAAGGTTGAACGTGATGGAACTAGGCATTATTTCAACCTATCTAACTATGAAAATGACCATAAAAAACAGATTGCAGCACTCCTTAATAGATTTTTGCAGATGTCTTTATTGGGCCTCAGGATAATAATGCGAAGTTTCAGCCCCAGCAGGCTTTTTTCCAGCAACTAGCCAGCATCAAGAATAGCTTTTTATACCTCTTCATATACATAATTACTCTTAAAGAGATCCTGTCACCCCCAAAACACCTCATAAGCTATTAAAAGATGCCCCTAGAGCATATTCACACTTATCCTACACTCCTTTTAGCTCCTAAATGCATCTAGTGAAAATGAAGATAAACGTTATTAAACTACCTCATTAGCGATGTTAATGAGTGACTACTGTATGCATAGTCACCCAGGCAGGCTCTCCCTCTTCCTAATATCACGCCTCAATAGGCGTGATATTCAACTCAGATTCAAATGCGCGCCTCCCCGCTCTCCTATTCCGGTCGGGGCTGCAGTGTGCGGCTGTATGACGCGAATTGCGTCATTTCCGGCTTCGGGTGACGTATGTACACCCGTGCCGCTCTGTTATGCCTCCAGCACGCATGCGCAGTGCGGGGCTTGAAGCTAACAGAGCGGCTCTGGTGTACATACGTCACCCGAAGCCGGAAATGACGCGATTCGCGTCATACAGCTGCACACTGCAGCCCCAGCCAGAATAGGAGAGCGGGGAGGCGCGCATTTGAATCTGAGTTGAAGATCACGCCTATTGAGGCGTGATATTAGGAAGAGGGAGAGCCTGCCTGGGTGACTATGCATACAGTAGCCACTCATTAACATCGCTAATGAGGTAGTTTAATAACGTTTATCTTCATTTTCAATATATGCATTTAGGAGCTAAAAGGAGTGTAGGATAAGTGTGAATATGCTCTAGGGGCATCTTTTAATAGCTTATGAGGTGTTTTCTGGGTGACAGGATCCCTTTAAACAATTCTCATAAAAAAAATCATGATTTACACCTTTACATCATTGTGCTTACAAATAGTGTATACTCTATATCCAGCATATACTCCTCATATACTTCCCATACATCATATATGATATTTACACCTTTAAAACCATACTAATATCTTAATTGGGGCTTTACTTACAGGTGCAGGTTGATTAATTCATAAAAGCATATCTATGGACCATTCCCCTTTCATGCATCTAATGTGCCTCGTGTATCCAGCGTCCCGGAAGTAATCTTGTGCCTGTGCAGGGTAACCGTCTTATCAAACATTGCCTAGTTACCATCGGAAGTTGTTGCAGGCGCCATACCGCTCCTCCAGCAAATGCGCACAACTACTCCACTACCTGGCAGCCATTCTACACCTTTACTGTTTGTTATTTCGGCGTCCCAATTTATAAAGTGTCTGTATTTAATAAAGTGTCTGTGCATAATATCTAATATGAAAGTGCTTTATAGTGCTTCGGTCAATACTAAAATCTGTATTAATTAGCTTATATTACATTATACTATATAATGGCTTCACTTAAAAATGGTCTAGATGCTAGTAGAGAACAATGAGTGTTTACTTCTCGCTTATGGACCCCTCTCAGTCATTTTTTGCATTTCTCCGCAGTACTGTGCTTATGGATTGGAGGCCTCAAACTTCCAGTGAAATGGCATGAATATTCATTTTTTGCAGCATTTTCGTGATCCATCCCTATATAATGCATCTGACGTAATAATATGTAAATAACACTATTTAATGCACATGATTACTTTAAATATGCCACAATAAATACTTTAAGCATTATGTTTTGTGTCATAATATATTTTTAAGCTTTATGATGTTTCAGATAAAATAGTAGGTCTAAAGAATGGTGTGTATATGGTATGAGATGCCCTAGAAAATGTATGACCCTATTGATCCTCGAACCAGCCCAAGGGGGAGGGGCAGTTTCTATACAGCTGCATACCACCATTTGGGCTAAAAGGTGACCCAGTTGTGGTATCTATGATAGGAGACAGACTGGCAAACCCAGGGTGAAGGGAATGACTGAGAGGGGTCCATAAGTGAGAAGTAAACACTCATTGTTCTCTATTAGCACCTAGACCATTTTTAAGTGAAGCCATTATATAGTATAATGTAATATAAGCTAATCAATACAGATTTTAGTATTGACCGAAGCACTATAAAATGCTGCTCTCTTTTTTCATTATTATTATAACTATGTAAATGGCTAGAAGCTCCTGAACTCATATGATATTCAGAAGAGCACAGAGAGCTACACTTGGAGCCAGTGATGTCTACGATTTGCAAAGGTGACTGACGAGAGTTTTAATACTCTCGTTTGCAGCTGATCTTAAGCCCGGGTTGCACGCTTCAATGCACGGTGCTTAGTTAGCATTGCTGTGAGGCGCTGGGAGCTCATTGATCGTTGGGCTCCTGCTGTCACACGCAGTGATGCTGCTCGTTCAGGGGGCGACCAACGATAAATTTATGAACCGGTTCCTAAATCTGCGATCAATGACTCGTTGATCGTTGATAGGTGTCACACGGAACGGAATGTCATTTAGACATCACTGCAATGTCACCAAACCAATGACGTTGCAACGATATTGTTACCAATATCATTGTGTGTGATGGGCCCTTTAGACACGGATTACAACTATTCACCAAAGCTGTTATCTGCCTCATTTTAACGGAGCTCAGCTTCTGAGCTCTGTTCACACATGGAAGCCATAATGTCTATGTGGACATATTGTGTGTTATGGGCTAGACATGTATTATTCATGACTTATTAATGGACTGTTATTTTAAGCTAGGGGTCTCAAACTCCAGGCCTCGAGGGCTGCACACAGTGCAGGTTTTCAGGATTTCCATAGTATTTGACAGTTGGTAATCAAATTACCAACTGTCAAATTCCAAGGAAATCCTGAAAACCTGCACTGTGTGCGGCCCTCGAAGCTTGGAGTTTGAGACCCCTGTTTTAAGCTATTTATATTGTTTAACTACCATTTTTTTAATGTGACACCTTTTCCACTTCAGAGTTTTCCAACAAGAAAATGCTACAAGAAGTAATCACAGCCTAATATGACTAGATATAAAATCCAATATGAAAACTGAAAACAGATTCCGATATTATGGCTTCTTATCTTACTTTGCAGTAAAGAACCATAATTAATATAGAAATAACAAGTAGATTTTATCATTTATCCTACTGCAACATTTTTCTCATTTGGTAACAATTAGCACCATAACTATGGAATTGCATCACTTAACAAACGAGATATTTACACGGAGAAAAGTGTTCCCATGGTTTCAAATATCAGTTCATATGCTAAATGTTTATCTCTGATGAGTCTTTCAAAATAATGGAAAGAATTGAATTACATTTTTCTGTATACGGACAGTATAGCACAGCATTCCTGAAAGTTTTAGGGTTTACGACTTTACGTGATTTTCAGTATTATTTATGTTATGAAATCTGTAAGTTCAAGAAAATATAAATGCTGTGTATGAGGTGCCCTGCAGAATTCACTTGAAAGAAAAATATGTAAGAGTGCCCTAAACTTCCAGGACCTAGTTGTTATACTGGTACCTGCTTACTATGTGACAGAGCGACCCTTAGACCTCTCTAGTGTGCCTACTATTTCTACTACTATGACTATTGCTCCAGTTCAGGGATTACAATATAACCGATGTCTTTCAAACCTTTTCATGCTTTCGTTCCCAATGCATTGCAGCTCTTCTATTTGCATTTCCAGACTAATAATAAGAAATATACATATTCACAGTCTACTTTATATTACATACATTTCAAAGAAACCATAGGGACCATAGTAAGCCTAAAAACATGACTGATTACTGGTCTTCGTGAAGTCAGTCCACTGTACCATAGGAACATAAATCATTTCTATATGCGATTAAGCAGATATATGCAACTCTATACAGTGGCGTAACTTCAGACACTGGGGCCCTGATGTGAAAGCTCCAACGGGGCTCCCAATTATTGCAAATCTTTAATAGTATTAGTCTTTTTCTATAGGCCTAAGGGACTTCTGGGGCCCCCCTAGGCTGCAGGGCCCAGGTGCGATCGCAACCCCTGCACCTATTGTAGCTACACCCCTGTCTCTATAGGTATATTTTGAACAGTTCTGTTGAATAGAAACTGTTTGTGAATCATGATATGAATTTAGTCTGCTAAATTTGCAATACTCTCTTCTTTACCTTTGACCTTATGCTGTTGTTTTTCTTAATTTTTCCTATGCACAGCTGCAATATTAGTTCAAGGCTTCATGCCACAGACAACATCAGGTGTTTCCTTGTCCTATCAGACATTTCTGCAAAATATTCAGTCTTTCAAAAACCATCAAGGCCACTTCACACACACAGATATCTGAGTCCAATATCTGAACAGATCTCTGGTTGCAGTGAAATCATGGATACATTGCTCCATGTTGTACAGAGCCACAAAATGGAGCAATGTATCCATGATTTCACTGCAACCAGAGATCTGTTCAGATATTGGACTCAGATATCTGTGTGTGTGAAGTGGCCTTCATTCTTTTTTCTATATCTGACCTCTTTATCAGTGATATATACTGTACGCAGTACTGTGCAAAAGTTTTAGACAAGTGTGGAAAAAATGCTGCAAAGTAAGAATGCTTTCAAAATACACTCCTCAATATTGATATTGCAGCAAGAAAGGTAAAGTTGTGGAGCTATGGAAATTCAGGATCGATAGACACGTTAACAATATGTAAATGATAAAAACACGGAAGTAAAATTTTCAAAACATCTCGATTTATTCAGTGTCAAGTAAGAGCGGCATTCATAGAAATACTTCCACTTACATGCCTTGGCATGTTATCAATGAGTTATTAATAGTTGTCTGAATGTTCTGCCAGGCTCAGACTATGTTGACACAGGTAAGGTTTTACTGTTATTTTTGTTGCGTTTTGGGGGTCAGTTTTTACCTTGGTTTTATGTAAATCTATGCTAACCTAATTCTGCATTTTTGGTTTCCAGCTAAACCTATGTGATTCAGGAAATGCTGTCAACACACATTAGTTTTTGTTTTCTGTCAAAAATGTCAATGCCACAGGTTTTGCTGTGTTTTGAAAGAATGAGCATGTCAATTGTTTTCTGTGCTTTTTATATAATTTCTGTGGCAAATATGCAGCACAAACACGCGTAAAAAATGCAGCAAATCTCCTGCCAAAAAAAGCAACCTATAGGATTTGCTTCAGACCTGTTCGCACCAAAAATCAACATGTCTGGACATAGCCTAAGGCCACGTGCACACGCTGAGTATTTGATGAGTTTTTTACCTCGGGATTTGTAGCCAAAACCAGAAGTGGATAATTAAATACAGAAGTGGTGCAGGTGTTTCTATTAGACTTTTCCACTGATTGCTCCACTCCGGGTTTTGTTTACAAATCCTGAGGTAAAAAACTCATCAAATACTGAACATGTGCACATGGCCTAAATGCACTTTGGCACACAAATCAGCTCCATTTCCAATTGCTGATCAATGCTATCTCAGATGTGCTGAATGGGAGAAAAGTACAGAGAAGCTCCACGCCATGGTAGTACAATAGGCCATATAGGCTGATCACAGAAGCATAAGCAACTGGAGTAAGCATTTAGGAATTACAGCTCTTTAATTTGTAGATGATCTTTTCAAGGGACCAAAAGTAATTGGACAATTATCTCAAAAGAACATCCAGATAGCGCTCAAATGCAGTGAAGAAGGTCACCAAAGCCTTAGTTTTTTTCTGCCAAATATAGCAACGTTCTACCTTGAATTAATCTTTACCAAGTTCATTTGCTTGATAAACATCCATTCAGGGTCAAAACATTGCTGTATTTGGCAGAATGAACTAAAGCTTTGGTGACCAGCTTCACTGCATTTGGCTACGTTCACCGAGGGCAGCAAAAACGCAGCAAAACCTGTACAGGTTTCAGGTATCTTCTGCTTTCTTGGCAGGAGATTTTCTGTGTTTGTTGCTGTGTTTTTCCAGCGTTTTTTGTGTTTTTGCTGCGTTTTGATTGTTGCGTTTTTTGTTGTGTTTTGGACTTTGAATGCAGAAAAAATGCAGAATAGAATTGTCATGCTTTCTTTTCAAAACGCAACAAAACCTGTACAGGTTTCAGTTTCTGCAAATAAACTAAACCAATTTGTGTGCCCAGCTCCTCCCTGAGTCCCATAGGTTTAAATGTTAACCCAAAAGACAGGTTTAGATTAGCAAACATTAGCATAAAACCATGGTAAAAACTCAGCACAAAAACGCAGCAAAAACACTTAACAAGATCCACAGAAGTGAAGAACATGCTCCAGGAAGTAGGTGTCTCAGTATCTAAGTCTACCATAATAAGTCTTCATGAGAGAATAATCAGAGGGTTCAGCACAAGGTACAAACATTTAATTAGCTTTAAAAATAGAAAAGCCAGATTAGACTTTGCCAAAAACATCTAAAGAATAGTGTTGAGCGAACATGCTCGGCACTACTCGTTACTCGCACGAGTATCACTGTACTCGGGCGACTCGCCGAGCACCGAGTAATCTCGCGATACTCGTGCTGTGCTCGTGGTCGTCATCTCTCCATGTTGGCGCTCTTTTGAGAGCCAGCCCACGTGCAGGGATTGGCTGACAGACCACTGCAATGCCACAGCCCTGTTGGTTGTGGTATAGCAGTGATTGGCCGGCCTGCACAGCGTCACCGAGCCTTTATAAGTCCCGGCGCGCTGTGCTCGGCACACAGCCTTCCAGACAGTGAGTGTAGGGAGAGTGTCTGCTGCTGATTAGGGACAGATTTGCGGCCCTCATAGGTAGATCCGGATCAGGGCTGCAAACTGCTGCTGACCACAACAGTCCTTCTCAGGACTAATCTAGGAGGACATAGGCAGGGTAATCCAGATCGGAGTCCAAGATTTCCAGTGACCAGAACAGTCCTTCTCAGGACTAATCTAGGAGGATATAGGCAGGGTGATACAGATTGAAATCCAAGCTTTTCTGTGACCATTAGAGTCACCACACTCTTGTACTTAGTACCTTAATACAGGTTAGGGACTAAAATCCTCTCTTCAAACCATTACAGTCACCAGACAGGTGTACGTACTACCTTAATACAGGTTAGGGAACTAAAATCCTAACTCTTGTCATCAAAACAGTCACCAGACAGGTGTACGTACTACCTTAATACAGGTTAGGGACTAAAATCCTCTCTTGAACCATTACAGTCACCAGACAGGTGTACGTACTACCTTAATACAGGTTAGGGAACTAAAATCCTAACTCTTGTCATCAACACAGTCACCAGACAGGTGTACGTACTACCTTAATACAGGTTAGGGACTAAAATCCTCTCTTGAACCATTACAGTCACCAGACAGGTGTACGTACTACCTTAATACAGGTTAGGGAACTAAAATCCTAACTCTTGTCATCAAAACAGTCACCAGACAGGTGTACGTACTACCTTAATACAGGTTAGGGACTAAAATCCTCTCTTCAAACCATTACAGTCACCAGACAGGTGTACGTAGTACCTTAATACAGGTTAGGGAACTAAAATCCTAACTCTTGTCATCAAAACAGTCACCAGACAGGTGTACGTACTACCTTAATACAGGTTAGGGACTAAAATCCTCTCTTCAAACCATTACAGTCACCAGACAGGTGTACGTAGTACCTTAATACAGGTTAGGGAACTAAAATCCTAACTCTTGTCATCAAAACAGTCACCAGACAGGTGTACGTACTACCTTAATACAGGTTAGGGACTAAAATCCTCTGTTTAAACCATTACAGTCACCAGACAGGTGTACGTAGTACCTTAATACAGGTTAGGGAACTAAAATCCTAACTCTTGTCATCAAAACAGTCACCAGACAGGTGTACGTACTGCCTTAATACAGGTTAGGGACTAAAATCCTCTCTTCAAACCATTACAGTCACCAGACAGGTGTACGTAGTACCTTAATACAGGTTAGGGAACTAAAATCCTAACTCTTGTCATCTCAACAGTCACCACACTGTTGTACGTCATAAGTTTCTACAAGTTAGGGAACTAAAATCCTAACTATTGTCATCTCAACAGTCACCACACTGTTGTACGTCATAAGTTTCTACAAGTTAGGGAACTAAAATCCTAACTCTTGTCATCTCAACAGTCACCACACTGTTGTACGTCATACGTTTCTACAGGTTAGGGAACTAAAATCCTAACTCTTGTCATCTCAACAGTCACCACACTGTTGTACGTCATAAGTTTCTACAAGTTAGGGAACTAAAATCCTAACTCTTGTCATCTCAACAGTCACCACACTGTTGTACGTCATACGTTTCTACAGGTTAGGGAACTAAAATCCTAACTATTGTCATCTCAACAGTCACCACACTGTTGTACGTCATAAGTTTCTACAGGTTAGGGAACTAAAATCCTAACTCTTGTCATCTCAACAGTCACCACACTGTTGTACGTCATACGTTTCTACAAGTTAGGGAACTAAAATCCTAACTCTTGTCATCTCAACAGTCACCACACTGTTGTACATCATACGTTTCTACAGGTTAGGGAACTAAAATCCTAACTCTTGTCATCTCAACAGTCACCACACTGTTGTACGTCATAAGTTTCTACAAGTTAGGGAACTAAAATCCTAACTATTGTCATCTCAACAGTCACCACACTGTTGTACGTCATAAGTTTCTACAAGTTAGGGAACTAAAATCCTAACTCTTGTCATCTCAACAGTCACCACACTGTTGTACGTCATACGTTTCTACAGGTTAGGGAACTAAAATCCTAACTCTTGTCATCTCAACAGTCACCACACTGTTGTACGTCATAAGTTTCTACAAGTTAGGGAACTAAAATCCTAACTCTTGTCATCTCAACAGTCACCACACTGTTGTACGTCATACGTTTCTACAGGTTAGGGAACTAAAATCCTAACTATTGTCATCTCAGCAGTCACCACACTGTTGTACGTCATAAGTTTCTACAGGTTAGGGAACTAAAATCCTAACTCTTGTCATCTCAACAGTCACCACACTGTTGTACGTCATAAGTTTCTACAAGTTAGGGAACTAAAATCCTAACTCTTGTCATCTCAACAGTCACCACACTGTTGTACGTCATACGTTTCTACAGGTTAGGGAACTAAAATCCTAACTCTTGTCATCTCAACAGTCACCACACTGTTGTACGTCATAAGTTTCTACAAGTTAGGGAACTAAAATCCTAACTCTTGTCATCTCAACAGTCACCACACTGTTGTACGTCATACGTTTCTACAGGTTAGGGAACTAAAATCCTAACTATTGTCATCTCAACAGTCACCACACTGTTGTACGTCATAAGTTTCTACAGGTTAGGGAACTAAAATCCTAACTCTTGTCATCTCAACAGTCACCACACTGTTGTACGTCATACGTTTCTACAAGTTAGGGAACTAAAATCCTAACTCTTGTCATCTCAACAGTCACCACACTGTTGTACGTCATACGTTTCTACAGGTTAGGGAACTAAAATCCTAACTCTTGTCATCTCAACAGTCACCACACTGTTGTACGTCATAAGTTTCTACAAGTTAGGGAACTAAAATCCTAACTCTTGTCATCTCAACAGTCACCACACTGTTGTACGTCATACGTTTCTACAGGTTAGGGAACTAAAATCCTAACTCTTGTCATCTCAACAGTCACCACACTGTTGTACGTCATAAGTTTCTACAAGTTAGGGAACTAAAATCCTAACTCTTGTCATCTCAACAGTCACCACACTGTTGTACGTCATACGTTTCTACAGGTTAGGGAACTAAAATCCTAACTATTGTCATCTCAACAGTCACCACACTGTTGTACGTCATAGGTTTCTACAAGTTAGGGAACTAAAATCCTAACTCTTGTCATCTCAACAGTCACCACACTGTTGTACGTCATAAGTTTCTACAAGTTAGGGAACTAAAATCCTAACTCTTGTCATCTCAACAGTCACCACACTGTTGTACGTCATACCTTTATACAGGTTAGGGAACTAAAATCCTAATCTCCTGTGACCTCCACAGTGACCAGGCAGTTGTCGCTCTATACAGGCAAAATGCGCAAAGGCGTTGGCAAGGGCGTTGGCAAGGAACAAGGAAGTGGACGTGATGGTGGTGCAGGCAGAGGCCGAGGTCGTGTGCAAGCACTCATTTCGCAACAACAAAGGGCCACATCTCCTCGCTCGCACGTCCTGTCCCAAATTCTTGGGGCCCGCAGCAGTACACCACTGTTGAACCAAGACCAGTGTCAACAGGTTGTTACTTGGATAGCGGATAATGCTTCAAGTCAGATGGGCACCTCCACAAACACCCTGTCTTCCGCACGGTCAACTGTCAGTAGCCGTGCACATTTCCCAACCTGATCCTCCTTCCTACCACCTGGCCGATTACACGTCCACGGACATTACAGATCCCACACTAGGACACTCGGAAGAGCTGTTCACGTATCCATTCGCAGAATCTGGCCTGTCGCCACCTCCTCTTGAAGTGGGTCATGAGGAGATGGTATGTACAGATGCCCAAATATTTGAGCAGCCGCGTTATGACGAACGGAACGTTGTCAAAGTGTCTCAACAAGGGGTGGACGATGATGAGACACAATTGCCAGGAAGTCAGGAGGAGGATCAGGGTGCGGAAGAGGAAGACGACGTGGTGGATGATCCAGTAGCTGACCCTACATGGCAGGAGGATATGCAGAGCGAGGACAGCAGTGCACAGGGGGAGGGAGGCGTAGCATCACAACAGCCAGTACGAAGCAGGGGTGCGTCCGCAGGCAGAAGGCAGGCAACCGTTCCCCGGAACAACAACACGACTCAAGGTGCCTGTGCAAATGTTCGGTCTTCCCGAGTCTGGGAGTTTTTTAAGTTGGCTCCAGAAGACTCTAAAAAGGCCATTTGCCACACCTGCCATGCCACTATCAGCAGGGGTACGAAAACTAGCAGCCTGACCACCACCAGCATGATCAGGCACATGTCAGCCAAGCACCCGACTTTGTGGGAAGTACCACAGAGTCGAGGAGCGGTGCGTGCTGATGTCACTGCTAGGTCTTCGGCTGTTGTGCATGCAAGCCAATCCCCTGTCCATGCTGGCCGCGAACAAGCCTCCAGTCCTGCACCTGAAGTTGCTGAAGCACAAATTACGCCACCATCAAGCACGTCCTTGTCCCAGCGCAGCGTTCAATTATCCATTCAGCAAACATTTGAACGCAGGCGCAAATACGCTGCCAATGCCCCACATGCCACAGTCCTCAATGCTCACATTTCGCGACTCATAGCGCTAGAAATGTTGCCTTTCCGTCTGGTGGAGACGGACGCATTCCGCGACCTGATGGCGGCTGCTGTCCCACGTTACTCGGTCCCCAGCCGACACTATTTCTCCAGATGTGCCGTCCCCGCATTGCATAACCACGTGTCCAACACCATCACACGTGCCCTGAACAATGCTGTTTCAGCCAAAGTCCACCTAACCACAGACACGTGGACAAGTGCTTGTGGGCAAGGCCGCTACATCTCCCTGACGGCACACTGGATTAATATTGTGGAGGCTGGGACCCAGTCTGAGCGAGGGACGGAACACGTCCTTCCCACACCAAGGATAGCAGGCCCTACCTCTGTCATGGTTTCACCGACACTCTACAGCTCCGGAATGTCATGCTCTTCAGCTCCTCCTCCTCCACCTGCGCATCCTCATCCACTGTACCCTCCACACCAGTCCCAAGCTGGAAGCACTGCAGCACTGCCTCTGCAAAGCGGCAACAGGCTGTGCTGAAGCTAGTCTGCATAGGTGACAAACCCCACAATGCAGAAGAAGTGTGGACAGCTCTGAAACAGCAGGCAGATCACTGGCTCACACCTCTGAACCTAAAGCCAGGAAAGGTCGTGTGTGACAATGGCCGGAACCTGGTGGCAGCTTTGAGGCGAGGGCAGCTGACGCATGTTCCATGCGTGGCCCATGTGCTCAACCTGGTGGTTCAGAGGTTTGTGAAGTCATACCCGGAGGTGTCTGACCTGCTGGTAAAAGTTCGGCGTCTGTCTGCACATTTTCGCAAGTCACCTGCTGCTTCAGCCGGCCTTGCAAGCTTTCAGCGCTGTTTGCGTCTTCCGGCCCACAGACTGGTGTGTGATGTCCCCACGCGTTGGAATTCAACGCTGCACATGTTGGTCAGGATATGTGAGCAGAAGAGGGCAGTTGTGGACTACCTGCATCACCTAAGCCGTCGGGAAATGGGTCAAACTCCACACATAACACCTGAGGAGTGGAGATGGATGTCGGACCTATGCACCGTCCTCCAAAACTTTGAGGACTCCACCAAGATGGTGAGCGGTGATGACGCCATTATTAGCGTCACCATACCACTACTCTGCCTTCTAAAACGGTCTCTGCTGAAAATAAAAGAGGTGCATTGCAGGCAGAGCGCGATGACTTAGAGCAAGAAACTGTAGTGGGTGTGGGTGAAAACACACAGCCCAGCCTCATGTCATCACAACGTGTAGTGGAGGACTATGACGAGGAGGAGGAGGAGGAGGAGGATGACGACATGGAGCAACTCTCAGGCCAAATTGGGGATATGACATGCACACCAGTCATACCCTCGATTCAGCGTGGCTGGCCAGAGGACAGGGGAGATGAGGAGGAGGAGGAGGACAGCATGTTCAGTCATCGTGTTGGTCTGGATACTGATGTGATGGCTGTTAAGAGTCTGGCGCACATGGCTGACTTTATGGTAAGCTGCCTGTCTCGTGACCCTCGCGTTCAGAACATCTTGGCCGACAATCAGTACTGGTTGGCAACACTCTTAGACCCACGCTACAAGGAGAACTTTATGTCTCTCATTCCTGAGGCGGAGAGGTCAGCCAAAATGCTGCAGTTCCAGAGGGCCATAGTCACGGAAGTTGTGAAATCCTTCCCCTCACAAAACGCTAGCGGCATAGGTCAGGATTCGATGGACAACCAAGGCGTACGGCCGAGAGGGGCACAAGTCCAATCCGCCAGAGGCAGGGGAACTGTCTTTACGATGTGGGACAGTTTTCTCAGCCCCTCACGTACCACAGCCCCTGAGGTGCGGGGTAGTGCCACCAGAAATGCTAAGTTCGGGCAGATGCTGAAGGAGTACCTTGCAGATCGAACAACTGTACTGCGAGATTCATCGGTGCCTTTCAATTATTGGGTCTCCAAGCTCGACACGTGGCATGAATTGGCTCTCTACGCCTTGGAAGTCCTGGCCTGCCCTGCCGCTAGCGTTTTATCAGAGCGTGTTTTCAGTGCAGCAGGTGGAATCATCACTGATAAACGCACCCGCCTGTCAACTGAAAATGCGGACAGGCTCACTCTGATCAAGATGAACAAGGGTTGGATTGGGCCAGACTTCACCACACCACCAGCAAATGACAACTGAATTTTATTTTGTTATTTGAATTTGACATGTACCTCCACTCACCAATGGGTAGACACTTCCGTACTTTGGCTAATCGCTGGACTCCTACTCCTTCTCCTCATGTGACACCATGATGAGCGTTAGAATAGTTAGGCTCTTGTTTGAGGTATACGCACAGTGGTAAATTTTGTAGCCCATTCTGTTAGAATGGGCATTACAACGACAGGAGACCCACTCCTTTTCAATGGGAAAAATATTTTTAGGTACTCCTACACGTCTCTATCCAGGGACAAAGAGGAGCCTCCCAATTTTTGGCTGCCCTGACAAAAGGGCTACACTACAATACACCCAGTTCTTCTTAACAGGCCCTCCTGCACGTCTCCATCCAGGGACAAAGAGGAGCCTCCCAATTTTTGGCTGCCCTGACCAAAGGGCTCTACTACAATACACCCAGTTCTTCTTAACAGGCCCTCCTGCACGTCTCCATCCAGGGACAAAGAGGAGCCTCCCAATTTTTGGCTGCCCTGACCTAAGGGCTCTACTACAATACACCCACTTGAGGGTTACAGGCCCTACTACATGTCTGTATGCATGGGTCATTGTTGAACCTTCCAATTTTTGGCTGCCCTGACCAAAGGGCTCTACTACAATACACCCACTTGAGGGTTACAGGCCCTACTACATGTCTGTATGCATGGGTCATTGTTGAACCTCCCAATTTTTGGCTGCCCTGACCAAAGGGCTATACTACAATACACCCACTTGAGGGTTACAGGCCCTACTACATGTCTGTATGCATGGGTCATTGTTGAACCTCCCAATTTTTGGCTGCCCTGACCAAAGGGCTCTACTACAATACACCCACTTGAGGGTTACAGGCCCTACTACATGTCTGTATGCATGGGTCATTGTTGAACCTCCCAATTTTTGGCTGCCCTGGCCAAAGGGCTATACTACAATACACCCACTTGAGGGTTACAGGCCCTACTACATGTCTGTATGCATGGGTCATTGTTGAACCTCCCAATTTTTGGCTGCCCTGACCAAAGGGCTATACTACAATACACCCACTTGAGGGTTACAGGCCCTACTACATGTCTGTATGCATGGGTCATTGTTGAACATCCCAATTTTTGGCTGCCCTGACCAAAGGGCTCTACTACAATACACCCAGTTCTTCTTAACAGGCCCTCCTGCACGTCTCCATCCAGGGACAAAGAGGAGCCTCCCAATTTTTGGCTGCCCTGACCTAAGGGCTCTACTACAATACACCCAGTTCTTCTTAACAGGCCCTCCTGCACGTCTCCATCCAGGGACAAAGAGGAGCCTCCCAATTTTTGGCTGCCCTGACCTAAGGGCTCTACTACAATACACCCACTTGAGGGTTACAGGCCCTACTACATGTCTGTATGCATGGGTCATTGTTGAACCTCCCAATTTTTGTCTACCCTGACCAAAGGGCTATACTACAATACACCCACTTGAGGGTTACAGGCCCTACTACATGTCTGTATGCATGGGTCATTGTTGAACCTCCCAATTTTTGGCTGCCCTGGCCAAAGGGCTATACTACAATACACCCACTTGAGGGTTACAGGCCCTACTACATGTCTGTATGCATGGGTCATTGTTGAACCTCCCAATTTTTGGCTGCCCTGACCAAAGGGCTCTACTACAATACACCCACTTGAGGGTTACAGGCCCTACTACATGTCTGTATGCATGGGTCATTGTTGAACCTCCCAATTTTTGGCTGCCCTGACCAAAGGGCTCTACTACAATACACCAAGTTCTTCTTAACAGGCCCTCCTGCACGTCTCCATCAAGGGACAAAGAGGAGCCTCCCAATTTTTGGCTGCCCTGACCAAAGGGCTCTACTACAATACACCCAGTTCTTCTTAACAGGCCCTCCTGCACGTCTCCATCCAGGGACAAAGAGGAGCCTCCCAATTTTTGGCTGCCCTGACCTAAGGGCTCTACTACAATACACCCACTTGAGGGTTACAGGCCCTACTACATGTCTGTATGCATGGGTCATTGTTGAACCTCCCAATTTTTGTCTACCCTGACCAAAGGGCTATACTACAATACACCCACTTGAGGGTTACAGGCCCTACTACATGTCTGTATGCATGGGTCATTGTTGAACCTCCCAATTTTTGGCTGCCCTGGCCAAAGGGCTATACTACAATACACCCACTTGAGGGTTACAGGCCCTACTACATGTCTGTATGCATGGGTCATTGTTGAACCTCCCAATTTTTGTCTGCCCTGGCCAAAGGGCTATACTACAATACACCCACTTGAGGGTTACAGGCCCTACTACATGTCTGTAAGCATGGGTCATTGTTGAACCTCCCAATTTTTGGCTGCCCTGGCCAATGGGCTATACTACAATACACCCAGTTCTTGTTTACAGGCCATCCTGCATGTCTGTATCCAGGGGCATTGGTGAACCTCCCAATTTTGGACTGCCCTGGCAAAGGAAGATACTACAATAGACCCAGTTCTTCAAAATGGGCACATTATTTCTAGACAGGGCTTCATGTACGTCTCTTGTCAGGGTCATCGGAGTGCCGCACAATGTTTTCACGTAAAATCTTTCATGTAATCACAAAAAGTAACATACACCAGCTGTATCTCACTATTGGGTATGTGCCCTTAACATTTCCACCCTAAATATTCATTTTGGTGTCATTTTGGAAGGTTTTCTGGACACTCCGTAAAATTGGCGTGAAACTCGGACAACATTGTTCACAGCTGTGACTTTTGAGTGAGAAATGCTTCCAGGGGTCTTCCCCATGGTGTTGCCATGTCATTTCAGCACTCTTCTGAGACTTTTGTGACAATTTTAGGGTTTTTCCAGGCAGCCGGCAGTCATTTCATAAAAATACTCGTGTCTCCCATAGGATAACATTGGGCTCGTTACTCGGGCCGAGTACACGAGTATCTCGGGATGCTCGGCCCGAGCTTCGAGCACCCGAGCATTTTAGTACTCGCTCATCACTACTAAAGAATCAAGCCCAGTTCTGGAAAAGCATTTTTTTTGACAGTCGAAACTAAAAGCAACCTGTACCAGGATTTTGGGAAGAAGAATGTATGGAGAAATCTTGGAATGTCTCATGATTCAAAGCACACCACATTCTTTCTTTGTGTACAAAACTAACAATTCACCCAAAGCTAGGTGATTATAGTATGTTCATTGAAACACTAGCAAATTGTTGAACACTGGAGCTAGTCAATAAGGGGACATTGGCTCGTCCAATAGGACTAATCAAAGTTGATTTTTAGGTATGGTTGTAGCTGCTAGAAGACCTTGGAGGATTTACCGTGTGTGATTCCTCCTATTCTATAAATTGTTTAGAAAGTTTTAGGATAGGTCCAGCACTAACAATAACCCATTACAATGGCTTAATTATTAAATTAATTTACATACCACGAATGGTAGTTAACCGTTCTTTCAGATGTTTATTTTCTTGGTTCTTATACTTAAAAAGTTAAAAAGTGATTCACACTGATTTTAAAAAAATACAAACAAAATTAGAATTTATTAAAAATTGCATATGGCTGTAATTTGTGTCCTAAACTGGGATTGCTAGTGTTGGACAGGTTCATTACATTTCCAAGTTGATGTTTTTGATGACCTATAAATACTCGTATTGTCTTCTTTGGTTATTCAATGATGTTTAAGGCAATTTAAGACTTTATGGTATCTTACCCTGTGGATTTTCTTAATAATACTTCTCTGGTAGTGGTATTACCACTTTAACTTGTGTCTGTTGGGGAATGGATATGTTGGTTATTAGTACCAATATATAGTGGTAATTGATTCAACCCCTACAGTATGTGTAATTACCTCTGGTGATGGATCTGGTGGTGATCCTAGGGGGTACTGGCATCTTCTGTATCGGATGGATTTAGTGGGTTTGTGATTTCCTGTTTTTATTACAAACACTTAACCTAATTAACTTCTACACTTTAACCACACCCGGAATGTAACCCTCAAACTTACAAGTTAAAATGGGTACCTTGTATTTCTTCTCAATAGATGAAGTATATGTTTTATTGGTCATCAAAGACATCAACTTAGAAATGGAATAAACCTGTCCAACACTAGCAATCCCAGTTGAGGACACAGATTACAGCCATATTCAATTTTTAATAAATTCTAATTTTAAGTTTGTATTGCTTTAAAATCAGTGTGAATCACTTTTTAACCTTTTAAGTATAAGAACCAAGAAAATAAACATCCGAAAGAACGGTTAACTGTCATTCGTGGTATGTCAATTAATTTAATAATTAAGCCATTGCTAAGGGGTTATTGTTAGCGCTGGGCCTATCCTAGAACTTTCATTGAAACACTGTTTCAGATTGAAGAAAACTATACATAACTAAAGGGACAAAGGTACCAACAGATAAGCTGCACAATCGGTATGCGTTACATGAACCCATTACAGGTGTGTTGTAATTACGAGAGCGAATGTTTGATAGATATGATCGAACAATATTACTAAACATTATAAATTTAAATATTATTATATTTTCTGAGATGATGACTTTTGGGTTTTCATTGGCTGTAAGACATAATCATCAATATTAACAGAAATAAACACTTGAAATAGATTACTCTATAATATATGCGTTTCAATTTTTTATTGAATTATTGAAAAAATAAACTTTTTGATGATATTCTAATTCATTGAGATGCACCCGTAATTGTGTCAACATCTGGTCTCCATATTTATTTTAAGATAATTCTAATTCAAATGAGTTTTATTGGCAGGACTAAGTACATATTAGCATTGCCCAAGCAAATGATAAAAATAGGGGGATGGGGGTAAGGAGTAAGGAAACATATAGAGGTCCTGGATATATCAGGCTCCTTTTAGAGGGTCGGGGCATGTCCAGGGTGGGATATAGAGGTCCAGGACATATCAGACTCTAAGTCGGGGGATTGGGACATTTTTAGGGTGGAGTATACAAGTCTATGACATATCAGGCTCTTAGTGAGGGGAAAGGGACATGTCCATGGAGGGGTGCAGAAGTTCATGGCATATCAGTCTCCTCTTAGTCTGTGTCAGGCACTGACATATTGCGCTGCTATGGTACCTGCACTTTCCTCTTCCCCCACTAGTATTGGCAGTTTTTCTTCCCCCTCCATGCTAATGAAGTCTGGGAGGGGATCAGACAGTCTTGACTTGAAGTGAGTGTCCCTCACTGTGGAGTATTTGGAACACCCCAGCAAGAAGTGACCCTAGTCCTCCATGGCATCCTGGGGGCACTGTTAGCACAGTCTGCTCTCTCGGGGCTTGCAGTTCTGTCGGTTCCACCTGGATTCGACGAGTAGGCTGTGTGCGCTCAGTCTTTACCGGCTCTGGATCTGTTGCTCTTTGGGGTTTTTAGTTTCTCTAGATATGGGGTGAGTTTGTACTCCCTCTGTAGGTTGTGGTATATCAGTAAAAGTTAAACAAGCGGTTTAAGCAGGCGTATTCTGAATAAACTCCGGGAAGTTTGTCCAATTCAATTATAAAACTTCTTTAATGAGTATTACTGGTCTCTCTCACTACGCGTTTCGGCGTACTAGCGCCTTCCTCAGGTATTGGTTGTGGTATATCGTCAGTTTCTGTGATTTGTTTATGTCATTCCTCCAGGTGCTGAGATATTCATCTTTGCCTTTGTGCACCATCTTCTGGATTTTGCCTTTTGTCAGGCCATGTAGGTTGGTGGCTTGCTCAGGCTGTCTTTGGGTACTTTTTGTTGGGAGGCTTTTGGGTACTTTATGTCAGGAGGCTTCCTGGGGCTTCTTGGTGTAGGAAGGCTTTGTGATGGTAGGAGCTGGTGACTCACCGTGGGCCGGGTTCTCGGATCTCAGGCTCTGGCTGTCAGTCACGGCTCCAATGTCTGAGGTTGTAGACCCGGTAGTCAGTAAAAGGGTTAAAGTAATATAATAAAAGAGAATAAGTTGTTAGTTCGTGACGCCACCTGTAGGGTTCCGGTGATGGCACCAGCGCTGCTTGGACCTCCGGGGTGATGGGCGGCAGCAGGGTAGAAGCGCTCCCTACAGGACGAGCGGGGTCCCCGGAGTTGAAAGCTGCCGTAGAGGTATAGGGCAGCTAGGTCATTTCTGTAAAGCAAGGTGATTAATGGTAGTCCCGAAATAAAGCTCAGACACGTTGCTCTTCTGAATGGGTGTTTACTTAGTTCTTCAGTGGCAGACAGGTATAACGGTTCTCAATGCCATGTAGCGGACCGGGTGGTCCCTGCGGTGAATAGTGTCCCTCTGAGGCTCCACAGGTGTCCTTCTCTATCCTGACTGTCCCTCTCTTCGCTGCTTCACTATATCCATATAAGAACACTGAAGACCCTCGGTTGGGGATTCCGTTCACGCGTCTCACGGCCCCTGGCCCTCAATAGTGGGTGCTCCTGGTATAAGCTGCGGTGATGGTTAGTTGTGGAATGGGCTCCTAGGAAGCCTTCGACCACTCCGGGTCCTGTGGTACAGGGATGAATCAACTGCACTACCTCGGAGCCGGTACTCCGGGTTGTGGACTGGGCTCGGGTCTTCTGTCACTCGTTATCTCTCTTGGCCCCTTTCTCATTTGGGTCACCAGTGCTCGGTTCCCTCCCCGTTAGCTGTCTCTTCTTTCATGACTCAACTTCCTTGCTCTTGCCTCTCCACCATTCTCACTCTTTTCTTCTCTTCCCCACTGCTATATACCTAACTCTCCTCCCACCAGGACCGGTTACCCAGGAAACGGGTGCCTAATTGGTCCTCTGCCTCTAGGTATTGCATGTGGTATATGGATCCCCAGGATTATCCTATTCACCACTGGATCGGAGAATACGACACCTTCAGTCTGGGGTGTAGTACCCTCCTGTGACGCACTCTTAGTGGGGCGCCACACTCCCCCTTGGGAAATTACACTTGTCCCCAAGTGTCCCGCTACCCAACCCAGTACAGAGCAAAAACTTTTATATAAGTAACAAATAATAAACACTTTTATTAACGACATTTGTTTCGTAATTCTTCCCGTCCGGGAGGCACATGATCTTTTAACGTTACCATTATCAGTTCAACGGAACCGGGTTAACTCTTGCGGACCAAGCGGTCAGTCTCACTGTCTTTGGCAATGTCTGGGTTACCGCTGCGTCGCACATTATCTCACAAACAGAAAGGGAAACTCGAATGTCCTCACAAGAGTCTATGAGTACTTCGTAAAACAAACCGGATTATGCAAGAAGCACTATGCACACCATTATCAATTTTAAATCTATGATTCGCACTTGCGGACCCGAAGGGCGTATCACCCTCGGGGCCCGGCATTCCGTTCGTAGGAAACGGCTTCGTTCCGGTACAAGTCTCGGTCGGGGTGTCCCTTAGGCAAGTAGGACTCGACATCTATGTGGGAGATGAACACCTCCTCATATAGTCCTTCCTCCCAGGCAAAACCCCACCCGTTCTCCAAATTAAAGGTGGTGCCCCATGCTGCGGCACATGTTAAAACAACAAACCATTTATTCATCACTTTTCCGGCGACTCCTTGCAGCACCTCTGCGTCCTCTGGTCTTCCTGCTTGTGCCGGTGTCATGTGACCGGCACAACAATGTCGTCATTGATGCGCCGGTCACATGACACTAGCACAAGCAGGAAGACAGGGGGACGCAGAGGTGCCTGCAAGGAGTCGCCAGAAAGGTGATGTTTAAATGGTTTGTTGTTTTAACATGTGACGCAGCATGGGGTCCAGATACTATCATGGGGGCGAATACAGTTAGTGTAGTGCAATATGCTCCGCTCCCCCTGCCGCTGATGGACAGAGGGATGCAGTGCATATTCATTACAGTAATGAGCGGACCCACATGACCTCTTGCTGTCACTGCAGCCTTCCCCCGCCTCCTCCAGCCCCCAATCACTGCCCCCCCACAAGAAAATACTGAATGACTTGAGTATAAGCCGAGGGGGGCACTTTTCAGCACAAAAATTGTGCTGAAAAACTCGGCTTATACTCGAGTATATACAGTCATTTTTTTGTACTTATGCACTTGGTGCATCTTTATGTATTACATGCGTGATCGCATTTTGTATTTTACCATTTACTACCTTAATAAAGTTTATTAAATTTTAGTTATATATACTTTGAGTATCTATGGGCCCTTTCACATCAGCGTTTTTTGAAATTCGCGGCAGATGCGGTGAAAAAACCGCATCTGCCGCGATTACCGCATACCGGCTGCACTTGCGGCGCGGTTGCGGTAAACGCCATGCAAAGTATAGGCGTACTTGCGGCAGGTGCGGCAAGCGCGGTTTTGCACTTGCGGCAGGTGCGGCCGCGAAAAAAAACGCGGCTGACTGCGGTTTTTTTTGCGGCCGCACCTGCCGCAAGTGCAAAACCGCACTTGCCGCACCTGCCGCAAGTACGCCTATACTTTGCATTGCGTTTACCGCAACCGCGCCGCAAGTGCAGCCGGTATGCGGTAATCGCGGCAGATGCGGTTTTTTCACCGCATCTGCCGCGAATTTCAAAAAACGCTGATGTGAAAGGGCCCTATGATCTTTTTTTTGTTGTTTTTTTAGGTTGTCGGCTTTTATATATTTATCCAAAGTGTTATTTATTATAGACTAACAGATTCATGTAATATTAGTATATATTAATTTTTGGAAATACTAAAATATTCATTTTGGTTTACCGTATATACTCGTGTATAAGCCGACCCGTGTATAAGCCGACCCCCCTACTTTTGCCCCAAAACCTGGGAAAACCTATTGACTCATGTATAAGCCGAGGGTGGACCCCAGCACAGGTATACAGCCCCCAGCAGTGTGGTATACAGCAGCCACCCCAGTGGTATATAGAGCAGCAGCCCCAGTGGTAGTATACAGCAGCAGCCCCAGTGGTAGTATACAGCAGCAGCCCCAGTTGTATATACAGCAGCAGCCCCAGTGGTAGTATACAGCAGCCCCAGAGGTAGTATACAGCAGCCCCAGTGGTAGTATACAGCAGCCCTTAGGTAGTATACAGCAGCCCCAGAGGTATATACAGCCCCAGAGGTATATACAGCAGCCCCAGTGGTAGTATACAGCAGCCCCAGAGGTATATACAGCCCCAGAGGTATATACAGCTGCCCCAGTGGTAGTATTCAGTAGCCCTTAGGTAGTATACAGCAGCCCCAGAGGTATATACAGCCCCAGAGGTATATACAGCCCCAGAGGTATACAGCAGCCCCAGAGGTATATACAGCAGCCCCAGAGGTATATGCAGCCCCATAGGTATATACAGCAGCCCCATCATATCAGTATACAGCCCCCCCCCCCTTGGGTAGTAATCCTGTAAAGGAAGAGATTAGTATACTTATCCCTCTGCAGTCCCGCTGCTGCTGTCCCGCCGCCGCCATCGCGCTCTTCCGTCTTCATCCAGCGTCTTCCGGCTTCTTCCGGCTTCCTCCTCTGGCGCGCAGACAATGACGTCATTGCCTGTATACTGATATGGGGGGGGCACTGTATACTGTATACATTGTATACAGTGACTCGCGTAAAAGCCAAGGGGGGACTTTTCAGCCCAATTTTTGGGCTGAAAAACTCGGCTTATACGCGAGTATATACGGTACATAAATGTATTTACTGATGCTGAATATATATGAGGTATACATTAATTATCTGTTTTACTCCCTATGGTGTGTTTATTTATACAGTATATGTGCATATATACATACAATACTGCTCACCATTATTGGCACCCATTTATTTCGTTCAATATCTTCAGAAATAAATGGAAAGGTACAAAAATTATATCTTCAGGATTTTTTACTTAGTGGTCCAAAGAAATGCAAACATACATTCTTTGTCAACTTACATGTTGCAATTTCAAAGATGAAACAGAAATAAACAGTATGTGCAGCAATAAAGGCTCCTAATTATTACTCGGATGCACACCTTTTGGCATTGATGACAGCCTCAAAACATTTCTTGTAGAAATCTATAAGCTTCATACACTTCTCAGCTGGTATTTTCTCCTATACTTTTTTGCAGTTTGTTCACGCTCTTGAATGTTTGCAGGGTTCTTTTTCCTCAATGGCTATGCAATTGACGTCATGACTCATTGCTGGCCATTTTAAAACAGTCCTTTTTTCTTTTTCAACCATTTCTATATACTTTTGGATGTGCATTTTGGGTCATTGTCTTGCTGGAGAACCCATGATCTTCGACTTAAACCAAGTTTTCTTACACTGAGTAGGCATTTTACTATAATCTCTTGGTAATTCTCTGATTTCATAATTCCTGTGATACGGTCAAGACCTCTAGTATCGAATGGAGCAAAGCAACCCCACAGCATTATGGATCCTCAACCATGCTCAACTACTGGTAGGGTCTTCTTTGCCTTATAAGCTTCATTGCGTTGTCTGTAAACAAACTGTTGCTCTGCATTGCCAAAAAGGTTTATTTTTGTTTCATCTGTCCGTAGAACATTTATCCAGAAGGATTTTGGTTTGTCAAGGCACTCTTTGGCAAAGGTCAGAAATTCTTTTTATGTCTTTTCTTCAGCAATGGTTTCTTCCTTGACCTTTGCCCATAAAGCTGTGCTTGGTTTAGTGTATGGCGTATGGCATTCGTTGAAACCATGACCGCAGACTGTTCCAGGTTGGCCTTCAGGATTTTGGATGTTCGACTTGATGTGTTTTCCACTATTCACATCAACATTCGAAGACATCTCTTGTTAAAATTTTACTCTTTCCCAAAACTACAAGGAGGTTCTTGATAGTTCCATTCTTGGCAAATTTCTTAATAACATTGTGCACTGTTGAAACTGGGATACCAAGGTCTTTGGAGATAGCCTTATGACCAGTGATAAGCAAATAGCATAATGTTTGCACTCGCTATATTCGTAATGAGCACTTTTTAATACTGGCATATTCACCGAATAGCGAGTATAATGTTAGACAATTAGTGATAGGCTCCATCCACACACATCTGGCCATGAACCCAATCCTTCCAGGAAAGGGAGGGTGGGCTTTTTTACATTTCTACTGCATAAAACACCTTGCTGTACCCCCAGAGAGACCCTAACATCCAATCTGCTCTCAGAGAGGTGCCATCTCCCATTGTTTACTGAAGGGAGCAATCAATTTGTGTCAGATCGATAATGATCAACACATCACTCACGAGCACCATTAATACTTGCCAAGTAACGAGTATCACTAATACCGTACTATTCGTGCGAATAGTGAATATTAATGATATTAATACTCGCTCATCACTACTTATATCCTTTGGACGTCTTATGTTAGCTAATAATAGCAGTTCTGATGTCCTCAGATAGCGCCTTTGTCTTCACCATTGTGACACAGGAACAAGGCCTAACATGTGGCTTTTTAAAATACTGAAGTCATAATTTATTGGCTAAATCTGGTCACGTGGGCAACGACAATTTATCAGAGGTGATTCTCATTTGTAATTTACCACAGGGAAGCAAAAATGTGTTTCAATATTAATTTAATGTAAAGGGTATGTGTACCAGTGTCATGGCAAGCTTTAAGTTTTTCTATTTTTCCCTCCCATTGTTTTTTGTTTTAAATTGTTGTTTATCATTTACTCTTTAGTATTTAATAACAAGTGCTCTATACAAAAAAGCTGTTTCACTTGCTTATTTTTTTCAGGAGATATTCCACATCCTATACTTAAACTTTATGGGTGCGAATAACAATGAAGGCCACTTTACACACACAGATATCTGTGTCCAACTTCTGAACAGATCTCTGGCTGCAGTGAAATCATGGACACATTGTTCCATTTTGTGGCTGTCTACAAATGGAGCAATGTGTCCATGATTTCACTGCAACCAGAGATCTGTTCAGAAGTTGGACACAGATATCTGTGTGTGTGAAGTGGCCTTGAGCAGGACTGAACATGTATGTATATGACTATAAAAATGTTCATGAAGTTGCCCCTTATGGAAAACCGCATTGTATGCTATTTCCCATAAATCTAGGTAAATGTTGTACAGGTGCGAATCAAAATAACACATTTTTGGCCATCCTCTGCTGAACCACGACGTATAAGACCACAATGATAAAAGCTGGAACATTTTCCTTTATACACCTGTGGCCAAATTCAAGACCACACAGTGCACATGGGCTAAGAGTCACATAAGGTTTCTAAGCGGCCAAATATTGTTTATAGAGTAAGACCAGTAACTCCAGCCATTTATTTCTATCATTTGCAATTTACAAATCCTATATAAAATACACCATGGCAGTAAAAGAAAATCCATTACAAGGAGTTGCACAAAGTATACAAATTCACTAAAATATCCTTGTTGTTCATATAAATATTTCATTTTCCACTCTGGATATAATGCACTCAAAATACCAAAGCTGTCAAGCAGGTCTTTGATGAAGAAAAGTGGTGTTTTAAATCCCCAGGTTTCTGTATCATGTTTTGCAAAGGTGTATATGAATATTTTTAAAGCAGGACATTTGAATTGTAATTGTACTGAAACCTTTTGTGACTTTACAATTGGTGATACAGCTAAGATAAATGATGAATCGTTATTCTGAATAAAATTACATTACCAAACTATAGGGTTTCCCAACATGATAAGGCCATTGATTTGCATCTGAGGTTTTTTGACTGAGATAAATGTGGAGCTCCGAATGGAAAATTCTAAATAAATTTCTTTTGCTGTGTATAATTTTAGGGATTGATAGAGAGAGTAATTGAGAATGACAGGCAATAGTACTTTTTTAATTTATTTCTTTTTTTTTTCAAGTCAGTGCATTTCACTTACTTGTAAAATGAGGGGCCTGATAAACGTATAGAGTAAGGGGCCCATGGGTACACAACCCGCTTTTTGGACAGTTTCGGTGTTTAACTCTGAGATGGAAGCATTATATGGAATGGAATTTATATGAGTTATATGTATTTATACACATTTATGGAGGTTTGAGCTAGGCTCAGACATGGTTATGCAGCTTGTGCCTGTATCAGGTTACAGGACCCTTTGTTTTTGCTGTGAGTTGCTGCAATGGGTTGCTGGTGAGGTGAGCTGCTTGCTGATTGGACAAGCGGGTGAGCCCGAAAAATAAATTTACCTCAGAGTGCCTGGAGCTTCAAGAACACAGGATGCAGATACAAGCTCTGTAGAGAAAATTGCCATGGAAGACGTTCTCCTGGAATTGAGGACAGACTTAACCAGGAAGGAGGTTTAGAATGGCTGAGGACATGCCTGGCAGCCCCAGCTGTAGCTACACAAGAGACTGCTACGATACCAGCAGTTGCAGAGGTGAATGAGGGAGGTTACAACTCAAAGAAAGAGGAAAACTAAGCTGAAATACTCCCCTCACAATTCTCCCATCAGAAGAGGAAATGTTAAGAGAAAATGCAGCAAACTGGGAGGAGGTAAAGATACAGTTCCAATCTCAGCAAAGCAAGGTACTGAGGGAAGAACTCATAAAGAGGTGAGGAAAAGGCCAGCAGCAAGACAGGAGGACATGTCACACAGAGCACAACAACCTAAGGGATCTGGTAAGATCGCCAGGCAGACTGGTTTAGATGATATGATTAAAGACCAGCGCAGTTTGAATGTTGGGTATGCCAGTAATGATGTACCTGTACACTTGCCTAGTGATGATGCAGGGGTGGCTCAGGGGGGTACGGAAGAGGTTCCTCTGGCATTTAGCCCGACATATGTATCTCAAGCGTGGGCTATTGCAACCTCTTCCTCAGGGGAGGACTCAGAGCACTCATACAGGTCAGTTTCAATGTCCAGCCATAGACCTACTAGAGTTAACAAACTTAGGGGGATATCGGCACCTGCGTTGTTGGATATGGGTGAAATCCAATCCACTTCCTTACTGGATCATGCTTCGTTACAAGCATGGATTAATCAAGCAGTGTCATCAGCTTTAGCATTGGACAAAGCTAATAGCAGTGCAGGTGCTGTGAGTGGCCCTGTGACCAAACCACCTGGAGTTGCTGAATGTTTTTTGAAGGAAGCCCTAACTTGTAATATGTCACCGTTGGGTTTCCATCTTAATAGTGCACTTAAGGACAAAATTTGGCAACATGAGTATGTTGATGTCTTTTCATTGTTGCCATCTAATAGATCTACTTCTAGCTTTGCACAGGATTGGAGAGAAGATAGACAGGAGACGGATAATGAGAAGAAACGGCCGTATCGGTCCTTTCAGAATTGGCTTCAGGCCTTTTCAATTTATTCTGCAGTTTTGGGGGAGAAGGAACCTCAGCTTTGCTCTCGTCTTTTCCAGCATTTAGATATAGTGCTCAAGGCATATAAAAATTTTGCTGGAGGAGCTTGGCTGCAATATGACGAGGCCTTCCGCCAGAAATTATCGGTGCACCCTGCAGTTCAATGGGGAGCCAAGGATGTAGGCTTGTGGGTTAGCCTGATGCTACCACAACGAACCATATCAACAAGAACCACTGGGCAGTCAACGCCTAAAAAAGGCATATGTTTCGCATTTAACGATGCGGGGTGTAAGTGGCCACAGACCTGCCGCTTTCGTCACGAATGTTCATTCTGTGGCGGGGCCCATACCGCAGTTAAATGTTTCAAAAAACAGAACTTTGCGTCGGGAGCTGGAAATGTTAGGGAGGCAGGGGCAAAAGGGCAGGATTCCAGTGATCCTAGCCGCCCTACAACCTTACCTAGACAGGTATCCCGATCAGGAGAAGGCTCTTCTCATTAGGAGCAGTTTTCAGTTAGGTTTTTGGGTACCTTCGTTCCATGGCCCCGGATGTACCATCCACGAGAATCTTTCATCGGTCAAGCTCCATCACGATTCTGTTAGAGATTATATTTGTAAAGAGTTATCCCTAGGTCGTGTTGCGGGACCTTTTCATTGCCCACCTTTCAGGGATTTCCGCATCTACCCGTTAGGTATCGTGCCAAAAAAGGAAACAGGTTCTTTCATGGTAATTCACCACTTATCTTTCCCTGATGGGTCTTCCCTGAATGATGAGGTTGCGGAAGTTTTACCTAGCATGTCTTACACTTCTTTTGATAAGGCAATCGATCAGTTGCAACAATTTGGTAGAGGTGCACTATTGGCCAAGACTGACACAAAGTCAGCTTTCAGGCTTTTACCGGTTCACCCTGAAGGCTTTAATTCGTTGGGTTTTCATTTTGATGGCTGTTTTTTCTTTGACAGGTGCTTACCTATGGGGTTTTCTTTTTCATGTTTTTATTTCGAAGCGTTCTCCACCTTTCTGGAATGGGCCGCTTCTTTTTTTCGGCCCAATGGCCATATATTGCATTATTTGGAAGATTTTCTTTTTATTGGACCTCGGGACAGCGATATTTGTTTTTCTTTAATTTCCGGGTTTTGCCAGTTGATGGAGTCCTTCGGGATCCCGTTGGCAGCAGACAAGACTGTCTTGCCTTGCCAATCTTTGGAATTTTTTGGGATCAGAATTGATTCTGGCAACATGATAATGAGTTTACCTTTGGAGAAGAGAAATAACATCAAGCTTAAGATTCGGGAGATACTGAAAAAAGAGAAAGTAACCCTTAAAAATTAGCAATCTCTCCTCGGCAGCTTGAACTTTGCTTTGAGGATACTACCTATGGGTAGGGCATTTTGCAGGAGACTTTATGACGCGTCAAAAGGTATTCGATCTCCCAACGATCATATAAGGGTTTCTGCATCAATGAGGGACGACCTGTTGGTTTGGGCTAATTTTTTAGATCAGTTCAATGGAAATGTTTCATTCAAGAGGTTTTCACCCTCGCTTCCAACTTATGTTTCTTTTTTGATGACACTGATCTCACCTCACTGCGTATCTCATGTGGTCCGGAGGTTATTGATCAAGAATGGCTTTTATGGTGGAGTACCTCTAACCCGGGTTTCAGCTTTACCTCTTGTAAAGTTTTTGCAGTCTTGGCCGGCTTGATGATTTGGGAAAGCTTGTTCTGGAACCGCCGTTTACTTATGCAATCTACGGAGGCGGGTCTGGTAATGTCAATGAACCTTTTATCATCAAAAAGCGGCTGTGTTAATTCTTTATTGAGACATATTGTATTTCGTTGCCTGGCGTCCAATATTTGGACTAAAGAGGTTCTCATTCCTTCTTCAGATATTGATTCCGTTTTATTTATGTCCCCCCAGAACACAACCAGAGCCGAGGAGGCAAATCATGCGAAGGCTCAAGAAACAATTTCAGCCCGTGTTCACCTTTGGGAATTTTTGCGGAAGGCATAGCGAGGAATATTATGAATTCGGTAGCCAGTTCTGCTTGGGCTGCTTACGCAGCTGCTTGGGAAACATGGTGTTTTCATTGTCATACTTGGGGTGTGAGGAACCACCAAGCGGACGTCGATATTATTTTACAATTTATTAATAGTCTATTATCAAAACAGTGTAGTTTTTCTAATATTCATAAGACTTTGTCTGGGATTTCATTTGTTTTGAAATTATACGGTAACCCGTCAATTTTTAGTTTTTTCGCGGTCCAGCAAGTTTTAAAAGGATTAAAGAAGAAGCATTTTCGACCCGATACTAGGAGAGCTATTTCAGCGGAGCTCCTGACAAAATTTTTCTCGGTTTTACTATCTATTTGTTTTGATGAATTTGAGGTGACCCTATTTAGGGCTTGCTTCAGCCTGGCTTTCTTTGGTGCTTTCAGAATAAGAGAGCTGGTTAGCAGAAATAGATCTTCTCAATCCGGTTTACCATTCGATGACTTTTCTATCAGTGGCAATTCTTGTGACATCTTTCTAAAAAGGTCCAAAACAGACCAATTCGGCAGGGTACTACCACCCATCTCAGATCCCTTAGTGATTGCGTTATTTGCCCAATAAATAACCTTCAGTCTTGGGTTAAGATCAGACCAACCGCGGGTACAAGCTTATTTATTCATAAGGACGGTTCACCTTTAACTATTTTTCAATTCAATTCCGTGTTGAAGAAATGTCTATCGTCTCTGGGATTAGCAAACTCTAGAATTTCCGCCCATTCCTTCAGGGTGGGCGCGGCCACTGTGGCATCAATGGCTGGTTTATCGGATGATCATATAAGAAAGATAGGTAGATGGTCGTCTAACAGAATGAAACTTTATATCAGACCTCATACTTTAGTCTAATTTTTGAATTTTGGTGTGATTACAGGTCATAAAGCAGTATGGATAAGAGGAGACTCATTAGTATATTGGGCAAAAAGAAGAGCCGAAAAGAGGATTTATTCCTGCAATCTTTCCTTTCAGCACGACCAACTCTCTGTCACCTGGTTCGGCAGGAGAGGGATGTCTTGGGACGATCTGGTGCCATTATTTTTCCAATTGTGCGATAAGACCTGCCCACCTGATTTAGTTATAGTGCACTTAGCAGGAAATGATATCGGGAAATTCAGGACTCTAGACTTAATTTGGAAAATGAAGCAGGATTTTCAGTTATTAAAGGATAATTTTAGGGTGGTAGATTTTGTATTTTCTGAGATAGTCCCTCGTATGACATGGCATGACCCTAAGGTCAAATATGCGGACAGAATACGTAAAAGAGTTAACAGGTCAATGGAAAGATTCATGCCGTCAATTTTAGGCTTTTCTTTGGCATAGAGATCTTGAAGGCTATTTGCCGGGCTTTTACAGACTTGACGGCATTCACTTAAGTGATGTGGGAGCAGATTTATTCAATCTAAATTTACAGAGTGTGGTTGATAATTGGTTGTTTGGTTTGGGGGGGGCTTAACGCTGCTCGTTATGCCCGTTTGGGGAATTTCTTCACCCGCAAAAGAAGCGGGATGTTCAAGTATCAATGGTTTTTTATATTTTTACTATTTATGATGGAGGTTTTCCCATCTTTTCATTTAACAGTTATTATTTCTTATGTTTAAAGAACTTTAAGTAAATGCCTTACGGCCAATTTCAACCACAATTAAAGTGTTTTGTTATTTATTCAGATAAGGTTATTTATTAATAGAAGTCGGGTTTGTGTCCCCATAACTTATGTACTTTATCTCCTTTATCTTTAGATATTGTGCAGATGTTTGTTATCTGTTGCTTGAAAGCAGCTATTGCAGACATTGCAGAGACGGACAATAATTTCCACTCCACCATTATTTCTTCATAAGATTTGAGGAAAACTGGGCACTAGTCAGATTATTTAGGCTTTATATTTTAACCTTCATATAGCTGTCAACTGTGAGCATAAACGGTGTTGCTCAGCTCAAACTTTGAGAAACATATACATCATGAAGAAAGGAGCGGCACTCACCGAATCTTGAATGCAGTGGGAGGAACTTTATTCCAATAAAAGCAGGGTTACATCGCTGCAGGGAGGGGAGTGAAGTAGGGTCGGACAACGGTCACACCGTTTCATCTTGCGGACCCGTGGAAGCACCAGCCGTGCGAAACAGTGTGACCGTTGTCCAACCCTGCTTCACTACCTTCCCTGCAGTGATGTAACCCTGCTTTTATTGGAATAAAATTCCACACACTGCATTCAAGATTTGGTAAGTGCCGCTCCTTTCTTTATGCATTATTTCTCCATATTCAGTACTAGATTTATAAGACACATCAGATTATAAGATGCATCCCAAATTTGGTGAAGGAAAAGTGAAAAAAAAAATAATGTTAAAGAGGACCTGTCACCCCTCTGGTGCTATGCTAACTGAATGTAGCACTGAATGCAGCGTGTCTGCTGCATTTAGGGAAGGGATCCCCCATGTCTCTAGCCACCTGTAAGCTGTTAAAAAGACTTTATAAAGTCTACAGATAAGGAGTCTGGAGGGACTTACTCAATAATGAGTCATTGCTGTTGCTGGAGTCCTTCCCACCTCCAGCCCTCTATTGTTCAGCCTCCTGTATACTGCAAAAGCAATTCCTGTCAGTCTTATTTGCAAAGTGGTTCAGATAATTAAGAATTAGTATAGTGCAGTATTTCTGTGCATGCAATTACACGTGTCACCGCTCTAATGTCCAGAATGCATTATTATTATTTAAATTTATCCACATTGAAACAAGATATAGGGTGGTGGAAAGTAGCGCACCTCTATAAACTAATTTTCATTAGTCAAATGTTAAAGGAAAACTGTCAGGTAAAAAATCCACATGTGACTGATATCATTTTCTAATTCCTCTCTCTAAACTCTCTCTACTTATGTATTTCTTTTATGTATATTCCCCTCCTATCTTCTGTAAGCTGCAAATAAAGAGAATCATTTCATCTGTCACAGTGAATGATCCACTTAGTCTAGGTCAGGCAGACCTGCAGTAGCTCTCTCCCACCATGGTGATATCAACTGAACAGATCTGTAAGTGAAACCTGACACTGCACTGTTAGCAAAGGGAGGAATGAGGGGAGAGCTGCTGAGAGGGAGGAGAGAGCTGCTGAGAGGGAGTGCATAATTACATGACAGTTTACACAGCACAGGACTAATCGTCTCTGCTTATAATGGGACAGGACTAATGCAACAGCTCCCTGCAGGGTCTGACAATGGTGATAACATGGAAACTACAAACAGTACAATAATCATTTTATATGTTTTTAAAAGGTCTGCCCAGGCACTATTCAAGGGTAATATTAGTATCATACTGAAAAATGACAGTGTCCCTTTAAGGAGTAATCTTTTTTTCTGGCATAAAGGGTGACGGCCAGGGTGAAGTGCAGTAATTTAGGTGGATTATAGTGCGAATCTAGTGAGAAGCTAATTCATCTTGTTTGCAGAAACAGTCCAGCACACAAGGAGTGAAGTACAAAAAACTTTACTGTAACAAAGACTATAATAAGTCTCAAACCCAAATATATGAATATACATAGTATATATAACAAATGTCCCACAGGGATCAGCAGATTTTTAAAATGGTGGAAAGTCCATGAATGGTAGAGTCCATTAAGGACTTTGAGTTGTAGCCCAAAGGGTGTATGCATCCAGCAGGGAGAAGTGCAAATGGTGTAAAACTTGGAAAGGTGAAAAATAAAGTTAACAAAAAAACAGGCCTCGGTCAAGGAAGAAGTGAAAACCAACTGAAAAGTCCTTCTCCTGACACAATGCCAACTAAAGGATGGGTCAGCGACCCAACAACATGTCTTTTTTAAGGAAAGTAGTACACTATATTTGGCGTTAATATTGTTTGCTAGCTTTCTCAGGACTGCCCGGGCTGAAGGCCATCTCCACCACTACCTGTCCTTGAGCACATTACATCAAGGTGATTGCTGGAGAAGACGATGGAGGAACTAAGGGATGACCACCCCGTCTAGGAGAGACGCGACCAGTTTGAGAAACATTGACAGGCCCTGTGAGTTTAGGTGCAGCTGGCTTGCTAACCAAGGGAAGTCTGTCCTCCACCTGCCACCACATTCTCTCCCAATCTCCCTCCTCCTGCCACTTTTCAAAGTCCGATAGAGACTGAATACAATGGTGAAAAAACCTATACTGCTGTAGGATAGATGAAAGACACAAATCGTATTTACAATGCACTCTACAAGTTTAAAATGCATCCTTGTGGAATGCCGAGGTCCTTGTAGCAGGTCTGTACATCTGCTATGTGCTTTGCTGTTAGTTCTACTCCATCAGTCATTACTACATTGCCTCTCTTTATTATCAACTGGTGACATTTCTTCAGTCCAAAGGACATACCGATGTCTTTGCTGTAGATTCTTGTCATGTGGATCAGTGAACTGATGTCTTGTTCACTTGTTGTCATCCATGTAGAGCAGGTGGCAGATGGTGCTTCCACTAACTGACTTATGCAGGCTTGATTGCTGCAGCTGTGTACGTCGGGTGTTGCCCTGAAAGCCGGTAGATTTAGGGAAAATCTAGGCCAGATTTTATCTTGCTGGGAAAAATATACCTTCCATCCAGCACTACACCTTTTACTGCACCACACTATTTAATTAGCTTGTGGCATCTGTCATCCATTTCCGGCATCATGATGTCCTTTCATCACGCGCTAGCGACAGCCATCTTTGCACACCCGAGTGATGGGTGTACAAACATGGTGCCCACTGGCTGTACTGGCACATTTCGCAGTACAGCCAGTGGTGCTGTAGCCGCCCACAACCAATGCCACCCTTTTGCTATGATTCCCCATGATTTCTATGTACGCCTAAACTTTACTGCCTAAAGCTTTTGTTTAGGAAGGTCATCCTTTATTTATGCTGCCAGAACTGATTTTCAATTCTTAGTCACTTGTTGATAACGTTTTTTCTTCCTGTTAGTCAAGACACTGGATTGAAAAAAACACATAGTTTAAAACACTTAGTGCCACAATTTTTTTGGGATGTGTTAGAAGCAAATGCAGCACAATAGACCTTTGAGCAGCAAAGGTGCAGTATGTACAGTGGGTACGGAAAGTAATCAGACCCCTTTAAATTTTTCACTCTCTTTCAACCTGACAGAACTGGAGTGGATCTGCAAGGAAGAATGGCAGAGGATCCCCAAACCCAGATGTGAAAAACTTGTTGCATCACTCCCAAGAAGACTCGTGGCTGTACTAGCTCAAAAGGGTGCTTCTTCTGAGCAAAGGGTCCGAATACTTATTACATTGGGATATTTCAGTTTTTCATTTTTAATAAGTTTGCAAAAATGTCAACATTTCTGCTTTTTTCAGTCAAGATGGGGTGCAGTATGCACATTAATGAGAAAAAAAATAACTTTTTTGATTTTACCAAATGGCTGCAATGAAACAAAGAATGAAAAATTTAAAGGGGTCTGAATACTTTTCGTACCCACTGTAAGACACATGCTATCCATTTCCTTGTGATCCTCCTTGAGCTGGTTCTACTAATTTCTGCAGTACCCAAGGTTCCTAGGAGCACAGTGGTCTCCATAATCCTTAAATGGAAGAAGTTTGGGACCACCAGAAGTCTTCCTTGACCTGGCGAGAAGAACCTTAGTGAGAGAGGTAAAGAAGAACCTCAAGATCACTGTGGCTGAGCTCCAGAGATGCAGTAGGGAGATGGGAGAACGTTCAGCAAAGTCAACTATCACTGCAGCGCTCCAACAGTTGGACCTTTATGGCATATTGGCCCGACCGAAGCCTCTCCTCAGTGCAAGACATATGAAAGCCCTCATAGAGTTTGCAAAAAAACACACGAAGGATCCCAGACTATGAGAAATAGGATTCTCTTGTCTGATGAGACGAAGATTGACCTTTATGGTGATAATTCTAAGAGACATGTGTGGAGAAAACTGCACTGCTGATAAGTACATATCTCTTTTTTGTCAGTCAAGATGGGGTGCAGAGTGTACAATAATGAGCAAAAAAATGAACTGTTTTTGAATTTATCAAATAGCTGCAATGAAACAGAAGAGTGAAAGATTTAAAGGGCTCTGAATACTCCGTACCCACTATATATATAACTACTTATATATAATTACTTATATGTATAAGTAATTGTTATGTCTAGTAGTGAAGTGTATGTATATATTTAAAGGGGTCTGAATACTCCGTACCCACTATATATATAACTACTTATATATAATTACTTATATGTATAAGTAATTGTTATGTCTAGTAGTGAAGTGTATGTATATATTTAAAGGGGTCTTAATACTCCGTACCCACTATATATATATATATATATATATATATATATATATATATATATAGTGAGTACGGAGTATTCAGATCCCTTTAAATATATATATATATATATATATATATATATATATATATATATATATATACACCTCAATACTATACTAGACATTACAATTACTCCTATGCTGATGTATATATACTGTATATATCAGTAACAATAATCGTCTATGTCTGTCTGTCTGTCTGTCTGCCTGTCTGTAACCAGCCGGCCAGGCGCAACCAATCAGCGACAGGCGCAGTCCAGCCGCGGATTGGTGCAGGATTTGAACCACGTACGCCACCGCTACCGATGGTAGCCGCAGGTCATCTCCAGCCACACGAAGGTCAGCAGCGACGCAGCCGAGAGATGGCCGGCGCTAGCCGGTCATCTCCCGTCTGCTCGCAGTGGAAGTACCCCGACTGGCGCTAGCTATCTCGCTCAGTGTGACACACAGCAGTGACAAGGCCCCCGCTCTGAGATCGCTGATCATGTCAGAATGGGGAAACCGTCACACTGGGCAATGCTCCAGCGATCACTACAAAATACGACCTGGTAGGGACTCCAGACGGTAACCGCGGGTCATCTCCTGCTGCACAGAGGTCAGCGGTGGCGCAGCCAGGAAATGACCAGCGCCAGCCAGTCATCTCCCGGCTGCTCACAGCAGAAGTACCCCGACCGCCATATTGGAACACCCAAGTTATGATTCCCTGCCCCTTGAGGAAGAAAAACAAAACGGAAGTCAGGCGAGTGGGATATTAGGTGACACACATTGGTAGTTATTCTACAGCCTGCCACGATTTCAATGTGCAATATAATGGACAGAATTGATCATCTCTGACAAATTAACCCCCTCACTGTATTAATCATTGTGATGACTCTGGTGTGAAACTGAGTGGGAAATACTTTTCAGCTGACCTAAATACCCACATTAAGGATTGATACAGGATTATGGTCCTTATAATCTACTAGCTGTGAGCCCGATGCAAATGCATCGGGATTCTAGAACGTGGCAATATTATTTGCATTAATAGCATTATTATTACCATTAATAGCATAATTATTAGCATTAATAGCATAATTATTAGCATTAATAGCATACATATTAGCAATAATAGCATAATTATTAACATTAATAGCATTAATAATAGCATTAATAGCAATATTATTTGCATTAATAGCATTATTATTACCATTAATAGCATAATTATTAGCATTAATAGCATAATTATTAACATTAATAGCATAATTATTAGCATTATTAGCATTAATAGCAATATTATTTGCCTTAATACCATTATGATTACCATAAATAGCATAATTATTAGCATTAATAGCATAAATATTAGCATTAATAGCATAATTATTAGCATTAATAGTATAAATATTAGCATTAATAGCATAATTATTAGCATTAATAGCATAAATATTAGCATTAATAGCAATATTATTTGCATTAATAGCATTATTATTACCATTAATAGCATAATTATTAGCATGAATAGCATAATTATTAACATTAATAGCATAATTATTAGCATTAATAGCATTAATAGCAATATTATTTGCATTAATACCATTATGATTACCATTAATAGCATAATTATTAGCATTAATAGCATAAATATTAGCATTAATAGCATAATTATTAGCATTAATAGTATTAATATTAGCATTAATAGCATAATTATTAGCATTAATAGCATAAATATTAGCATTAATAGCATAATTATTAACATTAATAGCATTAATAATAGCATTAATAGCAATATTATTTGCATTAATAGCATTATTATTACCATTAATAGCATAATTATTAGCATTAATACCATAATTATTAACATTAATAGCATAATTATTAGCATTAATAGCATTAATAGCAATATTATTTGCATTAATACCATTATGATTACCATTAATAGCATAATTATTAGCATTAATAGCATAAATATTAGCATTAATAGCATAATTATTAGCATTAATAGTATTAATATTAGCATTAATAGCATAATTATTAGCATTAATAGCATAAATATTAGCATTAATAGCATAATTATTAACATTAATAGCATTAATAATAGCATTAATAGCAATATTATTTGCATTAATAGCATTATTATTACCATTAATAGCATAATTATTAGCATTAATACCATAATTATTAACATTAATAGCATAATTATTAGCATTAATAGCATTAATAGCAATATTATTTGCATTAATACCATTATGATTACCATTAATAGCAGAATTATTAGCATTAATAGCATAAATATTAGCATTAATAGCATAATTATTAGCATTAATAGTATAAATATTAGCATTAATAGCATAATTATTAGCATTAATAGCATAAATATTAGCATTAATAGCAATATTATTTGCATTAATAGCATTATTATTATTACCATTAATAGCATAATTATTAGCATGAATAGCATAATTATTAATATTAATAGCATTAATAATAGCATTAATAGCAATATTATTTGCATTAATAGCATTCTTATTACCATTAATAGCTTAATTATTAGCATTAATAGCATAATAATTAGCATTAATAGCATTAATAATAGAATTAATATCAATATTATTTGCATTAATAGCATTATTATTACCATTAATACCATAATTATTAGCATTAATAGCATAATTATTAGCATTAATAACATAAATATTAGCATTAATAGCATAATTATTAGCATTAATAGCATTATTATTAGCAGTAATAGCATTATTAATAGCATTAATAAAATTAATAATACAATTAATAGCATTTATTTATTTTTTTTATTATTATTTTTTATTTAATTATTTATTATTTTTTATTTATTTTTTGTATTATTTTTTAATTATTTTTAAAAAAAATTTTTTTATTATTAAATTTATTATTTATTTAAAGTGAGTCTGAGGCTGAGACCCAGTTCTCCTTCAGGTCCGCTGAAAGGGCTGATATTATTAGCATATATTTAATTTTTTTATTATTATTTTTATTTAATTATTTATTATTTTTTATTTATTTCTTTATTATTTTTTAATTATTTTTTAATTATTATTTTTTTTATTAAATTTATTATTTATTTAAAGTGAGCCTGAGGCAGAGACCCAGTTCTCTTTCAGGTCCGCTGAAAGGGCTGATATAATTAGCATATATTGAATTTTTTTATTATTATTTTTATTGAATTATTTATGATTTTTAATTTATTTTTTTATTATTTTTTAATTATTTTTTAATTATTTTTTTTATTATTAAATTTATTATTTAGGCTGAGACCCAGTTCTCTTTCAGGTCCGCTGAAAGGGCTGATATAATTAGCATATATTTAATTTTTTTATTATTATTTTTATTGAATTATTTATTATTTTTAATTTATTTTTTTATTATTTTTTAATTATTTTTTAATTATTTTTTTTATTATTAAATTTATTATTTAGGCTGAGACCCAGTTCTCTTTCAGGTCCGCTGAAAGGGCTGATATAATTAGCATATATTTAATTTTTTTATTATTATTTTTATTGAATTATTTATTATTTTTAATTTATTTTTTTATTATTTTTTAATTATTTTTTAATTATTTTTTTTATTATTAAATTTATTATTTAGGCTGAGACCCAGTTCTCTTTCAGGTCCGCTGAAAGGGTGATATAATTAGCATATATTTAATTTTTTTATTATTATTTTTATTGAATTATTTATTATTTTTTATTTATTTTTTTATTATTTTTTAATTATTTTTTAATTTTTTTTTTTATTATTACATTTATTATTTAGGCTGAGACCCAGTTCTCTTTCAGGTCCGCTGAAAGGGCTGATATAATTAGCATATATTTAATTTTTTTATTATTATTTTTATTGAATTATTTATTATTTTTTATTTATTTTTTTATTATTTTTTATTTATTTTTTAATTATTTTTTTTATTATTAAATTTATTATTTAGGCTGAGACCCAGTTCTCTTTCAGGTCCGCTGAAAGGGCTGATATAATTAGCATATATTTAATTTTTTTATTATTATTTTTATTGAATTATTTATTATTTTTTATTTATTTTTTTATTATTTTTTAATTATTTTTTAATTATTTTTTTTATTATTATTAATTTATTATTTAGGCTGAGACCCAGTTCTCTTTCAGGTCCGCTGAAAGGGCTGATATAATTAGCATATATTTAATTTTTTTATTATTATTTTTATTGAATTATTTATGATTTTTAATTTAATTTTTTATTATTTTTTAATTATTTTTTAATTTTTTTTTTATTATTAAATTTATTATTTAGGCTGAGACCCAGTTCTCTTTCAGGTCCGCTGAAAGGACTGATATAATTAGCATATATTTAATTTTTTTTATTATTATTTTAATTGAATTATTTATTATTTTTTTATTTATTTTTTTATTATTTTTTAATTATTTTTTAATTATTTTTTTATTATTAAATTAATTTGTTCGCATTGAAATACATTAGCGGTGTGTCGGCGATTTTATGGCCGCCGACCTGGTTCTATTTGTCGGCCCTAAAATCGCGGACACACCGCTAATGCATGTCTATGGGCAGTGAGCTCGAGAGAGCGACCAATCAGAAATCGGGCTGACTGCCCATAGAGATGCATTAGCGGTGTGTCCGCGATTTTAGGGCCGACAAATAGAACCAGGTGGCCGGCCATAAAATCGGCGAGACACCGCTAATGTATGTCAATGGGAAATGAGGGCCTCTTCTGATTGGCTGAGGGCAGTAGACAGCGACCAATCAGAAGAGCCCCTCACATCTCATTGACATAGAATGGTGGATTTGTCGTCCATTCTATGTTAATGATAAGTGAAGAGGACGTCGGAGCTGGAAGTTGGCGGAAAGAAGACAGAAGATCCCCGGGGCCGGACGAAGAGGCGGAGATGGCGGAAAGAAGAGAGAAGACCCCCGGGGCCGGAGGAAGAGGACGCCTGGCCGGACGGAGGACTTGTGGATCGGACGGACGATCAGATGACTAAGAAGGCATGTAAGTGATCGACGGGGACGTTAGGTTAGGGGACGGCGAGGGCTTCGGGTGTAGGGCTTTAGGTGTTAGCGACAGCGGCGGGGGAAAGCGACGGGAGCTTAGGAGGCGGCGGGGCTTAGGGGATAGGGGGTTAGGTGCGGCGGACTTAGACTTAGGGGGTAGGGGCTTAGGTGCGGCGGGGCTTAGGGTGTAGGGGCTTAGGTGCAGCGGGGCTTAGGGGGTAGGGGCTTAGGTGGCGGCGGGGCTTAGAGGGTGCGGTGGGGCTTAGGGGGTAGGGGCTTAGGTGCGGCGGGGCTTAGAGGGTAGGGGCTTAGGTGCGGCGGGGCTTAGAGGGTGCGGCGGGGCTTAGGGGGTAGGGGCTTAGGTGCAGCGGGGCTTAGGGGGTAGGGGCTTAGGTGCGGCAGGGGGTAGGGGCTTAGGTGCGGGGCTTAGGGGTAGTGGCTTAGCTTAGGTGCGGGTTCGGGGATAGGCAGTGGCTTAGGTGCGGCAGGGGGTATAGGTGCGGCAGGGGGTAGGGGCTTAGGTGCGGGTTAGGGGGTATGCGGCGGGGCTTAGGGGGTAGGGGCTTAGGTAGGTGCGGCAGGGGGTAGGGGCTTAGGTGCAGGCAGTGGCTTAGGTGCGGCAGGGGTAGGGCTTAGGTGCGGGGCTTAGGGGTAGTGGCTTAGCTTAGGTGCGGGTTGGGGGATAGGCAGTGGCTTAGGTGCGGCAGGGGGTAGGGGCTTAGGTGCAGGCAGTGGCTTAGGTGCGGCAGGGGGTAGGGGCTTAGGTGCGGGTTAGGGGGTATGCGGCGGGGCTTAGGGGGTAGGGGCGGTAGGGGCTTAGGTGCGGGGCTTAGGGGGTAGTGGCTTAGCTTAGGTGCGGGTTCGGGGATAGGCAGTGGCTTAGGTGCGGCAGGGGGTAGGGGCTTAGGTGCAGGCAGTGGCTTAGGTGCGGCAGGGGGTAGGGGCTTAGGTGCGGGTTAGGGGGTATGCGGCGGGGCTTAGGGGGTAGGGGCTTAGGTAGGTGCGGCAGGGGGTAGGGGCTTAGGTGTAGGCAGTGGCTTAGGTGCGGCAGGGGGTATGGGCTTAGGTGCGGGGCTTAGGGGGTAGTGGCTTAGCTTAGGTGCGGGTTCGGGGATAGGCAGTGGCTTAGGTGCGGCAGGGGGTGTGTGGCAGGGGGTATGGGCTTAGGTGCGGGGCTTAGGGGGTAGTGGCTTAGCTTAGGTGCGGGTTCGGGGATAGGCAGTGGCTTAGGTGCGGCAGGGGGTAGGGGCTTAGGTGCAGGCAGTGGCTTAGGTGCGGCAGGGGGTAGATGCTTAGGTGCGGCGGGGCTTAGGGGGTAGGGGCTTAGGTGCGGCGGGGCTTGGGGGGTAGGGGCGGCGCACTGAGGGGGCTTAGGGGGTAGGGGCTTAGGTGCGGCGGGGCTTAGGGGGTAGGGGGGTAGGGGCGGCGCACTGAGGGGGTGGCTAAGAGCATGGGGCTGTAGTGTACAGCGCTATGGTATATTACAGTCCCATGGCCATACGCCTGTCAGGCATAAAGCGTATGTGCATGGGACTGTAGTATAGCATAGCGGTGTATGTTAGCGACTTGCCACAGCGCCATGCTGTTAGCCACCCCCTGTGGCTTTGTTAGCGACTCGCAATGCCTGCTTCGCGGCCACGGACAGAGTCCAGGAGAAACAGCCTGGACTCGCTAACAAAGCCACCGGAAGTAGCGCCGCTCCGACGGAAGTCAGTTACGGCAATTATATAATAGACTAGCTGTGAGCCCGATGCAAATGCATCGGGTGTCTAGAATACTATACTTTGTATGAGGATTACCGCAAGCGCGCCGCAAGTGTAACGACTCGCTGGCGCCGACCAATTAGAAGCGCGGCCATTGCTCGCGCTACCTGACCGGTAAATCGTTAACTTTGAGGCCGAGCCTCTGGTTCGATTTTTCGGACAGCGACTCGCAATGGCCGCTTCGCGGCCATTGCTCGTACTCAGCCTGCGCGAGCAATGGCATCGCGGCCATTGCTCGCGCAGGCCAGCGACTCGCATTGGCCGCTACGCGGCCAATGCTTCGCCGTGCTGACGTCACAGAGTGACATAGCCACGGTCTTTTCGGGGACCGACATGGAAGTGCCTACGGCAATTATATAGTAGATACTGTACATTGCATATGGAGGGGTGAGGAGAGCGGAGGCTGGAGGGGAGAGCGGAGGCTGGAGGGGAGGGCAGAGGCTAGAGGGCAGAGCAGAGGCTGGAGGGCAGAGGCTGGAGGGGAGGGCAGAGGCTGGAGGGGAGAGCGGAGGCTGGAAGGGAGAGCAGAGGCTGGAAGGGAGAGCAGAGGCTGGAGGGGAGAGCGGAGGCTGGAGGGGATTGGCTGGAGGCTGGAGGGGATTGGCTGGAGGCTGGAAAGGAGAGGCTGGAGGGGAAAGGCTGGAGGGGAGAGGCTGGAGGGCAGAGGCTTTAGGGCAGAGCGGAGGCTGGAGGGCAGAGCGGAGGCTGGAGGGCAGAGCAGAGGCTGGAGGGCAGAGCGGAGGCTGGAGGGCAGAGCGGAGGCTGGAGGGCAGTGCAGAGGCTGGAGGGCAGAGCAGAGGCTGGAGGGGAGAGCGGAGGCTGGAGGGGAGAGCGGAGGCTGGAGGGCAGAGCGGAGGCTGGAGGGCAGAGGCTGGAGGGCAGAGTGGAGGCTGGAGGGGAGAGCGGAGGCTGGAGGGGAGAGCGGAGGCTGGAGGGGAGAGCGGAGGCTGGAGGGGATAGGCTGGAGGGGATAGGCTGGAGGGGAGAGGCTGGAGGGGAGAGCGGAGGCTGGATGGCAGAGGCTGGAGGGCATAAGGGAGGCTGGAGAGGAGAACGGAGGCTGGAGGGGAGAGCGGAGGCTGGAGGGGAGAGCGGAGGGCGGAGGCTGGAGGGGAGAGCGGAGGCTGGAGGGAAGAGGGGAGGCTGGAGGGGAGAGTGGAGGCTGGAGGGGAGAGCAGAGGCTGGAGGGGAGAGGCTGGAGGGGAGAGCGGAGGCTGGAGGGCAGAGGCTGGAGGGCAGAGGGGAGAGCGGAGGCTGGAGGGGAGAGCAGAGGCTGGAGGGGAGGCTGGAGGGGAGAGCAGAGGCTGGAGGGCAGAGGCTGGAGGGGAGAGCAGAGGCTGGAGGGGAGAGGCTGGAGGGGAGAGCGGAGGCTGGAGGGCAGAGGCTGGAGGGGAGAGCGGAGGCTGGAGGGGAGAGCGGAGGCTGGAGGGGAGAGCACAGGCTGGAGGGGAGAGCACAGGCTGGAGGGGAGAGCGGAGGCTGGAAAGGAGAGCGGAGGCTGGAGGGCAGAGGCTGGAGCGCAGAGGCGTAGCTGGCATGCTCCGGGCCCTGGGGCAAGATCAGCACCCAGGACCCCCATGTGAGGACCGGGGGGGGGGGTGCTGTCAGACAGATGTGAGGGCCGGGGGGAGTGCAGACTCACCGCGGCCGGCGTGCGTGTGCTGTAGGAGGAGAGGAGGGGCGGGCAGAGCTGCCGGACAGGAAGTTCCGTCCTCCCTCCTCTCCGGGCGCACGGCGGGCGGCTGGTGTCAGCACGGGGCCCCCCAGGGGGTGGAGGCAATGGGCCCCTCATGCCGAGTGGCACGATGCGCTAGGCCCCCCTGCCCACCCGCTAGCTACGGTACTGGCTGGCGGGCAGACGAAACTTCCGACCCAGGGGGGCGCGGGCATGACACGGGCACAGGCTCCGGAGCACTGTGTCAGCATGTGCTGACAGCAGCTGCTCCGGAGCGGGATGACAGGGGCACAGGCTCCGGAGCACTGTGTCAGCATGTGCTGACAGCAGCTGCTCCGGAGCGGGATGACAGCGGCGAGGGGTCGCAATGCCCGCTACGCGGGCAATGCCTCGCACGGCGTGGTGACGTCACATAGTGACAAAGCCGGGGTCCGACACAAACGTGCCTACGGCAATTATATAGTAGATATGGACCAACCCCTATAACCAAATAATAATTGAGCCATGTAAGCCCACCATTCTGAGACCACCCTACTGTGGTTCTCATCACTGTACCTCTCAGAACTTGTTGTATGTCTAATCACCTTTTTAAATGTCATTGTCATATTTAAAAATTGAAATAATAAATTGGGCAAAGTGGTACAGAACTCTAGTGTGATTTTGTCACAAAATGTAATATAGTGATATGGAGTGATTCCAGCGTCTAGGCAATTTCACTGGCAATTTGCTGGTTGCAGTGAAATCATGGACACATTGTTCCATTTGTACACGGCAACAAAATAGAACAATGTGTCCATGATTTCACCGCAACCAGCAAATTGCCAGTGAAATTACTAGCAATATTGGCACGTGTGACGGTACCTTATCAGTTTTGCACATCGAGAGACTGAAATTCTTGCCCATACTTCCTTACAAAACAGCTCGAGCTCAGTGAGGTTGGATGGAGAGCATTTGTGAACAGCACTTTTCAGCTCTTTCCACAGATTCTCGATTGGATTCAGGTCTGGACTTTGACTTGGCCATTCTAACACCTGGATACGTTTAATTTTGAACCATTCCATTGTAGATTTTGCTTTTTGGAATCATTGTCTTTTTGGAAGATAAATCTCCGTCCCAGTCTCAAGTCTTTTGCAGACTCCAACAGGTTTTCTTCCAGAATGGTCCTGTATTTGGCTCTGTCCATCTTCCCATCGTCTTGGTAGATTTGCAGTGGTCTGATACTCCTTCCATTTCAATATGATCCCTTGCACAGTGCTCCTTGAGATTTTTAAAACTTGGAAAATCTTTTTGTATCCAAATCCGGCTTTAAACTTCGCCACAACAGTATCTCAGACCTGCCTGGTGTGTTCCTTGGTCTTCATGATGCTCTCTGCACTTGAAACAGAACCCTGATGGTGGGTTTACACGCCGCAATATCGGCGTCCAACTCCGACCCAACTCCGACAAAAAGTCACGTGGGTCGCGAGTTGGACCCGATATCGTTTGCGCGTTGTACGGTTTGAGCGTACAACGCGATGCTGGAACGATGCCAAAACGATATCGGAGTTGAATAGCAGAGCTATTCAACTCCTCGATATCGCATGGCAGTTGTAGCAGCATCGCAGCGTGTGACAGCCCAACTCCGATCTGTACGCCGACGCTACCCATTAACTCCCATGTTAAATGGTCGTTACTGGGTTGGTGGGCGTAGACATCGGAGGGACGTTGTTTCTCGATATCGCAGCGTGTAAACCGCCGATGCAATATCGGGAAAAGGGCTGAAAAAATGCGCGCTCCCGCGCCGTTGCCTCCGATATCGCCGCGATATCGGGACGTGTAACCCCACCATGAGACTATCAAAGAGCAGGTGCATTTATACAGAGACTTGATTACACACAGGTGGATTCTATTTACCATTACCAGTCATTTAGGACAACATTGGATCATTCAGAGATCTTCACTGAACTTTTGGAGTGAGTTTGCTGCACTGAAAGTAAAGGGGCCGAATAATATTGCACGCCCCTTTTTCAGTTTTTTATTTGTTAAAAAAGTTTAAAATACCCAATAAATTTCGCTCCACTTCATGATTGTGTCCCACTTGTTGTTGATTCTTCACAAAAAAATTTGAATTTTATGTCTTTATGTTTGAAGCCTGAAATTATGACGACCATCCGCTGTGAGGCCGAGCTGCTGGTAGGCAGCACCCCGAGAAACCCCGAGACCCTTAACCCCTATACAGGGATCTGGAATTATAGCGGAGCCTAGGGGGTAGCTGCCTATATGAGCAACAGAGCCGGGGAGGTCGCCAGGGAAAATCAAGACCCGAAAAACGAAGTCAGATGTCCGAGTCAAAACCGAGAGGGAGCGAAGGTACAAAATCGTCAGGCAGTAGCAGAGTCAAAAATCCAGGCAAAGGTCAAGGGCAAAACCAAGAGGGCAGCTGAGGTACAAAATCAATAGGCAGAGGCAGAGTCAGAAATCCAGGCAAAGTCAGACACGAAACTAAACACACACTATCACTGGGGAACCAAAACTATATCTGGCGGCCTGCAAGCCAGGCTCCAATGTACTTGAAGGGCACGGCTACCTCCCATAGGCTGGAGCTCACAACCTGATGACCTCATCCGGACCGCCCCTAGATCCAGGCCAGATGGAGATGCATGACTGGCTCCACCCACGCCTCCTCTGACAGAAGAACGCAGGCTGCGCCTAACGGACACCTCTGCAGGGCCCTTTCCTCTGCGACCAACACCACCCAGAGGGGAAACACAGTGGCGCTCAGCGACAGAGGCAGACGTCGCGGGAGCGGTTCCATATGAGGACAAGGCCCTCCTATCACCGGCGCCACCAGCCGAAGGAATCCGGCTCCTCCCAGCGGCCGAGGCAGGAACACCAGCCACCGAGTCCAATGGCGATGTGACAGTACCCCCCCTCTACGAGGGGCCTCCGGACCCACAAAACCTGGTTTATTGGGATGAAGAAGATGAAACTTCCTGATCAAACCCTTGGCATGGATATTACTGGCAGGCACCCAGGACCTCTCCTCCGGACCATAGCCCTTCCAATGTACCAGATACTGCACGGATCCCCTCACTAAACGGGAATCAAGGATCCGTTGAACTTCGTATTCCACGTCACCCCCGACCAAGACCGGAGGAGGAGGGGACCGGACAGGACGAATCGGAGATCGGTACAATTTGAGAAGGGATTTATGGAATACATTGGGCAGTTTGAATGATTGAGGGAGCTTCAGACGAAAGGCTACAGGGTTAATCACGTCAATTATTTCATACGGACCAATAAACCTGGGACCTAGTTTGGCAGACGGCACTTTGAGCTTGATATATTTTGTAGACAACCAAACTTTGTCCCCAACTCCCAGGTCCGGACCCTTGGAGCGCCGTTTATTAGCAGAAGACGCCTGCCTAGTCTGAGCCCCCTTTAAGTTTTTGTTCACTTCAGACCAGATAGTCTTTAACTGATCTACGGACCTTTCTACCCCAGGAACGTCAGAAAGCCTAGGAGAAAATGAACAAAAGCGCGGGTGCAGCCCATGATTACAGTAGAAAGGGGTGGTCTTGATGGACTCCTGGTACTGGTTATTCATGGCAAATTCTGCTAGTGGCAGATGTTCCACCCAATCAGATTGATGCTCAGAGACATAACAACGTAGATACTGTTCGAGAGCTTGATTTGCGCGCTCGGTTTGACCATTGGTTTCAGGGTGATAGGCAGAAGAAAAGGAATAGTCAATTCCAATCCGTTTACAGAATGCCCTCCAAAACTTAGAAACGAACTGGGTGCCCCTGTCAGAAACAATATTCACAGGAACACCATGCAATCGCACAACATGATTTATGAATACTTTGCTCAGGGTCTCGGAATTAGGTAACCCGGACAGCGGAACAAAATGACACTGCTTGCTGAATCTGTCTACCACTACCCAGATACAAGTCTTCCCTTCTGAGAGTGGCAGGTCAGTAATAAAATCCATGGAGATATGAGTCCAAGGACCCTCAGGGGTAGGCAAGGACTGGAGCAACCCGGCAGGGCGGTTGCGGGGAGACTTAGCGCGAGCACAGGTTTCACAAGCCAGTACATATTCCTTACAGTCCTTTACTATGGTTGGCCACCACAAACTCCTGGTTACAAGTCTGATGGTGTTATTGATACCAGGATGCCCTGCGAGGACGGAATCATGAGATTCTTTAAGAACTTGGAGGCGGAATTTGGTAGGGACAAATAGTTTCTGGGCAGGAGTAGTGTCAGGGGCCTGTTCTGGAGATCTACGAATCTCTTCCAGAAGATCCAAAGACACAGCCGAGACAATAATCCCCTTGGCTAAAATGGGAGTCGGTTCCACGTCCTCGACTTGTAAGGGGCAAAAACTTCGAGACAGGGCATCAGCCCTCACATTTTTAGTACCCGGTCTGAAAGTGATCACAAAATCGAATCTGGAGAAGAACAAGGCCCATCTAGCCTGTCTAGGATTCAGTCTTTTCGCTGACTCCAAATAGGTTAGATTTTTGTGATCAGTGATTACGGTAATCCTACGTTTGGCGCCTTCGAGGAAGTGGCGCCATTCCTCGAAGGCCCATTTGATTGCCAACAATTCCCGATTACCTACATCATAATTCATCTCTATAGAGGAAAATTTTCGGGAAAAGAAGGCACACGGACGAAGTTGAGTGAGAGATGCGGTGCCTTGTGACAGCACTGCTCCCACTCCAACTTCAGAGGCATCTACCTCTACAATGAAGGGGCGGTCCAAATCAGGCTGCACCAATATTGGATCCGCGGAGAAACACTCTTTTAACTTAGAAAACGCATGAATGGCTTCAGGCTTCCAATTAACCACATCCGCCCCTTTACGCGTCAAATCAGTGAGTGGTTTGGCTATCTCTGAAAACCCTTTAATAAATTTACGATAATAGTTAGCGAAACCCAAGAATCGCTGCAGTGCCTTCAGAGACTTGGGTTGTACCCATTCCTTAATGGGTTTAATTTTGGCAGGATCCATGCGAAAACCTTTAGCCGATATAATATATCCCAAAAATTTTATCTCTTCCTCCATGAAGACACATTTCTCTAATTTGGCAAATAGAGAATGCTCTCTGAGTCTCTGGAGTACAGTACGGACATGTCGGACGTGTGACCAAAGACCGGGAGAAAAGACCAGAATGTCGTCCAAATACACGACCACATATACACCACTGATATCTCTGAAAATATCATTGACAAAATTCTGAAACACGGCAGGTGCGTTACTTAACCCGAACGGCATCACGAGATACTCAAAATGGCCGAGAGGCGTATTGAACGCGGTCTTCCACTCATCGCCTTCTTTTATACGGACCAGGTTATATGCTCCCCTGAGGTCCAGTTTGGTGAAATACCTGGCTCCCAACAGCTGATTATAAAGATCAGGGATGAGTGGAAGAGGATACTGGTTTTTCACAGTGATCGCGTTCAATTCGCGGTAATCAATGCAAGGTCTGAGGCCGCCATCTTTCTTTCCCACAAAAAAGAAACCAGCTCCTACTGGTGAGGTGGATGGTCTAATATACCCTTTTCTCAGACTGTCTGCTATGTAATCATTCATAGCCTGACGTTCAGGACCAGAGAGATTAAATATTCTCCCCTTTGGGAGACGAGAAGCAGGTATCAAATCTATGGCGCAATCATACTTTCTGTGAGGGGGTAATTTCTCTGATTCCTGAATAGAAAACACATCCTCAAAATCTCTAAAGGCATATGGTACAAAGGGAGGAGGCTTGACCTCCACTTGGTTTACAGATAGCGAGATACAGTGTTCCTGACACTTTGGGCTCCAGCGCACGATGTCACCCAAGTGCCAGTCTATGACTGGGTTATGTTTGCGTAACCATGGCATGCCCAGGATTACTGCAGATGATAAATAGCAAAAAATGACACATTTTCAGCATGTAAAGACCCCACTAGCATTGACACTTCCTCAGTGACATATTCCACTTCACCCTGGATGAGGGGAGTGCCATTAACTGCAGTGGTTCTAATGGGGGCATTAAGCCTCAGCAGTGGTACACCAAGATTTCTCGCTACAGGGAGATCTATGAAATTCCCCTCTGAACCACTGTCAACATAAGCCTCTAAACACACAGATTTCTTAAGGTAAGATAAAGAAATAGGTAATAAAACTTTGGCAGCATCCGCTGGCAATACCTGTGCACCCGGGCAGGCAGAGCCAGAGCCCCCCAGGTGCTGACATCCAGGGTATGAGGCCTTCTGATCTCCAGTGTTCCTGCAGAGGACTCCAGCTTCTGGCTTGTACAGCATGTCTGAATGAGATGATGGGAGTGTTCCTCCACAGGCCTGAGAAGCTAGACACAGGTGCTTTGAGGGAGCAATCACAGCAGACACAGCTCAGAGAAAAGAAAAAAAAACCATTGGGAAAAGGAAAAAAAAAGGTAAAAGGAATGCTTTATATGTAGTCTATCTATATATAAAGAATGGTATGGCCAGATATAATATGACGACCATCCGCTGTGAGGCCGAGCTGCTGGTAGGCAGCACCCCGAGAAACCCCGAGACCCTTAACCCCTATACAGGGATCTGGAATTATAGCGGAGCCCAGGGGGTAGCTGCCTATATGAGCAACAGAGCCGGGGAGGTCGCCAGGGAAAATCAAGACCCGAAAAACGAAGTCAGATGTCCGAGTCAAAACCGAGAGGGAGCGAAGGTACAAAATCGTCAGGCAGTAGCAGAGTCAAAAATCCAGGCAAAGGTCAAGGGCAAAACCAAGAGGGCAGCTGAGGTACAAAATCAATAGGCAGAGGCAGAGTCAGAAATCCAGGCAAAGTCAGACACGAAACTAAACACACACTATCACTGGGGAACCAAAACTATATCTGGCGGCCTGCAAGCCAGGCTCCAATGTACTTGAAGGGCACGGCTACCTCCCATAGGCTGGAGCTCACAACCTGATGACCTCATCCGGACCGCCCCTAGATCCAGGCCAGATGGAGATGCATGACTGGCTCCACCCACGCCTCCTCTGACAGAAGAACGCAGGCTGCGCCTAATGGACACCTCTGCAGGGCCCTTTCCTCTGCGACCAACACCACCCAGAGGGGAAACACAGCGGCGCTCAGCGACAGAGGCAGACGTCGCGGGAGCGGTTCCATATGAGGACAAGGCCCTCCTATCACCGGCGCCACCAGCCGAAGGAATCCGGCTCCTCCCAGCAGCCGAGGCAGAAACACCAGCCACCGAGTCCAATGGGGATGTGACAGAAATGTGGCTAAAGGTTGAAAAGTTCAAGGGGGCCAAATTCCACGCACTGTATATATATATATATATACACACATATATACTAGCTGTACTACCCGGCTACACCCGGGTTAGTAAATAAATGATGTTAGCTATGACAAAATAGAATTTGAATATGTCATACTAATGACCTGTAGGAAAATAGAAGCTGAGCTGTGATTGGTTGCTAAAGGCAGCCTGATAAATCTCCAGCCAACCATAAACCATTCCCCCGGCCAAGCAGTATATATTACCTCACACATAATAGACAGCTCATGTGACTGACATCTGCCTTAATTCCCTATATGGCACATGTGTTGCACATTGGCTGTTTTTAATCAGATGTTTATTTTTGGAAATTAAAGATACCACACACATGAGGCGACTTGTGTGAGGCGATTTGTGCACATGTGTGTCTGTCTGTATGGTGTGTGTGTCCCTGGGGTGTGTGTGTCCCTGGGGTGTGTGCGTGTGTGTCCCTGTGGTGTGTGTTCTTGTGGGGGGTGGGGTGTCCCTGTGGTGTGTGTCCTTGTGGGGGGGAGGGGTGTCCCTGTGGTGTGTGTCCATCCCTGTGGGGTCTGTGTGTTCCTGTGGGGTGTGTGTGTGTATCTGTGTCCCTGTGGGGTGTGTATGTGTGTGTGTCCCTGTGTGTGTCCCCCTGTGGTGTGTGTGTGTCTGTGCCTGTGGGGTGAGTGCATGTGTCCCTATAGGGTGTGTATGTGTGTCCCTGTGGGGGGATCTGTGTGGTGTTTGTGAGTCTCTGTGTTGTGTGTGTCTCTTTGTGGTGTGTGTATGTGTGTGTTCAGGTGCGTGGCGAGTATACAATGTTGGGGCTCCACCTTAGCGACTATACACTTGCTGTTACACTTTGTGTGCATGTGGTGTGTATACATGTCTCTGTGTGTGGTGAATATCCCATGTTGGGGACCCACCTTAGTGACTACATGCTGGTATATGCTGTTAGCCTTTGGCGCTGTCATTAAGCCCCTCTCATTCACAACTGTCAACTAGTAACTGTCACTTTCTCTCTATTATTTAGATAGGGCCAAAATTGTTTGGTGAATTGGAATGCGCAGGGTTACAATTTCGCCTCACAACATAGCCTATGATGCTCTCAGGGTCCAGATGTGTGACTGTGCAAAATTTTGTGGCTGTAGTTGCGACGGTGTAGATGCCAATCCTGGACATACATACACACATTCAGCTTTATATATTAGATTTATATTTTTGAAGGATAATACCTGACTTGTGTTTGTTTTACGGCAATTATGTGGCGGTGTTGGTGTATGTGTGGTGAAATGTGTGCTGAGGATGGTATGTGTTCAAGCACGTGGTAGTGTGTGGCACATTGTGTGTGTGTGTTCATATCCCCGTGTGTGGTGAGTATCCTATGTCGGGACCCCACCTTAGCAACTGTACGGTATATACTCTTTGGCGCCATCGCGCTCATTCTTTAAGACCCCCTTGTTCACATCTGGCAGCTGTCAATTCGCCTCCAACACTTTTCCTTTCACTTTTTCCCCATTATGTAGATAGGGGCAAAATTGTTTGGTGAACTGGAACGCGCAGGGTTAAAATTTCGCCTCACAACATAGCCTATGACGCTCTCAGGGTCCAGACGTGTGACTGTGCAAAATTTTGTGGCTGTAGTTGTGATGGTGTAGATGTCAATCCTGGACACACACACACATACACACAATACATACAATTTGTACATAAGACTGGGACCATATCTATAGCACTATGTTAAGCACTTTTTGTAGCACAAACGTTTCACATTGTACAGTATGAAATATGATATGTATTTATGGATTTTAATAAATTAATATATAATTTGTTGATTGATTAATTGTAAGTGAGCACCTATAAGAAGCTGTTAGTTTGATACTCACATTGCTTGAGAAAGGACATAAAGTCCGAAACGTCGCCACGCCATAGGCATTAAAGGTCCACTTCTTGGAATTGATGGTGCTGTTTTTCTAATTTTTTCACTCTATTGGATGAATACCAGGGCAGGTATTCAGGAAAACGTGCACACCTGTAGGTAAAAAGTGTTGGTGCTGTTCCAATTTTTGCTTAAATATACATATATATATATATATATATACATATAATCATGGCTAAAAATGTTGGCATCTATGAAATTGCTCCAGGTAATGAGTATGTCAACCAGAAACTTATTGCTGTTCAGAAAGTTATTGCAGTTAGATGTGCTTTTTCATACACGTGTTTATTTCCATTGTGTGTTTTCATACACGTGTTTATTTCCATTGTGTGTATTGGAACAACAAAAACAGGAAAAGAGAAATTAGACATAATTTCACACAATAATTCAAAAATAGGCTGGACAAAATAGTTGGCACCCTCAACTTAATATTTTGTTAATGTCTGAATTTTTGGACAACTCTTTTTTTGCAAACTGCTCCAGGTTTCTCATATTTGAAGGGTGCCTTCTCCCAGTAGCAATTTTGGGATCTCTCCAAGGAGTCGAATAGTATTTAAGTATTTAGAAAACTGGACTCATTGCTGCCCACTTCAAAACTCTCCAATCCTTTAATTCCATGGGGGCATCTTGAAGTATGTTTAGGGTCATTGTCCCGATTGAAGACCCTTGATCTAGGGTGCAAACCCACCTTTTTGCCATTGGGCACTAAATTGTGACGCACAATCCTTTTGTAATCTTCAGATGCCATGATGCCTTGCACAAAGTCAAGGCTCCTAGCGCCAGAGACAGCATGCCAACCCTAATATATCTTTAAACCAGCATCATATTGAACTGTAAGTACTGTGTGCTTTTCTTTGTAGGAGTCATTCCATTTTTGCTGTGCTTTACCAAAAAAAGTATCTTGGTCCTATCTGTCCCCAAGATGCTTTCTAAGAAGTATTTTGGCTTACTCACGTACATTTTAACAAAGTCAAGCTTTTTTATGCCTCTCTGTCAGCAGAAGAGTTCTCCTGGGTCTTCTGCCATAGTGTTACCTTTCATTCATATGTCAACGGATAGTTTACACTTACACTGATAGACCCTAAACCTACAGGACAGCTTGAATTTCTTGACATTTGTTTGAGCTGTTTATCCACCATTCAGACTATCCTGCATTGCAGCCTTTCATGAATTTCTCTCTGCCGTCCACTTCCAGTTAAATTAGCTACAATGCCATGGGTTGGAGACCTCTTAATTATGTTGCACACCATGAACATAGGAACATCAAGATCTCTGGTGATGGATTTGTAACCTTGAGATACTGATATTACAGATTAACAGTGTTGATTCTCAAGTTCTTAGACAGTTCTCTTCTCCTCTTTCTGTTCTCCATGCTTAGTGTGGCACACACAGACTTACAATGCAAAGCTTGAGTCAACTTTTCCCCTTTTATCTGATTTTAAGTTGTGATTTTCATATTGCCCACCTTATCTCTTGTCACAAATGAGTTTGAATGATCATCACGTGCTTGAAACAAAGTTGTTTACCCAGAATTTTAGAAAGAAGCCAACAATTATGTCATGCCCATTTTTGGGGTTTTGTGTGTCCAAAATGCGATTTTTTTCTCCTTGTTTGTGTTGTTCCAATACAGACAAAGGAAATAAACATATGCATGACAAAACTTAATTATTAATTATATTAATTTTCTGGGAGAAATACAGATTCTTCATTTTGTTTAACAATTTCAAGAGTGCCAATGCTTTTGAATATGATTGTAATACAAATCCAATGGCTTTGCTGTGTTATAGACCAACCATGTTTTTTTTTTATTTCATAAATCAATAGTACACATTTTCATGTTTACAATTTATGTTATCTGAGAAATCACCTTTTTTCACCGCCGGATTGATTTTTTTCACTCATAACTATCGCATGGATCACACCTGTAAAATTTACATTAAGTTTAGACAGATTTTCCTATTGCTGTGATAAAAAATGTAATTGATGTTTTTCAATTTTTGTTGAGAGGTGAAGGGGAGGTGGAAGAGGTAAATACAAACTTTATACTGTAAATTGTGCTGAAACAACAGTTTTTTTAAAGTTCTCCATAAAACCTTATTAGCCCCAAATATCATGGGAACATCCGTATTAACTGAAGACAAATTTTCCTTGTGAATTGAGAGTTTTCAAAATTAAAGATAAAACCCAGGAAAATAAAGAAGTGACTTTCTTTAATGCAATCTATGGGTATTACAAATATTTCTCATTTCCATGTGTGCTATTAATTTATTAATGAAATAATTAAAACATCAGTTACCCTTTACCTTTCTGTGCCATGATATCTTTTGTGTGTCAGTTTAAGAATATTTTTTAGGCTCCTTTCACATCAGCATTTTGCTGATGCTTGTTGCCGATCCGGCCGGTGGCACCGCATCTGCCGGATCTGCTGCCTAATGGCCGACTTACGACCCGAATCCGGGAAGCCCCATGCATTGTCTATGAGGCTTGTGGTCCGGTGTGGCAAGCGCAGTTCTGCCGGATGTGGCTGGTTCCAGCACTTGCGGCCGTGGATAAAAAAAAGCTGCAAGCAGCGGGTTTTTTTCACGGCCGCAAGTGCCGAATCTGCCGCATCCGGCAGAATCATGCTTGCCACATTAGACCAAAAGCCCCACAGACAATGTATGGAGCTTTCCAGATCTGGGCCGCAAATCTGCCGTTAGGTGGCAGATCCGGCAGATGCAGCGCCACCTGCCGGACTGGCCACAAACATCGGCAAAACACTGATGTGAATGGGGCATTATTTCTTTTTAGTTTAAGAATAGCTAAATCTGTAGGTGCTGTTACCCTGAGTAAATTGATATCTTTCTGTGATACCTAAGTAGTGAAGAGATGACCGAACTGAAGACCAACAACAGAGGTATACTTAGTGCAAGCTGTCGAGCTTGTGAACATCCTTGAGGGCTGGGTTAAACTTCACCTGCTCCCACAAAACAGAGGTGTACTTTTTCAGAGTCCTTCCCAGGTGCAAATAATGGGGTGGCTAGGCACACTGGCCAAAGTTGTTTCAAACACACCAGTAAACTGTAAAGATAAGGCAGTGGACAACTTAACTAATAATCAAGAAGATTTAGCAAGCAAAATGTCTGAGATATAAATTCAAGAGGCACAATATTTCACAGCCAGGGATTAACCACAGATACACACAACCAAGACCTTCCAAACATATGACTGAAACACAGCTGAATAATCAGCAGTAAGCAAGAGGCTATGACAGGTTTGAAACATCCCTCTCATGGATTACTTGACACTGAGGTAACACCCAATCCTCACCTTCTGCTCAAAGAGACAGAAAGAGAGGTGAGGAGGGTGGAGAAGAAGTAACGTCCCACCACATACCTAAGCCAGGAGACACGTATCTGGCAACAGCTAACGCTGGAGAACACAATGTTGCAGGACCTCTGAATAGCGACAGCTCTTGGGGTGTTGGAGTCCAACCTCCCAGCTACACCAAGACCTAAGGCAGGTCTACGGGAATGGAATTTACATTTAAGGTGGGGTCCCGTATCGGAACCCTCCCGATAAGACTGCATCCATCTTACTGACTCCCTGACACTTTCTTGTATCAATCTGCCATGACTAAGAAAGTCAATATTAAAGATCTCTGCAAATTAGTTGTACGTTCTTTGGAATGTGTTAAAGCACTTACAGCTCTCTAGTCTTCACTCATTTCCCACCTAGGGTATGGTTCCTGGGTTTAATTAATCTTATGATGACACTGACTACAGTCCATGATAGTTATTTTTCATAAATTTGTGAAATAAAATATATTACATAAACTTTCAAAGGCTGTATACAATATTATATTTATCACTAATGTCATAAAGAATTCTATAAATATTGATTATTTTCATTGGTCTGGACAACTCTAATAGCAGATAGAAATTGTGGTTGTAAAAGGAGAGTGACTGTAGATATTTAACTTTTGAACTTTATGAATATTAGCCACCACTTAGGCATCTATTTATATTTAGTTACATATACTGTACACCAGTTGTCTTTATTCAGGATCAATAGATTTCGAGGGGCCTAAGTGGTACCTCTGCGTGTCTCACATTTTACATGAAGGTCCTTAAGCCGGTATAATAGTTATTCTACGTATATTGGAATTATATTATCTTCAAATTTCTTTGTATAAAGTGACTCAAACCTTCTACACAATCATATTACTTAGCTTTAAATGACTAATGATGAAAATAGTTTTCTCATTCAAGGTTTAAAAGGAAATCTGATCTTCACCAATACCGCTATAACCTGTTACCCACACATCTCAAAGGAGGTATAAAAATCAAGACATTTTATAATTAGGAACATTGCTGATGGCTTGGATAATTAAAAGTGAAAAATCGTCCTCTAAAGTTTTATTTTTATATTTTCACATGCATTTAGAATGTTATTTATGTATTTCAGGCTCATTAGACCTATTTAATTTTGTTTAGATGAGAAGGAATATATTTTGCACTTACCACGGCTGTGATAAGAATGTCATTTGATAGAAAAGGACCATAATAAAGTAGCTGTGTACTAACAAACTAAACTAAATTTACAGGAGTTTTCTGAATTACAATGTAAATGTGATAAAATGTCACTCTGTAAATTGGCTGCGTCTACAAAATATTACTAAACTATTGATTTAATGATTTGCAGTAAATAGCTGTGATCAGATCAGTGAAGGAACCCTGGTACCAACAGGAAAGAGAAATGGTAACAGATTTCTAGCTTTATCAACCTAATATAAGAAACTAGACCAACAATTTCAAAATGGATGTGCATCATAAAATGTCAAACAAAAAATTAATAAATAATTGATTGCATTGCCCATACAAAATAGATTATTTTCTATCATTCAGACAGACCTATTATTTCTGAAATGTTCATCACTAAGCAACAGACGCTATAAAATAGATAACTTTTGCTCCCACGAGGTCTATTCTGCAACATTATTGTAACACTAAAATTAGGGTGAGAAATAGCAAGAAGTTACACAAGAAAAGTTTCTATGTGCAAACTTGACAGTTCATTTTGATTTATACTAATAACTGTTAAAGGGGTTGTATGAGACTTTGATATTGATGCCCTTTCCTAAGGACATGTCAAGACTAGGGATGAGCGAACTTTCTCTGAACAATTTCAAATTTGGCACGAACATTGCAGATTCTGTTCACGATCAGAAACCAGAGCAATTAACATTAAAAAAATCGCCGAACGTTGCTTTGTTCGGGGAAAAAAGTTTTAATTTAAAATTGCCCTAAAACTTTCCCTGGTTGTTTGGGGCCAAAAGGTTCACTGGAAGACCCAGTGGCAGGAAGCATTCGGTAATATTATACTTTTCAAGAAAGGCTTCTAGGCCCTTCTAAAATGTTAGTAGTGAGTCACTCATTACAACATCATGTGGCAGAGAGTTCCATAGTCTCACTGCTCTTACAGTAAAGAATCCACGTCTGTGATTATGATTAAACCTTCTTTCCTCCAGACGTAGAGGATGCCCCCTTGTCCCCGTGTCAGGCCTAAGAGTAAAAAGATCATTTAAAAGGTCTCTGTACTGTCCCCTCATATATTTATACATTATTATAAGATCACCCCTAAGCCTTCATTTTTCCAAACCAAATAACCCCAAGTTTAATAACCTGTCTTGGTATTGCAGACGCCTCAGTCCTCTAATAACCTTGGCTGCTCTTCTCTGCTTCTTTCTTATACACCGGAGACCAGAATTGTACACCGTATTCTAAGTGTGGTCGCACTAGTGACTTGTATAGAGGTAAAATTATGTTCTCCTCATGAGCATCTATGTCTCTTTTAATGCATCCCATTATTTTATTTGCCTTTGCAGCAGCTGCCTGACACTGGCCACTAAATGTGAGTTTGTCATCTACCCATACACCCAGTGATAGTTTTGCCCAGTGTTTTACAATTAAGCACACAATTATACCTTTTGTTTCCTCTGCCCAAGTGCATGACCTTACATTTATCCCCATTAAAGCTCATTTGCCATTTATCAGCCCAAGCTTCTAGTTTGCATAAATCTTCCTGTAAAATAAAATTGTCCTCCTCTGTATTGATTACCCTGCAGAGTTTAGTGTCATCTGCAAATATTGAGATTCTACTCTGTATGCCACCCAAAAGGTCATTAATAAATATGTTAAAAAGAAGCGAACACAATAATGACCCCTGTGGTACCACACTGTTAACTGTGACCAATTCTAAGTGTGTTCCATTAATAACCACCCTTTGTTTCCTATCATTAAGCCAGTTCTTAACCCACTTACATATATTTTCCCCTATCCCCATTGCTCTCATTTTATGTATCAACCTTTTGTGTGGCACCGTATCAAAAGCTTTTGAAAAGTCCATATACACCACATCCACTGCATTTTTTTGGTCCAGTCCAGAAATTACCTCTTCATAGAAGCTTATCAGGTTATAATTTGACAGGAAAGGTCCCTCGTAAACCCATGTTGATATTGGGTCATGAAGTTTGTTTTTTTTCAGATACTCCAGTATAGCATCTCTTAGAAAACCCTCTAGGATTTTACCCACAGTAAAGGTTAAGCTTAGTGGCCTATAATTTCCAAGTTCAGATTTTGTCCCCTTTTTGAATATTGGCACCACATTTGCTATACGCCAGTCCTGTGGTACAGACCCTGTTATTATGGAATCTTTAAATATTAAAAATAATGGTCTATCTGTGACGGTACTTAATCCCTGCAGTACTCTGGGGTGACTCCCATCCGCGTCCAGGGATTTGTCAACTTTAGTGATTTTAGACGGTGCCTTACTTCCTGCTGGATTAAGCAGGTGACATTTAATGGAGAATTTTTGTTATCACTGATCATGTTGTCTTTCATGGGATTTTCTTGTGTAAATACTGTTGAAAAAATCATTTAGCATATTGGCTTTTTCCTCCTCCTCATTCACCATATCACCCAGACTATTTTTAAGGGGGCCAACACAATCATTTTTTAGTTTCTTAATATTTATGAAGTTAAAGAATATTTTAGGATTTTTTTTTTACTTTCTCTGGCAATTAGGCTCTCTGTCTCAATCTTTGCTGCCTTGATTTGTTTTTTTTACAGATGTTATTTAATACAGGGGCTATGTGGGACACAGGTTCCAATACAGGGGCTATGTGAGGCACAGGCTGTAAGTGTAATACAGGGGCTAATTGTAGGCTGCTTCTGGAATACAGGGGCTATGTGTGGCCTCCTGCTATAATGCAGGAGACTGTGTGTGGTCTCCTGCTGTAATACAGGGGCTATATGTGGGCGGGCTGCTGTAATACACTGGGTTATGTGTAGGCAGACTGCTGTAATACAGGGTGCTATGTGTGGGCAGACTGTGGTAATACAGCAAGCTATATGTGGGCAGACTGCTGTAATACAAGGGGTATGTGTGAGTGGACTGCTATAATACAGGGGACTATGGGTGGTTGGACTGCTGTAACACAGGGGGCTATGTGTGGGTGGACTGGTGAAATACAGGGAGCTATATGCGGGAGGACTGCTGTAATTCAAAGAGTTATGTATGGGCAGACTGCAGAAATACAGGGGGCTGTGCTTGGGTCTTCTGCTGTATACTGGGGGCTACATGTTGGCAGACTGCTGTAATACAAGGAGCTGTGGGTGGCCTCTGATGTATATTGGGGCTAAGTGGCTACATGTATCACTATTCTTCTTTTGCCTCTATGGATCTGTCCCTGTGTGATAATCAAGTAACCTATCACATGATCTTTCAAAAATTGATCATCTGACATGTCACATAAAACTTTGGGTTGGGGGCCATCACCTTCTAAACAGCTTGGGGCCCTGATTACTCTTAATCCACCCCTGAACCACATCCTCAGAACATGGATATTGTTAAGTTGGTTGTCTCACGAGCAAAGTTCATTTTAATCAATAGATCTTTGAATAGTAATAATTTCCACAATTGGATGTATTAAAAAAAATATTCCTGTGCTGAAATAATCCTATAAATGTGTCCCTGCTATGTAATGTCTTTACACTCTTGATTCCTCCCCAGCCCAGGAGGTGTGGTATGATCAGACCATGTTGCTATATGGTTAGATACAGCAATTACACAGCTCATAACAGATAAGGTAAAGAATATTTATACTGTATTAGCCAGTAGATAGAAAAATATATTGCAATCTGAGAGTCCTCAGTGGTTGATACCTTTTAATGGCTAACTGAAAAGATGGTAAGCATAGCAAGCTTTCGGGACAATATGGCCCCTTCGTCAGGCTGATAATGACACAGATTCTGATGACACATACATATATAATATACTTAAATAGGATGAGATAGTGCAGTAGTAAATACGACAAATGACGTAAAGCAGAGTCAGGCTGGTGGGTGAAAGGAGCTGGGAAAGTGAAACCAAAATTCTAAGTAAGAGGAAAAAGTGTCAAAAGTTCATAGTCCTCTAACTTGAGTCTGTTGAAACCAGAAAACAAATTCTCTGCAGCACTCAGCTACTCCCACTGATGCACACATGCTAACAAGCGGTATATATTTGAGGAAAAAATTTAAAAACTTACGTTTTTTTCAAAAAACTCAAAAATCTTATTTTTTTATTTTCTTGGGGTTCTTGGTACGCACATTGGCCAATGTCCGTTTGCTCATCAGCCGCGACAAGGTGACCCCAGGTCTGATGAGTCCTAACGCTGACATCCCTGTCCTCCTTTTCCTCCCTATCCCACTCTTAAGTGGGTGGACACCATCTCAACCTAAGACCACCTGTGGGTGATGAGGGTGCAAGTTGCAGACATGGAGCCAGATACTCCATTCGTTATACACAAAACAGGAAAAGGGGAAAAGGAGGACAGGGATGTCAGCGTTAGGATTTATCAGACTTGGGGTCGCCTTGTAGCGGCTGATGAGCAAACTGAAATTGGCCAATGTGCGTACCAAGAACCCCAAGAAGATGAAAAAATAAGATTTTTGAGTTTTTTGAAAAAAACGTAAGTTTTTAAATATCTTCCTCAAATATATACCGCTTGTTAGCATGTGTGTATCATTGGTAGTAGCTGAGTGCTGCAGAGAATCTTTTTCTAGTTGTTTGACCCAATGTCCCTGCTGCACCAGTTCAAATTGTGTCTGTGAGTGCTGTGCAGTTTTTTCCTGTTTTGAGTCTGTTGCAAGGTGTGATATCCCCAAATGCCCTTTCATTTTATATAAAAACGCATGAATCCATGTCAAACATTTAATCCTGTTTTGAATGTGTCAAAGGTCATTATCAATTTGTATTCCCAAATTCTTCTCTCTCTCTGAGATTTAAAGTTGCTTTTTAAAATGAGCAGATTCATATCGGTTTCACTGTGGTCAGGGTTGCAAAAATGCTTTGCTACAGGTTGATCCATATGCTTTTCTTTAATTGAGTGGCGATGAGAATTCATTCTTGTTCTGAATTTTTGCCCGGTCTGCCCTATGTACATGTCACCTGTTGGACATTTGGTACCCATAATTAAATAGACCACATTGCTTGTGGTGCAACTGAAGTTACCTGGGATCTTGTAGTCCTGATCTGCCCCAGGGATCTGCGTCACGTGATGCGCTTGGAAATAGTGCAAGGTTTCAAACTCCCGCACTTAGATGCCGGCGTTTGACCTGTGCTGTAGCTTCCGTCATCCATAGGATTGAATTGGCAGCGTTAAGGCAGCATTACCTTTACGGTAACACTGTGTTAATGCTGCCAAATTCTATCTTTTTAATGGAACCCCCTGAAAGCAATCCAAAATGCTAGTGTGACCCTAGCCTTAGTCTGATTCCAGCCTGTAGCCTGCAAAAAGCAAGCAACACTTAGAGGAAGTCTGCCTGCACTATAAGAGAACAGATACCTGCTGCTGTGAGGAGGTGAGTTATAAATTATCTACCGTATATACTCGTGTATAAGCCGACCCGTGTATAAGCCGACCCCCCTACTTTTGCCCCCAAAATCTTGGAAAACCTATTGACTCGTGTATAAGCTGAGGGTGGACCCCAGCACAGGTATACAGCCCCCAGCAGTGTGGTATACAGGCCCCCGCAGTGGTGTACAGGCCTCCCCAGTGGTAGTATACAGCCCCCAGAAGTGTGGTATACAGCAGCCTCCCCAGTGGTACATACAGGCCCCAGCAGTGTTACAGCAGCCTCCCCAGTGGTATATACAGCAGCAGCCCCAGTGGTAGTATACAGCAGCCCCAGAGGTATATACAGCAGCCCCAGAGGTAGTATACAGAAGCCCCAGAGGTAGTATACAGCAGCAGCCCCAGTAGTAGTATACAGCAGCAGCCCCAGTAGTAGTATACAGCAGCAGCCCCAGTAGTAGTATACAGAAGCCCCAGTGGTAGTATACAGCAGCCCCAGTAGTAGTATACAGAGCAGCAGCCCCAGGGGGTATACACAGCAGCAGCCCCAGGGGGTATACACAGCAGCAGCCCCAGGGGGTATACACAGCAGCAGCCCCAGGGGGTATACACAGCAGCAGCCCCAGGGGGTATACACAGCAGCAGCCCCAGGGGGTATACACAGCAGCAGCCCCAGAGGTATACACAGCAGCAGTCCCAGGGGGTATACACAGCAGCAGCCCCAGGGGGTATACACAGCAGCAGCCCCAGGGGGTATATACAGCAGCAGCCCCAGGGGGTATACACAGCGGCAGCCCCAGGGGGTATACACAGCAGCAGCCCCAGGGGGTATACACAGCAGCCCCAGGGGGTATATACAGCAGCAGCCCCAGAGGTATTATACAGGGGCTCCAGCTGTATACAGCAGCCCCAGCTGTATACAGCCCCCCCGTGGTATCCAGGGCCCCCCTTGCTGCAACCTGTAAAGGAAGATGTCCGTATACTTATCGCTGTCGCAGCCGCTCCGCTGCTCGGTCACCGCGATGCTCCGGGTCTTCATGCTTCCTGTTCCTTCGTCGGCGCTCGAACAATGACGTCATTTCCTGAGCGCCGGAGAAGGAACAGGAAGCATGAAGACCCGGAGCATCGCAGTGACCAAGCAGCGGAGCGGCGGCGGCAGCGATAAGTATACGGACATCTTCCTTTACAGGTTGCAGCAAGGGGGGCCCTGGATACCACGGGGGGGCTGTATACAGCTGGGGCTGCTGTATACAGCTGGGGCTACCGTATATACCCCGTGTATAAGCCGAGGGGGGACTTTTCAGCACATTTTTTGTGCTGAAAAACTCGGCTTATACACGAGTATATACGGTAATTTTTTTTTGCTGGGTACAGTCAAATGTATTATTACTATTAAGAGGTATAATGGAGAGCGTTATAATATGAACACACCGTGGGGGGGCATTATTAGGACGAGTCATAGTAGATGAATTATGATAAGGATGCAATATGGCAATATGGGAGAGAACACTGTGAGAGCAGCATAATAAGGTTGCAAAATTGGGGTATTGAATTAAGGAGGCATTATAAGGGCATTAGAATAAGGATACACATAGATCTTGAGCTCCCATTATATATTCGTCTTGATTTTAATAAGGAAGAGAAGAATTCTGTATTCATAGGCTGTACATTGCTGTCTGATATTAGAGACCTGATATAGTCATTACTCAAATACTGAAGAAAAAGTTTTGGTACCGTGTTAGTCAGTTGAGAAAGTATTGATTGCTCTCAGTGAGAGAAACAAGATAACAATCTTGTAAATGTGATACCTTTTAATGGCTAACAAAAATAAAATAAGTGATGTTACAAGGTGAGCTTTCGAGACGTGTTAGGTCCCTTCATCAGGCATGGTATAACAAAATATTGAAAGAACTTCAAAATATATACATGCACAACTAGAATGAATGGACATTTAACTAAATAAACAAAACAGATCCTGGAGAGGATCCTTAATCAGCCAGGCTTAGTGATGTCAAAGTTTTTATGACACTAATTAACATGAAAACCTGGTGTCTTAAGACTTCAGTGTCTTTGAACAACATTCTTCAGATGTTACAATGAGCCATAAATCCATCACTTAGATTTAACCCATCCTGGATACAATCAAATATTCTACTAAATGTGGATTCACAGACCCTTCGATGTTCTTGTGATTTGAAATTACCTCTCAAAATGAAAAATGTCATATTTTCAATGTTATGTCCTTGACTAGAAAAGTACTGAAGAATCCAGACTTTAAATTCCATTTGTTGAAGTTGCTAAAAAAAACTATAGGGATCTGTATAATCAGGGAAAGACACAAAAATTGTGGGGCTCAAGATTGTGTCAAGGTTGACAGACAGTCAATATTGTTTTCTGTCTGTGCACTGCTTTGCCAATTCTTCTGACACCGATTGTTTTGGCAATTAATTAATGGGCTCGGATACGGCTTTAAAGAAGGCTATTAATGTTTATTATAACAATTAAATGATTACAGAAAATAAGAACTAATGATTGAATGATTACCACACTAATGATTAAATGATTAGGTTATAATAATCAAATGATTACAGAAAATAGGAAATAGTGTGAAATTGCATACAGTTTTACATAATATCAGATAATATAGGATTGCAAAGGTCAGGTACCTAATTTACACACTACACAGAAACATATCACACAGAGTTACAATACGGTGCACTCTACACAAAAAAACTTCACTAGGAGTGGGATATCATCCATTAGTAACACATCAGCTGTAACTTGAACAACGAAGATGGAGAACCCTTATGGGATCCACAAAACTTCACTAAGCAGGGGTAGACATCATCTGTCGGGAAGCATCAGCCGGGGACAAAAAAACAAAGATGACAGAGAACCCTCCTAGGATCCACACTGTAATTGAAAGAAAAAAACAGATATTGCGCCACACTGCAACTGGAGGAAAATTAATACGCTGTTTTACTATGTGTGCACTAACCTTGACTGATTGTGCAACTCCCCGCACAACCAGACTGATGGCTTAATGTGGGTCACCGTGTGACAAGGTCCAATGTTCCCTCCTCCTTTGATACTCCGGGCCTGAGGGTCCACTTGAGAAAGACGCAACTGTGCGTCGAAACACGTTGTGGCATACTGGACCCCTGCTGTTCGTGTAATAAAGTATTGGTAATATAATTAACAATCCGTGGTTTCTTTAGCACTCCAAACTTCTGACACCGCATGTTTTCTATCTGCTTAGGATCCACACTGTGACAGGGCGTCCCGTTTAGCTCACACGTCCAAGGCTTCCAAAGTTCACTGTATCTTCACCAGCTTTTATATCTTTTGGGCTATTTGTCCAGTATAGTATCCATCTCCTGAGTGGTCAGCTCAGACATATTGATCTAACCACACAAACATGTCCAAAAAGTACCAGGTGCTTTCCCATACTATAATCAGGTTTCCCACCAGATGCTGCCAAGAAGTTATGTGTGAATAGAAACATTGTACACCGTACCCACAGAGTGCTGATAAAGCTATGTGGTTCTCATGAAAATCACACAGTCCCCAAGTGTCAGGTGTTAGGGAAGATTATGTTCCCACCAACTAGTAACAATAATATAAATATGATATAATTAAATTATTCTTTCCCATGAGAGCCATGCCGTCTCCAGGTACTAGGGAAGATACAGTACAGACCAAAAATTTGGACACACCTTCTCATTCAAAGATTTTCTGTATTTTCATGACTATGAAAATTGTAGATTCACACTGAAGGCATCAAAACTATGAATTAACACATGTGGCATTATATACTTAAAGAGGACCTGTCACCAAACCAGGCATGGTGATCTAATTACAGCACTGGATGCAGCATGTCTGCAGCATGCAGACTAGGGGTCACCCAGCACTTGAGCAGCCCTGTACCCCGAGATAATACACTTAGAAAACTTATATGCTGCAGCCACTAAGGAGGTGGCTAGGGGCTGCAGCCAAGGGCAGATTCATACCCCCTGCATGTGTAATCTGCCCACCGCTGCCAATCATTGTCTCCCTCTTCAGCAGCTTAAACAGAGTTTTTTTTTCCAGAACCTGCCGTTTGGCTCCACCCCTCAGGGGGCGGGGCTAAACAGACTTTCTGGGAGAGAAAAAAAAAACTCTGTTTAAATGCTGCTGAAGAGGGAGACAATGATTGGCAGCGGTGGGCAGATTACACATGCAGGGGGTATGAATCTGCCCTTGGCTGCAGCCCCTACCCACCTCCTCTTTGGCTGGAGCATGTAAGTTTTCTAAGTGTATTATCTCAGGGTACAGGGCTGCTCAAGGGCTGGGGGACCCCTTGCCTGCATGCTGCAGACATGCTGCATCCAGTGCTGTAATTAGATCACCATGCCTGGTTTGGTGACAGGTCCTCTTTAACAAAAAAGTTAGAAACAACTGAAATGTATGTCTTATATTCTGGGTTCTTCAAAGTTGCCACCTTTTGCTTTGATTACTGCTTTGCACACTTTTGGCATTCTCTTGATGAGTTTCAAAGCAGCAAAGCAACCCATCACCATCACAGCTCCTCCTCCGTGCTTTTTTCTTGCCATAATACAAATTCTAACAGTCTTTTCAGTAGGACTATCAGCTGTGTATCCACCAGACTTCTGCACAACACAACTGATGGTCCCAACCCCATTTATAAGGCAAGAAATCCCACTTATTAAACCTGACAGGGCACAACTGAGAAGTGAAAACCATTTCCGGTGACTACCTCTTGAAGCTCATCAAGAGAATGACAAGAGTGTGCAAAGCAGTAATCAAAGCAAAAGTATATAATTCCACATGTGCTAATTCATAGTTTTGATGCCTTCAGTGTGAATCTACAATTTTCATAGTCATGACAATACAGAAAAATCTTTGAATGAGAAGGTGTGTCCAAACATTCACTGGCAATTTCAATGGCAATTTGCTGGTTGCAGTGAAATCATGGACACATTGTTCTATTTTGTTGCCGTGTACAAATGGAACAATGTGTCCATGATTTCACAGCAAATTGCCAGTAAAATTGCCGGTGAAATTGCCGCGTGTGACGTTACCTTTAGTGTTCTAGTGTGCAGCGGAACAACTTTCTGCAGTCATGTTTTTTTTCTGCTAGCGCTTATTCCCACTTGCTAGGTGTGCCAGTCAGTCTTTTGTTAAAATTGTAATATTTTTTCTGTCCGTGCATTCCCACCCATTAACCATGGTGAAATAACCTCCCTATATATCGTAGCTAGGATCCTATCTGCCCATACAAGTAGATTTTTAATCACACCTAGAGGCATTTTAGGTTAGTATTAGGGTACCTTTACACGCCGCTACTGGCGGGTGGCTACAACCGGATACATGCGAGAAATGTATCTTGCACCGGCAATTCAACCCGTGGTAGCGGCGTGTGAAGACGGTAGTAGCCACCCGGCAGTAGCGGCACCTGTTTCCGAGCACTGCCCTGAAACAGGTGGCTACACAGCCGATTTTAGCGACCTGTATCGGCGTGTAAAGAAGCAACAGAAGGGATGTCTGGACACCAGGCTATGTACCTGGTATGTAGCTGGGGCGTGACACAGGCTCCGGGTTACCGCACCCCATCAGCGATCATTGGAGGAAGCTCCTGCATTACGATTGGTAGTCGCTGCATAGGGCGGCATATTTAAGGAGCTGACCAGTCACACTACACAATTGCTCGAGCGTCATGTATTAATCAGCCTCCTGCGATGCCTGCCCAATCATGATGTTCTTGCTTTGTCCTATCAGCGTACGGACATCTCGTAATCCACAATTGTGGCACGCCTATGTGTTGTCCCTGCTGCAGCAGGTCCGCCCATATTAGCTTGTTGTAGCGGTGTGTAAATGAGGTAAGGTGCTTGGCAGGAGGTAACTTGAGACACCCGGCGGTGTATCTAGAGATAGATGTAACCTACTGTAGCGCACCTTGTTGCGGCGTGTAAAGGTGGTGCGATTACCGTTTGCAACCGTTTGTGCATGCTCGTGCACGTGAAGTATCCAGTTGTAGCCACCCGCCAGTAGCGGCGTGTAAAGGTACCATTAGAGATGAGAGTGTGGAGCCCACTGGGATGGGGTACTCGGTACCGGACCGGGTTACTGCTGGGGATATCACCGCGGTCTTGGTCCGGACCGTGTCCTGGGTTCCGCAATAAATGGGGGGATATTTACAGGGGAGTTTGTCGTGACGCCACCCACGGGTTGTGGTCAATGAGAGGACCACCGCTGCTGCAGAACCTTAGGGGATGATGTTTGGCAGCTGGAGATGTAATGCCTCTCCGCGGGTAGAGCTTGATTCCCCAGGGCAGTGGTAGTTATAGTCTATGATGGAGGCTATAGATGTTGCAGGATAAGGGTAGTAGTAGAGATGATGACAGTTGGTGAGGGAGAGTAGGACTTGAGTGCAAGGATCACACAGACTCATGGTTTTGTAGTTTTTCAAGGCTTTAGTGCACGTGATATTTGTCAGAGTACTGTCCACGGAGTCTGTACTGGGGCCGGGTTGCTCCCACCCTGTCCGGGTCCTCAGCTTCCTACTCCTGTGTCTTGTGTGTGGCCCTGATGCTGCTTAGCTGAGCTGCTGGCCCTGTTTGTCCTCACAGGTACCCCATTTGCTAGGCAACTTGAGCCTTACCGTGTGCTTCTGGCCCCGCCGTGTTGTTTTGCTGAGGTACAGTGTAGATATACCACCTCCACTATCCCGGTGTTTACTGTGCTGCATGTGTCAGTCACAGTTTCGGATCCGGTATCCGGTCTGTGCGCTCCTCTGGGGCGAGTTATGGGGTAACTCAGTCTCCCAGATGTGTTCTCTTGTTTCTCTTACTCCTTCCCTCAGACCCTGGCTAGGCCTGGAAGTGGGTAGCAGGCTGTGGAGAGGCCTAAGGCAGCCCCTTTACACCAGCAGTCTCTATTCCTCTCCTCCCAGGAACTACACTAACTCCAACTCCAGCTCCCACTCAACTTAACTGACTAATTGTCATTACCACTCTGAGGTAAACAACATTAGCTCCTCCCACTCTTGCAGGTGCCACTTAAGCTCCACCCACCACTCTGCTCTTCCCCACTTCCTCTCCCCAGACCAGAATATATATAAGGGAGCTGCTTGAGCTCCCCCTTCTGGCCTAGAGGTGTCAGTGTAGTGTCCAGTGTTGTGTGGGGAGTGAACCCGTGTTGATGTTTCTGTGGCACTTTAACCCCTGGGGTGCCACAAGAGAACTAGAGATGAGCGGTGTTCAATTAAAATGTTCGCCAATCTCAAATTTGAGCTGTTTTGGGCGGTGTTCGAGTCATTCGATGAATGCGATCAATCAGCTTCAAATTCGCCAGTTCGAGGTTATGTTCAAGAATGCTTCGATCACCAAAAGCGTAACTGGTTTTTCATAGTAATACTTTTATTGAATGTTAATATGCAGTTTCAGTGTATAGTGTGCGGGGGGCGGGGTTTAGATCAGTGCTGCAGAAATAATGCAGATCTCCATTTTATTTTCTCCTAACCGCATATACAGTAGGGTGGTGCAGGCTGTCAGCCAATCACACACACAGCAAAGTGCATTTTTTGCACACAAGCAAGGGCACGTGTCATTGGTTGTGTATGTCACAGGTCCTTGCCCTATAAGACCCTGCCATTTTCCCCATCCCACCACTTCCTCAGTGCTGCAGTTGTGTGTCAGGCTACTGACTACCGCTACTGCTGCTGTGGGCACTATAAAGTGTTAGTTAGATAGATAGTGAGTGAACCTCAAGTTAGTAGACAGATAGGTTTAGGGAGTAGGGACTAGTTAGAATCTCAACCATTTTGAGGGCTACTTCAGACAAGTAGGGAGTAGGGATTAGTTGTAAATATCGGCCCTTTTCAGGGCTACTTGATAGAAGTAGGAACTAGTTATAATATCATCCCTTTTGAGGTCTAGGTTAGAGCAGTTCCTAGCAATTTTTGCCAAGCAGATCTGTGCCAGTGCTGTGCAAGTGGTTTTCACAGCATCAGGCCAAATCTAGCTCAGGCAATCCTTTAGGGCAGGTAGTGTAGCACTGCTGTGAAGCAAGCTACACCACCTATCTTCAGTAGCCAATTTTTTTACTGCAACTAATCCAGGCAATCTTTTTGGGCTAGTAGCAATGTCTGGTAGTCAGCAGTGTAGCCCAGCAGTGAAGTAAGCTACACCGCCTGTATATCCAGTACCTAGCCCAGGTAATAGTTTGGGTCTAGTAGCAGTATCATTTAGACAGTGGTGCAGCCCACTTGTGAAACAAGCTACACCGCCTGTCTAGTTCAGACTAATCTTTAACTGCACCTAGCCCAGGTAATAGTTTGGGCCTAGTAGCAGTGTCATTTAAACAGTGGTGCAGCCCACTTGTGAAATAAGCTACACCGCCTGTCTAGTTCAGACTAATTTTTAACTGCACCTAGCCCAGGTAATAATTTGGGCCTAGTACCACTGTATGGCCACTCAGCTCTGCTCGATTTCCATCCAAATTTTTTTTTCCCAACAACTGCAGAGTTGCCAATTCGGTGACAAACAAAATGAGTGGCAAAAGAACTGCTGCTGGTGTAAAGGGGAATTGGCATGGTGGAAAGGGCAAAAATGTTTGTGTCCGTGGGGTAGGTGGTAAAGCAACAGTAACATCTGCTGAAGAAAGACCATCTTCCAGTCAACGTAAGATGTCTACTTCTTTTCGTTGACAATCTGATATGATCCCTTTCTTACGGACACGGCCATCGATACCTATTGTAGATGAGGCACAAAAACAGCAGGTGCTTGAATGGATCTCAAGTGCTCCATCAAGTGGCCTCTCCTACATCTCAACTTCAACATCTAAAACCCTCCAGTCATCAGATGCTGATGAGACTCAGATACCTGATTGGACCGACAACTTAATTTTTCGGTCAGGTCAGGGCAGGAAGAGGTTGTCTCTGAGGATGAGGGGTGTGAGAACACACAGGGTGATGATGAGGTTGGAGATCCCACTTACTGTCAACTCACAGTCAGCCAGTTGATGAGGTCAGCAGAGGAGGTGGAGGATGATGATAGTGATGACGAGGTTAGGTTGTGCCTTCCTGGACAGAGACGGAGTACTGGAAGCACGTCAACAACAGCATCAGCAGCCACAACTCTGCCTCTGAGCAGAAGTCGCTGTGGTTCTGCAGGTCGCATGGGCTTTAAGCTTTGCCTAGCCTGGGCCTTTTTCGACATCACCAAGGATCACCCAACTCATGTGATCTGTAAGATTTGTCACCAATCTCTGAGTAGAGGCCAAAAACTTAATAGTTTGAGTACTTCATGCATGAACGATCACATGGATATGAAGCACAAGTCTCAGTGGGAAGCTCACTGTGCTACAATGCGGGCTAGCGGGGCGGGCCAACCACCGTCTGCCCCATCAAGTGCATCCGCGTGCTCTTCATCCTCTGTGACTGTGGGGACATGCTTTTAGATGTATACCTTCCTCCTCTTTACCCGCAAAAGGCAGTGTGATTGCTGGGTCGTCACTTGTTTTTGAAGTGGAAAATATCTCCACCAGCAGTTGCCGGGGACACCCTACTCAACCCCGTCTCAGCACAGCAGCCAGCCCTCCATCCCTCAGATGTGGACAAGTAAAAGACCATTTCTTCCTAGCCATGACAAAGCTAAGCGGTTGAATTTCACCATCTGCAAGCTGTTGGCTACAGAAATGCTGCCTTTCCGCCTGGTGGACACAGAAGATTTTAGAGATCTTATGTCGGTCACAGTGCCCCTGTACCAGATGCCCAGTCACCTTTACTTCTCCAAGAAAGGTGTGCCTGCGCTACACCAGCATGCGCAGACAAATCACCGCTTCCTTGAGAAACTCTGTGTGTGACAGGGTGCATTTCACCACAGACACTTGGACCAGTAAGCATGGACAGGGGTGTTACATGTCGGTGACTGGGCACTGGGTAACTATGGTGAGAGCTGGAGAAGGGTCTGCTGTACAAGTCTTGCCGTCCCCATGAGTTGTGCGTCAATCCTTGGTACGTGGTCAATACGTTTAATTACCAGCACTCACTATGTGATCTTTTTGATGGTGCTATTAAAAAGGATCAGGCGATCCCCAACATGTAGATCTATAGAATCTAAGCACTCATACAGTTTTTCGGATGCTTCAAGGTGATTTTATTTCAAACACAGGTGAAAATGGTGACAAGCAGGTCAACGTTTCGGCCTCAGACAGGCCTTGATCACAATGTCACTGCTGTTACTTATGGCAGAGGGAACTGAACCTTGATGGGGTGTAATGAGATGGAGAATAGAAGGTAACTAAAAAGAACCTAGATTTTGGTTTGTATTTGTAGTATCCTTGTTATGGCCAGTATTTATCAAATTCTGTTGATACACCTGTAATGGATGCCCACCACACTTTTCGGGTGAGGCTGTCATCTTAATTGTCTGCCGCCAAATTGGATGCTTTGTCTGAGTGCGTGCGCGTCACCGAAAAGAACCACGGTGACAGCCATGTCAATGTAGAGCTTAATGACAAAAGACCTTTATTAAGAGAGGGGTTAGCAGTTTTATACTCTTATCATTAAAGAGATGTTAAAAGGGGTGTTACTAGGTAATTGCGTCATATTATGCTGAATATACATTTTATTCTGAAAAAACATTCAATTATATTCTGTGTTAGTTTAAACTAGCCTTGAAGTCGTACAGTACATTCAGAAAAATCTGATAAGAGCTTCAGAGTAGCTACCTCTAAGTCAAAACATTATATAAAATCATCTAAGCCAAAGAAAACCCGAAGGTGAGAGGGAAGAAGGAGAGAGGGCTATAGGGAAAAGTGCAAGGCTTCTTTCCTACAAACAGGCCTCTAGCCTGAAAGATTTCTGAATGACTATATACTAATATAAATTATTAACTATTTATTGCCATAACATTTCCCCCTTTGGAGACATTCAAAATCTTACCCAAAATCTTTGCCCTAGGTGACAGAGGGGGAAAGGTAGAGGAGGGGAAAGGAGTCTTCACAAATATTGAGACAACCATAACGTCTAACCGTAATGACAATCGTAACGCCTTTGTAATTGGTCTTGCCGCACCCTAAACTGTTATCTAAGATGATGTGTCACCTCTCTATTTAATACTATTGAAATACATAGTAAAAGTTTTCCACACAAAAATATAGAGATTATATTTACTAAAATAGATTCTAAACATAATAAAGATGAATGCTGCTCCCACAGTTCCCTTCTCCCGTGGCAATGAGTGAATGCTCCAACCAAAGTGCATGCACACAGACCTTCCCAGATATATTCTCCTCCCCTAGTAGAAGGAGCCGGTCTTCCTACACCACTTCACCGGATTCCCCACATTGGCCTGCCCATTACACCATCGGATGGACACGAACACTCACAAACCACGACAAACAAGGAAACTATATGAATGCCGCAATCAAATACCGGTCATAATTATCACTCAACTGTTAGTCATCATTTTTGACATTCTCCATAAGTCGGTCCTCACTACGGTCTAATTCTGGAGGACATGGCCTCGTACCAAGTCAATGTTGCTGGTGGAAATTTCAGTCTTATCTAAAATAAGTCAGTCCTGATATTCAAAAAAATAAAGGTGTCCTAAGCGGTCAGTGTCCCTTGGAATGTTTATATCCATCACACATAGGCCAGCGTCTGTATTAAGAGACATTCGGTAATTTTCCTGGGCTCGTCTGCCTTGTAGTGTAGATCTTGGATCTAGTTGGGCTGCCATTTGAGCTCTTCAGCTGTCTCAGTCATCCGCAGAATTCCTGACGTTTCTTCTGACCATCACTCCATCTCTGTGGGAAGCGACTTCGGTCCACAGTAGCTGCATGTTAAAGGGGGAGAGAAAGCTCAAAAATACAGGTTAGACAAGCACTTTATAAGTGTCAAAACATAAAAACCTATCTCGGGGAATTTATTACCTGGACAACATTGTAGCGACCGGTGGTAAGGCCGCGGGTGTGTGTGTATGATCTTTCTCAACAGAATCCCCATACTCAGATTTAACCGGTAGTAACATTTCTTTACTGTAAAACATGTCTATAACACAGTCAACTGATCTAGCTGCACACATGTATATATTAGAGTCTCTGGATCTTCACTTCTTCCGGGTACGCAGCAAGCAAAGAAAAAAACACAACAAAGGAGATATCTTTCCCTAACTTTCCCTAAAATCACGTACCAGTCTATCACAGAAGAAGGTGTCGCTCCCACGTAGCAGGCCTGGGGATCTCACGATGACGGGTCCCGATGCAGCGCTGAAGGGGGAAACTCCTCAGTCTTCTTCTGTGGTCTCCTTCCGCACGTAACAGGATCTTTCTTTGTTAGTCTCTCCCAGTCTCAGGGCACACAGAGTAGCAGACGGGAGCCCACAGCAGCACAGAAGTCTCTCTCAGTCTCGGGGCAAACCGATGAGCAGAAGGGAGATCACAGTAGCACAGATGGCTCCCTTATGTCAGTCACAGCCCCTGCACATGTAATCCGGTGGCAATGTCCTGAATTCCGGAGGCAATGTCCTGAATTTGAGTGGGACCCTCGGTAAGACAAGGTCCTGCAGACTGGGGGTTGCAACAGCGATCCTCACGGGGTATTTCTTCCCAAGAATCCGGCTGCAAAAGAGCCCTATGTCGGGAGACACCACTCAGTCTGTCCTGACAGAGCTCTGGATCTCTAATCATCATCTCCCGCCCTTTTTCTTCCTCAGCACAAGGCTGTTGGGGGAGGGGATCAGACTGTGTAATCTTCACTGCAGTGTCCATTTCAATAATAACACAGTCAGGGCTACCCACTTCATTACATACCCCCCCACTTAAAGGTTGGCAGTCCCTGTCAACAACCGCCGGCTCCAAGGCAGTGATGGCTGTAGATGTCACAGGGGTTGGTTGAGAAGTGGGCCATACATACTGGTCCCTGTAGAACCGTCCGGGCGGGATCCCAGCAGTGGTGCGGTCAGTGCGTCGCAAGGGTCGGTTGTTCCCCTCCTCGTCACTGTCTTTACGCCCCACTCCAGTCAGTACTCCGGGAGAGGGACTGGTCTGTGTAGGTGGGTCACCGGTCTCAGAGTCGACGTGATCTCTATGTTGAGAAATGTCCGTGACGTCAGTCATGTCAGCAGCGTCACCCCCTCCGGTTACTGTGGGAGGGGAGTCAGGCCGGGAGCGGCAGGGGCGCAACATATTTCGGTGCACAGTGCGGGTGCTGTGGCTGTCTTCACCCCGCACTCGGTATACGTGTCCATTGGGGTAAGGGCGTTCGATTACCCGGTAGACTTCAGTCTCCCACTTGGCTCGAAGTTTCCCTTGAGGCTTCTTAATACGGAGCAAGACTAGCTGTCCCAACTTTAAGGGTTTCTCTTGCACGGGGAGTGGGTCAGCATGTATCCGGCCCCGGATTTGTTGACTCACCAGCCGGTGTACAGTCTCCATCTTCTGGCGGTGAGCATTTAGCCAGGAGGGGTAGTTATGGCAGACATCTTCTTCTGGGCGGAATAGGTTCAGGTCATGGACCCCTTTTCCTGGGCGGCCAAAGAGAAGAGTGTGTGGGGTGTAGCCAGTCACGGAGTGGACCTGGTTGTTGTAGGCCCATACTAGATCTGGAAGGAACTGGGGCCATCGATCTTTCTTATCTTCGGCCAAGGTGCGGATCAGCTGAAGTAGGGTCCGGTTAAAGCGTTCACATGCACCGTTCCCTTGTGGATGGTAAGGAGTGGTCCTCGACTTCTGGATCCCATACATCCGATGCAGCTCCTCGATGACTCTGCCTTCGAAACAAGCCCCCTGGTCGGAGTGTAACCTCTCCGGACACCCATAGACGTGGATGAACTGTCGACAGATGGCCTGTGCAGCCGACTCGGCCGTCTGGTCCTTGGTAGCAACAACGACGGCGAATTTTGTGAAGTGGTCCACCATGACTAGGCAGTATTGATAGCCACTGCTCGCCGTCCCGATCAGCAGATAGTCCACCATCAACAGCTCAAGAGGCCTGGAGGTTTTAATCGTCTGGACAGGTGCACGCTGTTCGGTGGACTTGTGCAGTTCACAGGTGCGACAGGTTCTGCAGACGTCTTCGACCAGCTTGCGGAGCCCTGGACAGTAGATGGACTGTTGAATCCACTGAAAGGTCTTGTCTATTCCAAAGTGACCGTTCCTTTTGTGTGCTTCGTCCACCATCTTACGAGCCAATTGGGCAGGCACCACGACTTGTGTACATTCCTCCAACATGTGGGACAGGAGAACCTTCCGATATAGTACCTCTTCTCTCAGAATTAGCCGATCCCACTGGCTGAGCAAGGTCAAGGTCCCGATAGACAGTCGTGCCCGCGTGTCAGGGGGGGGCTTCTGCCTTTGCTTCACCCATTGTTTGAGTAGAGCCCATTCAGGGTTCTGGTCCTGGAGCCTGCACAACTCTTGGGGACACAGTGTAACCCCCACTGGAGTTCCAACTTCGCCCACAACGAACTGGCAGTAATCCATCATCTGTTGGGCAAGCCTTGCAAAGTCGGGCGTCTCGTCTCCTTCTAGTTCTTCATCCCGGTCTCTGGTAAGTAAGGGGTATGACACTCTAGACAGGCTGTCCGCATTTTGATTCTCAGCCCCAGCCCTGTATTTGATCTTGTAGTTGAACTTCGAGAGTCGAGCCATCCAACGCTGTTCCATGACTCCGAGCTTCGCATTTTGTAAGTGGGCCAACGGGTTGTTATCGGTCAGGACCAGTACTTCCGCCCCTGTGAGGTATCCTGCAAATTTCTCCGCCATAGCCCACGTTAGGGCCAACAGCTCCAGCCGGAACGAGCTATAATTGGTGGGGTTCTTCTCACCCTCGTGTAGGGATCGACTGGCATAGGCTATGACACGTTCCTTGCCTTCTTGTACTTGTGAAAGTACTGCCCCTAGACCTTGTAGGCTGGCATCGGTATGTAGTTGGAAAGGGAGATTGTAGTCTGCATATGCCAGGACGGGGGGTGAAGTCAAGGCACCCTTTAGGGCTTGGAAGGATTCTTCCTGGCTGGGTCCCCAGCTGATGGGTCGTCCTCTGGGGCCGTTGGTGGTCCCTCGAAGCAATTCGTGCAAGGGTGCAGCAAGCCGGGTGAAGTTTCTCACGAACCGGCGGTAGTAACCAGCCAACCCCAGGAAGGCCCGGACCTCTCTGACGTTCGTAGGCTGTGGCCAGTCCCGCACGGCGGCTATTTTCTCCGAAGACGGCTGTACACCTTCGGCCGAGATCCGGTGACCCAGGTAATTGATCTCGGGCTGCAGAAGACGGCACTTGCTGGGTTTCAACTTCAGGCCATGTTCTCTCAACCTACGAAACACACGGCCCAGCTGTTGCAGGTGTTCTTCAAATGTGGCCGAATAGACTACGATGTCGTCCAGGTAAATGAGGGTGAAGTCGAAGTTGAAGTCCCCCAGGCAGCGCTCCATCAGTCGCTGGAAGGTCCCCGGCGCGTTGTTCAGGCCAAAGGGCATCCGGTCGAACTCATACAGGCCCATGGGTAGGATGAAAGCAGTCTTTTCTCTATCTTTCTCGTGCATAGGTACCTGCCAATAGCCGCTGGCCAGGTCCAATGACGAAAAATATTTAGCTTTCTTCAGGGCTGTCAGGGATTCTTCGATCCTTGGTAAAGGGTATGAGTCCCGGATGGTGCAAGCATTCAAACGGCGGTAGTCCACGCAGAACCTCAGGGACCCGTCTTTCTTCTTGACTATCACCACGGGTGCAGCCCAGGGGCTCTGGCTTTCTCGTACCACTCCAGCGTGTAACATGGAATTCAGGAGATTTTTCACTTCTTGGTATTGTTGGGGAGGTATTTGGCGGTACCTTTCACGGATAGGAGCGGTATCACCTGTGGGGATTTCGTGCTTGATACTGGGGGTGCATCCAAAGTCGGTGTCATGCCGGGCAAAGGACGCCTGGTGCTCTTGAAGTAACTCTTCCACCTGGGACACTTCTTCGTTGGAGTATTGGGATATGTCCAACTGGCACTTTTCTCGTAGTTCTCGCCCCGCGTTGATGTCATCCGCGACAGCGGCCATGGCAGAGACCGTCACTGTCCAATCTCCCTCTGTGGACGGTGCAAACTGGAGGGGGTTCATAGGGTTCACCTCTTCGGTTAGGGCGTAAACTTGGGCGAGTTGTGTCCCAGCCTCTAGGTCAACGCTCACGTTAGCCGTGTTACCCAGCCTGACAGGAATCCTCCCCTTTCTCACAACAGCTAGCGTTCGAGCAACTAGGGGGTTCAGCTTCCCTTCCTTCGGGGTGCGCGGCTCAATCAGCACCTCCACGCCTTCGAGCTGTCTTGTGGTGCTAAGGGGTAGCGAGATAACGGTCTCCTTCTCAGCAGGTAAAGTTATCCTAGTATGGCGGGGTACGGTGATCGTGGCCAGCGGCAGTTGGTCTTCGGTCATTCGCTGGAGATTGCAGGTCCGGACCACTTGTTGGAAGGCTCGGCGGGTGGCCGTATGTGTGGTCACTTCTTGCCAGTACTTGGGCCCCCTCTTGGTAAGCAACACCAGATTCAGGTCTTTCAAGATGTTCATCCCAATAATCATGGGCGTTTCTGATCCACAGCCTTCCCTGACCACGATTATCCCTCTCTTCCCGAGATCTTGCCCACAGACTTCAGTGTTCATCCAGGCAACTCCCGTCACCGAAATGGGTAGATTATTGGCTGCTTTGATCTTGATAGTAGTATCGGGGTCACAGGCAACCCGCGGCTTCAGATACTCTTCGTAAAACTGCTCGGAGATGGTGGATACCTGAGACCCAGTATCCATTAATCCTTGCACGGCGGTCCCTTCCAATAATACTTCCAGGGTAGGGCTGTTTGATGCAAGTTTGTTCCGTGGCTGGCTCTGTTTTCCTACACTCCTCTCCTTGGCCTCCCCTGCCGAGTGAGCCTCTTTGGCAGGGGCGTCTAGTTTAAAGGTGGCAGCTGTTGTGGGGCATGACTTGCTGGTTCCGGTATATCGGCCCGTGGATGAACTTGAACGTTCTGGGGGCAACGGTTTGCTCTATGGCGGGGATCACGGCATGTCCAGCATCTTCCCATCGGCCGGCTGGGTTGTTGTCTCGCTTGCCTGTCCGCCTGTTGGTCCAGGGTGAGCTGCAACACCTGTTTCTGCAACTCTGCCACCATCTGCTTCAGTTCTTCCGTGTCACTGTTCGGGGTTCTGATACCAGTTATGGACCTGCAAGCCGCGGTATAAGTCTGGGCCTCCATGACAGGTCCTCTCGAACGTTCTATCGCTTCTTGCTTAACCTCAGCGAACGTAAGGGCCGGATTTATCCGGAGTAGATCTTGCAGTGAGCGGTTAAGGTACGGGTCTCTTAATCCAGTCACAAATTGATCTCTCAACACCAGGTCACGGGCGCCCGTACTAGCTATCTGTTCTTTTTTCCTGCAGGCTTGTTCAAGCAGTACTTGGAGGGCGTTGGCATATTGAGGGATGTCCTCCGATTCGAGTTGAGTACGCCGGAAGAACATATACCGTAATGTTCCCGCATATGTGGTCGGCCCATAGGTGTTCTCCAGCACCCGCACCAAGTCATCCAACGTACGCTGGCCCCTAACCGTCTCCAGCCTGACTGTCGTCCACGCTTCCCCCTCTAATGTTAGCATGGCCATTTCTGCTAAGGTCTTAGGATCAATGTTATACATCTCCCCCACTATCTTAAGTTGTTCGGTCCATTCAGTTACAGGATAGTTCCGTCCGTTAAACTTCCTCACCTGATTGACAATAGATGCCGGGGGGGCTGTCCGGTTATAAGTTACTACCGGGAGGAGATTCTGTTGATCACACATCCTGCCGACTACGCCAGATGTAGCGACCGGTGGTAAGGCCGCGGGTGTGTGTGTATGATCTTTCTCAACAGAATCCCCATACTCAGATTTAACCGGTAGTAACATTTCTTTACTGTAAAACATGTCTATAACACAGTCAACTGATCTAGCTGCACACATGTATATATTAGAGTCTCTGGATCTTCACTTATTCCGGGTACGCAGCAAGCAAAGAAAAAAACACAACAAAGGAGATATCTTTCCCTAACTTTCCCTAAAATCACGTACCAGTCTATCACAGAAGAAGGTGTCGCTCCCACGTAGCAGGCCTGGGGATCTCACGATGACGGGTCCCGATGCAGCGCTGAAGGGGGAAACTCCTCAGTCTTCTTCTGTGGTCTCCTTCCGCACGTAACAGGATCTTTCTTTGTTAGTCTCTCCCAGTCTCAGGGCACACAGAGTAGCAGACGGGAGCCCACAGCAGCACAGAAGTCTCTCTCAGTCTCGGGGCAAACCGATGAGCAGAAGGGAGATCACAGTAGCACAGATGGCTCCCTTATGTCAGTCACAGCCCCTGCACATGTAATCCGGTGGCAATGTCCTGAATTCCGGAGGCAATGTCCTGAATTTGAGTGGGACCCTCGGTAAGACAAGGTCCTGCAGACTGGGGGTTGCAACAGCGATCCTCACGGGGTATTTCTTCCCAAGAATCCGGCTGCAAAAGAGCCCTGTGTCGGGAGACACCACTCAGTCTGTCCTGACAGAGCTCTGGATCTCTAATCATCATCTCCCGCCCTTTTTCTTCCTCAGCACAAGGCTGTTGGGGGAGGGGATCAGACTGTGTAATCTTCACTGCAGTGTCCATTTCAATAATAACACAGTCAGGGCTACCCACTTCATTACAACATTTTCAACCATAATCTCATAAAAATTTGTACCATTTTCATAACTATCAACGACATAGTAATACATTGCAACACAAAAACAAATCACAAAAATTTACTTAGAACCTTAAGAATATAAGTCACCCCCCTTGAGCATCTTATCATCTAATATTACGTATACACACCATCTTTCAAGAAAAAGATATAAAAAGAATATGGTATCAGTTCTTGACTTACCTATAAATGAAAAACAATCATCCCTAAGAGAAGAGGAAGAGATATACTATATATACTGGAACATTACATTCTTTGGGTTCGTTAAAAACAAATCATCAATTCAAAATCATACAATTATGGTTCATGTCAAATAACTTCTATATAAGGATCTTACATACAATCAAAAATCATTTTCTATTGATTAAAATATCAAAATAAATTGTCACCCAAGATAGTTCATAGAAACAAAAACATAAGATTTACACAATTTATAAATGATATACCCACTCCTAATAGTACCCTAGTAATATCCTTAAAGCTGGAAACCTACCTAACCAGCTTAGGTCGGCACCCTCTTGAAACGCCTGTGGTGCACCCGCTCCACGTCGACTCACCCTATCTGTCCTTAACCTATCCCTGATCTTATATACATTTTTCAGTTTGTTTGTAAAGTGTTGTTTTGTCCCTTACCTTCCATAAACATATATAGCAATTGCTCAGTCAACATATATGTATGAGGGTCACTAGATACACTGTCAATAGTCTGTAATTGAAACAGGTCTCAGCAGGTCTGTCAGAGCACAAATAAAACAATATGATACAATGTAAAGCCAAACAAATATAACATATAGTATAACATTAGACAATAAAATTACTGTATACTTATCATCAGTGGTCTCTCTGCCTTCCTGAAAAACAGGTCAAAAAGGTAACTGGATATCTGGGAAAACGTCCAATTATTTATTATACAACTACCATATTCTTATTTACGTATATATTTACTCATTTACCTACTTACTCTCCTTCAGAACATTTTACCCAATATATTAGACATCTTATGGTATTTTATATAGGAGAGAGAGATCCACACCTACTAGGACATGTTTACAACTTTTCTCGCCTTGTCCGCACCCTATTTGCAATTCTTAAAGCTTGTGGAGCGGCTGCTGCTTTATTCTTACCTTTCTGAGTTGTGTTGTGCGTGAGAATAATGCAGGATTGTACACGATGCCTTACCTGTAACCAGGAGCGAACCAGGGAGTATTCATCTGACTACACTCGTGACCGGTTGAGGTGTATGTGGGGCCAAGCAAAGACTATTCTAACTTTTGTTAAAGAGAGACGTCATCATGGCCTGTCCTTTTTCCCATCCTTCATCACAACTGCCTTTTTGTTCCTTTAGTATTTATTTAGTTCTGTCCGGGCAGTCTGATACCGAGGGGGTGCTTAGGCAGCCAGACGTAACAAGGCTGGGATGGATAACCTCCCGCCATTTACCTAGGCTAACTTTATTTTAACTTCAAATTGTACCTTGCCCTCTACCTCTAGGGGTCACCTGTAGTGATTGCCAGCGTGATTATACCATCCTAGACTGGTAACATGGTGTCTACCTCACCGTGATTTACCAATTCTGCATTCAATATGCTTACGGTTTTGTAAGAATTGTACTTAGAAGAAGCTCCACCTACTCACAAAAGTGCAAAAACTCAGAATCAATTGCTCTGATTACCTCATGCGAGGATCCTACCGGTGTCCAGTGTAAGATCATCTCTCCTATACGTACATCTGAAATAAAACACTCAAGAATTCGTATTAGCTTCAAAAAACAGAAAAATACTTATTCAACAAAATTCTTATTACAATTCTCTACTAATTATATTGATAGCTAGGCAGCACATAATACAGCACTGCAGAATATATTGGCGCTATATATATAAGCTATAACTGAATTTAACTTCCGTTATAACTGTCTACATCCCCCTTTCGCATGAGGGAATCAGAAGATATCAGAGTAAAGGTATATATAAACTGGTAGTGGAACTAACTGTGATGTAGTCTCATTGTTAACAGGCCTTTTGGGTGGTGTAAGATGGCTGCCACAGGAAGTTCTGATGGGGAAAACTTCCTCTGAGTCTTACATTCCTAAGATGGGGGAACACTCTGGGCTGGGCGGAGGTTTCTGTCCGTCCCCCACCTGGAGCCAACGCCATAACAAAAAAAAAAACTACTTTAGAAAACAATGGGATTAGAATCTGAAGATTTAACACACATATACTAAGTATTATTATCTGTTCTCTATGCCGCTTCTAAAAACTATTGTTCATCGTACTAACGCCATTTATTTATTTAAATCAGAAAGAGTCTACCTCTGTAACACTTCAGACAGAAACATACAAAAATTATCCCAAATAGCTATCTTAGTGTCTAAAAAAAAAATATTAACACAACACAAACAAGAAGACAGTGTGTCAGTATGACTCAATAAAATAGAATAATCGCTGTATGAAAATAAGTAAAACCTAATTCTGTAGGACCTCGAGCAGGAATGTACAAAAGCTGTCCAAAATAACTATTATTGCGTCCAATAATAGGCAATATTACTAGCTTCCAACTAAATACACAGTAAACAATTATGATTCTTAATGTTCACAGCCAAAAATGAAAAGAAATTCCTGCCTACCATTCAGGATCTTAAACTTATAGCGAAATGGATGATTTTTCATTCCCGCATGTAAAATGAACACACTAGTGCAGACTCGCTCCTACCCCCTCCCATCAGGTACCGAAGGGGAGGGGGAAGAGAAAATATCTGCGCACAATTCTAACCTTGGACGAAATGAATATTGGCAAAAAATGAATATGTCAAGGGGAGCATACACACATTATAAGGTAGCGTTCTCCCTAGGGAATCGCTCACACCTGCTCACATCATACACGTGATACAAAACATACAGTCACATATAGACAAGAAAACAATCCACCCTGACATTACATCTCACATCTCAGCATACATACAGTATACACAGGGGCCCCGATTTCAGCTTCATTCAACACTATGTGCACCATTCACAGCCTCCTATGGTGGTTATAGCCACCTATCGTTATACACACATAACCATACAGCATTATAACACCCTCCTTCCCCTTTAACGTCCTCATAGCCTTCTAATTGCTTGTTTGCATTTTTAACATACTTTCTCCCTTCTCTTTCATGGACCATATTAATGGCCGTTTTTTTTTCTTGCCGGAGGGAGACTGTGAGACTGTGCTTTTCTTTGAAAAGTCGCAACATCTTTAATCACTATTTACCAGTGTCTCTATCCCAGCAAATACTTATGCCACGGTACACCAGTCTTCCGTCCTTCTTGGAGAGGACGCCTGTCCTTATACTGACAGCCTGCATTCCCGTATTAAAGCTAATGCGTCCTAACAAATAATCATAAAACCACAGTCTTCCCTCCCCTCCTTGCTACATACTTTTTCACTTTCTTTACATACTTTCTTTACTTTCCTCTCTGCCACAAGATCTCTTGGGGGTAACTTGCTGAGGCTTTGACTGATTAACACCTGTATTATAGCTTAAACCCAAGTCTCTATGCTTCTTGGCTATAACTGTCCACCCCTCAAGATTACCACTGTCAGCAGGGTTGTATAAAGGGGAGTCAACTGGGATACCTTCAGTGAGCCGGGCATTAAAGTTTATTTTGAACACTCTTAATAACCAAAAATTTTCTACACAGGTGATAATAAAAACTCTAAAACCTTTTTGCTAGGGTTTTCCAAATTAGAAAATTGACTTGATAACTGTAAGCAAAAATACACCTTTTCAGTATTTGTCTGTCGGTAGATATTTCTGTCTAGTAATGTCCCTTTCCTCCACAGAGTCACAGAAATAGTAAGCTTCACACCTTGCTGGAATCAGTCAGTCAGAGTCGGTCTGAGGACTGGGACTGGAATGGTGGTCACCAAACAGATAAAACATCAAACTGTGTCGGCCCCCTCTATACCTCAGTGGGGCAACAATATACTTCTTGCAACAAGAATCCTTGCGGATTGACTATCGTTAGCTGGGCATGTATATTCTGTCTGAACACCTTGAGTACTGGAGAAGTGTCAGGGATTGCTATATAACCAGTTTCTTCCCGTGCATATGGCACGTCAGTAACACGATTTATTATACAGCCAGCGGGTGTAATTGCTAGCTCTATACCTTGTCTACACAAGTGGCACGTCATCTGGAGAGAACAAAACAATCTCCTCACTACCATAATTTACGTAAATTACGTACCCGTCCACCACCGCAGCCAGGACTACACTCCGTCCTTAGCTTGCGCGCGCGGGGTGAACAAACCACCAGCCGTATCAGAGGCTCGAGCACCAGTAGTGAAATAATCTATCGGCCCCCCTTACACCAGGGGCCGAAAAAACCATCAACCCTATTAGGGGTCAACAAACCATCAGCTCTATCCCCTGGGAATAGAGCTGAAGAACCAGGGAAACAGAATCTCCCCACTCAGCCCCATCTCTCCGTTCTCCGTGCCTTTCTCTCTTTTCTTTCTATGTACTGAAACTGTAGCAATGATAGCACTGACATTAACTCAGGATCAGGTTGCAAGAACACAAATAAGCAGACAATTAAGGAATTCTCAGGACCGGGTTGCAAGGGCTAGGACTTCTCAGATCCGGTCATCTATGGCCAAGTCTGACAGCCAGCTTCCTCCACATCCCTGCACGTAGACACAGGAGGATCTTAGGTAAGATAAATAATTTTCTTACCTCTTTGTAGCCTGCAGGTCTACCCCTCGTGTATGGTCCGTCCTGGGAATGAAGGTTCAGTTGTGGCTGTCGTCCCCTGGACGTCTCATCCTAGCTCCACGCTGGGCGCCAACTGTAATGGATGCCCCCCACACCTTTCGGGTGAGGCTGTCATCTTAATTGTCTGCTGCCAAATTGGATGCTTTGTCTGAGTTCGTGCACGTCACCGAAAAGAACCATGCTGACAGCCATGTCAATGTAGAGCTTAATGACAAAAGACCTTTATTAAGGGAGGGGTTAGCAGTTTTATACTCTTATCATTAAAGGGATGTTAAAAGGGGAGTTACTAGGTAATTGCGTCATA